>CM067354.1:6786239-6818739 GCA_034190875.2 Urechis unicinctus
GGACAGAGGCCTATATATATTGAGTGCTTCGAACCCATTATAGCAGTCGCCTTGGGTGGACTTTGCAACACATTGATGGAAATGAAAGCTATGCAGGACTATAGCCCGGTAACCAGACCTAACTATCATTCACTTTCTGTTAGGTCCGGCAATAGGCCATGTCAAAATGTGGTTGACAACCAAAGATTAATCTCATAGCCTTTTATACTGAAGCAAATCCAAAGATGAACCAAATTTACTTATTTTGTTCACTGAAAAATACATATCGCCATCAAGCTTCATTACATTAAGGCTGCTGCTTTTATCACCATATATGTTTTGGATAACTGCAGCGCAAAAGGTGAGTAACAATTGAGTCGAACAAAATGACAAATGTATGGCTATTTCAAATGGATAAAGAGTAGGGCGTAAAATATTTCATGAATGACCAGTCCACAACATTTTGCCTTCCATGGGGTAGGCCTCTACTGCAGAGGCCTATTGTAGGTCTATGCAGGACTGAAGCCGTGCACGTCTTATTGACGTAGTGCGATGGTCGTAACCATATGCGCGGTGAACGATACACGAGTTCCAATTATACATGATAATTACACAAATGTACATATGTTGAATGATTTTCACAGTTTACGTTAGTTTACGTGTGAGATTTCTTCAAAGGCGATTTAATCCGGCCAGACAAATTTTTAAAAGTCCATGTTTATTTTGAATGACAAGATCGGTTGCTGTGCACACACAAAGTTCTTCGCAAGCGAACTTTTGCTTTCCGATTTTATTATTTAAGTACATGTGTCATTTTGTCAATGATTATTATTTGGCAATACCTAACTCAGAAGGGGAATATGTATTCAACGATATGGCATTAACAATTAAAAAAAGATAACATTTATGGATACCTGCAGACCGATGGGGGTATTTGGCCTTGTCCTGAGTAGGGGTGTACCCTGGGACCTCGAAAACCCATACCCGTCGTACAAGGTGAAAATGGCAAAAGCATATCCTGTCGTAGGCAAGGCACTCACCCCTGGTGTTTTGATGATCTGATGCCACCTTAGGGGCGAGGGGCTGTATGGCAGAATCTTAAAGGATATAAGTAAATATGCTCCTTCTCGCAATGCAGACAAGGGACAGTTTAAAAAACATACATTTTCATATCCATAAATGTCGCAACATCAATCTTGCCTAGAGTCCAACAACAGTCATACTACTATGCATTCAACGATATCACATTGACAATTGAAAAAAGATAACACTTATGGATTCCCGCAGCCTGGAGGGGGCACTTGGCCTTGTCCTGAGTAGGGGTGTGCCCCGGGATCTCAAAAACCTGTACCCGTCATAAAAGGTAAAAATGGCAAGAGCATACCCCATCCTACAATTATGAGGTCAACAAAACCCGTGGGGAGGCCGAAAAAACCTACCCCGACAAATGTATACTACCTCTATATACTTAAGTGCCCCCGGGCTGCCGTGAACAAAAGTTGTGATTCTAAAAGTTCATTTGACAATTGCTAAATAATCTTGAGACAGTGGATAACCAAAATAGTCATGATCTGCGGATATTCATCTTATTTGTCGACATATATATTTACGTAAGTACACAACTTGGTGGGAAGCCCCGGGCACGCGAAATGAAAAAAATTGCCACACGACCCACATATCCTCAATCACGACGGTTTTTATTTACGTAGTGTCTATTGGCACGGAAACCGGGCCAATAACCATCCGCTTGATGGTTCGGTGCACGGGAGATACGCATGCGCATATGAAACATCCTGTGGCGGGATATTCTTTCGTCACTTTCGTTTCCGTCGCCGAGGTGGAAGGATGCCATGGACATTGGAGCGAGATTTGATTCTTTTGAATCACTGGTAGAGGGGGTTGAAGTGTTTGGTCAAGAAAACAATGTTGTATTCGTTAAACACGACAGTAAGACAGTAGAAACCGCGCACGTCAACGCCAGACGATGAACATGATGCTTGTCTAACCAAGACGTCATAAATACAGACATTTTGAGTAAACATTTGCCAGGATACAAAAGACTTATCAATTGTATAATTATTCAACATAGACTACCTATTATTTTGGACAACTAATCACATTTCAGTATTTGTCAACCTTCAACAAGACAAGGAGTCTTTCACCAATATCAAACAAATCAATGCAGACTGTCGAACACCTGAAAGTCTTTCGGTCCAAGAACATTGATGCCGAATTGAAAAATCTTTTGCCGTGCAATGGTGGACTTAGTAGTCATTTGTCGGGTTACCGTGCACGCAAAGATAAGCTTATTTGTTATTCGCACGGTTACTATTATAACATGACATCACTATCATCACATGAGAAGTACAGGTGTGAAAAAGATTATACATCATAAATACCCAACAGAGTATTAGGATTCGTTATCTCCCTGACGATTTTGGATATTTATAGCATAGGGAAATCAGGAAGAAATACAAGATTATGGTTAGACAAAGAACCAGTTGTGAATCACCCGGGGGGGGGCACTTGGCCTTATTCTGGATAGGGGTGTGCCGCGGGACCTGAAAAACCCGTACCCGTCGTACAAGGTCAAAATGGCCAAAAGCATACCCCGTCGTACAAGGTATTATGCGAATGTATAACCCGTCGAACAGATTTAAAGCTGAAAAACATACCCCGTCGTACAAGTATGAGGCCAAAAAACCCGTCGTACAAGTCAAGAGGCCGAAAAAACATACCCCGTCGCGCGGCACATATATATACTATGTTTATACACTTAAGCCCCCCCCCCCCCCGGGTGAATCACCTAGGTACTAAGGCTCAACAACGAGTACTTATAGTCTTAACAACCTATTAAACTGGCTTATCTTGTACATTTGGCATGCATGCATGTACATATAAGGCAATATCCCCTTAGAAATGTGTAAGAATCACGTGGTTCTCCACAACGATAAGGACGTCCTGAACATACCATTTCGTTCTTCAAATCAAAAGTACAAATAAACTCATGGCATGAAATGCAATGTTATTTAAATCTAGTCAAATGCTGAACCTAGTCAAATGCTGACTTAAATTGTCTAGTAGAACTGGATTTATTCAACACAACCAATAGATATCATGTCCCGTGCATAAAGATGATAGTTCAGTTGTTTGCACGGTTTCCGGGCGAATAACACGCCATCAGAGCATTCCGTGCACGGTTTCCGTGCATGCATCGCGAGACTGTGTTGTTGTTGGCCCGGCTTCCGTGCCAATAGCAACTTCCTTTTTCGTGAGCAAGAAGAGGTTTATTGACACTGCAGAGAATCGCATATTACATGTCGTACGGCTGTCAATAAAGTTACAATTTACATACATTATCGCTCACCCCCCAACTTTTTTTTACTTGCTTTAAAATATCGCGAAAACACAATGATTTATGCATCAGATTTGGATGCTTCGTTAAGTTCACAAATTTATGGAGCATTCATTTATCTTAACTGACGTTTTTTATTGGTAACTGTAATGCGACTACCTTTGAGTAGTTTCAAGTTAACTCCACAGATCCAGATTTGTGATTTGTGAATCATTATAAAAGTTCATATGCAATATTAAAGAACTCAATTATCGGTGCCCGTGAAATTCATTTTAGCTGTATAGTCAGCGAACCATTGTTTGATAAGCATGGTAGCCAACTTATATATGTACTCCAAATAGTGTTTTTAGCTTCGGGGAAAAATTATGCTTGGGTATCACGGGTGCTACGTTTGTAGTTTGGAATTTAAATATGTATTCTTAAGGCACCTCGGGCGTCCTAAGTGAGGATGATTGTTGCCATCACACAAATATACTTGATTACAGTTAATTTTGTTTTACGGTTTTTGTTTGCGTGGTTTACGCTTAACGTCTATGTATAAGGTCTTTCATCAATATTGTTAGACTTTTGACTCCTGGCTGCTTTTCAAATTGTAAGAGTTATATTGGCTGAAAATGTGAATAAATCAGGATAGTTCGCTGCGTTTCCACCACGTACATAGCACTTGTATATATATCTTACCTCGTATATACCGTATAACCAAAGACTTAAAGAAACATACTGGTCACTTTGACGCAGTTGTCGAAGTATCGCTGCACAATAAAGAGGATATCAATTAATAGGCTGGGTTAATGGGGAAATATTTATATACGACGGATTCATTATAAAAGGTTGTATATCCTTTAATTTTATCTATAAATATTCAATCATTGAAATATTTTTACCAGTCATCGATTGGGACATTGTCCAACGACCAAATACAGCGTATTTACGATATCACAATATAAGCATGGGAAGAACATTAATATTGAAGATATACTGCGATTGTAAACAAGTCACATGATTTCGTCATGTGACACCCGTAGGTTCAGATACCGTCTGAGGTTTTCGACATAACCTGTTTGAGTAGCGATGGCATTGATTGCACCATCACAATTATCGTGCAAAATTCATAGACTTTTCAGTTATTCAAAAGTACTGGTGAATGGTAAAAACTTGTCATGTTGTACAACTAAAAGACGTCAAGGTCACCACTTCTGGCTTCCATCACAAATTTCCCACTCCCCTCAAAATACAATGGGATGGGCGTCGGTGACTGAAATAGTTGTCAAGAACCGGTACTACGCCACTCTTGTCCATGAGTGTTGGAAATGTGGAGTTAACTTGAAACCCGATGGCCACCAATACTTTTGCAATTGTGGAGTTGTACAACCTCCCAAAATCTGCCGTGATTATTTTAGTGTGATGGGAATGGAAATCAACTTCGATATAGATTTAACAGACTTAAAGAAGAATTACACCAATTTGCAGAGAGCTTTACACCCTGATAAATTCTCGCAGCGGAGTGAGGTATGAAAAAATATTTATATATAATAGACCTCCACTTAAAAATGAATCTATAAATATCTTTTAAAATGTGCTTTGGGTGTCTCACTGGTAAATGAGAGCATTTTTCACGGAGTGCAATTTTTTTTTCCAGACAGAAAAGGAGTTTTCCCTGCAGCAGTCTTCAACAATAAACAAAGCATACAACACTCTCCTTAAGCCGTTATCACGAGGACTGTACATGCTTGAGCTCAACCATTTATCGCTTGGGGAACATGAAATCCAAATGGAGTCAAAGTTTCTGATGAAAATAATGGAGCTGAATGAGGATCTTGTAGAAGCAGACTCAATAGATGCACTGGAAGAGCTAGAAGCTCAAAATGAAGCTGCTATTCTTGACCTTGTGAGCAAGATATCTAAAGCTTTCAACAACCTTGATATTGAACAAGCCAAATCTCTCCTTGCAAAGCTTAAATATTTTTCCAACATAGCAGAGAAAGTGAAGGACTTGAAAAGCATATTTTTGGAAAATACTTAAATTATGCATATGTTGTATGATATATATGAAAATTTTTGACAAATAAATATTCACTTGACAGTTAAAAAGTTTACTTGGTGACTCCCAGGTTTACCAAGTAGTATCTCAGTGTTTAATTAAAGACTGAATTGTACAGAAAGTTCCATGTATAATGACTGTCCAAGAATCGATTATCCCACCAAACCTTAATGATCCTATGCTCAACCGATCAAGGAAATAGTAAAAACCATATAATTACAATTTCTTAAGTCATCATTTATGTATACATAACTAACCATTAAATACAACAAATTGTTTACTGAAAGAATAGATACTTGGTAATTAGTCTATTTGTTTCAAACAATAGATCATATAATAGTGAAATAAAATTACAAAGGAATGTTCCAATTAATTCTCACAACTAATTAAATACATACTCTATACAATACAATCAGAAATGCATTAATTAATTCCTAAAACCAACAAATTTATTTATTTACCAGGTAGGCAGTTAGAATGTTCAAAAGACTAAAGAACACTGAGTATTTGCTGTGGTTCCAAAAACCCAGCACAGCATCTTCCCAAACCCAGATGTTGTAGGATTTAGAGATTGGCTTTCAGGGTTTGTGAAGCTGTAAACACCTGATGTGGTGAAAGTGACTTCATTTCATCAACATAACCAGCCTCAACACACACCATGTTGAGGTAATCATCATCTCCCAGATCTGCCATAGCTAATGCCTTCTCTTTCCATGGATTCCACACCACTGTACACACACACACATCAAATACCTCACTCAAAAGCTGTCACTGTCACATCAGCATGAAAATAAAAAAAATATATGGGACAACAAACTATGCAACATGGCATTAAATCTTTAAAATCTTACCAGTGTCAGGGAAATTCACTTTTGACACTTCCATGTATCTTCCCTGAGACACATTGTCAATGGTATGCTTCTCTTGTGTTTTCTTATACACTCTGTAATACATAACTCTCTGTATCAAACTGAACCCAAGCAATCTTGGGAATATCATCACAGAAGGAATCAGAATTATTTCAAGTCATTCTGTTTCTCAGCAGTGCTTCTCATTTATGGTACCTGTCCACATTCTCTGCTATGGTAACCAGCTCTCTTCCCTCCACACTACAAGCCCCATCAGCAACCTAGTCCACAACATTTAATGCACACCTCACCAAAGCACAACAACAGCATTTCATGATTATGTTGAAAATATTTACAGATATACAATAATCTAAATGTGTTTATCATTACCTCCAATATTTGAATATAAACTGTTGAATTAATCACCTTGTCTATGTAAGACAATCCCTTCAAGTTGGAGACCGTAACCTTGGTGATGTCAGCCACTTTGAAGTATGTGTGAAGCAGACAGGTAAATGTAAAGACATCATCACCTGAAGACATTATGCAACTTGGATATGAAATAACTTCTTGTGCCATCCAAGATGACTTTGTGTAGGAAAAGACCAAACTTACACAGAATGTTAACAAAACTTCACATGCTTAATTTTGGTGAGTGACCACGATAAGTAACCCACCTTGGTTCTCCACTGTAAATTCATTTACCAACTCAGACTCTTTGAGAATGATCTTATAATTTAGCCGAAATCTAATGAAAACAGGAAAATCAGAAAGCTACATGTGACAAGTAAGAGATTTATAATGCAAATATATTTAAGAAAGATTACAATTCAGCTAATGCTTCACATGGCCTTACTCACTTGTGATTCCATAATTGACGAGTGGCCTCAGAGTCGGTGAGGGAGAATATCACACTGACATCGCCCTGATCATCCTTACACACCAAAACAGAATCTTACGAAAACTAGCATGATGGGTTTTTCATTATAGCTTGGTGTGATATGAATTGTCATCACAAGTCCATACCTTAGTTGGGGGTTGTGTCAATTTCCAGCGACTTATCCTGGCAAAACCATGAGCAGGTCCAAGAGCCCATGGGCCAAAACAAGCTTTTAACACAAACATCATATGCCATGTACTATGTTAGATATTGTGTCGAGAGTATTTCAAAAGAACTAGGATTCAATCAAATTATATTTTGACCATGGTGCCATCATCAATTCATGATCCTCCATTAATCACAGAAATGCTTCCAAGTAATACACTTATATACAGCTAACAGCAATTATAAATCAATGCCTGCCTGGATGTCATATTTATCTATTTATGGGAGCACTTTAAAAATGCCATTCAACATGTTGGATAATATTGACATGCTGAAGAATTGTGAAGAATATTCTGCTATACGCCCTGTCATCTGAAGCTACTTAGCAAAGAATCCTGGGAATGGGTCCCAGGTACTCCACTCATTGAGGGTTAAAGATTTAGTGCATAATAGAATTAATGACCCTAAAGAATAACAACTCTCAAAATGATTGTAGTATAACTTTGACATTGGTACTTACGGAAAACAACAGGAATTCCACCACGAATGGCCTTCTCATTGCTCAAGATGGCTTTGGAGCTGTAATCAATTCAAATGAAAATATGTTTACCATATGTGTGCACAGGTTACACACATGCATGTGTAGCACCCCTCCCCTCTTTTTGGCCTTGAAATTTAGTCAAAAATATAACATTAGTATCTAACATGCAATATGTCCCTGTCGATACTCAGCATCATACCCTAATTTCTGGGGCATGATGCTCAGTAGCAAACTGGTAGAGACTGAGGAGAGAGATGATGTGGTTGACCCAGGTAGAGAATAGGGATATTTCATGGAATTTTTAGAGATTTGCATCGCTTCTGATGTGCTCTTTGTCCGGTCAAGTGGGCAATCATTAGTGTCAAGTTTCAATCCGAGTTTGATTATTAATCAATGATCCATCAGATGGTCACATCTGATCATTGATATAGAGGCACTGCCCACAACATGGTTTCAGTAATAAAGTTCATATTATGCCCCACTCTGTACTAGTATTGATAGGAATATTACTGACACAGAAATAAGTCTAAAATGTTGCAACCGAAACACAAGTAAACACTTTTCAAACCAATTTTTTCAAAAGCAAATCAGAGGTTCATCCCACCAAGTTTGACTGCAGGAATCATCAGGCTAATTACAGGTCAGCTGAACCTTTAAGTCACGGACTCTGTTTTCAAGGCAAGAAGCATAACAAGTTAATATTAGAAATTTGAGATGGATTTAATCAATTAAGGGGCCATTCAAACAGATTGTTAATGATTGGGTGTGGGTTTATATGGGTTGAGGTTAGGGTGTGTTATGGGATATGTATATGCTAGTGCTATGGATCGTGATGAGGGGCAGGGAGTGTCCACAAAGGGTTACGTCATTTTTGAGCGGCACATAACATAATAATGTGTCACCTTAGAAACAACAATTCCTCCCCATCCTTTTGCCATGATACAATAGTGGCTCCTGTAAACACACACACACAAAGACCATTGCATATAACATGTATTAAACATGGTTAAGTGAACAAATTTTGATACCTTATAGATATGTAATGACATTGACGTTTATTGGCAATCATGCGCCCTCTAGAAGCAGATACAATAAGGTTATTCACATGATAATAATTGAGATAATCTAATAGTGCAGCATACAATACAATAGGAATATGATAGGAATGCAACGTGTTCTACCAGCGAAACTAAAAATATCTTAATACAAACAGTACACATTAAAGCATAGTAACAGGGTTAAGTTTTTTTATAGGACCTAGTCCTACAGGCAGTCTGGCTATATATTTATACAACCGTACAATCGGGGCTATTTAGGACCACTGGGCACTAACCAAAACACCTGCAACTGTTAGCCACTTAAAGTCTTAATGCCAGTTTCCTTGTCTCAAGCGATTCCCTTATACATTTGCCAACGTTTTTACATAATTGTTTGTTTTTGTTGCTCATAACCCATATATATTTGTCGTTGGGTGACAGGTGTTTCAAATTATACATAGAAACTGTCATACAGTGTACTTCTGGGACACGTATCCAGAATCGCAAATGAAGGCCATTATCGCCTTCTTTGTATAATTTGCCGTTCATTGAGGATGGCATGCATGGTTGACAATATTTACACATAAGGGAATTGTGAATGTTTGCTTTTACCCCAAAGGTGAACTCTTGCAGTTGTACTGTTGCCCCTATCTAGTGTAACTAAATCGTCGGTCGATACGGAAGACAGTGCAGACGAAGCCATCGTTCACAAACATTGAAACGTGCAGTTTATAATATTTCGGTAACTTCCTTGTCGAAAGTTGTGACAGCGCCGCGGCAGAGAGTTCAACGGTTCAATATGTCTCAGGTATTGGTCAGTTTCTGCCAGATTTTATACTGTATTGTCTAGCAATAGTAAACTATCACTACTTCAGTGATAAGTATATGTTACATTGATAGAGTGTATGACCAGACTTTGTGTATTACATTCTTAACCAGGTCGGGGATCACTCTAGCCGTGGGTATGCGGTTGTTTCGTACACAAGCGTTTCGTACACAGGTCGTTTCATACACTGTGTAACACAGATGGTTGTTTCGTACATGCAACCGTGAGTCGTTTCGTACACTGAATATGAGGTGTCTGAGATATGCTTGTTATTGTTATCTTTTTCGAATTATTACGTCGTGTTGTGTAATATCACAAAAATGTAACCATCCAAAACGTACATCGTTGATAATGTTATGCAGATAGAAAAATGTTTTACTTATATGTAATTATCTATACACATCCTATCTGTCATTCTTTATTTACACACATACACACACACACACGCCAAACATACACACACATTGATATTCGTAACCACCCACGTAAACTTGCTCCAGGATGCACACGTTCAAATGCCATCCAGACTGTTGCTTTGTTATAAGGAACAACTTACATTTGGGGTAATAGGGAGGACACACTTAATACCTTTGAAACTCTCTTGTGGTTTCCTGACACGAGGCAAAAGGCCAATGCAACCTGTTTTAAAACTCGCCTGACTTAACAAAAGCATGGACACTTCACAATAAATGGGGCTCTCGCGACTCCCTGAAAGTCCCATCAAAATTCCAGCTTGTCGCCTTAGACAACAGTTCTAGAATATATTACAAGCAAGAGTACAAGATTACAGCAACATGACAAATGGTGAGTTGAAAAGACGTTGATCATATGATAACATAAGCGATTATATTGGCATAGCTTTTACATTGATTTCTCTGTATCTCGGTTACCCCTTTTGCCACAGCCAACGATTGGACAAAAATTTACCATAATTGTCACTGTAGTGACTAGCTCACTGCAGCATACCGGACTGATTAAAGGCATCAGATTTGTCCTTCGCACAAAATTACGGTTTGACTTCTGATCCTCGTTCGTATTTTGAAATGACCCCTTTAATCAATGAAGAATGTGTGAAAAAACGCTGTGTGTGTACAAAACAACCAATCTCGCGTGTATAAAACAACCGTAAGTAGTATGTACGAAACAACCTGTGACCGTAGCCATGCACGACGTCTTGTGGCAGTTGTGCTGTGGTATATATTTATATTACCGTCGTGCACAGCTAGGATCACCGCAGATATACATATGTCGCTGACGGTGGTAATAATTAATATGGCAGA
Source organism: Urechis unicinctus (assembly GCA_034190875.2). Lineage (NCBI taxonomy): Eukaryota > Metazoa > Annelida > Polychaeta > Xenopneusta > Urechidae > Urechis > Urechis unicinctus. The sequence continues at coordinate 6,797,192 of CM067354.1, forward strand.
GGCTATTCGTGCGGGAGCCTGACAAATAAGATGGAAATTGGCTATTCGTACTGCAGCCGTACGAATAAGGTGAATTTTGGCTATTCGTACGGCAGCCTTACGAATAAGATAGTTATGTAAGAAATAGAGCGGTAGGGAGCATACAACATGAAACTGTTGCTTTACATCTCGAAACAACAGTTAATGAAACACACATCTTGTCTAACAACTAGGGCAGAAAAAATTGCCTCTGGGTCTCATAGCAACATTGGCACACTGAAAGTGATACTACAAGTTACAGCCATAGCAGAGCACCCATTTCACAGGGTTCGACACTAAGGTTTCTAACCAACTTGTCCTGTAGGACAAGTGCTTGGTCCATTTACTTGTCCTTCCTAATTTTTACTTGTCCCAAACGTGTATTTTTTTATATACGCAAAATCTGGAAAGTTCTAGTTGCAATTAAGTAATTTTCTGTAGTTGGACAGCAAATAGATAATGCCATCAATCTGTCCAGCATTTCAGTACAGAACATACCCGTTTCTTCATCATAGTCCACCCTTGGAAACGTATACTTGGTACAGTTATAGTGACAAACATGAAAAGCCGACTTGGTACAGTTATAGTGACAAACATGACAAACATGAAAAGCCGACTTGGTACAGTTAAAGTGACAAACATGACAAACATGAAAAGCCGACTTGGTACAGTTATAGTGACAAACATGAAAAGCCGACTTGGTACAGTTATAGTGACAAACATGAAAAGCTTGATACGTTCGTCTCTGGGTTTTGTCTGCACATGCTACCATAAAATATGTGTGTGTGTCAACAAGCTTTATATCAGATAAGTGCAGTTTGTCTTCATAAATTCATGCAAGCATTTAGAGATACAAAGTGATGCGGTCATAATCCCCTACGACCCCAAGAAAACGGCCAGACTGGCTCCAAAAGCAAAGGAATCGGTCCCTTTAGCATTGCTATACAAGATAAAGACTTTTGTTACCTTGCATTTTGTCCTAAAAATGTTGTCTAGCTGGTGAATCATCAATATGCATAGCCCCCGTGATTCGCTAAATAACCATGTACGTTTGATAGTTCTCCAATTTGTAGGCTCCGAGATATTACCTCCCAGACATGACTAGAATGCTACAGCGGGAAGGTATTAAGGAGCCTGTTCGGACTGTTATCAGAGACGTGACGTCACATTTTGTAGCCCTGTACTTTTGGGCCCCATAAAAGATGCATTTTTCTGTGATTTTGTGCAATTTTTATTTTGCTCCCATTTTGGTGTAGTTGCTACAATGACTCGTTTATAATCCTTACATGTAACTGGGGACACCTAATCAATGATAATAAACGGATTAAGGCACACTGAAAACAGCCTCTGGCTGGTTGTGTTGTGTCCCCAACTAGCCTGCTAATGTTTTATAACTGGCCAATCATGAACTCCCTACTCAGGTTCAGAAATTCTGTCTTAGATATGATTTTTTTTCAGTCTTGCTGTGTCATCTTGTAAATCTTTGTCTCCATTTCCACACTATGCTGCAAGATATTGTCTTTGTGAGATGTTTTCATTTGAGCAATATATATATATATATATATATATATATATATATATATATATATATATATATATATATATATATATATATATATATATATATATATATATATATATTATGTCAAATGTAACTTTTTTAGAAACACGAGTTTAACATGGAAATGACCTGTGAGGGATGCAGCAATGCAGCCAAGCGAGTACTTGGGAAAATTGAAGGTATTTTTTCTTCAGTTGTACAGTGTTTATTACTTCCCTAAGCAATTCTCTTTCATGAGTTTTCATTCATGTTTTATTATGTGTAATGATTTTGTGAATATGGTGAGAATTAAGTCTTTTTTTCTCTTTTAATCCAATACAATCAGATTTGTTTGGTATGAATGTTACCTGTAATTATTGACATTGTTTACAGAGATGGATGTGAATGTTACCTGTAATTATTGACATTGTTTACAGTGATGGATGTGAATGTTACCTGTAATTATTGGCATTGTTTACAGTGATGGATGTGAATGCTGATTTAACTGCACAGAAAGTATGGGTTGTGTCCGACAAACCAGCAGAACAACTACTCACCGCTCTACAAAAGACAGGCAAAAAAGTCAGCTATGTGGGGATATCCAATTGAAAGTGGATGTCTTGTATAATCATCATGCCAATATAATGACATTGTGTATGTGTTGTTATGTAGAGCCAAAGTATTCTCTCAACAGCATATACATATTGATTCATAATGTGGTGATGTTGTGTTCATGTCTAACTTACATCAAATGTAGCCATTAAATTTTGTGGTTGTTAAAATGTGTAAAATTAGTAAGAAAACATAAAATCCATTATAGCAGAGGATTAAACCTCATAAGTTAGCATTCAAATTATTATAAGCTTTGCTGTCTATGCTTCTAAATTTTCCTTTGGTTTTGACCTTTTAAACTGCCCCCCCCAAACAAATGAATGCCATGAAGTATTTAGTTCAGCACCTGCTTCATTCACATGAGCTGTTTAATGGTTTATTCCATGATTCATTTATTGAAATAAGAATAAATACATATTTCAGTTTATCATTGCAAATTCACAGCTGCTAATAAATGCTACCATGTTGGTGAAATTTGTATAGTTCTCACAAACCTGCAACATCTAGTAATGTGTGCATGTGACCTCTGTATTCAAGTGTGGATAGCAAATTAAATATATTTATTGAAAAACATTTAGTTTTTGTTTGGATTTTAGTCATCCTCAAATCAGTGTTTTGATTAATTATGGTTGACGATCAGACAACCTCACTTCACCATCACAGTGACCTGATTCTTGCAGACCGTGGATTCACCATTACCTTTCGGGATATTTGGGTGTCAAACTTATTATGCAAGCCTTCTTGAAAAACACCTATTACCAGATGTGGAAGTTCAGGCCTCAAGGAAAATGCCCCTTGTGAGTATACTTATTGAGAAAGTGATTGGCCTCCTTAAGAAAAGATTTTCGGTACTTCAGGGTGTTTTGCCCATTACGTTTATCAAGTCCATCAAGGATGAAGAAGAGGAGGTTGATAAGACCAGTGTTGACAGACTTGTTAGATGTTGTGCTATAACTGCCATTCTCACTACCAGCATTGTGCACAATGTATAATTGTGTTATCATGTGTATATCTATTGTATAATCATGTGAATTAGTATATCTAATATTGTCAATTTCTAAGGATGTCTTGGTTGGTCAATAAAAGTATCACATACATAAACCTGTTTCTTTGATAACAGTAACTTTATTGAGATTTTCGAAAAACAAGATATGATAATGAAATATTTATTGTACATACATTACTTCAGATGGTGGCTAAGAAAAAAACTTCATGAACACATCAACACCGAGCCTTCTTTCTTGGCTTGCAGTCAACACAATATCATGTTTTTGTAGGTGGGGCACTTCTCAAACCAACACATCTCCAGTGAAACCATTGGTGTTTACAAATATCAACATCCCACACTTACAGTGTATAGAACCAACCCGTACAGAGGGACCAGTCTGAGTCTCTGAAAACAGGGCTGGGACTACGTGTCTCCCAAAACAATACAGTACGGGTAGAACACAGGTAGAATCACATATGCTACAAGCAACGAAGTCAACATAATCACTACTGGTTACCTTAATCTGCAGCTGCACCTTGTAGTAGTAAGCGTGTGACCTTTTCAGGTTAAGGTTCCTTTTCAGGTTAAGATTCACCAAGGCCATTGCCACAACATGAACATGAAACAATGCCACCAGGAGAAGCTCTGATATATGGTGAATCCATAGACAGCCTCAGATCACAGGGATGGAGGCTGAAGTCACCATGCTCACACAAAGTCTACATAATCATTAGTGGCATCTTTCTCATGCTGTCTGCCCCACAAGACTGGCTCAGACTGAAGAGTGCGGGGACTTGGAGTCACAATCCGGGAAAGAAGGGAAGGAGCAGGATTGGCTTGGTTAGTATGCAAAACAGCATACACTACAGCTGTTCTGGTGTAACAACGATTTCCTTTGAAGGATCAGGGCACGGTTTGGTCTTCCATGTTGTGAGGTCCACAGACATCCTCTTGCAGGGAGTAAGGGACAACAGCTGTGCTTGAAAACTAAGGACACATCACTCAAGGACCTCAATAGGTTCAGTGGGAATTGTTCCTGTGGGAGGCAGTGTAGGGGCTCTGCCGATGAGTCCTTTTGACACCTTGCTCTAGGCTTCTTCTGAGTAAAACATTATTCTACTTAGGGGAGCGGGTTGGACACCATTCTATGCCAACATATTCCATTGACAAGCCTCACCTGTGCAGGTGCATTTACGAAGGCCGAGGCGCACAGCCATTTCCAGCTTAAAAAGGATGGCGCTAACATGAAACTCGAGAGCAGGACTCACCAAGGCTGTTACCCATACACATGATTTCAATACATCAGGGAAATGTTCCCACATCCGCTTTGAAGACTGTCATAAAAGAGTTTATAGCTACGCTAATCTCTTTGCTGTAATCCTGTGGCCAGGTCCCCCAGTTTTCAAATGCTGAACAGTCTGGACCCATCCTGCTATTTCTATTTTGTAGAACTCCAGACTTTTGTAGGCTTGCATGGCCTCTTTCGTGTGAGAGCCTGTGCGCATGTATAATTTGGGAATAGTGTCATGATATCATATCACCAATCAATGAAGTCACACCAGAAAAGGGCGAGCTAAAACAGTAGAATTGGGTGAAGATCTGGTGGATGATTTTTACTTTACAACAAGAGTTACATAAACCTTGATTACAATTTAAAGCTTTGTTGGAATACTTTTATAAAAGAGCTTGCAAGGATTGAGGAAATGTGAATGAAAGATGGGGACGGGAAGTCAGAACCAGTCGTTCGTCTGCCTCTGGTAGAATTATTCAATAAAATTTCTTCCTTGATAACTTAGTTTACAGCGGTTTAGGCCGCAAAAATCATTCTAGTTTGTTACCACAGATAATAATTTTTTTTAAAAGGCTAGAATAGAATAGAATAGAATTTTATTTGGCAATCACGTGCCCTCTAGGAGCAGACAATCATACATGTACGTATGTACATTCATTGTGATTAGAAAAATAATAATGCTAGTACAAACCAACAGGGTAAAAAACCACATAAAGACAAACGTAACACGTCACGAGGCTGCGTTACATTATGATTAAAAATGCATAATGATCAGACATGCAAATGGTTGCCCAATACACATACAGTCCAGGGGCTGGATGCTTGTAGTGGTTCACTTGGCATTTAGCTTCAGAGTTCTTATGCTAAATGAGTTAAATATATACTTTCCCGAGGCTTTACATATTTCTTTGTCCTCTTTAGTGAGTAGCCAGAGAAACATTTGTTCATTAGTCAGCTGCCTTACATTGGGGTTCTTGAAAATTGTGTCCTTCAGTTTTTGTCTTTCTGTGTGGTACAGGGGACATTTGAGCAAAAAGTGTTCCTCATTTTCAATGGCATGTGCTGTACAGAATTGGCATATTCTATTATTGGGGTCTTTAATTGTTCCTCATTTTGATTCAATGTCCAGAGAGTGGGAGCTTAGACGAAATTGTGAGATAGCATTAATGTGTTTCTTGTCATCAGTGTTAGTTAGATATTTCTCTACTTCAAAGTTTTGCTTATGGTTTTTGTATGTTCTTAGTTTGTTTCCACCATTATTGCTAGACAAACTAATTGGACTATTTATTCCCTGATGCCAATATTGTTAAAACTTATTTTTAATTTTTTGGTGAGTTTTCTTTATAGATTGTTTTATTTTGCTGGCAGGAATTGGGTTGTTACTGATGTTCAGATTGTCGAAGATATGAAGTAGTCTTGACTGTATTAATGCAATTCTGAAGGCCTGATGGACTAGTAGTAGTAGATAACAAAACCACATCATCTGCGTTTAATAGACAGTTTAGTTGTTCATTCCCAACCCTAACCCTAGCAATAAGATCGATGAAAACAAGGAATATGATCAATGTAAACAAACGGAACTTTGCTGACCTGGCGTTTCGACGAGGTAATGGTGGATATCATAGACATAGTTATTAGCAGCTGATTAGTAGCCGATTTCTGGCCACTCCGTTTGGTTATTAATCCATACACTTGCTGGTTAACGAAGAGGGTACATCTGTAAGTTGGAAATCTATATCTTTTGCTGGTGTCTTGCCTTAGATTGTTAGAAACCACAGAAAGTTGATCAAAGTATTGCTAAGTCTAGGCAAAGAAACTTCGCCTCTGACAGCGCCGCGTTATTTACAACTTGTAAGGTGGCATCAGATCATCAAAACACCAGGGGCGAGTTGCCTTGCCTATGCTAAGTCATGTTGATCGATAGCGTTAGAATAGAAGGGGTGAATGAAGTTTTTTGAAAAAAAAAAATCACCTCCGCGGGTTGCTAGGGGTGAGACAAAAGAATATAGCCCGGACTTATAGGACTAGCACCATAAACCTATTCAATCAATCAATCAATCAATCAATCAATCAATCAAATGCTTTTTCCTAACTATGACAAATATCTTGTAATAATACTGAACAAAGGTCTAACCTGGGGAGACCGCATCACATACACAGTTTCGAAGCGCCCAAAAAATTACCAACCTTATCAGCCACATCAGTGGCACTTTCTGTGACACAAACAAAATCACTAAATCTCACCAATCTACACCTATAATTCCTCTCCAGGCTTCTACTGGCCCCAATTACTCAAACCTCCACACGTACCCCACTCATCAACAAACTTAACTACCTTAATTACTTACTAAACAGCCATAACTTATTCTAACAAAATACATATCATCAAATACACCATCTCATACACATTCTCAATAGCAAACGTTTTGTATCGACCCTCCCCCTTTCAGCAGATACATCATAATTCACTCACTGGTCCGTGTATATGTACCGTCTTTTCGCTTTTGGTTTTATTTGTTACTGTAATGCACGGAAGCGGCCCCCAGTGTGAGAAACCATCTTTATGTTGCATCCTTCAGCAGCCTAAATATGAGTACTTCTTATAATTTTTCATCACTTTAATTTAATCTTATACTTATAAGTTTATCAACATTAAAATAAAAAAATCACGGGGCCTGTATAGAGCCAACTCCTCTATTTTTTAGTCTCACTTATATTATTCTCTTCTTTATTACAACTTAAAACATAAATCAGCAGTCTACCTCCTCGTAGCACTCCTCCTACCTGGCGGCCTCTGATGGCATGGTGATACACGTACGTTTAAGCAGTACGTGGTCACTAGTTGCCGAACTGCTATAATTTTAATCATCATCATCATCATCATCATCATCATCATCATCATCATCATCATCATCATCAACAACAACAACAACAACAACAACAACAACAAGGTCGCTGTCAGAGGCGAAGTTTCTTTGCCAAAGCCTGTCGACAGCCCCTACATCTGTAGACTGTACATGGCAAAAGTGAAGGCAGCTGGTGGACGTAGATGCGGGCTCACAATGGAGAATGGTGGAAACCCCTATAGTGAATAGAAAATTCTTAACACAGGCATCTTCCATGGATAGCGTTATATGATATTTTGATATTCCATGGAAACCTGTCATCGATATCGTGAACACGATATATTCCATCTAACAATTAAGTAAAATACTGGGCCAGATAATTATTTGACGATGGTTCAATCAACGGAAAATACAATAAACAACGAACTATGTTGTGATAACTTCCTGTTGCAACCTACGAAAGATACTTAGCAAGGAGCTGTCAAGATTTCTTGTGTCGAAAATTGGGACAAGCGGATGGTTGTGGCCTAACTACAGATGCAGTTTTGGCTTCAATAGTCTAATCCACGTGACTATAGCTTATAACATCAGAAGTTCACTGTGTCATCGAATTTTTATCTGGTTTTCGGTCAACTTAATACACGCAAAAGACAATTCATCATTTAAAACTGTAGAAAATGACAATGATATGTTGCACGTAAATTTACAGGATAACGAAGGAGAAAGTGAACAGGATGACGATCAGTGTATATTCCTCAATACTCTTGACAATACTGCTATGGATAAGTGTCGCTGAAGGTAAGAAGAATTTTATATCGGGGAGGGGTATTGGCAGTTATTTCAACAATATTTTAATAAATACCATGACTGCATGGGTGTGTAGAATCTGGCCAGTACTTCACAGATTTTCACCTGAAAGAATATAAATTTAAATAACATTTTCTGCGGTTGCAGGTCGTGTTGAGGTATTTGGACCATCCACGCCTTTATATGTTGAGGAGGGGGCAACTTTAAGTCTGATTTGCAATAGCTCAACACGGACTGATCTAAAATGGCTTCAAAATACACCTAATACTTCATGGAAAGAAAAATTTATTGTACCCACTGTTGGTTCAAATTTTGTAATGCGGAATTTGGTGGAGGAGCCTAGTGGATATGTTGAGAGTGTTTTAATGAAAACCAACATGTCAGTGCATGACCGGGGCTTGTATACCTGCCGGGATGATTCTGGCCAGAACAGCTTTACCTTATGGGCAACTGTAGTATATGGTAAGTAAGATTCAATGGTATTCAGTTTTTGTTTAACATAGGAAACCCTGTTAGTTTTACTTTTTCACTTGCCGTTTAACAATTTTCTATGAATCCCAATGATTCATTTGGCAAAAAAATCCAGGAAGCTGTACTAATGATATTGATAGAGAATATGTAAATTACATTTGATTGCTCTATGACATTTCGCATAATATATATCTTATGTGGTCAGGAAATTCAATGGAAAATTCAATGACTGGTTAACTTATTCTGTTCCAGTATATTCTCCAGGAGTAGTGGCTAATCTAGGCACAGAGGCAGTAAACCTGTTGTGTGAAATATCTGGCTTCGACACCAACCTACCTGAAATGGCTGCTGTATGGCAATATGGGGATCAGCCTATATCCACCAAGGACACTCGGCTTGTCACCATGTTTGACCCACAGATGGGTAGACTACGACTGGCTATCAATGATCCATGTACGTTTTATAACATGCTTGCTTATTTGTGATATCTTAAATATTTTGACAGACCATTGATGAGTGCCTTTACGGTCTTTTTTGAAAATTCAAATTGGTTGCCAGCTTATGAAGATGCCGGAGGATACCGGTGTAACTTCTCATTGGGGACAAACATGGGCCCATTGGTATTCACTGGAGTGGTACATCTAGATGGTGAGTTATCCTCCTCTGATAGGGATGGGGTTACGTGACACAATCCATCCCCTTTTCCTCTTCTCTGCTTTTGATATTGATACTAATTTCACTGTGACACCCTCTTTTGTTGTGTGATAATTGTATGTAGAATGATGAACTGAATTATTCAGTATTAAAGTGCGTCTAGTTGTGTGGTGAATTGCGTTATGATGTGTTAAGGCTGTGTGGAAGATATGTTGATATTGCATTTTGTGGTGTTAAATCAGTGTGTAATGTATGAGGTTATTATATAATGAAATCATCGTATGGCATTAAAGCCTTGTGTGTTTAATGTTGTGAATGGATATGTTATGAATTGCATGGTGTAATGTTAAAGCCTCTTGTAATTAATGTTATTTGTGATTATGTGGTGAATTGTGTTAAATGGTGTTAAAGCAATGTGTGATTTATAGTGTGTTAATTTGCTGTGTGGTTGTATGGCAATTTGGTTTACATTGGGTCATGGCTGTGTAGTAATGTTGTGATTTTCAGTGTGCAATGTATATGTTCAAAGTGGTTGAAAATGAAGTTACAATGTGTGTTTTAGATCAAATCAGCATTATTGCTTTATGGAGTTTATCTATTCCAGTTGGAGATGAAATTAAAACTATGCTATATATGGTTGCAGCATCAGAACTTCCAGCCTCTGCTTCATCATCCCTTCTTCACACAGCTCTTCTCCTGTTGGTAGCGGTGTCCACCTACTTGTTACTGTGAAGAAAGCAGCAACACATAATTCAACCATTTCATTCTACTCTTGTATTGTCGCATTTGTTTGTTTTTTTAGCAGCCATCATAGAAGCTTCTGTCACGATATTTTGTCATCTCAGATTCACATATCACCTTATTTTGTGAAGTGATTATTTGTCCATCTCATGAGAGTCCCCGATATATGATCCCACCCTTTCCAACTCAGTACTTAGCATTAGGGAAAAAATTAGCATTAATTTACAAGATGTTATTTCTGAACCAAAGCAATAGTGTGAAATTCAATATCAAATGTCATTATTGAAATGTAAAACTAAAAAGAAAACTAGCATTTATTTGCCTTATTGGTGATAGAATAGTGGTTATAAATGGTGCTTTAACGTGCGATAAGGACTGACAGTCCTGTATATTTGAAAGGATATGTGTCGTGGTCTGAATCACAATTACTACTTAATTGTTGGAGCAGAAATGCATCCGAGTTATGTGGTCATAAAAGTTGAGTGTACCATATTTATATATCAACATGAACATTGCAATGGACGATGTGTTGGGAATTGAGTCTTGTCATATTTAGTCGTGGCACACCAAGCAGAGTGGACAGGCAGATGATGGAAGCTTTCAATGCTTTATTTCAATCCATTCACTATAATGTTTTTTACACTTGGAAAAATGTGTATTGTGTATAGAATCAGACAGCAGGGACATGTAAATATGCTGAGTTGGTTGATAAAGAGGACCCCAGAGTGCTGTGATCACATTATCATCATATTCTCATCATTTAGATCTGTGATTGTAGATGATATTGTTGATTGTTAAATGTTTCTATTAAGCTACATAACAATACCTCTGAGAAACAGATTCTTGCTTGTTGGCCATACCATTTGGGTGTTAGTATTAAGATCAGCACTTTCATCATTGGTAGTGTCATAGCCAGTAACCATGAAGATGCCATATGGGTAACATAAGCATGGCCAATAGAGGGCAGCACAGCCATGCTAGTCAAGAGTAGCTGGTCATGTGATAACTTACAATGATATCCGGAATAGTTTTTGATACTTTTTATGTATCCGTATTGCATTGCTGTTTACATTCGTGATGGTTATCTCCCAACATCAACATTGTGCATTAATCAAAGCTGCTTAAAAATTTACCAAACATGATTTGGATGGGATTGCTTAAGTGCCTATACAAGGCGGGAAACTTCATCAGCAAGTTCTGATAGCTAGCTGTTGAAAATATTTGATGCCCCCCGACTATTATTATGGATTTATTTTGTTATGATACCATGGACTCTATGTACCAACTTTTAATCAAATATATAAAACCTTATTATACTGAAGGTATCTTGTCTATAAATCATTAACAGATCATCAAATGTATGGACCCAAGGCCGTACGACTTTATTCTTCGTACGATTTCTATATAAATTACACCAAAATGAAGAAGAATGAAAGGGATATACAGATCCGAGTGATAATTGATCAGATTTTGGAGTTAAAAGTGTTAAATCGCAATTTTGCCGATTCAAAACCGGATAACTCTCAGAAACTCGAATAACTTTGCGATTATTTATCACTCTGATCCACATAAAGGAGACTCTCCTCAACACATCCGTATGATTATCTCTTCTGTGGGACCAAGAATAAAAGGTTCGGTCAATTTAAAGACACCATGTTTTCAGCTTATTTTCCCTGAGAAATCTCCCAACGCCATATAGCTTCGGCGCCATGGCAACGATCTGCGTTCTTGGGAGATTTCATATTGCGACTTTGTCAAAGGTTGGCGAGTCTGAGTAGGTCACGTATTTTGAAGTTTGTCGATATGGAATCAACCAGTTTTAAAAAGTCATTTGCATATGTGTGAATGAAACTGTTGCCATGCTTAAAATACTTTTTTTTTAAATTTATGTCATCCCTTTGAATCTATCAAGCCTGCTTATTAGAACATCCCAATGAACTATTTGACCTGCATTGGTTGGGAACCTCACCTCTTCTCTCCATCCCGTATCTTTTAACAAATACGGTAGAACTCTGTCACGATACTCAGAATGCGACAAAGCGGGTGTTATTCGAGGAGGTATTCTTAATACGTGAACGATATGAATCTATCTGGGGAATAGAACCTTTTTTGTGAAGGAGTCGAGTAACAGCAATGTTTTGGGTAAAAAATAAAAAAAAATTTAGAAATAATTCTTAAGTAGCACACCGTGTAAAAATCATGGTTTAAATCACATACGTAAAATATTTGGTATAACATAACAGAATACAGAGTAATCCCCGAGTGCAGGTGCACTACAAATTAATTACCAGTATTACAATGAGGCAGATAATGATTATAAGTATAGTCACGTTATGACTGTTTGACAGCTAATGGTATATGTATGATGCTGATACAATCAGTGAGATAGATAACTGATATGTCTAGAACAGGTTACACAATGCAGGATAAAGCTACTTTAATTGGTCATGACACAGATAGGATTAATTAATATACCTATTCATCTACAGTCGTACATATATATTACACAGGAGTGTTAAATGACAAAACTAGAGAAAAGCATGAACAAAAGGTGGGATGGCATTGTAAACGGGAAGGGTGGGAGGGGTTCGGAACAGAGAGCAAATCGATGTGATGTCGTTGGAATCTAATATCGAAAGACAAAAGAACTGGTCACCTTAGCCCTACAAGACGTCAGTAGACATCCATGTTACCGTTATGACCGGAGCTATGGTCACCTGACCTTATCCGCGCGGGATTTAAGTGGGGCAGCATTTTCCTTGCAAGGAGGAAAGATAAGGACTTATGCGATAACGTTTACCAACTCGACTCCGCACAAAATGCGGCTGGAGCGAAATTACGCCGATTTCTATCGTCGAGTCGATGCAGAAATGGACAAGGCGGTGTTCGTTAGGAAACCCGCAACGTTATGATTTACAGACGGTTGTACATCTCCAAACATCCGCAATGCATGATAATGGGAGAGTAGAAAGACATTCCGAAATCATGAACTCGCTCGGTTCCGGGCATTCCATATAAGGGATACTCAGCTGTAGTGATAATTTCATATACATTTATATCAGGACTGCCATCAAGGTAAAATGCTGGTGAATAATTATTGATGCAAAAGTCTGTAGTGAAATACCTAACAAAATAAAACTAACTAAAACATTGCATGCTTTCAAAAGACAGCTCAAAGGTCATTTGAAAACCCTATAGATACAAGGCAACTTGCTTAAATTCCGATACTTACTCCTAAACTCTGCTTTTACTAAATATTTGCTTTGAGTTTAAGATGCGTAATGTTTGTTTTAACATTAGATAGATAGATGGATGGATGGATGGATGGATGGATGGATGGATGGATGGATGGATGGATGGATGGATGTGAGTGGTCCTTCTGCTACCCCAGTGGTCCTTCCGTTACCCAAAAATGTAGCCTGAGGACCACAGTGGGCCTTATGTTACTTCGGTGGTCCTTCCGCTACATCACAAGTGGTCCTTACGTTACCCAGTGGTCCTTCGGCTACATTTGATGGTCCCTATGTTACATAGTGGTCCTTTCGCCCCAATTACTTAGTTTATTTGCTGGATGACTGTAAATCTCTATTGAAAGAAGCAAGTGGTCAAAGCGATAACAATTTATTCGTTACGGCTGAACATCATACAGGAAATGATGAGGTGATTATGCAAAACACAAGTAGCCATTCTTGCTCACAATAACCCAAAAATATGGCTTCTCACCAAGCAATATTGCATTCAACTAAGGAAATATATATGAAAGATTAAGTACAATTAAGAGATATATGATTGGTAGTCAACCACATGTTACTTAATATATAAAAACACTTGATTACAAGTATTGTTGCACTACCAAGAAAAACAAATTGCCTAAAAAGACCAGCATATCATTAAGGTAGGCACTAAATTAATACATGAAGCATGTTATACTCTATATCATAAAATGTCCCCACTCCATCCACAAAACCTCATCTCAGTACCCCTCTCATTTCTTTATCCTCTTAATTCTATACACTTCTCATCTCTTTAACCTACTATCTTTATATCCCTCTCATCTCTTTACCCTCTCATCTCTATACCTATTTATTTCTTGTTTTTCTTATTATGTCCCTCATCCTTGTTATCTTCATGGAATCATTAACCCCTGGCCATTTCAAATCGGCGTACGCTTTCAGAACTTCGTCCTTCAAAAGTTGGATTATATCATTCAATGTCGTGCCACCATTTTCATACGCTTTACTTTTAGCTAGGAGCCACGACCTTTCATTTTCGGGTAGCGTTTTTCCTTTCACCATTGGTCTAGCAGTGGCCTGAACGAACACAAACAAAAATGCATTCACATTCGGAGACGCTAGCATAATAATTACATCGTATGAATAACAAACAATTCATTTACCAAGATCATTTGATCTTCATCTTCACTTTCCAATTCGCTATCTTCAGCGACTGGACATGTTTCTGAAAAATGCAATACCTAAGTTGAACATCCTGAGCTTGATGTAGTTAATCACATTAGAAATCCATCCCTAAACTAGCGCCCCCTTATTGCAGATATCAAATAGCAATGAAGGTGGATCATTAACTGCTGAAGGAATTTAACGTCGTGCCCTTTGATTGCAACAATCGAATGGTGGCGCTAACGGTTATAATCGCACTGCCGATAAGCACTTTTCCATGACTTAATGCGTATCACAAACAGGGGCTTTGCCAAAGCAGGGGTGTAGGGGGTGTGTCCCCCCCCCCCCCCCCATTCAAACCGACAGTCCGCGTCACAGTCGGCAAAATCCTGTCCAGTCGGCAAATTGAAAGTTGGGAACTGGAAGAATATGGTGGCGCTACGCTTAGATAGTCATCCCGCAGTCGGCAAAATTTTAGTTACCCCCCCCCCCCCAACCAAATCACCCTGGCGACGTCCCTGATCACAAAGTCCTAGACCAAGAATGAGTCACTCACCACTTTCTTCTTCTGGGGATTCACATGCGCTAGCCTGTTGCATACAGCTTCCACTGGCCCCTAAAAATAACACATACTTCTACCTTCTATGTCTCCTTATGAATATAGAAACAAAGTACGTGATAATTTATTATAGGAGAATTGCGAGTGCAATTGCTGGAAAAGCACTATCACTTACCAGCTACTGCGGTGGATCTTGGTATGCTGATTTTCGTAATGTCATACCCTGGTACTTCTGAAGACCAGAGGGTTACATGCATATAAACATACAATCATCCAATATAAAGCAACATGATTTCTAAATATACCACAATTGCTGACCGAATTCGGCATCCTGAAGATCGCTAGGATCGAGTGATGACTCCGTCAGTATTTTCTTTAGGATGGAGGATATGCGGACGTTCTTTAATGTCGCCAAGCATTTGTTGTAGTGCTTCTGCTGCACTGATGTGCTGTGCAGCATTAATTTTGCAAGGTCATTCCGATCCCCCTCCGGCAGTAGGCCTGATACTAGAGTTGCTGCCATGTGGCGCATTTTGGTCATGGTAATTCTGGAAATTTTAAAATGGTATTAAATCCTCAAGCTGTTTGAAACACTTGCCCAACACAAATATTTGACTACACATCCTAACTTTACACCACAGACAGTCAAGTACAACATAGTACTTACTATGACTAAATACAATTCGCAAAACAACTACAGGTTAGCAATTCAAAGCATCTTTTACCTCTTCTCGACCCCAGCATGCCCGAGCTCCGCACTCAATGCGCCTGCTACCCCCCCACCGGCGTCCAATTGTTGTCTGCCCGCCCAGGACACAAAGACAAATGGGAGCATAGAGTGAGCCCTTACAGACGCTATATATTTTGCAATATCCTTGTAGAGGCGCTCATCAAGGACCACCTCGGCGGGTCCATAAACCGCAGCCGTCTTATGGTCATCCACATAGACAATATGATGACCATTTCTAATTTGTGATTTGCCCTTGCAAACCTCATCTATTCTCATGTTAAGTATGCAGCCCGTTCGCTGGCAATTTGCTAACGCAAGACGCGTGATGAGAAAATTGCGCACTTGCGTATGCGCGGACATATTCTTTGTTTCAGCCTGTGAAGCCAAAAGCAGTCTGGTTGCTTCACTTGCCCGTACACTTTTCAGATACTGCTGAATCTCATCGGGCGTGATTATATCCGAACATATGTTCCTCTTTCTTTTGGTTTCTCTTTTTTTGATGGACTTAACCCAAGTGTTCATGCTTTTATCCAGGGCTTGGAGCTTTTGGATATCATACATTCCTTGCCCAATTGATGCCAGTGTTGAAAGGTAGCGAATATACAGTTTGAGAGAATTAAGATATGTTCTTGCGGTGTTGGGTAGCCATTCCCCCGTCGTTAATTTTTTTTCGACCACATTACCCAAGGATTCATGGGCCATGTCCAATGGGCCTTCTACCTCTCGCATCAGGTAGGACACTTGTTGCGCGTGTTTTTGCGCCTGGTTAGGCTTGAGGCTCGACCCCTGGAAGCTCATAAGATAGGCCGTAAACCCGGAAAGCTGTCGAACAATATCAAATAGGAGCAAATGGTTATCAGAACAATGTACATGACTGAAGGCGTATTCGTAGACACGGCAAAAAAGAAGATATTTCCCGGGGAAATAACAAAGACAAACTTTTTTTTGATATTCCATACATAAGGTTGAGCCCGAACAATCAACATCTGATCCCTGAAAGAGATTAATAACCAGTACAAATTCGATATCACGATAAGTTGTATTCAATGAGGCAACTCACGGGACAAATCTCGCTTGTCCTTTATGAACAGTTGCGCATCATTAGAGGTGAAATATAATTGCCGGTGTAGTAACGGTATCATTCTGACAACTTGGTCCACACAGCACTATTTTGCTTCGCAATTTGTGGTTTGTATAACGGAGCGTTTTATCTTCTCATACCTTGTCATGAGACGAGAGAGATGTCTCTGGTGCAGCAGCTGAGGAGGCCAACTGAAAAACAACCAACTTTTAAAAAAAATATTATTTACCACATGACACAATCGCCCCAGCCATGACCCCAAATAAAGTAAGTTATTGTAGTATTCACTTAAGACCAGACATGTATGGAACTGATACCATTTCCTAAGACTAAAGATACCCTACTTCGAATTCGTTGTCTGATGGAGGTGACTGTTGGTCTTTCCCATAGCGCCGGGAAGTTGTCTGAAATCGAACAAAATCATGATAAAACATGGTTTCTCTTCAGTAACATCATCGCCTTTGAATGATGCGGCTTTATGGATGAGGCATATATCACCAGAAGATGCTTGTATCTTTCTTCTGTTTTGGGAATTTTGTTTGTCTTTTCTAAATGGTGGTCCAATCGTATGACGACATTTTCACATAACGGACAAATTCTCAAAAGGCGCTTGCTCTGAAATGGCCCATTGATACAATCATTATCGCCAAAGTCTCTTAACACATTTATTATAATAGAAAAACTATTTAATATATATAATATTCATCTAATCTGATGTTGATAGTTATAGCACCTACATACCTTGCTTTGTCGCTTCTTTTGGCTTTCAGCAACTACTTGGGGCATTAAATTCACATTGCGATAGCTTCCGCAAACTCCCATACAAGACACCATATGTCTGTTCAGGTTGTAAAGCTCCTTTTTACATTTGAAACACTGCTTCTTTGATCTTCGGGAATGCGACATGACTGCCTCCAGAACTTTAGATGATTTTACAGTCCTAATGCATAAGTTATATTTGGTATTTGTAGTTGTAGTATCCTCATTATGTGAATGTGTATGCTAAAGATCCTTTATTAACAACCCTTTACATTTTGCAATAGGATTTTAAAAATAATTCCTGACCCGAAAATGATATGTAATTTTGCGTTTACGAATATAACGAAATTCAAGTTAAGACAATGGGTCAGATCAAGAACACGGATTTCATCCTACAGTACCCTTCATTAATGAATATGAAGTACAACATGCCATACGATGGGTATTGGGAAATACTATCCGACACTACCTGTTAATCCGTTTCTTTTTTCCCCCAGGAGGAGGTACATCTGATGTTTTTTTGGTCACTTGGCAAATATCAGCGGGAATGAAGATTTCACCCATAGCCTCATCATAGTCAGATCCAGAATCACTTTCAACAGGAATACTGACATGCTTTATTTTGTCGTATTAGTTTATCATACTCTTAATTAAACCTTAAACATTTACCCGTTCCATTAGATACACGCAAAAATAGCGATGCATATCGCTCGCCCCAAAAAAGGCATATCAACACTTGAGGATACTAATACACCCCACAACCGTGTGGTTTCAGTCAATAATAAGAGAAAATCCAATGCCACAAGGTACGAGTTGATGTCTGCGTGTCACATGCAGTTCTGCTGAGTGTACATATATGCGGAGTGCATATGTATATATATATATATATATATATATATATATATATGTATATATATATATGTATTTATCTATGTATTTATATGTATTATATATATGTATATATATGTATTTATATATGTATATATATATATATATATATATATATATATATATATATATATATATATATATATATATATATATATATATATATATATATATATATATATATATATATATATATTGTCATCCGTCTACATGACTGAGGCTTTTCTTATCTTAGTTATACTTACCAAATAATCTGCCAATAGCTTTCCCACAAAGACTAAACTCAAATTGGATGCATATATTTTATTCAATCTTAAGTATTCGATCACATGGGATTTCACACACAGTACAGCCACTGCCTTAACATACAGAACATATAGAACTTCATATTCTTAACACAACTGGCTTAACAGACCGAACATATAAAACTTCATATTTTAATCACAATATCTGGCTTCACAGACAAAACATATAGAACTTCATATTTGCCACACAACATCTGGCTTAACAGACAGAACATATAGAACTTCATATTTAAAACACCACATCTGGCACCACAGACAGAACATATAGAACTTCATATTTAAAACATATCTGGCTCCACAGATAGCACATATATAACTTCATATTCTTAACACATCTGGCTTAACAGAAAGAACATATAGAACTTCATATTTCAAACACAACATCTGGCTTAACAGACAGAACATATAGAACTTCATATTTCAAACACAACATCTGGCTTAACAGACAGAACTTCATATTTTAAACACAACATCTGGCTCCACAGACATAACATATAGAACTTCATATTTGCCACACAGCATCTGGCTCCACAGACAGAACATATAGAACTTCATATTTCAAACACATCTGGCTTAAAAGACAGAACATATAGAACTTCATATTTAAAACACAACATCTGGCTTAACAGACAGAACACACAGAATGCCATATTTAAAACACAACAGCTAGTGCCACAGACAAAACATATAGAACTTCATATTTTAAACATATCTGGCTCCACATATAGCACATATATAACTTCATATTCTTAACACATCTGGCTTAACAGAAAGAACATATAGAACTTCATATTTTAAACACAACATCTGGCTCCACAGACAAAACATATAGAACTTCATATTTGCCACACAACATCTGGCTTAACAGACAGAACATATAGAACTTCATATTTAAAACACCACATCTGGCACCACAGACAGAACATATAGAACTTCATATTTAAAACATATCTG
The DNA here is from genome assembly GCA_034190875.2 of Urechis unicinctus. Classification (NCBI taxonomy): domain Eukaryota; kingdom Metazoa; phylum Annelida; class Polychaeta; order Xenopneusta; family Urechidae; genus Urechis; species Urechis unicinctus. The sequence goes on from CM067354.1 coordinate 6,816,833, forward strand.
GCTCCACAGATAGCACATATATAACTTCATATTCTTAACACATCTGGCTTAACAGAAAGAACATATAGAACTTCATATTTCAAACACAACATCTGGCTTAACAGACAGAACATATAGAACATCATATGTAAAACACATCTGGCTAAACAGACAGAACACATAGAACTTCATATTTCAAACACAACATCTGGCTTAACAGACAGAACATATAGAACGTCATATGTAAAACACATCTTGTTTAACAGACAGAACACATAGAACTTCATATTTCAAACACAACATCTGGCTTAACAGTAGAACATATAGAACTTCATATTTGCCACACAGCATCTGGCTCCACAGACAGAACATATAGAACTTCATATTTAAAACACATCTGGCTTAACAGACAGCACATATAGAACTTCATATTTAAAACACAACATCTGGCTTAACAGACATAACATGTAAGACTTTATATATAAAACACAACATCTGGCATAACAGACAGAACATGCAAGACTTCATATCTAAAACACAACATCTGGCTTAACATACACCTATCACAAAAATATACCATATCATAAAAACTTACAATCAAGATAAGTTTGCAAGAAAAGGCTTAACAAAACAAACCTGGCATTATCTTAAGTCATGGAGGTCAAAATAAACCGAGTAACTAGAATATGGTTAAATATGCATGATATGATAGATAGAGATTAAAATAACATTGCAAACATAACGTCACATTTAACATTGCAAACATTAACGTCACATACCTTTTGGAGTTGAGTGGCTCGTAATCAGAATCAACCTCTTCATGTGAGTTACCATGCGAGGATGAATCTAGATAGGGAAATACAACCTAAAGACTGTAATTAAGTGTTATTGTATCTCAACACAGTATCATATTGCAATTCTATACATTATTAATTCAGTTATTAATATCTTTGCTAGTTGTCAAGTGGCTGTTTAAATGGCCTTAAAATACTAAATATTCAACAAATCAATCCACTAAAGGTAAGTGCTATCCCAAACACTATATCAATCAGATCATTTTAACTCAAGTAAACTTAATCAGCAGCAATAAACCTTAATAATTCTTGAGAATGTATGATAGTAGTTGGAAAAAATACCACAGAATACGCTTCTTAAAAAGATACGTTAAATTACAAGAAGTCAAACAAAAGGGGACGTTACTTAAATTAATATGAAACACACATTCACTTACACATGCCTACATTCACACACACTTACCAACATGCACATACACACCCTAACATGTAATGTTATTATAAGTAACAATATTATATAAGTCAAAGACAATAAAAAATAACACAAGGTACCCAAACAAATGTTTCATGCACACCTGTATCACTAGGTATGAATTCTGATGTCTGCAGTAACAGTACCACATGCAAGCATGCCATTCAGAAATTGGAACAAGCATTCACTGATGCACACACGCATATATATATATATATATATATATATATATATATATATGTATATAAATATATATATATATATATATATATATATATATATATATATATATATATATATATATATATATATATATATATATATATATATCTATATATATATATATATATATATATATAGATATATATATATATATATATATATATATCTCTATATATATATATATATATATATCACTGTGTATGTCCCATTATGACATAACGTCAGTATAAGTATTTAAAATATTGTTACCCCTGGGATTGCTGCAACGGTTGCAATAACCATAGGAAGGTCATTTGGCATATCCTGCATATCAAAATACTATTTTCAGTCAAACGGAATATCAACTAACGAAAATGAGACAATATACCTGAAGATATAATTGGATATCACTTGTGTAACAGCCTTACAAGGTTTAGAATTGTCTGCAATAAGTACATGTT
>CM067354.1:6823739-6852599 GCA_034190875.2 Urechis unicinctus
AGCCAACACAGGGGCACAAGTGTAGAGCTAATATAGAGGTACTTGAAAACAGCTGCCACAAGGTTACATATACAGTTAATATAGAGGTACCTGGAAACTGCTGACATAAGGGTACATATTTACAGTTGAAATGTAGGTACATATATACAATAGTAACAATCAGTCATTCCATAAAGGGTAATAGTTGTACATGTGATACATAGGTACAAGCAAACAGCTAACACAGGAGCACAGGTGTGCAGCTGATATAGAGGTATCAACAAACCGCTGATGCAAGGGTTCACATATTCAGTTAAAATAGAGATGAAATCAGCCAGCTGTTATATGGTTATAGATATACAGCTGATATACACCTACCAGCAAGCAGCTGGCTCAGCAGCACAAGTATACAGCTGATATATAGGTACAAGCTGACAGCTACACGACTGATATAGAGATAGACCACTGAGCTTCAGACATAGATGTACATAGATGTACATAGATGTCTTTCATTGAAACAAACATTGATAGTTGACAAAGAGGTATTAACTATGAAGTGGTACACTTGATTAACTGTACAACTTCACAGTTGGCATATATACTAACGGACAGATCTATAAAATGGCTAGTGACAGGGAAGACTAATGTGAAGCTGTCAGCTGATACATTCATGCAGAGGACTCCCTCCCCAAGTAGGGGTGTCAGAGATTTTTTTCAAATTAATTGTATCGAAAATAAACTTGACCAAAGTATTCCACTATACTTGAATTACCCCGAGTATAGATGAATATGAGGGCCAAGATTGATAAATGAACGAAAATCGACTTTGTTTGACCCCAGGCGATCACTGGATCAGCCGCATAACTTCCATGATAAGCGATCTTGAGTCGGCCGTGTGAAGGCAAGGTATACGAACTCCCGACGCGGGCATGACAAGTTGATAAAAATTGGAAATATCATTGATGCACAAGTGCGTTCGCCTGCGGCGAGGTTCGGCTCACACCCCTACCCCAACAGCCCAAGGCTACTTGGGGCGAGCCTCGACAAGAGGATGGGTAGCGGAAGGACCACCATGAATCGTTAGTACCATAAGACACGTATTCTTACCTCAAATTATACTTAGTTCAACCGCAATGCATACTTTTCATATTTTCAAAGTCTCTTAACTAACCTTATCTTGTTTATGCTCTTTGAAGAACCGAAAAACGACTTATTTGTTGGCTACCGCATGCATTTGTCAACATGACATAAATCAACTATCACGGAAGAACTGTTCGTTTCGCTTAAGTTATGGATACTGCACGTTTCGTATGTAAAACCAAACGTGGTTTATTTTGCATAAATTACAATGTGTTGCCTTATATTTGATCAATTACTGATTTTTGATTAAATAATGTTATTATCTTACAGCTCTGGTCTATAAGTAGCAGTTACTCCCGTATATTCAGAGATTTATCTAACCCTAGCGTAACCCTAGCTGAATATTCAGGTTAGTTTTACGCCCGATAATAGGGAACCCCGCACTATTTCAAAGTCACTAACCCTAGGCATATATGACTTAATATCCGTTTTAGAGCAATAACCAACACAATTCGACCCAATTAGCCCAAAATAAGGTTACACTTACCGCGTAGGACGTAACCAAAGGACCATCAGGGTCTCCTACTTACAAAATACGCAAAATTCTAATTTCTTGCCAAATATACAATATTGCAGACTGAAAACCTCTAGTATTGTTACAAAAGTTATTTTCCTTCTTCCCATGTGATTTCAAAGCACTCTAAGGCTTGGAAAAAAAAAATATGACATAGTCTAAACATAGTGCCAGCAGACAATGTATTTAGCTATATCTTGCACCCCGTGAGGAGACATCAAAGTGACTCTCCGTGGATGGTTCTTTTGAAATATTATAATAAACTGTCCATGGGATAACAATTATCTGTGGTAATTTTACAAGGAATTGCGACAGCAATTATGGTCGCTAAAGCTCATCGGGAAACCTGTTTTCCGAAAATGTATCGAAAGGCCCACTCACTAACTTTGATAAGGAATTTAACCATGGAAAATGATATAATTAATTTGAATTTCGGTGTGAATTGTTGCATTTAGTGTAGTCTTTATTCCAGCGAGGCTATATATTAAATGGCAACAAGGTAACTGTTGATTTTTTCACAATCCATGCATCGTAGCAGAAGGCCCACCAACGAGACATTCATATGGGGATGGATGGATGGATGGATATGGGGATGGATGGATATGGGGATGGATGGATGGATGGATGGATGGATGGATGGATGGATGGATGGATGGATTAGATTAGATTAGATAGATAGATAGATAGATAGATAGATAGATAGATAGATAGATAGATAGATAGATAGATAGATAGATAGATAGACAGACAGATAGACAGATAGACAGATAGATAGATAGATAGATCGGCAGCTATTTTCAAGACTGATTTTTGAGGGGTAAAGTGTTTGTACCATGATACATAAGTGTATTTTCACTGAAGTTTTTCTCAGAGACAGCTTTAGCAAAATCTGAACTAGTCACTGCTTATTTTGACAAATTGCATTGTGTGGTGTTAAATCTGTGTGTAATGAAGTTGTCCATTGTATTGTTTGGCGCGGCAGTTGTCCATTGTATTATATTTGGCCCCGCGTTGCCCATTGTATTACTTGGCACGGCTGTTGCCTATTTAAAAAAAAAAGGAAATTATCTCACAATGTACTGTCCTCCACCCCCCGTCTTTATGATTCTCAGGAAGATGAACACCAACAAAAGACTCTGTGTAAACCCACCAACAACTAGCACCTCCATTGGAAGAGTGCAAGTAGCATCGGTCCCCCCACCCCGTCCATCTCGCACCAAGAAGCTTCCCGCAAAGCACAAATTCCCGGATGCCACACCACCACCCCCATTGCTCAAGAACCAGAGCCCCTACCGACCAGTCCCGAAGAACAGCAACCGACCCTGGCCGATCAGGTTCACTCCCTACAAGAAACGGTAAGGGGTCTGGTCACAATAGTAGGACAGCTTTTGGACCAGACCCCAGCAACCGTACAGCCGATCGAGCCCCTTGAGGGGCCTTCCTCACCGCTTTCCATCCTAGAATCTGCCTCTTCAGTTGGTGAGTCTGATCGGGAATATTCATTGAGCTCTTGGGCAGCCGCTCGCATTGACCTGCATTTAGCTGCCACCATCAACAGCCACCCCCACCAACCACCCCCGTTTACATCTTTCTCGTCCATACACCTCAAACACCATACCCTTTGGGCACCGTTTTGCTTACCACTCTCCACACCAGAGGTGAATCTCTCTTCTCACTGCATGTACAATAGAAACCACCCAATCTTCCTCCCATGCCACGGCCGTCCCCAACCATCACCCACTCATCCACACCACAACAACTTCAATCCAACTCAAAAACCGCTCAGAACAACACAGCCAACCGTTTCCCGGCCCCACCAAGGAAAAACTTGCACTACACTCCCAACACCCAAAATAAATAAACCCCTCGCTCAGCTCCTAAGCATCCTCCCCTCAAACATTTAATTCACTCCGGTTTTCAAGCATTTTCCTCACAATATCATGGTTTCTCAAAGCATTTCGAGCTTCCTCTGGCCTCGCCCACAACAATAGGCCCTGCCACATGTTAAATGATGCTGTTTCTCGCCTGCAGATACAACCGGGTCCCTCACGTGTTATGGGATACAACCCCTATGCCAACACACCTCTTACCAGAAAACTACAAATTACCATAAAACAGCCTCCTTCACAAATCCCTTAGTCCTTCCACTAGCCGGTCATATTTGCATCACTGGAACACATACACTCCCTTATGTAATAAGATACACCACAGCCCTGCTCCGCCTCCTGACACTATTACCATTGCCATGTTTGTTACACATTGACATAACCAGGGACTGAAATATTCAACCATCAGGACATACATCTCTTCATTGTCTTTCATTCACAAATTAAAAAATGTACCTGACACAACCTCACATCTATACATCAAAAAGCTAATGCAAGGCATTATAAGACGCCACTGGTGCTGCCTTCTGTATCTAAACTGTACATTGACTCACGTTCACCCTGCATATGTTTAGCATATTATTTCATGTTGTTTTTCATATTATGGACCACTTATATTTTTGTCAGTATAAGCTGTGTCTGGAATAAAGCTTATCTATCTATCTATCTATCTATCTATCTATAAATTCCCAAACTGCATCAACCAAATCCAGACTAATTCCTATGTTACTGTACTTGCCTCAGTATAGGAGAGGCTGTCCAATCTTATGACACAACACATACCCTTACTTTACCCCACCTCACAATTTTGCTAAACACAAATCCTCCCAGCTACCTGATTCATTTCACCTCCTACAGACATAGCAATCAACACATCCCTAACTTTATCTTAAAACCAGTACATCCGCCCTAGGGCATTCACACTTCCTCACAAAAATACTACATAAAACATATCCTAAACCACACATAAGGGGTCAGTACTTTACTCCCCTGTTACTCAAACCACACACAAGGGGTTAGTACCTTACTCCCCTTTTACTCAAAACCACACACAAGGGGTCAGTACTTTACTCACCTGATACTTAAACCACACACAAGGGGCCAGTACTTTACTCCTCTGATACTTAAACCACACACAAGGGGTCAGTACTTTACTCCCCTGATATCCTAGCACCATCAATCCATAATCACACTTCCGCTAGGGGTCATTTTTCTTTCTTGATAGTGAATATTCTTTGCCATTTGTATTTCTCTCTTTTGGAATGTCAATCAGAGCCCCAACCTCTCACTTAGGCGTTTTCAATGCCATCCCACCTTTTTGTACATGCTTTCCTCTAGTTTTATCTTTTAACACTCGCTGTGTAATATGTATGTCTGTACATGTATAGGTATATCAATTAATCCTATCTGCGTCATGACCAATTAAAGTAGCTTTATCCTACGTTGTGTAACCTGTCCTAGACATATCATAGTTATGTATCTCACTTATTGTATCAACATCATACATATACCTTCACCTGTCAAACAATCATAACGTTACTATACTTGTTATCATTATCTGCCTCATTGTAATACTGGTAATTGATTTGTACTGTACATGCACTCTGGGATTACTCTATTGTATTCTATAATGTAATACCGAATATTTTACGTATGTTTTTTGAACCATGATTTTCAAAATGTGCTACTTAATGAATTATTTCTATGATAAAATTCAAATGTTTACCCAAACATTGCTTGACTCCTTCACCAAATGTTATTTCTGCACCAATGCAAATGTGTGAAATTCTATATCAAATGTCATTATTGACTGGTGTTTATTAAAATTTATTAAAAACTAAAAAGAAAACTAGCATTAAATTCCCTTATTGGTGATAGAATTGTGGTTACAAATGATGCTTTAACGTGCGATAAGTACTGACAGTCATGTATATTTACAATGGATATGTGTCCTGGTCTGATCCACAATTACTACTTAATTGTCGGAGCAGAAATGAGTGTATACCATATGTATATATGAACATGAACATTGCAATGGACAAATGTTGGATGAATTGAGTCTTGTCATATTTAGTCGTGGCACACCAAGCAGAGGCAGATGATGGAAGCTTTCAATGCGTTATTTCAATCCCTTCACTCCAATGTTTTTACACAGATTGCGATGATCACATTCTTCTATGTCATTATCATCATATCCTCATCATTTAGATCTGTGATTGTAGATGATATTGTTGATTGTTAAACGTTTCTACAAAGCTACATAACTATACCTCCGAGAAGCAGATTCTTGCCTTGTTGGGCGTACTATTTGGGTGTAAGTATTAAGATCAGCACTTTCATCATTGGTAGTGTCATAGCCAGTAACCATAACTGGGTCGCAGGAGATTCCAGAGTGTTTGAGGGTATCTGAATCAATTGGAGGTCTTAGCAGACTGGATGGGCGCATATGCGCATTAGAATAGCGGTTCTGGCACACCACCACTCATCCATACTATTCCCTCTTTGGCGGCTTATACAAGATTTGTGCTCACCCTTAGTTAAGAGAAAGGCGCCCGACCCCACCGGACCCCCCCCCCCCCCCCCCACCTCCCCAAACGGGGATGAGGCGGTTCGGCCACACCACCTCTAATCGCTATGGCATGCTAGTTTGTAGGCCAAGGTGTCTACACCGTTCGCGGCTATAAACCTCATTGAATCAAAGGGAGAGAGTGACACCGTGTTGACGTGGATCCCATCACTTCATAGCATGTTCATTCCATGACGAAACTCTTTCTTTGAGAACAGACTACATGTACTGTGCGTGGCGTAGGTGTTTCTTAACCACTCTCTTATCCCTTTTAATCTTGCCCTCATCAGACATCAGGATCGAGTACATCTTTAGGCGCAGACCAACATAATCCTTGATGGGCAGACTGGCACACTCATCTTTTATCTTTCATCTTTCTTAGCACCTTCTTGTTTACATCACTGAACGAGGTATGAGAAGGATCATAATAACTGGTATCTTCTTTCATGTCTGCATACACGCGCAGAAGCAGCGAGTCCGTGTCTGTGTATAGCAGGCTAAGGTCGCTACCATATCTGGACTTCAATGTGTTATAATAGAAGTCGTACATCAGGTGCTTGGAGAGGTCGAGTATACACATGCCTACATACACCAGACGATTGAACGCTAAGCGGGTCTTGTGCATATGCAGGGTAGCCAGGTCATAATCGAATACTTAATGCCGAGCGCACAATCTTGACGTCGACTCGCCTTCTGAGATTCTCCATAGTTTTACCAAACACAGAGTTTTACCAAACACAGGTCTGTGTTCATGTGAATGTAAGACTCCATCCAGGGGCTCTGATTGAATGCAAGCACGGTGTTTCTTGGTAAGCCTCATTCCCAGAGATAGGTAGAGCTTGAGATTTCTATAGTGGACCACATACTTCTCTTTATTGCGCAAGTTGGGTACCAGCTTCTCAACTCTATTTCTGGTGCTCCCCAATTCGCCTTCTGGTAGTCTGACAACCATTCATTCTGCACAGCCATTCGCTCTGGCGCTAGGGGATAAACATTGTGATCAGCAAGTAACTCAGCAGGGTATTCCAGATCAACTTCGAGTATATATCCGGTTTCGGTTGTTGGGATGGTCCTGTATATGTAGATCGGCTGGCTGATCCACCCAGTCAATACCCGCAGAAGGCAAAGGTTTACTCATCGCCCACCCATACAGGTTGTTAGCATCAAGATACTGGATATAACTCGCTGGCTGATCCTGCTCAAAGCCCTCTACGTACGTGTTATAAGCTTTAGCGTGGCGACGTGATACCATGCTTATGCCACTGTGCAGGCCCTTCTCTGTGAATAGGTGTTTTTCATAGTCGATGAGAAGCTCGAGCTCCCCCCTGTGCTCTTAAGAAGCGCATCCCATGAAAAATCAGGACTGGTATATTAGTGAGCTGGATCTAAGTCATACTGCTTTAGACTGGTTTTGCGGAATATCTCAAATACATCAGCCAAGAGTAGTACATCTGTGCGCCAAGAGTAGTACATCTGTACAGGTCATGATAGTCTCCCATGTTTTTACACCTGAAGACGTTCCAGACCTTCTGTTCATGTTCATAGTCTGCAGCAGATATACCTTGCCCCGAGAGCTTGCAGCTGGATTGGCGGCAGCGAGGCATCAAACTTATCCCAACCATCCATAAACTCATAGGGATACACTCCCTTGCACAGTAGCAGCCGGCGTTTCGCTTCATCAGGCTCATGCTTAGTCTTCACTGCAAAGGCGTCTGGGTTGTTTGCAGACACTAGCTTGTCAAGCGAGGCCAGGAGGAACTGTACACTGTCAATAAAGCGTAACTGTCCAATCGATAGGGGTAAATACTTCTCCATATTGTTTGGGATACAGTTGATCTTCCCTTCCACCTTGCTTACGGCCTGCATCAAAAGGTGGGAGTCATAGCCCCGTAGGTTATGGGATACTACAGGCACGGCCGTTGTCTTAGGATTCCACCACAGCTTTAGGTTGCATGCATTGTGGGCTGCACCCTATACTAACCTGTTATATGACAATGGTCGCGGACGTAGTCCAAGCCCAGTTCTTGTTACACATATGACAATGGGTTGCTGCCTTGTGCACTCTTTTATCCTCTCGCGTCATGCGCCTGGGAACAGGTTTAACAGAACTGCGCTGATCTTGAGCTCTTCCTGTTGCAGGGCTTGCAAGAATTTCTCCACAGTGTTGCCTCCTCTATGCACCACAGGGGGTTCGGTCTGACCATCACACTGGACAACTACATAGCTGTAACCACTTGGCTCATGTTGCTCTGTTTTCTGCGTGTTGCTCTTGGTAGCATCAATTGCAGGGCCTGGAAGTTTCACTGTGAGTGCCTCAGAATCGGCGTAGATAACATACCGGGAAGCCAACTGCTTCTGCAAGTTATGGAAGGATAATATGGACTTCCCTTCCTCAGGCATATCCATTAGCACAGCAACCGGTTTAGATCTTTGATTAGTGTGTAATGAAACTTGCCATCCTTCTCAATTAGCATGAGGTTTCCGTTGGGGACCAGGCTGTTTACTGATGTGGTTTATGATAGTGGCCCCGCATCCCAGCCAAAGACGTCCAAGGCTAGGTTAGCATGATTTTTTTCTGTGGATTCGTAACAACCAGGTGCTGAGCCGATTCAATAGACCATATAAGGCAGTAGTTGCAGTGTTTTTTACGTTTATGATCGCTTCTTAGCTGCCAGATCACTCGGTAACGACAAGCAGGAGCCACCTTTTAATGGCTGGTAGTAAGCAATATCAATCCACAGCTGCTACTGCTTCAAACTCCCACCTGGAACCTTTATTGGTCCACTTCTCCAACCGCTCTTAGATATTAGCGTTACTCTGGTCCAGCCCATCGTTCATATCTTCTGAGGAGAGTACCACCTGCTGCTTGTTACGCAATACAGGCTCAACATACTCAGTGCTACCATCATCGGTGTGCTTCATAAGTCTTACTTTAAGGACAAACTGACACTAAATTCCGTTTAGCTCTTTCAGTTCATCAGTCAAAACGTTACGCATCTGCTGACGCACGCCTATAAAGAACATCATAAGGTCCGAGCCTAGGGGTTGAAACATTCATCACCCATCCATGCAAATAGCGATAGCCCACTTAGTCTTCTTGAACTAAAGACATGGTGTGGGGATGGCGGCTGCTTTATGTGGCGCAGGGAAGGGGAATGACACCCCAGCCTATAATCAAGCAAATATCTCATTGTATACGCAGTCAAATTCATTATGCTTTTCAAGTGCTTGGAGTTCAACATTTGAGCGTGGGTTAAGGTGGGTTAAACCCGTGAATTGTAACATAACCGTTTTAGTCTTTACATGCTCTCGTATTGAGTCATGTTTAATATATATATATCTATATCTCCAAATGGAAAATTTCTGACACAAAAAAGTAGACTTTAACCTTGTTAACAACCACAACAACTAGACAGCGAGTGAACTTTGACCTTGTTGAGAGCGCCAAGTTCGACAGGATTTCTATTTTTATACAGGGGAAATTCCCATTGGTTTTTAGGCTCAACATACTCAGTGTTGCTGGCTAGTGAGTCAGTGTCACGACTGCAGGCTGTTGTGATGCAATATTTTAGTAAACAAGCCTGTGGGTGACTTTATCAAACTCACAATCTGTACACAATCCTAAGGGATTTTTTATACCCTTCTGACAAACCGTACAAAGACGATTAACAACAACATGTATTATCTTAAATCTATCTAAGTTACAAAACTCTCGCGTACATGGTCTGTTACAGGGGTCTTTCTTTCTGACTAATATCCACGGGCACTTATTTGCAAATACTATTTGTCTAATTGAGAATACTGTCGGGTGGCAACTGGGTATTGGATGGCACCACAAGTAGCTCCTCCTTTACAAATCCACGGAGTGGTCCATCTAATAGATAGTAAAGGACAGGTTCGCCAGGTTTAGTGACAGTGCGTCCAACCCGATAGACATTGAGTGACCACAAAGGGTCAGTTGCAAGACAACAGTGGTCTTGCTCTAGCTCACCTGGCAGGTAGAGATAGTGAATGCCAACACAAGAGGGAATCTTTTGCTCTTTGACCTCGGGCGAACGATTGAAGAGGTCTTTTGTGCTACTCGTTTTGACTTTATAGTATCTTTAGTTTTTTTTCCAAATGGGAACTTGCAACCACGTGTTGTGTTGGTGTGATAATGTAGAAGTGTAGCCTGTAGTATTAAGCCTAGTTATATTGCGTTGAATAGTTTGTACGAGAGGCAGTTATCCATGTAGGCGAGGTAATGCCGCAGGCTGATTCAGTTTGAATTACCGGAAGCGCGTCAGTTATAACCGTTAGTAGAGGTTTGAATATTCCCCGATGTGTTTATATAATGCATGCGAGGAGTAGCCTTGGATATAGGTTGGTGGTACATAGGCGTTCAAACCATTGAGGCCTTCAACCAGGTAGTTAATTGTGATATTTTAGGCCACGTGGTGCCTAGCCATTACGAACTTGGGTGAACTTAGCTTTCAGACTTATAATATCGTATATATAGTTACGTGAAAGCATTATTTTGAGTTAACCTAGGTACCAGTCGGTTTACTAAAAGGGTCATTTTCTGTTCGTTAAATAAAGAATCATATGTAGCAAGGGAGCACCGTGTTGTGGGTTATATTTGATGGTAATACAGAGTGGTATATTATTATTCGAGACTATAGAGGAGCACCCCTTTGCGGAACTGATTATTGGTGGGTAGCAAAGGTTGCACTCTTGTACCTGACCACACCCGGGTTTCGGTTTTGGTTATGACTTATTTAGTATTATGATTTTTTACTGGTTATCGTCTTGATATGATGTTTCTGTGTTTGAGCTTATTATGGGGGCTAAACAATACTCAAGAAGAGTTTTGACAATAATTAGGGTTTTATTTGGTTAAAGTCACCTTTCCATGTTGCATCATGGGAAATATAGATAATATTATTGTTAGGAAATAGCATCTTCCGGTTGTCCGAACCGTGCTACATTTCAAATGTGATTTCTTGAACATCTTGTGAATTTTGCCAAGGTGTGTTGTGGTCGCTCATGCTTTTTATTGATATATAATCAAATGATGTTATTACTTATGTGTCACGTGTACATCTGGGGAGGATATAAATAGGAATGTTTTAGGAGGATAAGGAAGACTCGTTGGCAGCTAGCGAGCGCTCAGCTCTCCTCGCTGCTCTTTCCAGCTCTCCTCGCTGCTCTCCTCGCTGCTCTGCTCAGCTCAGCTCTGCTCGCTGCTCTGCCCAGCTCTCTCTCTCTCTCTCTCTCTCTCTCTCTCTCTCTCTCTCTCTCTCTCTCTCTCTCTCTCTCTCTCTCTCTCTCTCTCATTTCTCTCTCTCCAGCTCATTTTGCTGTTCAGCTTTGCGCCTGCCAGGTCAGGTTATCAACCACCATATTTCGAGCTTGGGATAAGTCATTTCAACTTTACATGTTTCAATACATTTTAGCTTGTTGTTTGGTTGCGGCAAATAAACTTTCTTATTATTTTAATTTACAAACCGTGTTGTCATTTACTGAGTAAGCCTGGCATTACCGCTGATGTAAAACTCCCCTTCTGGTTGCACACTACATATAATGACGTTTACGTTCCACGTCCACTTTGCTTCTTTGTAACTTAGAAAATAAGAAGTTGCTCCCAGAGAATGCAAGGGCGTTGACAAGGGCACCTCAAACAAGTAGCGCAATCGAGGCCATTACTTAAGTAAGTATATAAACTGGTAACATCTCTTGTTTAATTACCATATCCTTTGTGGCCATAGCCAGATCGCGTGGCAAGAATTCAAGATGCGGCAGAGCCCCACCCAGAGCCATTTTAGCAAGCTAGGCATAACCTATTGATATACCGGAAACAACTGCACCATGGTACAGCACGTTGACGAGCATTTTTCCATCAGTAGTTGGTGTTGTCATCTTTTTCCATATAAAAGGATCCTTTAAATAAACGTCCGGAGACTTTTGTACCACAACCTGTCGAGGATGTGAGGCTACTAGTTTGTGCCTGTACCAACACCATGCTAGTCTAAACACCCCAACGCCGCCGATAACCAAAGGCAAAGCCCATATAGGCCAAGCCTACCTTTCCAGAGTCTTACTCGATGATGTTGGCTCGACAACTTCTTCTCTAGCGTCTGTTAGCGTGGCCTTAGCCTCACGAAGCTCTCTCAGAAGCTTATTAATAAAAAAAAGACATAATAAGCTTCTGAGAGACATATTGGTTTAGCCAGAATTTTTTTTTTTTTTTTTTTTTTTTTCCTCCAGTCAAGGTTTTTCGGGCTTTTCTCCGGAACGGTTAAACATATCAACATGAAATTTTGGGGAATGATAGATCAAGTTGAGATACAACTGCCGATCCAATTTGACGCGCAGTGTTGGAGGCTTATGGGATGGATTTTTCGTCGATTTTTTCCCCCATTTTCTGTAACTATCTCCTCCATAACTACTGCGGTTATGAACATATGAATTATATGGTTGTAACAAGCAATTTATCGTAGCATGGAATAGGTGAAAAAAATACTTATTTTCACCTTTTGTACTTTGTATAATGACATGTATTTTAGAGTACCTATCGCGATTTTTGCTACGACTTCTCTCCTCGCTGATATCTCTGAAACGGCTGTATTTACGGACATGAAATTTTGTCAGTAATTAGAACTTGGCCTCGTTATAATGACTGTAACAGTATTTTAAGCATTCACAGTAAAAGAAAACAGTAAAAAGGACGTTTAGTTTGAATGTTTTCTACTGCAGCAGCTTAGCAGCAGGCTATCTGCAGTTCGTGTCTAAGTAGGCCAAACCTTACGTAATCGACCAGAGCCATTCATCGCTTACCTTGGCTGGCCTTAAGTGGTCATGTCAAAACAGGCCAAACCTTACGTAATCAATCAGCGGCAGCATTCATCGCTTTCGCGGTGTATTGACTTGGTTTAGGGGTCATGTCAAAACATCTAAGTGGCAGCAGCTTGTGATCTTATAATAGTGCGCGTTACCAGCTCTTCTCGGTCCGTGTATATACTGTCTTTATGTCTCAGCGACAGTGTGCACTGGATGTCCCGGTGCAATCAAAGCAGGTATATATACACAAACACGCAAACACGCACACATATATATATATGTATACCCACGGTTTCCGATGCCAAGCTTCCGAGCGCCGAGCAGCTATCTATGAATAGCATATATATGTGTATATTTATAGTGTGTGTGTTTATACGTCTATATATCTTTATATATATATAAATATATATATAGAGAGATATATATATCTATATGATATAAATATAGAGAGAGAGACAGAGAAGAGAGATAAGCAGAGATATATATAAATATATATATAAACATATATATATATATATATACATATATATATATACATAGCTGTATCTATATATATATAAATATCTATATAATACATATATATAAATAAATGTATAGATATATATATATAGATATACATGTATATATATATATATATATACATACATACATATACACTATATACATACATATATATATAAATATACATATACACATATATATATATAAATATATACATATATATATATATATAAATACATCCTATATATACATATATATATATTCATATATATTTTGTTTAGAGATAATATTGTTTGTGGTATATATATATATACATATATGGTCGTCCAGGCTTGTCGTTGGAAGATATACATATGTATCATACTAGAAGGAGGCCAAATATAAGTGTGGGTGTGTTTTATATACGATATATAATATATATATAAAGATACATATAGATATAATATATATATATAATATATATATAATATATATATATATACATAGATATATATATATAGGCATATATATAGATACATGTATATATACATGGGGTATATATATATATTCATATATATTTTTGTTTAGAGATAATATTGTTTGTGGTATATTGTTGGTACCGTATTGCTGGTCGTCCAGGCTTGTCGTTGGAAGACATGCCGTTGGCGCATGTGTCAACTCTAAGTAGGCCAAACCTATAAGTGTGTGTGTGTTTTATATACGTATATATATAATTATATATATGTATATATATATATATAGAGATATATATACATATATATATATATATATATACATAGACAGATATGCATAGATATATTCATAATATACATATATATATCTATATTTAGATATATACACATATATGTAAATAGGTATATATACATATATATATATATACATACATATATATATATATATACATACATATATATATATATCATACATATATATACATAATATAAAAATAAATATATGCATAGATATATAAATAAAAATTATATATTAATATGTATATATATATATATGTATATATACATATATATATATCATACATATATACACATATATATATACATATATATATATATATATATATATATATATATTCATATTTTGTTTAGAGATAATATTGTTTGTGTTATATTGTTGGTACCGTATTGCTGGTCGTCCAGGCTTGCCGTTGGAAGACATGCCGTTGGCGCTTGTGCCAACTCAAAGAAGTCCAAACCTTACGTAATCGACCAGTAACGTGGGTGTGTGTGTGTTTGTGTGCATCGAAACATATTCGTATTTAGCAACTAAGCTATGTACGACTACAATTGAGTAAATTACTCTAAACTGGTCACTGCTACGGAGCACGTCGTCCTCAAAGGATCTTTCACATCCCTTTTCAAAGATGTGACCACCATTTGTACGTGATCATCCGAGTCACGAGTCAGGTTGTCACACCTTGGAGTCGAACCCACAGCCTGTGGATCAAAAGGCAAAACAGTAAACCACCAAGCCACTGAGACCGGCTTAGTGCCATTCCCTCGGCTTTGTATTGACTTGGTTAAGGGGTCATGTCAAAACATCTGCTAAGGGGTCATATCAAAACATCTAAGGGGCTGCAGCTTGTGACATCTATCGAAAAATAGTGCGCGTTACCAACTCCCCTCGCTGACATCTATCGTAAACGTGTGCTGCGCATAGGGTTTCTTAACAAGGCGCAATCACAGACCCGATTGCTTGCCATTGGAAGACATGCCGATGGCGTGCCTGCCGAATCTAGTTCTTATTTGCTTTTCGAGCTGCAGCACTCTTTCGACCTGCTGCAATCCTTTAAGCGTTTTTGGTTGGTCGCTCACTGGTCACTGAGTTTATCTCTGCCTGCACTGTCTCCGCTTGATTCGTGTCGTTTCTTCCGATGACATGTTTACTTACTAAATTTGTTTGTCCAATTGACAGCTATTGTTAAGCACATACTATAGCGGAATTAAGCACATGTTATAGCGGAGTTAAGCACATGTTATAGCGGAGTTAAGCACATGTTATAGCGGAGTTAAGCACATGCTGTAACGGAGGTAAGCATAAACTATAGCGCGCAAGTTCTAAACTGGTAACTGGGGGCGGCTGCTGTAAGGGCCAAGTCTTCAGCAGCAGTGTTCCCTTGTCACTAAGTGCACTCTGGTAGAATGGCATGCGGCTCTCGAGGAGTTCAAAGTCAAGCGGAACGTAGAACCTGTTACTATCAACATCGGCTATGGCCTTGTCCTCTTCCTCCGTCTCATCCTTGTCTCCAGCCCCCACTCGTATCTTAGTTGTCTTTCTGTCATTTGATGTGTCAATGCCCTGATAAAGGAGGCCCTGTCTCTCCTGTGCAGTCTGCCACAAGTCGTGGCAACAGTGGTACATATTGCTGTCATCGATGAACATCAGCTCATTGCCAGAAATCTTGATTGTCGTTTTCTTAAACACAGCGCGACCCAGGTTTTGCACAATGCTGCGGTTAGCGTCGGTCAAGGTCAGCGTGATTGTAAAAGCCAGCTGTGCTGTCCCTGGGGCAATGACGTCATCTGTACGTAGATTGGGGAAGCTTACCAGCAGTTGTTGGTTATGGTCAATAGTGATCTAAAGCGGAAGCTTCCAGAGAAGTTAGAAATGAGCAGCCCCGAAGCCATGACAGAGCAAGGTGGTGTAGATAAAACAAGCTTCATAGAGGGCGTTCATAAGGCTATAGCAGATCTAGGTACACAAATAGACAACGAACTACCACACAGAGAGTTTTTAGGGATTGACAAGGCCATGCAGACCCAGAAGGATGAACTGGTCAACAACCTAAGTAAGATAACTAGAAGGGGAGATAAAACAACGGGAAGGTAAAATGGCAAGCCTGGAGAAGGATGGGAGGGGTGATAGTCGAGCATGGAAACTTCAAACAAATGAGCTTTCAGGAGGATCTACTTAGCGCCAGTATTGAGGCTGCCTCTGTTTACTGAAAAATGTTGCGAACCCAAATTAGCTGCATCAGTGAAACGATCAACAGACTTCTTAACAAGGACACAACGCTAGCTGAGCATGTACACACCCTGTTTCAGGAGCAAGGGGTTATAATCGCTACCATTCTCACTGTGATTGGATTGGCAAAAAACAGCTGAATTCCTTTGCAAACGTCCTGAAGGGCCTGGTCAAAAAAGGCAGCATCGTATCATTGGCTCCATCGTATCATGGCTGCTCATGTCAGCAGCAAAGGTGGCTGGTTGGATGGCAGAACATGTATGGGCCGCAGCTGTGGTGTTGGGGGGAGTTATCCTCCTGATAAGTACAGCTAAGCCTATTACGATTCCACCTACAATAAGAGCGTTTTTCTCATTCTCGTGGCCCTTTCCTACGGGTGTGTGAGGGGGGTGGGGGGTGATCTATCAGGAACGCTGTTCGTGACAAGTGAAGAGGGGCTGCCTATATCATCGGGCGGGGTGTCAAAGCTTCCTCCATTTGAAATTGCAGCATCCACGTTGACATCAGTGTTACTGCCGATCTGCTGTTGCTCACTTGTGATGGTAATCAGATTGTTATACCTAACTACTTTTCCAACGGCGAGGCTCATATGTGACGGAGCCATGTAAAGGCCCGTTCCAAACACATAATCAATCTTTGAGTAAGCAGGTTTTGATACCTGCTGATGGATGAGGGAATGTCAACTAGTGAGTTGATTGCATTCTCAATATTAGCCTGAAACTGCTTTCCGGTATCAAAGGATGAGTCTGTACCTAGTATCCGTGAGCGGGCCTGTGCTTGAGCACCAAGAATAGCCCAAACATAGGTTTGAATACTGTCGTTAATCCGTGTGATACCTGGTGCTGTGAATCCCTCAGATTTGTCCAGTATGTAAGGACTCCAGGCAGTGCTTGCACCTGCTTGGTCTTGCTTATATAATCAATATGTAGCTTGCCACCCTGGAAAATAAAGCTATCTGTTGATTTTCCTAACGGATTCGGGTGTTTCCATAATGAGTGATTGGCCGTACTACGTGTGTCTCAGTGTTGGTGAATAGGACCCGCCCGAGACCCTGGTATTTTCGGCAACATCAAACTCATGGCAGAGTTCATGGTAGATTCTCTTGTTAAAGGTATTATTGGTGGCTGACCATGTGTCATCCGGTAGTGCTACCCTCATTTCGTTCAGAAGCCTCCTAATGGTGTAGTACTCGTGAAAGCTATAAAGATCCCTTATTGGTGGGACTCCAGAGTTGATGTGGTCCAACGCAGATACACCACTGCCGGAGTTGCGCACCATATAACAAAACTAACCTGGTTCTGCTGGTATTGCATGTGGTGGTTCTTCAGCCAACTACAAGTTTATCGTCGCTTAGGTTTGGCACCAATTAGTGTTCAAACAGGTTGGAGAACTCCACCTTGAACGCCACTGTTCTGTCGTCTGCTTGCACCTGTATGAGGAGATGTGTCTGCTGCTCAGCTGCTATAAGGGGTGGGTACTATTAACAAGAGTGCAGGTGAACTATGTGTTGGCCTAAGATTTATCACGTATATTGTGGGTTGGTACCGTTTAATACCTGGCCTCTGGAGGAGGCATTTACAAATATAGGCTGTGTTTTGGGAGTTGAAGCTGTAGATGGGCATGCTATGCTCGGAATTCCTGATGGGGGTTATTTAAAATGTGACGACCGTGTTAAATGTGTTGGATATTGATGACAGTCTGGCCGGAAAAAGGTTGACTTACGGTATTTACAGAGGTGACCTGCCCGTCAACTTAAGCATCTAACCCTATTTATGTCCACCTCGATCAAGTCAGTACCACGCACAACATGCTTGATGGTGCGCCCACTACGCTTCTTGAAGTTGTAGGCTCTGAGGTTGGCTCTTGTGGTGATATTATAACCACAAACATCGCTAATGCTGTGTCTAAACGTGTTACTGTCGGAGCAGTGAATGAGTTAAAGATTCAGTTAAGGAATAATAAGGGGTGTCTATTGGACAATCATGATCTTCCAGTAGGTGTTGTTCTTCAATTTACCAGATGTCAATAAAAGGGAGTATTTATGGACCTCAACATAAAACGGATCAGGGCGCCGACTTCTCTGAATATGTAAAAATAACCTATGTTGATGCGCTTTACAACCAGCCCTCACTGAAGCTGAAACCCCTCATAACTATTTGGGCGGAAGAAAGAGGTCAGTTGGTTAATTGAATGCATGAATGGTCATTTGGTGATAGTGTCAGTGGTGTTGACCATGGATATCCTATGCTGGTGCCAGATGGAGTTTTGCGCATGAGGTTATCAACTAGTCTGAGTGGACAGCCTGTTCTTATGGGTGTAAGTATTGTTGTTAATCGTATCGTAGAAAGAAGTTAATATGTAACCAAACAAAGGATCGATCATGTGGGCGATAAAGTGTTTACCACATCTCTCGAGTGGGCAGCAGGTGACCAAATCAATTTCAGAACACATGGTAGTGCTTCCTGGGCATCAAAGTCAGTAGTATCACTCCTAATTGAAGTAGACAGGTAACTTATATGTATACAACAGTAGTATGAAACAACAACCAACCATTCCAAAGGAACAATTATATCTGGAGCTACCTGATGAGAAGCCAGGGCTCTCCTATCAGTTGAATGAGGTTTGTCTCAAGAAGCAATACCTTGAGAAAGAAATCGAAAAATATTGTGCTATGTACAAGAAATATAGGCGTGCAGTGAACTTAGCGGACGCATTTGTTACTGATGGTATGTGTCTTGGCCCAAGTGGTGTAGGTATAATGGCTACAGTAGTTGCCATTCCTATTGCCACAGTGTTGGGTGTTACTGGAGCCGCTTGTGGGCTACTTGGAATTGCTGGAAAATTCATCGGTTTGCGACTGACCATCAAGGTGAAAAAACATGATCAGATTCATAATCTACCGCAAAGCAAATTGAATACCATTGCTGACATTGCATCCACAGAACTTGAAGATGGTAATATCTCGGATCATGAGTTTAAACTCGTTTTAGCTGAGGTCACAAA
Organism: Urechis unicinctus; assembly: GCA_034190875.2. NCBI lineage: Eukaryota > Metazoa > Annelida > Polychaeta > Xenopneusta > Urechidae > Urechis > Urechis unicinctus. Next base: position 6,843,127 of record CM067354.1, read on the forward strand.
ATTTACACAAATGAAGTGAGATCTGTAAAAGCGCACCAGACTGTTTCAATTGATGAAAAAAACGCGCTGATCCAACGTGGAAAAGACGAAGCATTGGAAGGTATCAGACAAAAATTGGGTGCTTCTTTACCATTAAGCGGACTGTGAATGATATTGACCCGCCTCATTTGTACACTGTATATACCGATCTATTAAATAAATGAGGGTATAAGGTATAGAAATGAATACTAAACTTGAAGGTTGTTTCACATCTCTTGGAAATATTTGTACGGTTACACGATGCCAAACTGAAGCTACACCCCAGAAAAAGTTCGTTTGCCGTGAAAAAGGTAAAGTATCTGGGCCATGTATTACAACCCGAAGGCATACTACCCAATCCTGACAAATTAGAAGCAATTGAATCTTACCCTACCACCACAAAACTTAAAGACGTATGCGCTTTCCTGGGATTAACTGGCTTTTTCAGAAGGTTCATCAGTGGTTACGCAATTATTGCGCGCCTTCTTTATGCTTTGACCAAGAATCTATCCTTCAAATGGTCGCCAGAATGCCAAGACGCATTTGACGCCTTGAAATAGGCGTTGGTAAGTTCTCAGGTTTTAACCTTTCCCGATTTCAGCAAACCATTCGTATTGTCAACTGATGCTAGTAAGCTAGGTTTAGGCGCATGTCTTAGTCAGGAAATTGACGGCAAGCTACGACCGATTGGGTTTGCAGGGCGAGGTCTCACTAAATCTTAAGCAAATTATTCAACCACAGAACAGGAACTTCTAGCGGTAGTATGGGGTATTCAGCACTTCAGAGTATATCTTGAGGGACAGAAATTCCAGCTACATACTGATAATTCAAAATGGTATTAGAGTGAAAGTGCCTATCGCACGGTTATAGGTACTTCACTGAAATCAATTCATAATGTGATCAATAAACTCAAACCGGTCCAATAACCGTCGCATCTGATCAGTTAAGGCCAAAATTTTATAAAATGTCAGTTCAAACTAGCGCGCTCAACAAAACGCTGCGGCAGCCATTATCTAGGTCAGACCCAAAATGTGATATCAGTAAAGTAAGAGACGCAGGGAGTTCCCCGTTGGCCTAGGCGCAGTAGTGACATCACCAGTGTCTTTTTTCTCTTTATCGGAGACGTCTGAATCGCTCATTTCTGGTTAGAAATTTGCTCTGCCGAAGCAACGATGGTCTGCTAATGATCTGTGCCATCCCATGTCTCTTCGTCTCTGAAGTGATGAAATAGCGAAATCACCAGCAGCCCTTTTGCGCTAATCGTGGCGCAGATAGCGCCTCGCAACGAAAACAATGCCGGAGCTGACGTCACGCGGAGGCGATTAATTGTTCATGAGCTCGTCGTCTCGATACGCCGGACTCATCTTTAAAGTCGAATTTTGATCCGAAAGCGCGCACTTTGACGACTGATACATAGACAGAATAGGTACTTCTGGGTTATATTTCCGTAATCTGGCGAAAAAAATGACATGATTTTTCGTGCGATAGGCACCTTAAAGCAGCCTCAAGGTAGGCTAGCAAGATGGGTCACATTCATACAGCAATTTCAATTTGAAGTGAGTCATGTTAAAGGGAAGGACAACATTGTACCAGACGCATTAAGTCGACACCCACACCAATGCTGATGACGTCATTGATCGTTTTCGCCATCTTGACAGGTCACCCCTGTTAATCACACCCTTAAATCTCCGCTTCTCCTTACGACAACTCCACACGTTTCGTCTAACTCTCCTCAATTGCGACCAAACAAGCCCGATTTGTTATCAGCGATTCATCATCCTGAAGTAATGAGTAAGCCGTCAACGCGGTTAGCAACAAAATTTCAGATTAAGTTGCACGACGCGCCATTCATTATCCCATCGCTTATCTCTCAGTCAGGTGAATCGGAAGACAAAATCTTGCATGAATCTGTATGCGCTATTCCCGCCACTGCAGCGGGCAAGTTATCTACCTTCCCTCGTGATCACGATAAGCTGGCCTCACTATCTTTAGATTCAGAGGACAATTATGAAACAGAAGCCCTATGCGCAGTAACTGATAAACAGACTCAACGCGCTGAACTTCAACATCCGCTAACAAACCTAGCGAAAACTAGCAGAGGCTTGACCCCCAATGCAGTATACTTTTACGACTCTTCAAATATGGCACCGTTCCCACCAATAAACAAGAGTCAGACGTATTGCTCAAACGTGAGCAAAACTATTTTATTGCTGACGATCTCTTGTATAACATATTAACCATGTTATAATGCTATTCTATCTAAACTCCCCCCACTCTGCATCCCCCATTTATTATCAGCATGATATGATCCGCCAATAGCGTGGGTTGGTCAAGGTCCTCTGGGAAATCGTACTCCCGGAGCATTATATAACCATTCCTCGCATATGATTTCGGAGAGATCATCTAGTCAGGGGCAAGATTCAGACCACGAGATTCCAGAGAGCTTCATTGTTGAAATGCTGCAAACACAAGCAGAAGTTTCCAAATTTGCCGAACAGCACCTAGTCGAGCAACAAACCAAAATGAAAGAGCATTATAACAGATGTACCGGTATATTTTTCACTAGCTGGACAAAATATTAGCTGTAAATAGAGAAAACCTCATTGTAAGTAGAAAAAACCTCATTGCAAGTAGAGAAAATCTGTCGTCTAGTTTGGAAAACCGCGTAGTCACTCCACTCTCTATACTACTAAAAGTTACTTTTTAATCTACATGACACTCTTAGCAGTGAATAAAAACATATCCCATTTTATACCATATATGGTGTATCCATGACTTCTCAATAACTGATACAGAAATGATCAAGAATGTATATGCAGTATCCCTTATCCGAAATTCCGAAAACCTCCGAAATCCGAAAATTTTTGGCAAGGGCCGAGATTTCAGGAATTCGGATAGTCGCGCGCGCCGCCCTGGTGAGCGCTTTGGAACTAAGTTGTGTTGACATCCGGTTTGGGCAGCGTCATTCACAGCTGATTAGTTTTCAATATCATACGTTTGGAAATTGAAGAAAATACCTTTACTTGACCAGCTTCTGTGACTATTTTCGGTATATAGGGTGACTGAATCTTTATAGAAAGCCAGGATGAGGTGTATTTTCATTTTCTCGTGCCTAAAAGCTTAGAAACAAACAGTTTAATCAAGAAGCGTGTTGGGTCTAGTTCATGTAGTTGGCCAGGTGGATTGGATTGTAATGCCTCCCAAACAGAAAATAACCTCGCCGCCACCTTTACCTGCCCTTGAGGTATGATATTTCTTGATTAATTCACTTAATTATGTAACTTAATTGCAACTGAGTTTCAAATAAACTTTTGTATATTGTACATATTTTGAAATATACCAGGGGAATACAGACCTCATATCATAAACAATGATTGAATGATTTTACAATGTTATTTTTATCTCAGACTGTGGAAGATGTTCGTAAACAGAATGCCAAGCAGCTGAATGCAGCACTGAAGCAGCATGGTCAGACCACTTAAGAGAAGAGACAACACAAGCTCTCCCTTCTGTGCAATGCACCTGGATTTAACAGCAGCCCGGGGTCATTCCAGAGTGTTTTAACTGTTGTGAGGAGCAGAAACAGCGGATGGACAAAAGATGTCAGAAAGTATCCCTGTATTGCCCTTACTGATGTCACAGACTACCTCCTTCATGCCCATGACACAATAACCCACACCAGATCTGGTAACATAGAGAAGTTCGACAGTAAGAACTCACGGCGGTTTAAACTCTCCGCAGCTATAACCTATACAAGTTCAAACATGTGCATAGTGAGCAAAGCCAACAGGTTTCTTGGTGCAAGCATTGATGATGTTGCATCATGTGACTGTCATCCAGAGAGACCAGTTGAGATTAAGTGCCCATCTTCCATGGAGAATAGACTAGCTGGTTCACTGGCTGATCTACCCTTCTTCATGGCCTTAGACAATTCCCTTCAGCTAAAAACCAGACCCAAACCTCACCCATACTACACTCAAATTCAGTGTCATATGGCTGTGATGGGTTTTGTGACCAGTGAATTTGTTGTATGGTCACCACAGGAGATGATTGTAATCAGTGTTGAATTTGACCCAGCTTATTGGTCATCAGTTCTGGCAAATGCCATCTACTTTGCCAAGACATATCTTTTCCCATACATGCTGGCTGAAGCATCGAGAAATCACGAAGCTTCAACTTGCACTGTTTCTCAAGCAGCCCGGGATGATTTCCTCAAGTAGTATGTTTGTGGAAATGTCAGGTGTCGGGGGGTGGTTCAAGATGCAAGTCTGACCAAGGACAACCAGGAAGCTAGTGTCATGTGTGAGTGCAGTTGTGGATGTGGTGTGTTGTACCATTTAAGGTGTTCCAACTTCAAAAGCATTGAATTGGAGGAAGGCGATGAGATGCCAGAGTGGTATTGCCCAAAGTGTGTCCGATCCTGTGACATGTGCTATTGACTGACTGTTTTGATGTGACATAAGGACTATCATAGATGGAGTGTATTATTAGTTTATATACGATTCGTTCTTGTTTTCAGACAGTTGTTGTCTTGATGTGACAAATCTGTTTAAGTGTTTGTATACTGTGAAAGTGCCTGCATACTATGGTGTTAGTAGATATTTTGTCTTGCTTGAGGACTATCACAGTTGCAGTGCACATTATTATTAGTTTATTTACAGTACTTTCTTGTTTCAGATGACTGTATGTGTGCCCACTGGCATGTTATAAATTATAGTAGTATAGATGTTAGTGGTACTGGCACACCTATCTCATATGATTATGGCACACCTAACTCATATGGGTGCAACCCAGAAAACACACATATACAGGGTGACTCACATGAGCCAGCGAACCGCTCGCACCTCCCCCCACCATATGAGCCCAGCCCTTCCAGCCCCTATGGTATAGGCCCACTAAAGAGGGCGACAGCAATGTCAACCATCTACAACAGGACTCTGAGGAATAAGCTCTTCTAAACGACTCACGCGCTCCAAAAGGTCCTCATACTTCAATTCCAATTCCCTCACCTTCTCCTCTACACCAGGACCCTGAGGAATAAGCTCTTCTAAACGACTCACGCGCTCCAAAAGGTCCTCATACTTTGATTCCAAATCCCTCACCTCATTCTCAAGGTCCACCTTCTCCTCCCATATATGTTCCACATCTGCTTGCAGCTCGGCCACCCCAATATGTTCATCGGTGCTCATTCTATATACTCAGCTATCATATGTTCAACATATCGACGCGTGCCCATAGGCCAGAGTGTCTACACCACCTGGAGCTATCCACCGCTTTGAGTCAAAGGGGGGAGAGAGACACCTTGTTAACGTGGAGCCCATATATTTTATGGCAGTCACTCCTGAGCATGTTCATTCCGTGGCGAAACTGCTTTTGGGCGAACAGTGACTCCACGTACTGAGCGTGTGGTAGATGCTTCTTCACCCACCACCTTCTTCACACCCTTAGCTCTTTTTATCTCGCCCTCATCAGACATCAGGATAGAGTACATCTTAGGGCGCAAACCAACGTACTCCTTGATGGGCACGCCAGCGCACTCATCCTTCATCTTACCCAGAACCTTTTTGTTTTTGTCACTGTGCAGGGCATGAGAAGGGTCAAAGTTACTAGTGTCAAAGAGATGCCCATCCTCCCTCATATCAGCATAGACGTCAGTGGTACGGATCTCAAGCAGCAGCGAGTCTGTGTCTGTGTAAAGCAGGTTAATATTACTGTCATATCTAGCCTTCATGGTATTGTAGTAAAAGTCATACATCAAGTGCTTGGAGAGGTCCAGAATGCACATGCCAACGTAGACCGGACGGTTCAGCACTAAGCGAGTCTTGTGCATATGCAGGGCAGCTAGATCATCGTCAAACACTTTTTGTCGAGCATAGGCGGGGCTGGCCACAAGCCTACGTATTTTTTCTTTTCCCGATGAGCGCACAATCTTGACGTCGACTCGCCTTCGGAGATTCTCCATCGTTTTACCAAAGACGGAGTTATTCATAAGTTTATAGAGATCCTTCTCAAAGTCGCTGTTGGCGGCCTTGCGCAGATCTGTATTCATCCTTATGTAAGGCTCCATCCATGGACTCTGGTCAAAGACAAGCGCACGAAAAATCTTGGTGAGTCTCAACCCCAAAGACAGATATAGCTTGAGGTTCCTGTAGTGTACCACATACTTCTCCTTGTTCCGCAGGTTGGGCACCAGCTTTTCAACTCCATTTCCGGTGCTCCCCAATGCACCTAGGAGATCTTTCTGGTAGTCTGACAACCACTCATTTTGCACAAGAAGCTGCTCCGGCGCTAGGGGGTAATCGTTGTGTTCGTCATGAAGCGCAGCAGGATACTCCAAGTCAACATCAAGTATATACCCCGTTTCAGCATCATCGGCATGGTCCTGCATCTCTAGATTCTCAGGCCGTTCCACCCACTCAATACCCGAAGTAGGTAGGGCTTGGCTCATCGCCCACCCATACAGGTTGTTGGCATCGAGGTACTGGATATAGCTCGCTGGCTTATCCTGCTCAAAGCCCTCCACGTATGGGTTGTTCGCTTTAGCGTGGCGATGTGATACCATGCTTATCCCACCGCGCAGCCCCTTCTCAATAAACAGGTGCTTGTCATAATCTGTGAGAAGCTCGAGTTCCACCCCTGTGCTCTTAAGAAGCGCATCCCACGACAAACCGGGGCTGGTATAGTAGTGGGCCGGATCCAAACCGTATTGCTTAAGACAGGTTTTGCGGAATGTTTTCAAACACATCGGCCAGGAGCAGTACATCCGTGCGTAAGTAAAGGTCATGGTAGTCCCCCATGTTTTTAAAACCGAACGCGTTCCAAACTTTTTGGGCGTGTTCATAGTCTGCAGCAGATATACCCTGTTCAGAGAGCTTGCTGTAGAAATCATGGATCGGCGGCAGTGGAGCATCAAACTTATCCCAGCCATCCATGAACTCATAGGGATACACTCCCTTACGCAGCAGCAAGCGCCGCTTTGTTTCATCTGGCTCGTATTCCGCCGTCACAGCAAAGGCATCTGGGTTGTTAGCAGACACAAGCTTGTCGAGCGAGGCTAGGAGGAACTGTGCACTGTCAATGAAGCGCAACTGTCCGACCGACAGGGAGATATACTTCTCCATGTTATTTGGGATGCAGTTGATATTGCCCTCCACTTTGCTTATACCCTGCATCAAGAGATGGGAGTCGTAGCCCCGCAGGTTATGGAACACCACAGGGATGGGTGTTGTCTTGGGACTCAGCCGAAGTTTCAGGTTACACACGTTATGGGCTGGCCCTCTGTACAAGCCTGTTATATGGCAGTGATCGCGAACAGAGTCACAGCCCAGTTTTTTCTTGCACACATGACAGTGAGTTGCAGCCTTATGTGCCCTTCTATCCTCCCGAGTCATCCGCATAGGGACAGGCTTGGACAGAACTGCTTTGATCTTTTGATCCTCCTGCTGCAGAGCCTGTAAGAACTTCTCCACAGCATAGCTTCCTCTATAAACCACAGGGAGTTCTGTCTGCCCATCACATCGGACAACCACATAGCCGTAACCACATGGCTCATGCTCCTGCGTTCTCTGCGTGTTGCTCTTACCAGGATTAGGCGCAGGCCCCGGAAGCTTCACTGTGAGCGCCTCAAAGTCGGCATAGATAAGATAGGGGACAGCAAGCTGTTTCTGCCAGTTCTGGAAGGATAATATGTTCTTCCCTTCCTCAGGCATGTCAACTCGCACAGCAGTCTGCCCGATACCCATGCACTCAGGTTTGTGCGCCAGGAGCAGTTTCTCAGTGGTGTATCCATGCAAGCATCGCTCGCAGAAGAACTTGCGGTGCTCGTACTTATTCTGGTCATACAGCAGGCGGTTCAGGTCTTCGATCTGCGTGTAATGAAACCTACCGTCCTCCTCAATCAGCATGAGGTTTATACATGGACCAGGCTGTCTGCTGATACGATGAACGATGGTGGCCTTTCCATCCCAGCCAAAGACATTCAAGCCGCCTACTTTAGCATGTTTTTTCTATCTTCTCAATCTGCGAGATAGGTGTTGGATAGTCCACGCCTTTTCCTTCTAAGAGTCTTAAGAGCAGCCTAATGTATATTTCGATGGTCGCTGCGGGTTCTTGGCAACCGGGTGCAGAGCCGCTTCAATGGAATATAGAACGCAGTGTGGGTCGTTTGTGTTTTTTACGTTTCTAATTGCCTTCTTTTTACCGCCAGCTTTCTCGGCAGTTTCAGGTAGGAGCCACCTTTCAATGGCTGGTAGTTGGCAATATCAATCCACAAGAGGAGTTGTGACCGCCTGAAACTCCCAGCCAGAACCTTGGTTTGTCCACTTCTCCAACCGCTCTTGGATATTAGCATTGCACTGGTCCAGCTCATCGTTAATATCTTCTAGGGAGAGAACCACCTGCTGCTTATTACGCAATACAGGCTCAAAATACTCAGTGCTGTCATCATCGGCGTGCTTGGAGAGTCTTACCTTAAGGGCAAACTGACACTTGATTCCACCTAGCTCTTCCAGCTCACCAGTCAAAACTTTATGCATCTTCCGACGCATGCCCTTAAAGAACATCATAAGGTCCGAGCTAAGGGGGTGAGACTCAGGAACGTTCATCACCCATCCACGCAAATAGTTTTTAACAGCCCACTTAGTCTTCTTGAAGGCAAGACGTGCTGTGGGGACTGGGGACTGGGTTGTGGGGATGCGTGGGGCAGGGACAGGTCTGCGTGGGGCAGGGACTGGTCTGCGTGGGGCAGCAGTGGGGACAGGGGTGCGTGCCACCCCAGCCTTTAATCTAGCCAACATCTCCTTGTATGTACGGTCATATTTATTACGCACTTGGAGTGCTTTGAGTGCAGCCTTAGAGCGTGGATAAGGAGGCTGAAAACCGTGAATTGAAACATAATCGTTTTGGGCTTCACGTGCTCGCTGATTATGAGTCATGTTTACTATACAGTTCCATTAGTCTAAAAGGGAATTCGTTGATACACAAAAGGCAACAACAATACAGCGAGCGGACTTTGACCTATGCAGTAAACACCCGTCTCTGACAAGGTGCCAAGCTTCGTCGCACATAGGCCTAGCAGCCAAACCATGTTGTTGACAGCGCCACAAGATTTCTATTTTTATACAGTGGGGAATCCCCGTTCAGTGGCGCCGACTGGCGAGTCAGTGTCCCCAGCTATAGGCCGTTGTGAAGCAATATTTTTCTTTTGACGAAGACGACTGTGGTTGACTTTATCGAACCCACAATCCATGCACAATCCTACCTTATTATTATTTTTTATAGCCTTCTGACAACCCGTACAAAGACGATTAATGACACCATGTTTTATCTTATATCTGTGTAATCCACAGGGCCTGTTACAGGGGACTTTCTTTCCGAGCAATATCCATGGGCACTTATTGTCAAATACTACCATTGTTATATATATAGATATCTATTAGTCTAATTGATAATACCGT
>CM067354.1:6852699-6904714 GCA_034190875.2 Urechis unicinctus
ATGTCGCGTAATAAGCAACAGCTGGTATCTGTTTCAGCACAGTTTATATCGTCATATAAGAACTACTTGAAATAAACGGTTATCATGTTGGAAGGGTCATTCAATCATCCGGCTAGATCTAATTTTATGTGAGGCAAAACGTGGACTAACTGCCAGGAAGTATTAGGCGTGCAAGCAATGATTAATAGACTTATTTATTCATATATGTTTTTATGAATATGAAATGTGTCATATATTCGCCTGTAACATCCTACGGAGTTATGGCATGGACACCACAAAGGCGTACTTATTGCTTTATGAGACTCAAGTGCCAATCAATAAATCCCCACCCATCCCAGCAGTGTGATTCATTACCAGCAGCTCTAGCCTGGCAGGATAAAATTCCATCCTCGTCTAGTATCCTAGACAGCTAGTGGTTGACCAATAACTAACCGCAGTGGGAGTAAAAGGTAACCGTGCATTGGAGTCACGCGGGATATACACAATTGAGCATGCTCTTTGAGGTGACTGGTCGTGTAACAATAGATTGGTGCTGGTTTGTTTGTGTTATATCCATGGCCCATAGGGATGGTTTTAACATCGGCATATCGTTCGTGTGGAACCAATGTCACTCAAAGATGGGTAGATACCCATTAATTGAGCAAGATCAGAAGGGGTTCGGCTGGTGGGGGTGGGGGAATGGGGTGTTCATATCAAGAAATAGCTGCGGGTCCTTACTGCGACTGCATAGTATCTTCATCAAACTCCGTCATTCCTATTTGCGCGTGGATTCTGGTTAAGGGAGGAGTCAGTGATCGCTCAGTGGCCACTTTTGGCATTGATAAAGGTTTCGTGATGAAGGACGACCTGGGTAAAAAGACCGGCCAGTGGTCATCAATGATTGACAAACAACAAGGTAGAATTAGAAAATCGAGATGGTTTTTTCTTGGCTGGTACACTATTTCAAGGGATCACAACGCGATTTGAAAAACATGTTTCTTCTTCAATCTGTCCTAGCCATAGGTTTTGTCAAGGCGTACTAAAGTTTTAAGTTCTCAAAACACTGAAGCTGGAAACACAAACCAACAATAATATCATCCAATCATACACGGCAGCTGGTCGCGATTGAGCATTACGAGAAGTAACTTACACCATACACGGCAGCTGGCGCGAGTGAACATTAATGTGCTGGTAGAAATATCCCGCTCTGTGTATTATAGCTTATGCCACCATGAATATAGGAATAATGTTCCAATTCGTCTCCTAGCACTACTTTCTACATTACCACCATATCAGCAGGCCGTTCATTATCATGGTTCCCTGCCCCTCTCTGCGATTGCAATTGATGTGTGGAAATAACGTTTCCATAAAGACCAGTCTCTTGCAGTCGTCTATTTTGTCTATATCCAGGGTAATCGCTATGGTTTACATTGGTAACAAAAAGTTCGTACATAAAGATTGTTATTAAGTAAATCGAGTTCTGCACCCATTTGTTATGGATAAAGGCAGGATATTAGCTCTAGACAGATGCTTGCCATTGGCGCATTTAGGTCGGGCATGAATAGCTTCATTTCTTCTGTCAGAGTGAAAGTATTCCCATGTAAGAGAGGCATGTCCAGAAGCGTACACGGGTCTGCTGTCAACCTATCTATATGCTGACATTGGTACATTCCGCTATTCAATCATTTGTCACTGGCCCGACATGGAATCTCTCCTGTCTTTGATTTTTTTTCACCTGTGTTTGACAGTTGTATAGAATGACCGTTGTGTATGCCGGATTACGAGAAAGGATTTGAATTGATCGAAAAAATTATCCAATTTAAAGCGCCTTGACTCCTGTTAATAAAGAATCTGCAGGTGTAAATAAAGGGTTTTGCAACTGCCGAGCGGGGCTTGTCATACATTCTACACCACTGAACTATTGTATTCATATTTCACATATAATGACCGACACATTGATGGACGAGGATTGTCGGTGTTGTAGCTGATAGGTTAGGTTATCAGTAATATAGACGATAGACTGGCGAGGGGTTCCCCTTAGGTCGTTGTTAATGATTAAATGACAAGTATATAAACCACACATTTCGCAAACCTGTCTTGTTGGAATTATCCTGAACCCCATGATTCAGTGAATACGACACGTGCGTGCGGGATAAGCAGGAAGCTCATATTAATCTCACATTAATCCCCTAATTATGACGTTATGTATCATCACTTTCCCCCGATCATGACGTTATGGATCATCACTTTCCCCTGATTATGGCGTTTTGGATCAACACTTTCCCCTGATCATGGCGTTATGGATCATCACTTTCCCCTGATGATGGCGTTATGGATCATCACTTTCCCCTGATCATGACGTTATGGATCATCACTTTCCCCTGATCATGGCGTTATGGATCATCACTTTCCCCTGATCATGGCGTTATGGATCATCACTTTCCCCTGATCATGGCGTTATGGATCATCACTTTCCCCTGATCATGACGTTATGGATCATCACTTTCCCCTGATCATGGCGTTATGGATCATCACTTTCACCTGATCATGGTGTTATAGATCATCACTTTCCCCTGATCATGGAGTTATGGATCATCACTTTCCCCTGATCATGGCGTTATGGATCATATATTTTCCCTGATCATGGCGTTATATATCATCACTTTCCCCTGATCATGGCGTTATAGATCATCACTTTCCCCTGATCATGGCGTTATGGATCATCACTTTCCCCTGATCATGGCGATATGGATCATCACTTTTCACGGTTTGATCACTTTCCCCTTCGTTCTATATGTACTTATGCTGCATCTGATTCCTGGCGTTATAGATCATCACTTTCAATAAGCGGATCTATTGGCGTTATACGATCATAACTGTCTTCTTATCATTCCCATTCGGCTTTACCGGGATATGAGCGGTGTTTCGCATTCTTGGTATCGGCTACGCCATCCCTCAAGCAGCGGTTCGCACTGAGATTATTGGACGAATTTGGCTTATGATGACTGTCCTCATCCTTGTCGTCTCATGATGGCTGTCCTCATCCTTGCCGTCTCATGATGGCTGTCCTCATCCTTGCCGTCTCATGATGACTGTCCTCATCCTTGCCGTCTCATGATGGCTGTCCTCATCCTTGCCGTCTCATGATGGCTGTCCTCATCCTTCCGTCTCATGATGGCTGTCCTCATCCTTGCCGTCTCATGATGGCTTTCTTCTTCCTTTTGGTCAACGTGACTTATGTTGGCAATTCTACAGAGGCTGTAATATTTGAAGTTTGAAATTTGCTCACTTTATAATCACGTTGAGGCTACATATTATTTATAATCGCTATGAATTTGCCGTCTCATGATGGCTGTCCTCATCCTTAAAGTCGTCTCATGATGGCTGTCCTCATCCTTGCCGTCCACATGATGGCTGTCCTCATTTTGCCGTCTGGATGGATCCACGAACTTCCTGTGATATTTGGATTCAACGAGTAGTTGGTCACGTGGAATAGATGAGTTGGCGGAGAATTTCTACAGAGGCTGTGACAAGATATTGAAGTTTGAAACTTTTGCTATCATCTTTGGAGATGATGATGGTTTGAGGCTTTACATATCGTGACTGGGGTTTATTAATGATCGCTATGAACTCTTGGCTGCTGCTCCGTGGTTGAGACCCAGGGGTTGAGAGCGCTGTCATGGGCCTCATCGAGCTCTTGAGAAACCGCTCTCCTCGCTTCAGTTTCGTACCAATTTATTTTGCATAATTATGATCAATATCGAAAAATACACGTTACACGGTTTTACGCGTCATACTGAACTAGGAAGATTTCGATTTAGAGCAGTAAAGCAAATACGAAATTAATTTTAACATTGTTCGCAATATTCGATTAGCGCGATTTGCTGCTGTTTTCTAAAGTTGAGAATTCATTTGTGATATGTGTTGACAGTTTTTAGGTTTACAAGTGAGTGTTATTTAAATGTTATTCTTTTAATGAAAATAAGTTTACTCAAGTGGTTGTGCAAAAACTACATGCCGTATATAATTTGTTCGTGGTTGAATTTTATGCTCATTGGTGCTTGGAACCTTTATTATCGCTCTCAGCAAAGTGCCAGCCGTTGCAGCTGTAGGCACTCAGTCCCCCAGTCATGGCTCATATGTCACTCATTCTGGCAGTCGTCGGTTGAGCAATGATAGTTTTCCTTTAACAGAAGTGCAATTTTGTAAATATTTTACTCTTTGAATATTTACTTTATTTTAATGCTGCTATTGAGAAAGGAAAAAATTTGGGGGGGGTATTATTTGCAAGTTTGTAGTCAGCAGCATAGTTATTGAACACTGCATAATTTGTGTGTGCGCAGGTTTTCAGAAGCGCTGCTTACATCCTCAAATCAGGGATATACTGAACAGGCAGGAGAGGAGAGAGCTGGCCGATAGTGGCAAATAGTTTCCTGAAGCTGTGCAGATGAACAGTACTGAGAAACTTCAACATTTCAATGAGCAGTTGATGGATAACCAGAGAAAGAATTTGTGGGTATGTAAAATTGCTGTTTTGTTAAGGAATAGTATGCGTCAGATCTAATAAACTGCAATGAAATTTTCCACCAAAATGCCTTCATATTTTCATATACTGTATTGTCTGGAATGACCGTTACACCCAATTAAACCACCATGTTTTTGAATTATTCCTTGTGGTATTGTAGTCAATTACTTTGCTATTACTGGGTGATTATGACTTGTTTATTTTTGCATGAATATTCATTTATATGTGTAAAAGAATACTCTGAACCGACAATTTAAATTAGCCAGTTAATTCAAACACATTGGGTAAATGTCATTTTTTTGTGCCAGCTTCAGAAGTGTATGAAAATTAGGATATGGTGAACAATTTGACAAGCAGGTGAGATTCTCTCTCACTCTGTAGATGTATATGATGTGGACATCCATGATCCAAACAACTTTCACATATGCATTTTGTCGGCATTGGCAATGTTTAAGACATTTCCATGAACCAATTGTATTCATTGCGCCTTGTTTACATAACGTAAGGTTGGTGTTGAGGGTCCGTGTATATACCGTATGTTCGTATATATATATATATATATATATATATATATATATATATATATATATATATATATATATATATATATATATATATAGATATATATATATATCTCTATATCATATATATCTATATATATATATAATATATATATATATATATATATATATATATATATATATATTTATATATATATCAAACACATACTCACACAAGCACGCGCACTCACATATAAATACACACATATATACAGGGGTTTGGTTCCCGATACCAAGCTTCCAAGTCGCTATTGTATGTGACTATAGTTATGCATAGGTCGTGGCTCGTCTACTCTTTGATTGCAGGGGGTACGTCCTGTGCGAATACTAACCAACCTTTCCAGCCGCTTGTATCAGTAAAAACATCGCCGACTGCAGCGCCACTCGTTTTCCGTTTGACCGAATGAAAAACGAAAAACGAATGTGTTTAGTGTTAACCGTTTTTTGTCGGCGCATATGAAACACGGTTTACGTGAGAGGGTCCACCAGATGGCCAATCTCGACTTCAGTCTATTTATTGGTAGTGAACTGCCAATATTTAGGCAATAATGCAGTTTTATTTATCTAGACCAACGTATGTTTTACAACCCGTAGTTGGTGTAACGTGGCAGCTTATTCCACGCAAGTACATCCCACTCTAGTATGTGATATGTTACCATAGGGCCAAGGGCTAGTGTCGTTTATGTGTAATTTGATAATAAACATCTGTCAAATGTTAGTATCACTAAATGCCGCTTATCAAATAAACCGAGGAGACTGCAAAACACCATCTGCCCGCAATTTCATTCTGCTTTCCTACAAAGAAAGAGCAATAGTTTACGTTGAAGATTGTATTGACCTTATCCCGCTCTGGTGTGCTTGCATTTTGGGACAATGCAGTTAATGCATGTCAGCCGGCATCTTTTATAAAACGCCTAATCAGATAAGTCAAAAGCGTAGTAAACTTATCTCCGAGTCTTCAGTTACATATTGCATAATTAATGCAAGCAGTAAAAATTGCTTCTGATCGCGAAAGACTGCGCTAGTCTTTCACGAGACTGCATTAATTCTGTCTATAGGCTAACAAGTACTCAATTCTATCTGTGATATTATTCCACTGATAAAATTAGATGCCAATACACAGTCGAGAACACATTTTAATAGACAAGTATTCACATCCCTGATTTTCCAGTACATATGATCGATATGTATGTAGGTTATATTTGTAATTGGGCATCGTCCCGAGCAGCTCGCACGATCCGAGTTGGGCTGTAACAATAAAGAATATAATATCATTTCTCAAAGACAAGATCAATGAATAATCGCATGAAGTCATTTAAACATCCCATGAGAACAGTTATTCAGCTCATATGACATGTTATCGTAGATTCTGAAACCTACTATACGCTGATATAAGCCACAAAGGTGGTGTGTATCCTGCGTTCCTCTATGACAAGTGGACAAGGTGAAGCGCCCGAATGAACATGCAAAACTACCTCATTAAATATTATTTTAATCATAAGCTGTCCATGATAGTAACAAATAATAAGAGATCTTGCTTTGACTCAATACTCGTCGAGAGCCATCTGAGGCTTGTGGTGGTCCAAATACGACCCATACTTTGGTTCAATGAAAGCCCATCATCGCGTTCAGTATTGGTATTTTGTAAAGTTCATTTGTTCCTCTTGTGCAGCATTTGCCTAATAAGCATGTCTTGTTGGTGCCAATCAATGCGCACCCAAACAGTGTGTATCAACGCACGTATTGTCGGCGATGCAAATGGCTTAACATTGTATCAGTCTCGATGTTAAGAAGACTTTCAGTTTGGTCACGTCCTGAACCGACTACGGTCCTTACCTGGGATGCAATAATGTCAGGGTCATTGTCGCAGCATCAGCGTTGTGAATGCGGCCAGGCAGGGCAAGTAAATGGAGTTGATTGCTTTATTCCCGAGAAACAAGGATTAATTGCTAAGCACCTTTCCAAGTGTTTGTATTTCTTTAATACGTCCGAATGCAAATTCAAGTTACTTTATGAAGCATTCCGGTCACAATGGGAACTGCTCACCGTGTAACAATTGAATGGCTTCTACTGCCTGTCCGTTTTGAGGAATATCTAATTGTAATAATGTAGGCATAGCTCATTCGGATTATCCAATCAAGACACAATACAGGGCGTTTGAAGTAATTTGAAATATCCGGTTGGCGAGTATGTGGACGGCATTAAAGACAACCAGAGCTTGACCATTACTGTAAAGCTATTACGAATCGTGTAGCTGACTCATGACCTGAGTTATATTAGTGGTGATTGTTAGTTCTCCGACAAAGCTCAATACGGCATTCTGGATACTGCACAAGACTGATCAACCAAATAACTCATTTAAGAAGCGTCCCCATTCTGTGCGTAGGGCGCTAGGTTGAATAGCATATTGCCTCATCTTAGATTGGACGAGAACAGCAGTAAACCTTTGGTTGTGATGAACATCTCCATCTCGATTGATGGTGAACGAGGAAACCGCCAAGACTCAGTGGCGATCAAAGCGTAGTACTCATTTAAGAAGAGTTCCCATTCTGTGCGCATGCCACTAGGTTGATTAGCATATTGCTTCATCTTAGATTTGACGAGAACAGCAGTAAACCGTTGTTTCTCAATTGATAGTGAACGAGGTAACCGCCAAGATCTCGAGGACGACTCAGTGTCGAGCTACACAGTAACTGTTAGACGAAGTAATTATTGCCTGCGTCGTTTACGGTGTATGCGCGCTTACCCCGGAAGCACAACACAAGCCATACGACATTCCTTTGTCGAGATATCCTTGTTCCCCAGCCTACCTCCACAATTATGCCAATGATTTAATCTTCTGTCTACCTTTCAAATTCCATCCGTTCATCAGTTTGTGAATGATGCCACAATCAGCATCGTATTTACCACCATCAAAGTTACATATTTGAAAGTTAACGATGTAAACGGTAATGTAGACAACTGTAATGCGAGGAGGGTACAGCCGCAGAATGGACCATTCAAGCTACAGCCACAGAGATATACACAGGATATCTGCCAATGAATAAGAAGCCCATACGTTTCCTACTCAGCATTGTGTGGATATCCTCATCTCTCACATCGAGACGAGGTGGGAAAGCAAGGACGATTAAGCACACTGCTATAGATTGTAACTCACATATAATTGCAGATGCTTATGAAGTTAACATGGGACCATCAGACTGCAATATGTCGTTTATCTTCCTACAGCCAATCAGAAAAGACAAGGCCACTACAATGGCGCACTCATTTATTGCGAAGCCGATTGGAGATCAATATATTTACACCCAATCCATCAGTGTGACTATGCACTGCGGTATCAACTTGACAGGATGTATTTAGAACCTCGTCTGGCTGCTTAGACAGCGCGGGGTGACCAATCAACTAGCGCAATAGGAATAAATAACATGATTATAGGCTATTTGTGTCGGCTTTTGGGGTGACTGGTTGCATATGAATGGGTCGGTGCCTTTCACAATTGATTGTAACCAACCCATTGCGGAAGGTTCTGACAATGATTCATGGGACACATGGAGCCAATACAATTAAACGACACAAAGAGAGTTAACAATGTACATGCCGCTTTCAGTGGCAATAAGCCTGTAACAAGCGAGCAAAGAGTATCTTTGACCAGGCGAGGAGTCCATCTTGGCGATAGAGTTCATCTATTACTGTGGTAATCAGAACATTAGTATCATCAAATGAAACGCGTTACTGGTTTGGGTTAAAGTTAAGACACAACCTGTCGCTACTAAGTGCAGATTGAATCCTTATCTTCCCCGGCATTCTGAATCGGTAGGGAATTGAGCTTATTTAGGGAGGAGTTTCTTGTTACTGAGTTGCGATTGTGGACTTATTCGTGAGCAGTAAAAGTAGAACTTGACATCTGTTATATTACTCTCAGCCAGTACCCATGACAGCCGGCCGAGGCCATCAGTCAGGCGGAGGATCATAATAACTTTACATGAGACACACATTTGCTTATAACAAATCGGAAAACATTGACCATAGAAGATTTTATGGAGCATTTAAGATAAAACTGGGTATACATTGCCTCTGGCTTATTATTGTCATTTCTGTGCAACCTCTGCTTTTAGAATATAGTAAATTGACCCTACATCAGCGTACACGGGAACAATTTGCATCAAACAGCGCATTGTCGGCGATATCTTTGGCCTGATTATGCATCAGCGACGATGCGATTGGCGGATATTACAATAAAGACTAACTGACAATATGATTATAATGTTTATTACCATGAGTGTAGATCAACATTTTCTGAGTATGCATAATTTTGTCATGTGAAGCACCCGACATTAATATTGACCTGGCCAACATGAATGTCACTATTTAGTCGTCCTGTACGTAGATACGGGCTGCCATTGAAGTAATCCTGGTGTTACCGCATAAATGGCAGAACGATGACTTCCCAAAGCTTATATTGGCTGACATAGAACGCGTCGTGGCACTGCCTATATTTGCATGATTGAAATCAGGAGTTAAACAGCCCAGTGAAGGGTCGTATACATTGTCCAATTACGTCCTGTTGCAGGGTCACGATATTCCCTGCCGCCTCCTACATCACTCCAGACAAGGCATCAGTTTGCAAAGTCAAACACCAAACAATGGAGCTGATTTTAGCGGAAAAAAATCTGAACTGGCTGGGGTTTTTTTGCAGCATAATATTAATCGGCTGCCCCTCAAGTCAATTTACTAATCTTCAAATTCATGCATACTGACTAATCCTAGAAAACACAATTGAATTTGATCATTCTTAGTATTCCTATATCATATTGTGAACACGATTGAGAGTGATTTTGAGTGACAAGTTTTCGTGGTTCTCCCAAACATTAGCTTCGCCTTTGCTGCAGCTGTTTATGTGTTCCTCACTTTGTTCTAACTACTCATCGAATCCAACCTCTACATGCCTTTCCTACAACTCTATTCTTGATATTCTTTCTCGATGGCTCCAACCAGCTTTTCTCGGCATTGAATATTCTCTGCCATCTAGCTGTTACATGCTCGAATATCGTCAACGTTGGGTTTTTCTATTGTCTGTGTGATCACTTAGTGATGATGCTATTGTGCAACTGTCAGCATTTACCCAGTATATTCATCGCAACAACAACCAGCTTGAACACAGTGATGATTATATTGTTTTCCTACTCGCGTGTTCATTATTTCTGAGAAAAACTTTTGCCCAACAATTTCAATGAAATGTTGTTGTTTTGCTTATCGTCTCTTAAGAATATGGTTTGTGAGCTGCTTCTAGCTCTATGGCTTTGAGAACAATGGACTGTTAGAGCGCGGTAAAATTTAGATATAGTGCATGTTTTACAAGATAACGAAGGAATTCAAATATCCCGGGAGCCAAATTATTGAGCTCATTATGGTAGCACTGACGGCATTTGTCAACGAATATTTAAATGTGTTTTGGTAATAGCTCTTGTGTCTCTCAAAATATGCTACCCTACGTTTGTAGATGTTTATTAACCACCCCCAGACTATCAGTAGTATTATCATAAGACGTATCATATGTCGCATCAGTAGCCGTTTCAGTGGTCTTGACTGATTGATGTGTTGAAAGGGTCACATTAGGCTGCAGTGTGAACTACCAGCCGCCGCCTGCTCCTCCTCCTCCTTCCTCCTCTTCCTCCTCGTCCTCCTCTTCCTTCTCTACCTCCTCTTCCTCCTCTTCCTCCTCTTCCTCCTCTTCCTCCTCTTCCTCCTCTTCCTCCTCTTCCTCCTCTTCCTCCTCTTCCTTCTCTTCCTCCTCTTCCTCCTCTTCTTCCTCTTCCTCCTCTTCCTCCTCTTCCTCCTCTTCTTCTCCTATTTCCACTGCTGCGCCTGCTGCGCAAGCCACATAAATGGTATTTGTAGCACTTGGCTCATTTAGGCATTTTTAACGACCTTTGTTACTACAGTTCGTTCGTGGAAGTTTAGGTAAACTTTGTCTGTTTAACACAAGATGATTGAACAGGCAAAACTGCATTATTAAATGTACAAATAAATATTCTTTCAATCATCAGCTGTCCTTGATAGCGGGAGCTACGACATTAGTCAATGATAGCGGCCGCTGTGATATCTGTCCATGATAAAGGCATCTGTGACATAGTAGCGGCAGCTGTGACATGACAGGTCAAAATAGAACCGAGCTGTCATGATCTTCAACTTTGTAAGGACTTGCATACACGAAGTAATATAATATATCACCTAAAGTCAAATCACAATAGACAGTTAGTTAGGGACATTCCTCGGGAATATATGTTTCCCCGATTCAGTATTCGCTTCATTACGATGATAATCCGATAATACAAATTGATAAACATTTGTATGACTTTACATTTACTAACTGCGTTATTTTGGAAGAATCGATGGCATTGCTCAGGACACAGCTGTCTTCAATGTTCTACCATCTCCTAACGGATCAACAATAGATTAATTCGACGTTTGCGGTGACCTCATCAACTCTCTGGTGCGCCTGTATAAGGACTCTAATACTCACAGTTTCTAAGATTCAAAGATTGCATCACATATTATTTCGTTAATCATGGAAGCTGTCCTTGGACGGAGAGGAGAACACGTGTGAAATCGACATAGTTCATATCGCTAATTTTTCCTTAACGGAAAGCAAACTATATGCAAGCCGTAACAATATTTCGGATCATACTAACAGTACACATTCTACACGAGGCTACATTTAATGTGTGCTCATTTTGTGTATGTGATATAAACTGTTGCTGTGATTGATAGGTGACAACATTATATTTGCAAATACTGATATCTTTGATACTCATGTGCCTTGTGACAAAGAACAGCTTCTTTCGATGAACTAATTCAGGTTGACGTCCCTACAGAAACGATTCTGAGCAAGCAGATGATAAGACGCCGCTGGCTGGTTTAGCTCTTTGTCACTCATGAGAACTCTTCTCAATCAGAGTTTTTTTTGCGCTTCACTGTTGGAATCTGCGGTCAAGTAAAGGTGACGTTATAGATAGAATAGTGTAAGCTCAAGCAACACTTCTTTTGTGTTTGATGTTGTGGCCAGAGTTATTTGGTGACGAATGAACAACACAGTTAATTGTCTGCAAAAATGCTTACCACATTCTCTCATGAGACACACCTTTGCTAATAACTAAAGCGGCCCACATTGTCCGAGCAAGCCATTCCGGAGCATTAAAGATAAAACTAAAAACCTTTGTCCGATGATGCTTGTTTCTGTGCAACCCTTGCTGTTAACAATTGCGGGAACAATTGGCACCAAAAAGGGTCTTGTGAGCAATGTTCACGGCTAGTTTTACATCAGCGACGGTGTGATGGGTGGATATCGCCGTACTCATTTCCAATAAAGAATACTCGATAAACCGCTTACAACGTTCATTGAAGTGACAGTAGATGCTGATTTACGTGATCTGAAATGCATGGTTTGTAATCCCCTGACATAAACACTGACCTGACCACTAAGAATGTCGTAATTGAGTCGTCATGTACGTAGTGTCTCCGTCGTAGATACTGGATGATGTTGAAGAAATGAAGAAGATGTCGCGTGAGTAACATAGCGATGGCCCTGATATGCGTCACATTCCAACACTTACATGAGCTAACATAACACGCATCGTGGCGCTGGCTATATTTGTATGATTGAAGAGGGCAGCCATTGACCATTGAAGGGTGATACATCCGAGCTCATCTGATCTTAGGGTCACGGTATTCCCTGCCGCATCATATACCACACCAGCCAATGCATCAGATTGACAAGTCAAACACCTAACAACGAATCTGACTTAAGCAACAAGCAAGTCTAAGCTGGGTGGTCATTTGCGTAGCATATTATGAATAGGCTGCCCTAAAGCCAATTAAGTAATCTCCGAACTCCGCAGAATCGACAAGATGATTGGTGGCCCCTGGCAGACATCTGGGATCTCATTGTCCAGTTGCCAGTGCGGCGCTGGAAAAGAGAGGGTCGGTTTTATGACAATTTGCAACTTGCAACTCCTTCATTGCCATGTATTGATGGTGTTCTTTAATGGAATGTCTTGCAAAATCAAGATATATATGGAAAATTTACTTAGCCAGTTGTATCCAATTCAATTATGTGTACATATTATATCTGGGCTGGCATATGCTTATTTATAGGTGCTATGTGTCACGTGAACAGCTTAAATCATATACAGGTATACTTTGCGAGCACAGTATTGTTAAATTCACTGTATATCGAGGGCCAACGTCGTTTATATGTCAGCTGAGGATATAAATTATGCCATTATTCATAAAGAGAAAGCTATTTAATGCGTGTGGAACTCTTGGTGACGTGATGTTCAATCATATTGCCGCAACAGTTCTTAGCTGCGCTTGTGGGTATTGACCATAGAGTTGTACATAAGACTACACTCTACAGGCTAACGTGCGACTTTAAGACACAGGCTAGACGTGAGCTCACTTTGATCTCTGATGTTACCTTCGCCAGTGATTGACAGGTAAAAAGATTATATTTGCCCATACCAACCGCTGAGATACTTATATGCCTTATAACAAAGGAAAGCATCTATAGATGAATCGTTAGAGGGCAACTCCCTACGAAAATGCATCGACATGAGCATTCGTTATCATAAATCATAAGGTTTGACTTTCGTTTCTCCATTACTTGAGTATACACCACCACGTCAATTGAACGAATCTAAATGATCCTTATAACCGCAAAGATAACTCACACAGAATATTGTTACCAATTATGTCAGTTTTGAAGATCAGACCGCAGACTGACTATCTATATTGTAAGTGACCATGCTAGTAATGGGCAGAGATGGATGAGTCAGTGGCGCCATCTCTCAGGCTAACGTTGGCGCAGCATAATATGTGCCTATCGTAACTCGGAACACCAAGATGCGGCAAAATTGACCCATCAAGTGTAATAATGTTTATCTCCTACAGACGAAATGAACAATGCCATGACAAAAATCCATAAAATATTCCATGATTATATTCGGCCGAGTTATAGTCGCGTGGTACTACGCGCTTTCGGCTCGATCCCTATGTGAAATGAGACCTCCATGGATGCGTTGCCATTGGGCGGGAGGTATTTTATCCGACTTTTTGGGGCACTTGTACCACCAGGACCATGTTGTATAAGCCCGCAGAGGAAGCTCATCCATCCGAACTCGATATGAGTGGTAATCTCTGATGATGGGATCATTGTTCTGCCTAGGGCCTCACACTTTACGCTGTGTGATGTGCCAGGACACCGCTGCTGTTCTATAACAGAGCTAATGTGCTCGTCATATAGATAGAGATATATGTCAACTATTCGTAAACAAGATAAGACCTTATCAATAATCAGACCCCAACAATTGCTATCTGCAATGTTTGCATTGGTAATGTTCTACAAATAGCGGTAATTAAAACACAAATCACAGCTGTATTATAGCTGCTCATGACCTCGTGTGCATCATTAGAATTATAATGGTGTGTATACTGCAACCAGGCGCAGCTCTCGAAATAGCCGCTACAACGTGATAAATACCTGTCTCGCATTCTGATCATCTTCAACGAGTTTGCTGTCTATGAGAGCCAAAGGTGTGGCATTAATATGCTGTCAGTAGCATGGTAATACCAAAACCATCACATCCTGATGTCAGTAGCATGGTGAGACCACAACCATCACATCCTGCTGTCAGTAGCATGGTGAGACCACAACCATCACATCCTGCTGTCAGTAGCATGGTGAGACCACAACCATCACATCCTGCTGTCAGTAGCATGGTGAGACCACAACCATCACATCCTGCTGTCAGTAGCATGGTGAGACTACAACTATCCTACCTGTTGTCAGTAGCATGGTGAGACTACAACTACTACATCCTGTTGTCAGTAGCATGGTGAGACTACAACCATCACATCCTGCTGTCAGTAGCATGGTGAGACCACAACCATTACATCCTGCTGTCTGTAGCATGGTGAGACTACAGCCATCACATCCTGCTGTCTGTAGCATGGTGAGACTACAACCATCACATCCTGCTGTCAGTAGCATGGTGAGACCACAACCATCACATCCTGCATTTGTCTTAAAGTTTCCTTCCGTTATTCTATAGGAAAGCCGCAAGAAAAAAACTCCCCCCCCCACCCCGCAGTTTGGTTTGAATGTAATGATCAACAGAAAACCATAAATGCATCTAATGTATCGTTAAATATATGTAATAGCATGAAATGTACATTTTTGTTTGCACACAAGTGTCACCTTATTTTGATTAAAGGACCAAAAATACCACCCAGAAATAGATATATTTGCTTGTGTTATGATCGCATTATGTTTATTTCAGTACATATAACGTAGAGAGAATCAGATTTTGTCAATCGACATTTCGTATTGGTTCTCGATATGGAGAAAAGCTGGTCACGGCAGTTGTCTTGTCCCGATGTGTGACAACCAGTCTCAACATAAACATCCTTACCCATCACAGTCGCAAAATCACCACGTTGTTAAGCGTGGTGCAACCTCTCTGTGTTTCATTTTGTTTTGTTGCATCTACAACGCTGATTAAGGGAAACATTAGCGGCTTCATGCTGTCGGAAATCATTGCGGGCAGTGATTTGTGATTGATTTCCGCGTTCAATTTCACACGTAGAGCAACAAAGACGCCATAAGGGAAGTTAATGTCGCGTGGGAGGCAACAGATGGTGTCTGTTTCCGCGCAATGAAAACCATCATACAAAACTGCGGCCTCGGACAAACGCCTCAATTCCTTCCTAATTGCTGCATTGAAAATGCCCTCCATCTGCTATAATAACTTAAGTGGTAGATCCTTACATGCATATAGAGCGACAAATGCACAAGTTTTATGAATATTTCTTGCAACCATGCATTACCATTGAATTTATACATACCTCTTTTCTTCTTTATCAGACGATTACTGCTCAGAATGGCAGGTTCCGCGTTACTGATGAATCGCGGAACTAAATCGTACACTTGTAGGGCGTGCACATGACATTATTAACATGAGATGAGACAGAGCAGAGGAACGTAAAATAAAAGGTGCTCCCGTGGAATATCGATGATCCAGTGATCTTCATGGGTATCTACAAATATATAATGAGCCCTCACTTCCGCTGATTGACCCCATACTCGCCGTACACCATGAACGAGTATTGCATTAACGCTGCTTAATAATCTCAGCATCACAAACATCCTCATCCGTCACCTCCAGATGGCTGACGGTGTTGGTAGCGTTATTGAATCAACCAGCTTGACCCACTCTCATCCTAGAAAATTCTGACGTGGCCGCCAAGAGTGACTAGTCATGCAAGCAATAATTAGTAGGCCAGCTGGTATCTAATACAATATTATATTATGCTTACATATTCGTATGCATATGAGATATGCCATTTATCTGTTCTACCATCATGCAGAGATAGGGCATAGATACCTCTATAGCATACCTATTGCTTTATGAGGCTCAAGTACCAACCAATACATCACCACTCATCCCAGCAATGTGATTTATTACCAGCAACTCCAACTTTGCAGGATATGTTTCGATCCTCGTCTAGTGTCCTAGGTAGCTAGTGGTTGACCAATAAATAGGCGATGTATCAGTAGAAGGGATATATACAACTGAAGCCGGGTCTCTGAGGAGACTGGCAATGAATTAATGGGTTAGTGCCCCTTTGAGGTGACAAACCGTGTGGAGATGGATTGGAGCCTCTTTGTGTTAGACTGGCCATTTAGCAATAGATTTGTGCCTCCTTGAGGTGACTAGCCGTGTGGAGATTGAGTGGTGTCTGTCTGAGGTTTATGGCCGTGTAGCAATATATTGGTCTCTTTGAGGTCACTGGCCGTGTAGGAAGGGATTGGTGCCTCTTACAGTTGATTCGTATTGAATCTATGGTCCAAAGAGAAGGTTCTGACAACGACACATCGTTTGCATGAAACCAAGTCACCGACCTATGTTGTAAGCAGCAGCAGCAGCAGCAGCAGCAGCAGCAGCAGCAGCAGCAGCAGCACAGCAACAGCAGCAGCAGCAGCAGCAGCAGCAGCAGCAGCAACAGCAGCAGCAGCAACAGCAGCAGCAGCAGCAGCAGCAGCAGCAGCAGCAGCAGCAGCAGCAGCAGCAGCAACAGCAGCAGCAGCAGCAGCAACAGCAGCAGCAGCAACAGCATCAGCAGCAGCAGCAGCAACAGCAACAGCAACAGCAGCAGCAGCAGCAACAGCAGTGATCGCCAGCAATATATGGCACATATTATAGTTGATCATATACTGCGTACGGTTATATTAACCGTTCATTGACACTGAAATCGCCTCTACTAAAGCAAGACAATTCTTGTTGCCATATCTGACTTCACTTAGCTTTAAAAAGGCAAATGTAGGTCAAGCAACGACGCCAATATATAAAAGTATAAAGGTCCAAATATGACACATACCTTTGCTTAGCGATAGATAAGCTCCAAACATGTAAGTATTAGTATTAGGTAAAGTTCACTCGTTCCTCCTGTGCAACCTTTGCCTTTTAAGCATTGCTTGTTGATGCCTATCAAAGCACACTAAAGCAATATGTTGGCTCCATATGAAGAGCAGCTGTTAATGCCATTGTCGCAGCATTAGCGCTGTTAATGCCATTGTCGCAGCATTAGCGTTGTGAATGCGCACTAGCCAACAAAGGAATGGAACTATTCGTTTCATTCCCGAGACAAAAACGAAAACGAAGATGATCACGATATTTATGGATCCGATAGCTATCTACAACTCTATTGATAAGGACCAAGAAAACTCTTAACAGCTCCATAAATAAAACAGATATGCACTCGGGTCATGGACAGTTGTCACTTGTGTAACAGATTGCTACGTGCCTTTCCAAGTGATTGTATTTCTGTAGTGTCGCCGAGTGGAACATTAAGTTACTGTAGCAAGTATTGCGTTCACAATGGAAACTGATTACATGACTGCTTACGTAGAACACGACCCTACACTAGCTACACAAAAGGTAGTAGCTGTCCGTTTAGCTCGTAAGGAATATCTATTTTTATAATGTTGGCACAACTGATTTCAATTACCTCACCCAGACACAGTAATGGCCATTTGAAATAACTAGAATTTTCCAGTTGCCAAGGATTGTGGACAGCATCAAAGGCGCGGCCATCGTTGTCTTGCTATTAAGAATCGAGTTGCTGATACGATAACCTGAAATATGCTGGTAGCGACCATTAGTTCTCCAACAAATGTCAATAAGGCATTTTGGTAACTACACCAGACTGATCAACTCAAAAAAGTCAAAACGTAGGCGTTCTCATTCTACTCATAGGCTGCTAGGTTTATTTACACATTGCTTCATCTTAGATTCGACAAGAACGGCAGCCAATCATTTGTTCAGATTAACATTGCCTTCTCGATTGATGAACGAGGTAACCGCCAGGATCTCAAGGACGACTCAGTGTCAATCTACGCAGTAACTGAAAAACTAAGTAATTATAGCTAAAGTCGTTTACCGCAGACTCGGGCTTACTTCGGCAGCACAGCGCAAGCTCTTTGATATGTTTTTGTCACGATATCCTTGAGCCCTAGTCTAAACCCAACAGATATGCTCATGACTTAATCTTCTATCTACTTGTCAAATATCATCCGCTCATTTCCTTCTGAATGGTGCCACAATCAGCTTAATATTTACCACCGTCAAAGCAGCCTATTTGAAAACGATGTTTTTACTTAACAATGTCATGAATACTGAATTGACCTAATAAAATAAAACTTTGCATGATTTGTTGGTAAACAGTTAGAATGGGTGCCAAGTTTGCCGGCCGTTGGCTGCAATAACATATCATTTTTTGACTATTGCTTTTTGTTCGAAGAATAACATAACATAACATATATGACATTTGTATAGCGCCTGCTTCCAGGAAATAAACCTGCTCAAAGGCGCTTTGTCGCGAAAATAAATTGGTAATATCCAACGTGGCTCATCTTAATTCTGAAATGTTAGACATAGTGGAAACCACTATCTGAATGCGGCTGTGACAAATGCCCGAAAAACATTGATGTTAAAATTAATATTGATCTAAACCACGGTAGAAGCCATAACTCATCATTTAATGTTTCTCGCATTTAATCGACCTATCATTCACACCGAACAACCGAAGACCGTCTAACACAGTTAGGAATTTATAGCAGGTAGCGCCCACCTTGTGCGGTGATACTAAATGTTAGAGATGATTTCGTTTATGATAAGATTCAACATAACTCTGTAGCGCTGATGTTTGGGGCTCGAATTGATTCGGCATTGATCGAATGCATATATAACACTGAATCTGATGGAAAGAGCTGATTCAGCATTAGCCTAGCACCACCAACATAACTAATTATTGACCTGACACGCCTGAAATGAAAGAGGTGTTTGAGAAAGCATTCAGGACTATATATCAACTAGCCTGTGAACTTCAGGTAAGCCTGGGCAAATTGTCCGAGAAAGTCTTATCTCTAGGCCACGATATCTTCTGACGCCTCCAATATCACTCCAGACAATGCATCAGTTTGGCAAGTCGAACACCAAACAATGGACCTGACCCTGATGGAGCAACAACAAAGTCTAAACTAAGCGGTCACTTGAGCAGCATAATATAAATAGGCTGTCCCTCTAGTCAATCAGGTCATCTCCAAATTCGACAGAATCGACTTAATGATTGATGGCCGTTGACTGTCATATGTGAATCTATTGACAAGTAGCCAGCGCGCCGCTGAAATAAAGGGTCGGCTTCATGACGATTCGAAACTTTCAACTCCTCCATGGCAATGTGTTGATAGTACGCTGTGACGGATAGTCTTGCAAAATCACAGTATACACGAACAATTTAATGTTGCCAATAAAAACTAAATTAACACGCTATATCTGTGCCAGCATATGTTTATTTATAAGTGCTATATGTCACGTGGGAGTATACACCACATGGAGGTATACTTTGCGATCACTGCTGATAAGTTCATGGTATAGCAAGGGCTATTTACATTATTTGTTATAGTTAGCTGGGAGACAATTTTCATGTATCACGTGGGAGTTTATTTCGCTGAGAATAGATGATAACTCATACGCCGTTATTCATTACGGGAAAACGCAAGCTGCAAAATGCTTCTTGAATCCTTGCTATCGGTATGTTCAATCATATTGCCGTCACAGTTGTAGGATGGGCTTGTATTTACAATAAAGTTGTGTACATGACTGCGTTCAATCTGTCTACAGCCTGACGTGTGGCTTTAAGTCACAGACAAGACGTGGGCTCACTTTGAACTGTGATATTTCCTCCGCCTGTGATTGACAGGTGGGGAGATTATATTTGCCAATGACGACAGATACGCATATGTTATATTTGCTACAGCAACTCAAACAGAAAAGGTTTACCATCAATGTCTCTTCAAACACAGTCTCTCACAGGCTGATAATCTATATTGTACGGGATTATGCTAGCTACGGAAGTGGCGCCACGTTGGCGCAGCATAATATAAGCCTATCCTAACACGGATCATGAACATGCGGGAAATGTGAACTCATTGATTGCAATCATGTGTATCCCCCACAGACAAAAACGAACATCGAATATCCCACGAGAGAATTATTCCCGGCTGAGTTTTTGTCGTGTGGAATTCCGCGCTTTCCTTAGTGATATGAGATCAACATTGAGACGTTGCCATTTGCCTCGAGGTATTGTATTACACTTTGGGGAGAACCCTTGTCGTTCTAGGACCGTGTTGTATATGCCCGCAGAGAGAAAACTCATCTATCCACACTTGATACTAGTGGTAATCTCTGATGTTGGGATCATTGTTGTGCCGAGGGTCTTGCACTTGACGCTGTGTGATATGCCAGGCGATTGCTGCCGTTCTACGGAAGAGATTATGTGCTCATCTCTTGAGATATATATGTCCACTAATCGTACACATGATGAGTCCGATCACCAAAATTGACATTTACAATGTTTATGGTGTTCTCCAAATAGCAGTAATTGCAGCACAAATGAGCTGTATTACACATGCTCGTGACCTAGATAACGCCATTCTCAGTTCTCCCGTTAGAGTTTAGTTGAGGCTTGGGATGTTTGTAACCAATAGTTTCGTCAGGCTAAGATACGCTTACACATAATATTCGTTATTATTAGCTATGTAGTCGACAAGATGGAGAGCAACTAAGGCAGAATATAACGATGAAGTTTAGTTTATTTACCTTAACTGATCAATCGAATTATAATAGCGTGTATACTGTAGTTAGGCTCCCGTGTGAGCTGCTACATCTTCAGTATGATATACACCTTTACAGCATTCTGGATATCCTTAACAACCCATGATAGCGACAGCATTGGCATTATGTATTTGAATGACATCACTCAAGCGGTCACGGTCAGCATTTCCCTTCTTATGAAGTATTTTCCCTACAGGAAATTACTACAATATTAACTGCTCAAGTCATTTGAAGCATTTGCGATTCCCACCTTCTAACATTAACGATATGTATAAATAATTCTTCTATGATGCTCTTTGAGTACAATTATTCTAGAGTGTGTTTGTTTCTGATATCAAGCATTGGTGAACACGGTAACCAGGCAGGAGCTACTAAACAATGAAGCACTAAGATGTAAGACTGCGCATGCGACAAAGCAACAAATGGTCAGGCTTCTACCTAAAGCTCGTATTGTCATTTGGACGGAACGAGAAGAGAGTTAAGTACTGTATCATTCCAAGAGGGATATACACAGTAGGGAACAAACAAAGTCAAACGGCCCTGGCTGATAATATTGCAATAGGTGTCGTTTGTAGTCGATTTCAGAGTATCTACTACACATTGGATCTTGTGATCAGTGATTGAGAACGATGATTTGCAAATGCTGTTTATCGTTGAAGCGCAGAGATTCACAATATGTACCGTTTTATACCGGGTGAAATGAGCGAGTTGTCACTGACGAATACGAACACGTGATATTCTGGTATAATGCAAAAACATAACATCGTATGTTAAATCTCTGCTACAAATGTATGCCAATGTTTTAAGTGAGGCTTTACATTCAGCAGACACCCATACTGCTCACTTCTGGACCATTAAGTTACTTGTTCTACTACGTACAAAAAGCAACCGATGCGTAATAATAGACAGACAAATTTTGTTGAATGTTAAGCAAAAGTGATTATCAAAACATGCCATTGTATAATGCAGCGTAAGTATGGGCAGCAAGAGACAAGAGGGAACATACAAAAATAATTAAATGTGTGCATCGATAATTCTAATGATTCTCATGAAAATTGGCTAAAAAGTTGTGAGAAGGGTCGTTGTTGCGGGATTATATTAGTTCTTCGTTGTGACATTTGTGTACCGTAAAACTGTATTTATGCACTGGCTAATGTCGTGTGTGTTACAACGTTACTCATCTTATCTCCTGTTACAGAGACGCACAATAGCAGAAATATCAACTTCAACAAACAAATGGAGAAGCTACCCAGTATTAGGTCAGCGCTGCGCTCATTTCATCAATTATAGGGAAGAAAAGACCTCTAACCTTGAGCAAACAATGTTCCGAATGATGCCTCCAGGTGTTTTGCAGGTTAGCAATTTGTGAGTGTCGTAGATCATCTACTTGTCGAGCATAGACAAGCAGAGACGCCTCAATGCAGCGTCATTGCTCGCTGCTGGTCAATCCTTTCATGCATTCAAGAATCAGTATTAAAGTTGCGCAAAGGTAATGAACGCAGAAGGGTTATATGGAGGCGTAATTAACAACGCATCGGAGAATAACAATTACTTGTGAAAGGTTTGTCACCATTTCAACAAATGCGAGTGAGGTTCAGTCAAATATTAATGCTGGGTTGAATATTGATATGCGATGACGATCCGCGACTTTCGCTGAATTGCGTAATGCTATCTGACACAGGTAGAAATACATGAAAGACAGCGTTCATCTGGCACAGTAGCACTAATGCTGATTGTATGAGGTGATTCAGTATCAATCTGATGCATCTGTGCCACCTATGCTGATTGCACGAGCTGATTCAGC
The DNA here is from genome assembly GCA_034190875.2 of Urechis unicinctus. Classification (NCBI taxonomy): domain Eukaryota; kingdom Metazoa; phylum Annelida; class Polychaeta; order Xenopneusta; family Urechidae; genus Urechis; species Urechis unicinctus. Next base: position 6,875,800 of record CM067354.1, read on the forward strand.
ATCAATCTGATGCATCGGTATTACTGATGCTGATTGCCCGACCCAATAAAGCATTTATCTGATGCATCTGTATCGCTGAAGCTAAATGCTGAGCGGATTCAGCACTACTCAAATGCATCTGGATCACTGATGCTGGATGCTCGAGCTGATTCAGCATCCATCTTACACATCTAAAATATTTGTGATATTTGAGAGAGTAACCAGATTTTAACAAGACACTTTCTATGTGCAAGTATCAAACCAGCCTTTGACGGCTTTCACTCAATGATCACAGGGCGAGTAGCTACTTTAGAGCCCCTTATACCTCAGTGCACGGTAAAATTGTTTTGTTATGATTGATTCTTTATAAAATGCTTAAAGATGGCCCCAAGTGTCATTTCACTCAAAAAATCAGTACCAACTGGAAACTAGCGGTCAGATGAGGTTGAAACGGGTATTATCTTCAAGAGCTTGTGAGCAGGTAACTCAAGTGCCTATTAATGACACCCATGAGATGATACTGCGGGGGGACAGACGGACAAGATTCATATGAAACTAAATGAGATAAACGTCTACGTATATTCTAGCAACCACCAACTAGTCAGTCAATTTTAAAACCATTATGCCCTGTCTGATGGACGGACCTTCTGTAGCTAGCAATGCAATAGACGGACACACACTGCAACCTGGCTCGTACTAACTTGACCTCACGGCGGGCTGAGGATCAACCTGGCTTGACCTTACCACAGACATTGGATAATCACGGCCAGACCTAGCCGGGGCTGGGGATCAACATGGCTTGACCTAGCCACAGACTGGGATCACTCTAGCTTAACCTCACCACGGGCTTGGGATCATTCTGGCTTGACCTCACTGTGAGCTGGGGATCATCCTGGCTTGACCTCACCACGGGCTGGGGATCATCCTGGCTTGATCTCAACACGGGCTCGGGATCATCCTGGCTTGACCTCACTGTGAGCGGGGGATTATCCTGGCTTGACCTCAATGCGGGCTGGGGATCATCCTGGCTTGACCTCACTGTGAGCTGGGGATCATCCTGGCTTGACCTCAATGCAGGCTGGGGATCATCCTGGCTTGATCTCACTGTGAGCTGGGGATCATCCTGGCTTGACGTCAACGCGAGATTGGGATCATCCTGGCCTGACCTCACTGTAGACTGGGGATCACTCTGGCTTGACAACACACACGACAGGTTTGGGATGACCTCTAACTCGTGAGTGTAAAGAAGCATACCTTCCCATTTCCAAAGATACAACGTGACTTTTATTAGATATCAGGATATCACGATCATAAGACATAAATACCCAAAGGTATAGAAAAGGATCTTACCTCATTTTATGTCAGGGACGACTCTCACGCTATACTATCAAAAAGCATTGTTGTAGCCACGGAAGCATTCCTAGTCCAATCAATCTCATTGGTCATCATTAAACTACGTGCCAGCATTCCACAATCACCCCTTGACGGGAGCATCTTATTAAGGAAACTAAAGAGCAGCAGCAGCAGTAACCAGCACACAAGCGAGATGTTTCAAAGGAGCCTTTTATCTTACTTAATGTTGAGCTAGATCGAACATCAGTGGAGCAGATTGTCTGCAAATCACAGATGATCATGCTATTAGGACATAGGATTCCCGGACAAGGGCTACGGATGCTTGGATGTATTCATAGACACAGTTTCATCCGGTGAAGAGGTTAGCTCGTAACGACACATTAATGAATGCTCTGACCTGGCTGACCGGCGATGTTTTATCCGCTAGGATATTTGCTATACCTTGTCGAAGATTTTGTTGAGGAACCAGATTTCCTGAGATCTCAGATATGTTTGAAATATGTTGATAAGCAATTGCGTTTTAGAATTATCAATACAAAGGTATATAGCGCCATTGATAAAATAAAATAATCACAGCGACAGAAATCTCCACTGAAGAAAGAAATAATTTTCCATTATCATGACATCACGGTGACTGAGTTGAGCTTAGTAAGATAGTTCCGTTGGTGCATTTGTCACATTGCATTCATGGCTGGTTTCATGATTAACCAGTCGAGCACTACTAAAACAACTTACTTATCAGTTGAAGATGCAGACAGAGGGCTGCTTGCAGTAGCATGGAAAGACCACAAACACTACATCCTGTTTGTATCTGAACGTTTTTTACTTATATTGTACGAGTGCTGAGCTACAGGAAAGTTGCGCGATGCGTCTAGATCACAACATAACATGGCGATTTTTGATTGACATAAAAATCTATAACTTCTTGAACTACATAGGTACACTGAGAAGTGAAATGGTCTGGTTTTAAACCAAACTGGAGGTGACTGGTGCTTAAAACATTTGAATACTTTGACAAAATAACGTTATCTCAAACCTTGCCTACAACACTACTCAGTGCTATCGATCGATAGTTATTGCTGTCGCTTGCCGATTTCTTTTTGTTTTTCAGTAAAGGACCGATCACCAACCTTGTCATTTCAACTTGGGTGAATGAATAAACCATCATTGAATTGAACAACAAAGATAAATGTGTAAACAATTCACGAGTGCCATTTATAATATGGTCTGAATTTACATTTTCATTAATGTCAGCCTTATGGGCCTTAATTTTCTCCACAGCTGCCGTGACATCACTGACTGAAATATAATGATCAAATTCGCATTTGCCTGAATTGCATCTTTGCTCAACTTGGTCATTCAGAACCACTCTTACTCGCTCATAATCATCAACATTATATGACACACTATTAAACAATTCTTTGTATTTGGTAGAGAACAATTCACGAATACCAGTCTCACCTCTCACGTTATCTACAACTGCTGGCACAACACGTGACTTACTACTTCTTTCTTTAACCTCAGACCAGAAATCATGGCTTCTATCGGTTATTAAAGCTTGCGCCATGCGTTCTACCGACAATTTGTCCTGAATTCCTGACAACACCTCGAAATTCTTTTATATTCGCGTTTGGTCTTTATCATTATCTCCTTCACCCAGCCCACTATTGGCCTTCCGCTGTCGACCCATAAATGATGCCAAAATATTGACTGCTCCTTATAAGGATTGACTAGGGTTTTCCAGCCTGTCTTTGACTTTCGTTTTACAGAAGGAATAGCCTTTTGTGCCGGTAATATGATGCATTAAGGGTTCCTTCGTGATGATAAATAGTTGCGTCGGTATTGTCAGTACAGTGCGCGTCATTACATTGCAGTGCTTCGTATGGCAACTCTATATCAGCAAGTAAACCATGGAGTTGACCTTTTAACGCCTCAATGTTCGATGCATTAGCACATTTCCAAGGAGGCAAAGTATGCAATACTTTGCCCTGCATGGGCACATATTCAACAGGGATATCAAGCTCTAAAATTACTGGACTGTGGTCTGACAGGTAATGACCTTCATGTAAGAAATGATAATCGGTAATGCAGTGGAACATATTATCCGAAACAATAAAGTGGTCAATTGGAGACCGCGTTGCGGTTTTCTCCGAGAGGTGGTGGCACAGAGCAATGTGGTCCCAAGCTTGACCGGAAGTTATCAGGTTATACGCTTACTTTGCGGTTTACGCGTAAATACAAGAGATTCATTTCCATTTTGCTTTACTTCGACGAATAAAATTTCTCGCTCTACGTCACCTGTCAATGTGCTGTGCATAGCGGACGAGCATCTCCGAAACGCTGTGAAACGAGCCGACCGGCGACGTACAACTGGCCAAGTCGAGATCAAAGAGACCCAGGTATGTTGTTTTCTAGGCCACTTTTTCTACGTACAAGAACCGTAACACAATGAAGGTGGTGTTGGATTCTACACCAGGAGGCCTTGTATCCTATGTGTCTCCCTCTTATGGCGGCGCAACCAGTGACAGGCAGGTGATGGGAAGGAGCAAATTACCAGAAATGTGTGACCAGGGTGACTCGGTAATAGCTTTGTCATGCAGGACTTATTTGCTCCCTATGATGTCACCGTAAATATTCCAACTTTTTTAGGAAGACGAATCAGCTGACAGGGAAAGTGGTGCAGAGAGACCGGAAGATCTCCAGCAAGAGGGTGCACATTGAGGGGAAAATAGGATTGGGAAAAACCTTCAAAATCTTGGTGGAACCTATGATCCACTGTGAGGTCCAAATTTCCTCTGACATAATCTTTGTTTGTTACATGTTATGTAACTTTCGGCAGTGCATCGTCCCCACAACTGCCTAAGGTGAAGTTAAGTTTTTGTGAAGCGTGACTGTGTATGTTTTGAAGTCTATCCCACTCAGGGTGTGATATTATATGAATCTCAATGAAAGGTGATGTGTAGTAGTCTTTTTATACCATGTGCCTTATAATGTAAACTAGAATAACCCTACACGTGAATACTGTTGAAAAAAAAATTGGTTTTCACCCTTTAATTTAATAATTATTCAGCCTTTCGCATACACTTATGGGGTGCACCTCAGCGGGTGTTGCTTTTGGGATGCGACCCAGTGTTATTGATTCGACCGCAAAAACGGAAGTTTTTTCGCGGAATCGAGCTTCATGATTCCCGACACTATATCTTGAATAACCTTGACGATTTCATGCGAGTTACCAGTGTCTCTGCGTCTAATAAGAGCGGGCAGAACCTGTTCATCGACCACTCTCCGCAACAGTTTCTTTGCTTTTACAACCTCGCCCAAGGAGTAAAACTCACGGCATGCTCTAACAATGCTTTTCACAGGTGAGTTGTTCACCGAATGGGCCACGTAGGTCAAAACTGGATCTATGACAACCTTTGAGAAGAATTCGCTCCCGTCCTGCATGGCTGGTTCCACGCGGTTGATTGCAGTCTTTAAGACAATTAAGTCATTGACACAGCATTAACTTGTTCCAAACTGACACTGCAATGAATTCAATGTTCAGTAAAAAAAGAGAAACAACACTGAACCAAATAGAAAAAGCTCCACAATGCAAACTCCACACGACAAATCACATTTTCTCCTATACTATCCCATGCGCAATGTAATGTTATGCATTCATACAAATAACTACTTAACAGCCTTGCATCTTTCCTGGCTGCTGCATTGAAAAGCGCCCTCCATCGGCTATTACAAGCAAAGTGATTGATCCTTGCAGACATACAGAGCAACAAATCGACAATTTCCATTTATATTCCTTGCGATTATGCCTTTCCAGTACGCGTATACATACCTTATTTCTTCTTCATCAGGCGGTTACAGCTCGAGATAACTGGTTCCGCGTTCCTGATGAATGGTACAAATTGATTACAGGACGTACAGACTCATAGAACGTACACATCACCGTATTTACATGAGATGCGACAAAGCTGTCGAATGGAATATAAAGGTGCAGCTTTGAAGTATCAATGATCTACTGTATCTGTAGATATACAGTCCTCACTTCCGCTGATTGGCCCCATTCATGCGCTACAACATGAGTATTGCATTAACATTGCTCAGCAATTTCGGCATCACAAACATCCTCATCCGTCACGTCCAGATGGCGTACGAAGTTTGAAGCGTCATTGCATTATCCAGTCGACCTATTTTCGTGTTAGACATATCCCGGCCTACACGCCTGGAATGACTAGGAATGCAAGCGTTAATTAATAGGCACGCAGTTATGGATTGCAATACTTATTTGTACATATATATGGAAGAGTGATATAAAGACACAACGTAGGAGAAGTGGTTCGGCTGAGGGTTGATGCAAATCTTCATAAACCTCTGTCATTCAGATTTGGGAGGGGTTTCTGGGGTGCCAGGACAAAGAGGCCGATAGGTCCATAAGGCAAAAAAGACCGTCAGGTCATTAGGTTTCCTGCCAATTATCATCCACATTTGATTACTACTTTACTTGGTTTCCCCAAAAGTTCCGTAGACTGACGGAAATAATTTTGGCGGCTAAACTATTCCATGGGGTCACAAAGCAATGTTCGCAACACGGTGAGGCTGGAAACACAAATCAACATTAAAATCTTCCAATCTATTGAACACTGCGAGTAGTAGCAGGCACCACAAACGGCAGCAGGCATAGACTGAACATTACGAGTAGTAACAGGCACCACACACGGCAGCTGGCCCAGATTGAACATTACGAGTAGTAACAGGCACCACACACGGCAGTTGGCCCAGATTGAACATTACGAGTAGTAATAAGCACCACTCACGGCAGCTGGCCCAGATTGAACATTACGAGTAGTAATAGGCACCACACGCGGCAGCTGGCCCAGATTGAAAATTACGAGTAGTATCAAGCACCATGCACGGCAGCTGGCCTAGATTGAACATTACGAGTAGTAATAGGCACCACACACGGCAGCTGGCCCAGATCGAACATTACAAGTAGTAACAAGCACCTCACACGGCAGCTGGACGTGATTGCCGGGATTCCACTTCAGGCGCCTTAATAATACGCGTGTGTAGTGGTTAAAATGCACAGCATGCACTTTACCGGACAGGTACCTCATTACCTTGTCTGGTGTGTTGTTATAAAGCTTGATGAACGCCGTTAAAGAGGTGATACTGGGTGTACATAACGGCGCTTCATTATGTAAATGGACACGGGGGCGCTGTGGGTACATCACTCAAGCGAACATAGTAGGTGTACATTGATCAGATCCAGGCTACAGAGCTGCAATCATCCAATCACAAAAGTGACTGAAGATAGCCCTATAGCACATGAGGCCGAATGAATCATTAATTTATCTCCTCAATTTCCTACGTATAAAATGGATGTCCGCCATCAATGACTAGGTCAGCGAGGAATCATTTATCACCTAGCTACTGTGGAATTACATATGAATTAATGAGTCCACGAATATCACATACGAACCAAAGTGTGAATATATATGGACCTGCGTGCAGGACATCTTACACCGTTGATGACACAAAAATGTCATGTTTATGACCCTATGTGGCTCATATAGCGATCACATACCTAGCAGTGTGATGTATTACCAAACTTTACAGGTTAAATGCGAAGTTTCCTATGGCATCTTAGACAACCATTAGCGGACACATCACTTGCTAACGTAAAGTTGTCCTGCTTGACTTCCCCCAATCAATAACTTTGTTACATGAATAGAAACAGGCTCCATTTACATATTGGGCAAATATAAAGGAGCACAATGCATGGACATGGACAAAGGCTCAAGATCAGGCTTAACGGCCACAATGCAGTGCGTGCATGTTGCAATGGGCTGGTGTCTTTGACGAATGGTTTGTGTCACTTGTGACAAATGATGTCAATTGATTATGACGGAGTCGTGCTTCGCCGAGACCTATTTCAATGGGGAGATCATTGGATCACTCTCTCTGACCAAGTGTTGCTGAAGATTTGTGTGTGGTACGTTTTGCAACTGCATGGCTTCGCCAATAGAGTTAGCACCTGTGTCGAAGCTAATAACCGGCCTTTAATACCGAAAAAGGGTGAAGTTTATCTAACCGTCTGTAGTGTTTTATGATGTAAATAATGTTCTGTAATGCACGAAAAACGCGCGGCCAGCCAGTGAACGATAGCGATTACTATGGATACAGACAAAAAAACACCGTAACAGACCCAGTGCATTATCAGCTGATTGAGCTGTGAGTGTCTTTCATGTCTTTTTATTCCCCGGCGAGACTTGTCTCAAGTTATGCTTATTCCTTTTGCAATCGCCTCCAGCAGAGAGAGACAGGGAACCATGTTAATGAACGGCCTGCTGATATGGTGGTGATGTAGAAAGTAGTGCTAGGAGACGAATTGCAACACTATTCCTATATTCATGGTGGCATAAGCTATAATAAACAGAACAGGACATTTCTACCAGCACATTTAATCCTTTTGTTCTTTGAGCTGATTTCATGCGTCGTCTGTTACTGTTCGTAATGTTCACGGGGCCAGCTGCCCCGTATGTTGTATGTTACTACTCGTAATGTTCAATCACGCCAGCTGCCGCGTATGGTGTATGTTACTACTCGTAATGTTCAATCACGCCAGCTACCGCGTATGGTGTATGTTACTACTCGTAATATTCAATCACGCTAGCTACCGCGTATGGTGTATGTTGCTATTGTAGCGGTGTTTGGAGTCGCTGGTGGCAGTTGTGGGCTTCAGACAAAATCTGCTGCGAAAATCTGCTGCAGCTTTAGAATATTCGTAAGTAAGCAACTTCGTTTCGTTATCTAGCTGTCACATAACATCTTCCCAGGATTCGCTGTTTGTGAAACTGCATCAAAGGCGTTGTGACGTAATGCTCTCATCGATCCACAGGGGCTCACCCGTAATAGTCCTTTATATCACTTTGTCACACATAGTTATAATAAGTTCAAAAACCTTACAGATTGTTTATTTACATCATTTTGCCGAAGTGAAGTCACAGATGTATTCAAGTAATCAATTATACACCTATAAAACCCAAAAGCAAGTTTTATTTGCTTCTAGTCCCTTGTGTAGACTTTGACCCTTTCCTTGCATGTGCTGAGTAATGACGTTTACCATGCACGGGGGTTCTTTGTCAGCCCACTTCTTTGATGGTTACATTACATAACCACTGACAGTGTTCCTGTCTTATTGGAATGAATGAGGGGATCACATCGATTTCAGATGTTCATGCCAGTTGCCTGGTCACCAGGGGGATCAACAGCTGTACTATTACAATGAATTACAGAGTCATTAATTAAAGTTAATCGACGTCATTTGCCACCATATTTAACGGCCTATTGAGGCTGGTTTCGTTATTAGTATAATTTATCTGAGTATGGACTCGGGTGGCCACTGCACACATCATTGTTTTTGCAATAACAACCACGGAAAAGTACAACTTTGGCATAATCATCGCTGATGTGGATTATCCGTCTAGGCGTTCATAATCTCATGCAAGCAAACAACAAGATCTTACCCACGTGCTGTGTGTATTATGCTATTAAAGAATAGTAAACGAAAACCGAATACGAATATAAGTATATTTTTCTTTTGTTCATAGGCAGGTCACGTTCTACATGCAGGCTGTACAAGATATGATCGGGTGTGTTTTACCACTGACACGGAGAAACGACAACCTGCAGTTAGATCCCCGACCACGCCCAGGTTGTCATCCATTATCTGGTATCGGGGCAGGGTTGAGACCCTCTCTATCGGCTATGCCGGTGTTATGTATCACAACTCTCCTTTTCCCTGAAGTGACCATAACCTAGTAAAGACGATTTGATACTGAATCCATACAGGATTCATCAACTAGGGCTATGTAGCCTTTTATTTAATTGCTGTTTGAATGATTTCATGACTCAAGCGCACCTTACGCATTTAGGTAGGGCATGAATGGTTTAAATACTCAACTAAGTCATAATTAAAGTATTCATACCGGTTAAACAGAGGGACATGCCTAGAAGCGTACGCGGGTCTGCTGTCAACCTATCTATATGCTGACATTGGCACATTTGGCTATTCAATCATTTGCCACTGGACCGACATGGGATTGCTCTTGCTTTCACCTGTTATTGACAGCTGTATGAAACGACTCCCAACCCCTGTGTATGTTGTATTACGAGAAATGATTTGAATTTATTGACAAAATTGCCCGTCTGAGGACGAGTTTATTCCTTTTATTGAAGCATATGCAGGTATAAAATATGGATTTGTCACTGCCGAGCTGGGCTTGTCATACAAAATGCTTCTGTCCACTCAACCGTTACAATCTAAGACTGCGCCACTCATACGCGATGCTGCATTCAGTCTGTTTATAAACCGACACACTTTTATCTGTGATATTATTTCGCTAGTCAGACCATATGCCATCACACACATTATAACACATGTTGAACAACCAGTATTCATATCCCTGAATTTTAATACTTGTCAGAGACAGGTATGTAGATTATATTTGCCAATGCCGCCCTTTGCAATTATCATATACCTTATAACGAAATTGATCGAGAGCGACCAGAGAAAACGCAGTTATGCATAATGCCACGAGCAGTGGCTTCCTACAGTGAAGTGATAGAGAAAGACGTCGGTGTTATTTGTTACAAGTGTCGAGAGTGTCGACAAAATGTGTGTTCGCTTCGGTAATGCCTGATTCATAGTCGAAGTCGAAGCCAGCAAACTGTTTGTGCAAGATGCCCAGGAACGGTAGATGATTTTCCTTTAATGAGTGTCATCTCATATCAATTAAATTAATAAGCATTGTTTTCCTTTCTTCAGAAGTGCAGCAGCGGGGAAGCATTGTTCCAATGCCTTGATCATATAGCGCTCTGCCAATAAATGACGGAATCTCATTGTTGCCCTGGGCAACCGTGGTGATTGTTCGTCAATTTGATATAATGTGTAGTTTTTTGCTTTGATTTCACGTGATATTGTCAATACCACAATTTAGTAAAAAAGACACATTACACGCTTATTAAATTTAAAAGTTCCCACCTGTGCCCATTTCGTAATAATATGCATCAATGAAGCGTGCTTTGACAGACAGATTCTAGACGTTGTATCAGTTAAATTAACTGCGTACTACTCAGAATCGAAAAGAATTGGCATTGTTGAAGGTGGGAACATACCGTAGCATCGATCTGACAACTTGTATTATCTCACTGAGAATCTGAGTAATGCAGCCCGCAAAACGATTAATGCCTAAGGGAAACGAGGCAAAACAAACACATACCATTGATATTGCTGGACAAAAGTAAGATTTGCACCGAAATATTCTTTTTCTAACAGTGTATCCATAAAATACTCGCTGGGTTCAAGCCAGTTTTGTGAAGTAAGCCGACAGTTGCACGATAGCCTCACCACAAGGCGATCACACAGACAGGAGAAATCAGCTATCCTATTCCCTGGCCAATTGAACATACTGTTGATGCTCGGTTGTACTAGGTTATTCAATTTGTCTTTGGGGAGAGCTCTTGTCTCTCTAGGACGATGCTAACCTCCGCTCGCAGATGTACATTATCCCCCCACACGGTATCAGTAGTCTTTCACTATTCGTATCAGTTGTCGTATCAGATCTGATACATGTGATGAGGGAGTAACATTAGGCTGCAATGTCAACTGCCAGCCTCCTGCTGCTGCAGCTGCGGCCATTGAAGCTACCATAGAAGAGATATTTATTGCTCTTGGTGTGCATGGGATGAGGCCCAATAAAGAACTTGCAACATCATTTGTTAAGCTGGTAACTGGTAAATGTTTACTGGTAGAGTTTTTTTAGAATAGCGACTGGGGCTACATCGAATATTGGATGATATATGCCTTTAACCTGGCTTACATCTTTCTCAGCTCTTTCGTAGAAGCTTTCGTAATGCTTATTCTGTTTATCATAGATATTGCCGACTGAGGTTTGTTTTCTGGGCCCTGCTCTATAATGAAATAAGCCATTTAGCTTGTGTGTTTCCTGCGGTCCTAAAAAAACGAACGAAAGAGGCGTAGTTCCTGTGTGAAGCTTAAGCTGCCTCATTAAATATACGAATAAATGTTAATCATCCGTTGCTGTAATTGATGTCTGTAATTGCAACAGCTGTGACCTTACATGTCATGAGAGTATCAAACTGCAATAGGAAAGTTTTAATCTTCGGCAATTTTTAAGCTTTTCTCGCGCGAGATCATGATATGTCCCCCGGGAAAAAAGGTTTGGTTTCATAAGAGTAATTATACGATGTCAAACATAAATCAATCATCTTATGACGTCACATTTTGAAATTGCATTCGTTTGCAAAAGAAGATTTAGCTGTCTTCAATGTCATTCCGCCATCTTTTAACGGATCAACAATCGATTGATTCGACGTTTGCGGCGACCTCACAAACTCGCTGGTGCACATGTGCGTCATATATCATTCAGTTAATCAGGGTTCTTGAATACGTGTCAATGTTGAATGTTTCTGGAGAGTATTAGTTAAAGCAACACTTCATTTATGTGTGATTGTTTTGGCCAGTGTTTTACTTTGACGAATGAGCAACCCAGTGAATAGTCAGCAACAATTTTTACAACATAGCCTTAAGTTGGATATGAGTTCCATACTACATTATGATGTGGGAAACATTTTGATATGTTTAGCCATTTATTGAAGGCGTCAGTTAAATAACTTTAATTGATTATGTGAGTTGTTAGCATACAAACCGTCGTGTCTTTTCATTTGCCCCCTGTTCAGCATCTAAAACACTACCCGACTTCATGGACGTTATTATGAACAGAGCACTTGATAAGTTGAAGTATACGACCTTATACCAAGTGTACACTGGCAGCCGAAGGGGGCTCCATCCCGGAGCTGGATAACAAGAGCAACATTATGGAAATGAAGCCATAAATTACAGCTCTTCTACAGTATCATTTGTACAATTACACCTATACCTCCGACAGTCATGTATGCTTTTTAACGTATTATGACTATCGAATTCGATCCATCTCGGGATAATCCTTAAGATTCGCAAATTGCCCTTTGGAGATAACAAATCCATAACTGTCGATCACTCGCTCAATCCCGATGCACTTATTACTCCATTTAAATAACCAATCCAAAGCGTCCGAAAACTACTTGCCTGAAACGAGACAGCAAGCACGTCAGGAACGGCAGTAGAAAGGAGAACCAGAGCGCCCTCCTAACAACGAGCCTCCATAGACCCCATCCACTAATGACGTATAAAGTTTGATGAACACGTTACACAAAGAAATCATAAGGATCGGATGTTACTGAGGAAACACAAGTTAGAAATAATCGACACGTAATAGAAAGGTGTACAGAGTAAGTGGATGTGGAAAGAAACTCACACAAATACCAATGGTACTGTACAGTTCACATCCAGCACAATAAGATACCGAAACAAGATTATTGCCAAATGGAGAATTCTTGACATTTATCGGCAATTTTGGGTTCACCGCTGCAACGCTGTTCTGTGGAGGAATTACCAAATATCACATGATCCATGGAATACATGCACTTGTGCTGTGTCTTTCCGACGTGATCTCAAATTCTCTCCAATGTATTATAGGCATCCGGGAGAGGCCTAGGGTTGACTCTAGTTTTGTGAAATTAATAATCTCATAAACACTTTTAAGGCGTGCGCTGGTCCGAAATAACTCGCTTGTATCAGTATTGTGACGTTGTGGGGGGCATCATTGGTGATGCATGATATTTAACTCATTCAGAGTGACAAGCCTTGACATAGGAACAAACGATCGACCATTTACTCGTCTCGGCTCAGCCCAATGTGCTAGAGCTGTTTTTAAGGAGATTACCAACGTCATGTTTTCGCTAGTGCAAACAATCACGCTTTCTGTCACACTTTAAAATGCGACAAGCCAGAATATGTGCACTGCAATACCTCAAACACAGGGTGTGATAGCATTACGCATCTGACGTTCATTGTTTTTTTTCTCCGCATAAATATACATATGTATGCGGTTATGGAACTTAATCGATCATCTGATATAAACGGCAAAAGACACATAAGGACGAAGGCTTCCACAGTCTTTCTTCTCTCGACAAGGGTCGAAGGTCAAGGGCAAATGGTATCGTGCAATTGATAGTATTTGTAGTATCATGTATATTAGGTCAACTGCGATCCTGGCAGAGAGAGAGAGAGAGAGAGAGAGAGAGAGAGGAGAGAGAGAGAGAGATCTAGATGAGAGAGAGAGAGATTTAGAGATAGAGATCGAGAGCTAGAGCTTCGGAGAGAGACAGAGAGATTGGAACATGAGACAGAGATAGAGAGATAGACGAGAGAAGAGATACAGAGACATATACAGAGACATAGACAATGAAGAGATAGAGAAGGATTTTATCCCCATTCTTCCTTGACTTTACAAGACCAGTTCAATTGTCCGCATCGATATTCCACCTTTGCACTCAAACACAAATTGCATTACAATGACGGCAAGCTCGAGAGTTTGTTTAGTCATTATATTCATCGTCGCCGTTTTCCGGTTCCCTTTGTTTAAATTCAAACCCAGTCACAATAACACAAAAGTTATCATCATCTTAATCATCTTACAGGAAGCCATATACTGAAAAGTACATTATTGCCGATACCTTAAGCTCGCCCAGTTACACAGATAAATCTGACAACGTGACATTGATATAGTATTCATTTTACACAATGTGCTGTGCTTTATCTAAGTACTCGAGTGGTATTCTTTAGACCACAAACAAGCTTGTCTTTTATATTTTCTGTTGTAGCGACATCAGACATTTGGTGTGGGGTATCGACATGATGGCTAGGGTAAAAACTTGGATGAGCAGGGATCATATATTTGAATGAGTGATCTGTAAGATACGGGCCTCTTTGTAATTTTCAGCAGCAATGAAATCCTATTCTACTCCTTTTACTTGACAATAGTAGCACGCTTTAAACTAGCATTGTGTTAAGGTGATTTGTGGATCATATCGGATCACTTACAAGACGCGAGGGTAACGTCAAAGCTATTTGCTGAGCAGCCACTTATTCAAACATATTTCTGTTCCCGTCGTTAATCTGTGTATGTTAAAGAATAACCACGAACGAATTGCAGTTTGTCTTGTTTTGTTAAATGTGTTACGTCAAGTCCGTTTCTACACGTCCGTTTCTACACGTCCGTTTCGACACGTCCGATTTGACACGTCCGTTTCTACACGTCAGTTTCGACAAGTCCGTTTCTACACGTCCGTTTTGACACGTGCGTGCGTTTCTACACGTCCGTTTCTACACGTCCGTTTCGACACGTCCGTTTCGCAACGTCCGTTTCTACACGTTCGTTTCGACACGTCCGTTTCGCAACGTCCGTTTCTACACGTCCGTTTTGACATGCGTGCTTTGTCGTGTGAGTTTAGTCACGTGTGCTTTGACATGTGTGCTTTTTATTGTGTGTTTTGTCACGTAAGTTTTGGCACGTGTGTTTTGTCAAGTGTATTTTGTCACGTGTGATTTGTCACGTGTGGTTTTAAACGTGTGGTTTGTCACACGTGTTTTGTCGCTCATGTCTTGTCATGTGCGTTTCATCATGTGTGTAGTTACGCGTATTGTTGCCATACGTGTTGTACTGTCACGGGCGCTTTGTCACGTGTTTCGCAATTTTGCTTAGTCATGTATGTTTTGTCTCGTGTGTTGTGTCCCGTGTGTTTTGTTATGTGTGTTTTATCATGTGTGCTTTCCTACGCAACATGCACAAAACGTCATTTAAATCTCTAACGCTTTTCAATTCTAGCAGCGTTGATTTCGCCAGACAGACATTTCTGATAAATGACACGGTCAGCTAAATTCTCAGTCATCGTCATATCTTTTCAATCGAGTAGAAAACGCAATGTAATGAAGGTCATCATGAAGTCTACAGGGTGACATATGTCGTTCACACAATGAATACCTCGACATGGCACCTGGCATGTGAAGTGGTACAATTCAGCTGGCAAAGAAACACTTTGACAACGTAGATAAAATATATATTGCAGTTATCGACAGCTGCTTTATTAACAATATTAATTTCATGAATAACAGAGCATATGTAGAAATTTGGCGAATTAACCTAACATTAATGTTTAGGTGATAGTTCTCGTGTGGCTTGTCAATGCCTCATTCAACTCTTGCTCCGAACTGCCCATGCATGGTGCCCGAAATTCTCAACCCGCGTGTTGCAGCTGTAATATGAGCGAAAAAGCTCATCTGGGGACAGAATCGTCCATTCAGAGTACCGGTGGCGACGTTTTCCACTTGTACAAGTAAACAACTATGAATGGCATAAGGACATGAATAATATACCGATTGTAAACAGAAATGGCAATACCTTCAATTCACACAAAGCAATTACCGAACGTTCGTATCAATAGCTTGATGGCATCGTGTATTGATGTCTGGAAACTGACCTTGATACGATAGAGCTCCATCAGCTGGTAATGAACAGCGAATGTAACCAAAGACATCGTTACATGATTATTTCACGGAAGTTCCACCTCATTAAGAGCGAGGAATCCGTATTAACCACGATGCTATATATTCCATTTTGTCCAGTATTCTTTGCATTTCAATTAGTTAACAATATTTGCACGTACAATAAAATTGACAGCGAAGAATGAATTCATTTTTGCTCCAAGCTAACATATATTTACAAAGGAGGCTTGTTTATATCGTTCATAACTGACTTACATAAAACACATTATTCAAGGCAGCTCCATAACATTTTTCAAACCACAACCTATTAACCATGATATATAAACTCTAATTAGATCTTCAAATGGATTAAAGTTTTAAGATAAAAGAACTATACATCAACACTATATGACCTACCCGTCGATAGAAGCCATTAACCAGATGACGGATAGCACCGGTTGTCATTCCTCTGAGGTGATCAAACTTCCGTTGCTGTCAAGATTTCGCCGCTGCTCCAAGTTAAGCAGTCATGTTCAGGTGTAATATGAACGGCGCTGTTCAATTTGCAGTACTCCTCTGTATGAGCGCGACATAAGGATCAGTGCCCTGAGCCGTTATATATGATATCAACATAATCCAGGTTGTACTATGTGCATTGGCTGCCATCTCCCGAATGAAACAATTTACTCGATGTCATGGTATCATACATAAAGCATAACTTACAAGGTAGAATGACTTTCAATCTCTGTTGGACTCTCTGGCCGCTGAATCAACGTGTACTTCGTCTCTTTACCGTGAGCTATGCTTCGTACGACATGTGGTCATAGCATACACGTGCACAAAAGATTGCTGCTGAATTGTGGCTGCTGACGTCCTGTTTCTCAGCAGCCGACTTTAACAATTTGTGAAGTAAATCATATTCGACTTTGTTTTGTACATAGATTATGGAACAAAAAGCTCTAACACTTTTTGACTGTATGTTTGTAAGAATATCACTTCAATGTTAGCAAGCGAATTTAGAGAGAAATTGTTTAGATGCTTAGTATTGCCATTTCTTCTAATACAGTGCAGTATGAACGTAACGAAAACACGTCACAAATATTGACTGCATATCCATTGAGTATTATTGAAAACGGGGCTTTTTAATAAGCCAAAAAATGCATTCTTTGGTTAAAATTGGGACCATCGTAAGTTTGGTTGCTAGTCAAATTTGAGGTTGCTATGAGATGCGGATTCTCAAGTAACATGCATGATTGAAACGCGCTGAGCTGAAACAGTACAGAAAGTGCATCATTCCTGTTCACAGATGTTTGCATGGTTTACAGCTAGGCGTTACACCTACAATTATTTGTGGAAGTTAACATTTACCGAACCGAGTGTTTGGTACCGGTAAAGAATCCTTAAACGATATCCGTTGCAGAATAACGTCAAATGTTCATCTCATTACCACGGACAATGTTCTGTATTTGCTATTTATACGACATAGGTTATATTTTAATGAGCCTCGGCACTGTATAACTGATAAAGTGAGCGAGACTGTTCCACACGAGACCTTCCATGTATTCCAATTCTTATATATGCGTAATTGTGGCCAATCCTTTCGCTGGGCAAAACGTCAGTGTAATAAGATGAAAAAATGGGATTGTGCCCAATGTGGGTAAAGATAGTATAGCGACACGTCATATGTGGATTCATTAATCTTTGGACTTAAGCTTTTGGAAGATAATGAAAATGCTGAGCCATTACGAGTTGTAATCATGGTCAGGAACTAGGCTTTTCCAGTTACGGATGTTTATTATAAGGGCGCCTTACGGGCTATAACACGAACAAGTTGTCTTGTGCAGCACATATGCACGCAGGCGTAATGGGAAAATTGAGGCATGCATTCATTTGAGCTATTACGTCCCAAATGTCTGCCCTGGTGGGTATAAGATAATCGGGGCGGAGATTGGGGACACTATCTTATAGCATCTTCAGTGTCTTGTAGAGTATGCATCAAAGACTTGGCTGTCGTCATATATGTGCTCATCTTTATAAACTGACCCTAGCTATAATGAAGGCAGCAGCATAGCATAATTATAATGGCGGCCATTTGAGGGAAGGGATGGCAACCTTTATTCAAACTGGTGTATATGGGCAGGTGACTGGATCCCATATCACAGGACAGAGAGATTGTGGAGCATGGAGCACCTTTTACCACACAAATGAAGCAAAATGGTCTCAGCAGACGGTCAGTCATTGTTCCATTGCAAACCACCTTCCTTGCCGCCCACCAATTTGGTACGCCATAATTAATTAGCAAGCTGATATATAGTACAATATTCATGATAATATATCGGCTCGTGAATGACACCCATTCATGCAGGAGGGTCAATTACAAGCGATACATGCCCGCAAGATATATGCACTGCTCCCTTAAGCCTCCCACAGCTGGAAGTCGACTAACACGTCAGGACTAAGTGGGGCAAACAATACGTATACCCACAATTACTCGTTTCTATTGGCCCATATTGCAAAGGATCGGTGCATTTCTGCATAAATAACATGACCAACATGGCAGTTTCTGGCTGTGAACCAGAACCCCTGAAAACCACATAACCCCTTATACACTTCAAGCATAACATCCACGACTAGGAGGTGAGGTTAGGTCAGTACACGACAACATCGATCCTATTCGTTGGCCTTTTTGTACATGTGGCTGCAATATTCATGCAGCTTTCGATTCATATATTGTCACAATGTGATAAATGCAACTAGATACATGAAGCTTCAAATGGGGTGGGGGAGATGTCGACGCTTCACAGCAACAGGGAGGTGTTACTGGGTAGAGATGTCGACGCCTCACAACAACAGGAAGGTGCTACTTGGTAGAGATGTCGACGCCTGACAACAACAGGAAGGTGCTACTGGGTGTAGATATCGACGCCCGACAATCGGACGCCCACAGAAGGTGCGCAAGGACATATAAACTTGTTGCTTCCTTGCGTGAACTCTTAGGATATAGCATCATATCACTGAATGAACGGACCGTGAGTTATCTCCTATATGCCGCGCAAACAATACAGCACGATTGATTGCTCAGCTAGCCATCTATGACTTCTTGACAACTAGCCAGGGCAGCAGCGTAAGCGAATGCGACGGCTGGATGGCAATGTCCAACTTCAGACTTTATTTTAACAGTGCGCTTCCATATTTTGACAAATCATACTTCACTCTGCAAATTAACATAGACAAAAAACCAGCCAACTCTATGTGTTCTGTAAAGCTTTTGTATAAATTGTCAGTGTTACGCAGGAGCATATATTTTGAAAGCTCATCCTTTGCTAATATGCTGATAGCGTTTTCATTTCGATTTGCTTGAACGAATCAACAATAATTCGATTTTAAGATAACATTGACTTTAACGCGTGTGTTCACTTTTATGAACTCAAGCAAAGATGTTCGCTTGCGTCGTTTAGATTAGCTGCCATCACACACAGACATGTACACCGGTCAAAGGGTCCTATTTTATATAACAAACTGTGCACTGACTCGGCAAGCAGCAGAAATGCCTCTGATAATGCCGCCGTTCCAGTTTAAGGCCGCGCCCGTGTGTATTAGGAACAGAGTCACGCACGAGACTGCAATTAATCAGCCTTAGTGCTGACACTTATTTCCCCCGTATAACGTTTGCGTGTGATTGACAGGTGTCAATGCCGGCCGCCCCTAGCCACACCCCGATACACATATGTCAACCAACAACAGAGAGCTAGATTGATCGAGAAAGACGTATCCCAGAGAACGAAGTGATGCATGCTATAACAAACAGCAGCATACTCCAATGAAGTAATCGAGAAAGACGTACCCCAGAGAACGCAGTACTGCATGCTATAACCAACATCAGCATCCTTCAATGAAGTAATGGTCAGGGTTGATTTGTTGCGGGAATTGATGGTGTCGACTGAGAAGGCATTTTCATCAGTTATGCCTAATCTACAATTAAAGTGGACATCGCCGCGAACAGGTCGCATGTTCTGAATTAAGCCTTACATGCGTTATGCAGCACTAACGCTGGTGTCGGTCCAATGACTCACCCAGCTCCGTCTCTGTATTTTAACGAGATCACCTACTTCCTGGGCAATAAGTGTTTTCTCTGCGCCAAACTGCTGAGGGGAGGTTGTGATTGCTAACTTGTTTTTGGTTTAAGCTGCCGTTTCCTTTACGGGCGTCAGCTCAATATAATAAATGGTAGACGTCGACAGAATGAGTATTGTTTTTTCCTCTTCACATGCCATATAACAAGTAAACAGTAATCAAACGTCAGAATAATGCGACGTTCTGCCCAAAAACAAATGTTTTGGCGCTGGAAATTATTGAAAGAATCGCTTTGTGAGAACCGTTTATAATTGATAAGAAAATAGGAATCTCCGAGACTAGGGATGTCCATTGTTTCCGCGCTGTTCATATTTATATGAGCTATATAAGGTTAAGAACGGTGTAGCTGGTTGGAAATAGTCTGAGGGGTTGATCTCACTCAAATAGCTTTCATCGATGGAGCTGAGAACATCGAAGTCATCTTATATTAAGGAATAGAATCGTAAGGCTTTTGATGGTAGAAGGCAAACATACTGAGCTTTATGCAATGCCATTTTTACCCAATTATTGACAATGACCTATTCCATAAAACGGCATCCTCTTTCAAGATTTAACAAATACTTGCATAGGCAATTACTTAAGATCGTTTTGCCGTAAATGGCCTGTGCAAAATCCGTTCGGCCAGCATGGGTCTTCTTAAGTGTGATGAGAACTATCAGCTTAGCAATTACATGTGTCGTGCAATTCACGCAGAACCACAAAACTAGGCATAAAAAAATGTTATGGCTGTGAATCTCAGTGAAAACTTAAATTAGAGCCTTTTTAATTTGAATATATTACTTTAAAGACATAGATAGCATTTTCGCTGAACGTGTGGCTCTTTAAAACATCGGTTTGGCATGACTGCATCTATCCTGTATTCCTAACATCGGTTTGCCATGGCTGCATCTATCCTGTATTCCTGACATGGCTGCATCTATCTTGTATTCCTAACATGGCTGCATCTATCCTGTATTCCTAACATGGCTGCATCTATCCTGTATTCCTAACATGGCTGCATCTATCCTGTATTCCTAACATGGCTGCATCTATCCTGTATTCCTAACATGGCTGCATCTATCCTATATTCCTATCATGGCTGCATCTATCCTGTATTCCTATCATAGCTGCATCTATCCTGTATTCCTAACATGGCTGCATCTATCCTGTATTCCTAACATGGCCGCATCTACCCTGTATTCCTAACATTTGTAACCACGGATCAAATATAACACCTACATCCTTTTCCTCTGAACTAATTAAGTTTTTGATTTACTCCCTCAAAGACTGTATTGCAAGTTAGCTCCATTGTTAGTGTCAGATTTCGCGACGTCGATTGCAACTCGTGGCGCACATGTTAATAAAGAAAAGCATCTCACCACAACAAGTGAAATAATGCTGGTCGCGAGATTGAATCACACATAGTATTCAAAATGTAAATAAAGGTCAAGTAAAGAATTTAAATATGTTCCCTAACAGTCTGAGGTTAGAACGTTTTCAGGGTAGGTGCCGTTGCCCAGAGACGAGAACAGTGTGAAAGGGACATAATTAATATCGCTGATCTTCAATTAACTTAACATACGTATTGATACTGTTAGTGACGATAAAACACAACTCCCTTCGGACCGGGTTCAGTACAAACTAAGAGTGTTTATGGGCACCAGACAATGTGGTAACAGCCAACATGGGCATGATCTCTCTATCGACAGAAAGGTGCGCCTGGGTGTTTACGGGGACACCTTGCATTATAAATCGCGGCATTGTGGAGACAGCGAACAGAGAGGTTAAGCATGAATCACATTAACCTGGTTTCTTCCATGGAAGGGGCTCTACAAATAACAACCTTCAGTCAGAATAGTGAGTGATGGGGGCCCTTCTGCACTGGAGGCCGCAGTGAACTTGCATTCATCTTATGTTTCCTGCATAGCAAGTATAGATTCGCAGAATGATTAAGAAGTATAACTCGGTCACAGGAAAGATATAATCTCAAAACTTACATGTCGTTGATTATATTCATCATAATGCACACAAAGTAGCTTTTTATTGATCACTATTGGCAGTTAAGGTAAACATATTAATGGAATATCTTGCCTTACCTTAACTCCCTTGAGAGCCGCCTGAGGCTATCATTTGGACGGCGTTTTCAAATATGACACACGGCTTTCATGGGCATCCGGATGTCTAGCGCATTTGATATATAGCTCTAAATGTTGCATACAGGGACAACACAGCACCCTGCAGGTGTTGTGAGAATGATATTCAATTAATTTAATTCGCACCGGAACAATATGTACCAAGGAACGCATTGGCGGTGATGCAATGGATCAATATTGTATCAGGCTGGATGTGAAGGGAGAATATTTGTTTACTCGCTTTCAGTGAAGATTAATAGGTAAAATACAATGCTTACAAAACTCCAATGTAATTACAATAGATAGAGGTGATGAAAATTACACGTGTGTGTCTCATGAATAGCTCATTTTGTCGCGACAAGCACCCGACAACAGGCCTTACCTGGGAGGCAAAAATGTCAGCATTTAGTCGTCAATGTCGTAGCACTAGTTCTGGTTGTCGGGCAAGTCAATGCGGGCGACTACATCCATGTATTGACTATTTGACTTTGGTTACATGCATGCCTTATGCTAAGTCACACTGCTGTTAAAGTGTCCATCAGTCTTGGTTCAACCCACATCCAGCTTTATTTGTATAACACATATCCTCATCACTTGATCATCCATATATAACATAAATTTCACTAAATTAAATTTTGTGAAAACATAATACAGCCATTACATTCAAGCGCACAACAGTTATTCATGTGACAAATGCTACTCGTCTGTATGTATTTGTCTGATACAAAGCATACCTGGTGTTGTAATTGTGTACAGCGATTGGGAAAGAGGCTGTCTGGTGCATTTTTCACCATCTATTGTCTAGTTTTTCAACTAGGATATTAAAATATGGCAATATTTGTTCGACTGTATTGGCAATTAGAAGATGATAGAGGCCTATGTGCAAGCATTTGTGTACATGAGGTTATGTGGACGTAAATATGCATGTGCGTATGTGCGTTTGTTAGAGTTAGTGTGTGTTCGCATACATAATTATTAGCCCAGCTACTGTGGCATGGTACGGATATATAAGCTGATGCATATTGCTTGAAAGCAAAAGGCTGTAAAATATATAACCGGCGAAACACTTGCCCAATTAAGGATGTTTACTATTTGACGAAGCTTTAATATCGAGCCACATGTTACCACTCCCCATGACTGTGTGATTATTAACTAGTTGTTCCAACTTCACAGGATACATTTAAACCCTCCACTCTTATCCTTTACAGCTGAGGGTTGACAAAAATCCGAGCTAAGGTAAAGATGTCCTAGACGACCCCACTGAATCAATAGCTGACACATTGATGAAATGCACAGTGCATTAAATACATTCCAGAAGGTGCAAATGAAAGCCGTGTGTCAATTCAGGTTATTTAAAAACGCCGTCCAAATGATAGCATCAGGCGGCTCTCAAAGGTATTAAGTTAATGCAAGATAATATATTTATATGTTTACCATTACTGCCTAGTAACCAAACAACAATAGCTGAATACATTCCAGAAGGTGCACATTTTCACAAACCAGGCCTAGCTGTCCAAGTTGTGTGCGTTATGTTGCAGTTGATTACCTCTAATGATTCCGCTGACATTAATACAGAATTGGCATCGTGCTTTCAGAACCAACGCTAGTCAATGACGCTGAGAGCCTCAAGCGCACACTAGTAGTTGAAATGATGGGTATCAAATTAACACTTCAATTGTTTGAGCATGTACAATTTGTAGCATGCACAATTAGGATTCAGCAAGGGGTGCTACATGACGTGATGACGAAAATTAAGCAAAGGCCATCAATCACCAAGACGTTGTCATATTCATATGTAAATGAGGCCCTGCCAGATATCCTCGCTATAATGCCCGCTCGCAACATCATCCTGTTATTGAATTCGATATACGCGTTTACAATATTTATTAATAGCGCGGGTTCCAGCCACGTGGCTGCGGAATGTATGTGACATTTAATCTATATATGAGCCGAACCCGCAGAATAAGATGCAGAAGCAATGATATGAATCCTACTGAATGGGCAAAGATTGGAATGAAGTAAAAGGCTTGATCCGTACCAAGTTTTAACTAGTCTGGTGTTCAAATTGATTGATTATGAATATGCAAGATTCCAATACAGGCTTTAATCAGAGGCACAATCCTTGACATGTCAGGTACTGAGCACAATAGTTACAACTGGTCCAGATATGCTCTGGAAGTCGGCCACTAATCGTACGATTGTATCCCAGGCATAGACTGGATTTAGAGATAAACCATCTAAACTTCGACCAGACTCCTGTCGTTGCTGCCACTCAGTATCTCTACAATTTCGAGTAGATTTCCTAACCCTGACCGTGCAATAGAGTCTAGTGATTGACATTGACCTCGCTTGTGTATTACGTATTACCATCACAGCGTAGATTTAGATAATAAAATATTGATCCAAGTCATCAAGACGTTAGATGTTGATTGTGGTCATATTTGATTTATGCAAATGAGGATAGGAATAACACCCTGGGCTTGTGTTTATGTGTTTTATGGTCATTACCTACAATCCTGTCAAGGCAGGTGTCTGTACATCACGGCTGGTGGCCTGAGCCAGCCGAATTTATTGGACACCTATGTAAAGCTATGCAGTTATCTGTATTTGTTTTTCGTTTTCGATTGTCTCTTCTTACAACAAGAAATGTTAACCATTCACATAACACACAATGGTAATATATTTATTGCTTACGTGGAGGGAATTAATATAACAGGTGTGTTGTGACAGGTAACTACCAGTACATTCATTAAAGCGCCAACAGACGGTTTAGGCTGATGGTATGGCTAATTGCAAACAGATGCACATTTGTCAAGACCAAGGCATATGCGAACTGATGTATGTAACATTATCATCCACAAGTGCTTCTTCAAATGAAGTCCAAACAGATGTCCCTGCGAAGTCATCAGTAAATGTTTGCAGCATAAAATTAACACTTGACGCTAAACAAATTCATGGCGAGTACAGTTGCAGCTAAATGAGCCGTTAAACTCCAATGTCAATGATATGTTTTGGGTCTCACTGGTAGCTTAGTCCAATAATCACCGATGATTTTAAAACTATGTCTATAAATAGAAACTTAAGCAATCACTCTCGTTTGTCTATAGCGTCGGCTACACTGCCTCCGTGATGAAATGGACGAAATATTCAAACTAGTACTTTTTATCGTTTATTCAAGCCAATTGCGTTTACGTTGTATTCAATCCATTTCTAAACATAATGTTACAAGCAAGAGGGGCAAATGGAATTGGTAAAGGTTGGACGCACCAGCTGTCTTCATCTGTCCCGGCATGTACCTGCTGTCTGATCTGTCCCGGCATGCACCAGCTGTCTGTATCTATTTATGGATGCCACAGCTGTCTCCATCCGTCCTGGCATGCACTAGCTGTCTCAATCTGTCCCGACAAGCAACAGCTGTCGCCGTCTGTCCCGGCATTTACCAGCTGGCTTTATTTGTCCCGGCATGCTGAAGTGACGTCCGACTTGAAGCATGTATGTAATGCGAGGTAGTGACGCAGGCAGAAATAGCTGATAATATGTACTTTTAAGACACTTTTACACCAACGATATGGCGCAAACTTACATCTACGTTGCTAAAAACGACTATAATTCGAACAAAAACACCACCACAGCAATCAGGCGTCATGACCCAATCATATGTCTTCAGTTTATCATTCATGCATGCATTGCAGTTGTTCTGGGTTGGGTTTAACTGCTGCAAGAAATATTGATTCTACCTCTAGAAGAATAATTTAGATTAACGTAATTTAATTTTTAATGAAATGCGGTTAAGGGCCTCTGTAGCCCAATGTAATATAATGTAACTCATTCTTTTTTTTTCACTTGTTTTAGCGTTATTAGGTACAACAACAAGAGTTCACTGATGTCGACAAAAGTCAGCGAGGGAACGAGATAGTTGGCCAGTAATTATATAAGCAAATACAATCAGGATCATTCTTTCTGTATGTCTACTGGCACTGGCGTTGACAAACAGCTTTTTGGTAATTTGACAGCAATTAGTTTTGTCTCTGACGTTAGCATATACCTATAATTGTAAGGCGTGTGATTGTTGATGCCTAGCACTTGGTATTGCTTCAGCGTGATGAGTGTCATTAAGCCTTCTTTGATTGTTAAATGTTGGATCATTCTATTAACGAGTCCGATAAAGTCTGTGTAAACTGACAGTTATTTACAATTCATCATTGTAGACCAGTTCCACGAATATTCGTTTCTATGGGGATTCCCTGAAACACATGGCTGCTCTAAATAGCTACAATTGAGTCGGTGATCTCTGTTTCAATCCGGTTTTCGTGACCGTGTTCTTGAATAGCCATTTTGCATATCACGATATGTGTACTAGAGTCACGAACGCGCCAGATTTACAAAACTACTTGGTTTGAAAAGAACTGAAGAGTGTGCTTTAGGCTATTCCTCTTTTTGACGCTATTGTGGAATTGTTCGCCTAAATAACATAAGATGATGTGAATTCACATGGCGCGCATTATACCGTTCAACCCACTACAGCAATTAGTCTGGCATCTACCTCCATCTCACAACGTACACAGAATAGCTGTAATAATCCAGAGTATCTCATCACGCCCGACTCATGCGCAAATAGAGGTGACCATTCAAATGATCAAGGTCCACGTAGGACGCTATAATACAGCTTTCAACCCGTGGAGGCGCTCTTTAGGCCGCCATTTTACTGATTGAATCTGAACGTAATGTTTCAAGCACTCCGCTATCAAAGCTGTTTATTCTGCTTGCGAGTACAGCACTGTTTGTAGTGGCTTCCATGAAATAGCAGATCCAAGTTTAAAATTACCCGAAGTTTGCTATTGAGTTCCATAGAGTCACCTGAATTATTTCAAGGCAAAGAAAGTGTATATTGCACATGAAAAGAGGAAGGACGAACCGCGGCGACTTTACCAAGTTTTTTGCCGATGGTTTTCACAACCACGGATAAACATGCTAATAATCGTTGATAAAACTAGGGCCTCTGCAGCCAGTAACGAGCCCATGGACATCAATGTGCGCGTTTGAATAAAAGATAAAATAGCTCGCAAATCGTTGTTTTATTGGCATATCCACAATAGATTAATATCGAACAGTTCGCTGATATGTACAGTCAAAGCGTTACGCGCTGACTGGTGACCCTGACTAGCCAGCAGACTTTAGTTAGCGCGATGTGCATTCGAATTAGAGTCTTTTTAGCATTTAGACTATTAACGACTAGCAGTTGAGCGTAATTCTTCAGGATGGTCTCTGCCTGGGAGCACGCTGGCCTCAGGTACCCTTATGTGTGTGACCCGAGCCAGAGTCATGCTGAGCAATATATAATGTTATCACACCTACAGATTGAATCAACGCCCTGTGGGTGGGCTGAAATGCAAAAAAAAAACAATAAAAAAACAGCAAACGCAGCAAATCGACTGGTGACAGGCTTAAATAGAGTCAACAAGCAGGTGATTAAAAATGTCGATTCCTCGAATATAACGCACACCAATGCCTACAGGGTTGTGTGCAGACTGTCGATACAGGGATCCAGTAAAGACGGCCGGTGACTACAGACCTACACCCCGGTGGTACAATACAAATGACTATTAATAGGATTTGGTCCACTAGCAAAGATTCTCGTTATATGCGATTAATTATTATTCGCGTCCACTTAGCATTATCTATCGGTTTTATTGATTCTATGAAGTTACGCAAGATTGCTAGAAAAAGGCACTGTCGTTTAGGCGTGTGACAAATGGGGAGTTTCGATGGCACTATGCCGTGGAGTGGCATATTTCGTCCTCGAGATTCGACTTTCATGAATCCAATTGTGTCATGATCCCATGTGATTGAAGCAGCTGCCATTGCCTAAACGAGGGATTTGTGATTTACGTCTAGTTGGATAAGTTGCAGAGTAAGCGTCGATCACACGCTGGAGTGAGCGGGACCCGCAGGATCTATTACCGTAATAGTGTTAGTTGCAACCAATTATTCTTTAGAGTGCAAACTCGAACTGTCAAAATACGACATTCGTACTTGCAGCTCATATATAGTGTCCATGTACTCTCCATCGGCTTCAACATTTCGCTCCGCCATTGGTTCGACGCTTTAAGCATCATCATAAGGATCCCATCAATGATTGGATGTTTGGAATATCAATGGAGGATCCTCGTTGTCTGATCGGTGTCAATGTGCTCATGTTATAGGAATATAGTTGAAAGATCAATTGATTGTTGATTGCAGCCTGTTTTGGGAACTGAAATGGGGACAAAGGGTGGGGTATCTAAGGCGCAAGAAGAAAAGTGTGTAAATGTTTGGGGTTAATCTTGTGTGAAAGCATAACCTGTAACGTGTGTCTCTTATAAGCATTAAATGGAGATGTTCGATTTGCTAAAGCTGAATATTCATCATGCTTAGCTGTTATATCATCACAAAAGCACGCACCAAGCAATATGTGATGGATGAGCGATATTAATGTGATAAATTATCAGATATTAACAACATTTTCCGTTTGCCCAAGAGAAGTTACATCAATTGCAAAACCACGTTCAACGCGGCGCTGTATTCGTAGGATAGCGTCAGTGAAACAGCGCCAGCATGCTCATGAGTAATGGATGGACATCGGTCACCACGACTCGTGTGGTGGATTACATTGGCGCAGAAGAAAAGATCTCCATGGAAATCTCCCTTTGATGGACAGGGTCACTTCTATTACGACGTCACACGAAGGCCTGTCTCAAATTGATTCTCCGTAACGCTGAATTCATATAATTCTGTGTGTTAGGGAGAAATGCGCCTGGCAGCAATGCATTTATCCAGAATTGTTTTGCATGACTGAGGCGCTGACATTTAGTTGCCCTATCAACCTCGCTTTAACAAAATAATACCGTTTTAACTC
>CM067354.1:6912560-6925140 GCA_034190875.2 Urechis unicinctus
TTTCATATTAGACGAACAGAGTTTAGGCCTCTTGGGGCCGGCCTCGTAAAGGTTGCCGGCCAATGCACAAGGAACATGTGTCTCTATGGAAGCATGTGGTAAAATGTGTAGGGCGCGGGGGGAGGGGGGCAATGTTATCTTAATTTAACACGATTTCATTATAATAGGCACCATTACCACAACCTGCATTTTGGAGAGACCCTTTTCGCTTGCTACAGTAGACTGGGGTTGATATCAGCTCTGTAACCAAACTCACATGGTATTTCTCAAATAAAAAAGGCGACATGGTGATACGGAATGCTAGTCATATGATATCTGCGGGTTTGCGGCAATATAACTCAGAAAGAACGTACCAACGGTGCCATGTGATACGCAAAAGTATCACAGCTACAATGTTATTCAATGATATGTTGGATAAAATTTGTGCAAACATCTTGAATGTGATATTCAATGTATATAAATGTCTTCAGAAGGATTACAACTTCCGCTCGTGGGAACTATTACTGTAGCGGCAGCTTTGCCACCAAAGTAGCCGCCAATAAAGTTGCAATTAACATATTCTGTTCTTTGACTAACATACACATGAATACACATACACAAAGTCCTGACAGAGACGGTCAAAGTCTGGTAGGTAGACTACCTTTAAGTATCAGTCTATAATTCCACTTCACATCTTCAATAACTCTCCGTCATAGCTTGTGAGTATCGAACTGTAACTCGCCATCACTGCTTCTGAGTATCAGTTATAATTATCCCTCGTCTCTTGCGAGTATCGATATTTAGCTCCACTTCATGGCTTGTAACTATCACTCTGTAACTCTGCTTCACTACATGTGAGTATCGGTCTATAACTCACTTTCACTGCTTAGGAGTGTCGGTCTCTAATTACATTTCACGGAGTGTGGTATCCGTCTTTAGCTACTCTTCACTGCTCCTGAGTGTCAGTCTGTAATTTCCATTCACTGCTTGTGAGTGTCGGTCTCTAACTCCCATTCACTGCTTGTGAGTGTCTGTCTCTAACTCCCCTTCACTGCTTGTGAGTGTCTGTCTCTACCTCCCCTTCACTGCTTGTGAGTGTCTGTCTCGAGCTCCCCTTCACTGCCTGTGAGTGTCGGTCTCTAACTGCAATCACTGCTTGTCAGTATCGGTCTCTAACTCCCTTTCATTGACTGTGAGTATTGGTCTGTAACTATCATTCACTGTACGGTGTATCGGTCTATAACTCCCCTTCACTGCTTGTGAGAATCGGTCTTCAACTCTACTATGCGACTTGTGAGTGTCGGTCTCCAACTACCATTCACTGAATGCGAGTATCGGTCTCTAACTCTCCTTCGGTGCTGGTGAGTGCCAGTCTCTAACTACCATTCACTGCTTGTGAGTATCACTCTATAACTCCCCTTCACTACTTTTGAGTGTAGGTCACTTACTTTAATTCACTGCATGCGAGTATCGGTCTGTAATTCCCCTTCACTGATTGTGTGTATCTTTCTATCACTCTCTGCTTGCGTGTTTCGGTCTATAACTACCCTTCAATGCTTGTAAGTGTCCGTCTATTGCTACCATTCACTGCTTGTGTGTATCGGTCTATATCTCCCCTTCGCTGCCTGCGGGTGTTTGTCAGAATCTACCCGTTACTGATTATGAGTATCGCTCTTTAACTTCTTGTTAATTATTTGGAGTAATGGTCCATAACTTCACTTCACTACTTGTGAGCATCGCTCTATCTACTCTCTCTAGTTACCCACCACTGCTTGTGTATATCAGTCTATAAATCATGTTCGTTGCTTGTGGGTATCGGTACATAGCTCCACTCCACTACTAGTATCGGTCTATAACTCGTCTTCAGTGCTTGTGTGTATCGGTCTATAACTCGTCTTCAGTGCTTGTGTGTATCGGTCTATAACTCGTCTTCAGTGCTTGTGTGTATCGGTCTATAACTCGTCTTCAGTGCTTGTGAGTATCGGTTATAACTCGTCTTCAGTGCTTGTGTGTATCGGTCTATAACTCGTCTTCAGTGCTTGTGTGTATCGGTCTATAACTCGTCTTCAGTGCTTGTGTGTATCGGTCTATAACTCGTCTTCAGTGCTTGTGTGTATCGGTCTATAACTCGTCTTCAGTGCTTGTGTGTATCGGTCTATAACTCGTCTTCAGTGCTTGTGTGTATCGGTCTATAAACTCGTCTTCAGTGCTTGTGTGTATCGGTCTATAACTCGTCTTCAGTGCTTGTGTGTATCGGTCTATAACTCGTCTTCAGTGCTTGTGTGTATCGGTCTATAACTCGTCTTCAGTGCTTGTGGGTATCGGTCTATAAATCCCGTTCACTGCCTGTGAGTATTGGTCTATAAATTCACCTCACTACTTGTGGTTATTGATCTATAACTCCCCTTCACTACTTTTCTCTATCGGTCTATAATTCCCTATCACTGTTTGTGAGTATCGGTCTCCATCTCCCCTTCACGGCTGATGACGATCGGTCTATAACTCCCCTTTACTTCTTGCGAGTATCCTTCAATAACTCCCCATCACTGGCTCTAAATCGTGTTATACCTGCCTTGCCCTGGTTTTGTATCTCTAGCTATACCTCACGCCATTTCGTTTATATCTCTGTATTCGAGCTTCAGTTTAAAACTCACTCCATCGCTTTGATTGTTTCTGTGTATACCTGCTCTGAACTGGTTTTGTAAGTCTGTTCTGAACACTTCATCTGTATAAACTGGTGATCTATGAGAGCTTCTTAAAAGTTCGAAACGGAGACACGTTTCACTGAATTTAAAATATTTCAGATGCGAAATAGTTCAAGTCGCATGCACATATGAACTCACAGCGCCACTGACTGTCATTCATCCTGTAAATTACGGCGGTCACCTTTACAGCTTGTATACATTTCACTTTGCCTACATCGCCAACATCGCTGTAAACATGGCAACATCTCCCCCAGCACTGACATCTAGGCTACATCCCCATCATCACTGTGGCCGAGACTGCATTAATGCCTTCATTGTCATAAAGCCAAATAACCAACAAGGGAAGGGGGGACTTTGATGACCGCAGCATGATCGCGTGGCCTGGGTTAATTCGCTTTGGCTCACCACCGTTTGTCAACAATGGAATCGGCGGATGGTAATCGGGTCGTGCCGCGTGGAATTGCTGTACTTATAAAGCATCGAGGTATGATATATCCTGGAGGGTTTTTTTAACCGCAGGACAGTAATCAACATTCTTTGATAATGGCTACATCACCATTAATACTGACAGCAAGGCAAACTATAGCCGCACACGACGGTAATATAAATTTATGTGCGTCGTGCGGTCAGCGTTTTATTTCGAGTGAATGTAGCTTCTCATCAATGCTTATCTATATATGTCGAGAATTGAGATGAATATCCTTTGAACGACACTATTTTGGTAATCCACTGTCTCGTGATTATTTAGCAATTGTCACATGAACTTTTTGAATCACAACTTTCGTTCACGGCAACCCCCGTTTTGGACATATGACGTCACATTACGCAGTTTCAGTTTCACTCGCCATGTGGCTGCAGGTTCCGAGGGGAGAGGGGGGGGGGGACTATACTTAAATATATAGAGGTAGTATGCATGTGCCGGGGTATGTTTTGTCGGCCTCTCGGTTTGTAAGGCGGGTTTTGTAGGACGGGGTATGCTTTTGACATTTTACACTTGTACGACGGGTACGGGTTTTCGATAAATGTCTTAACATCAATCTTGCCTAGAGCGCAACAACAGTCATAGTCCTTTATTAGCAGCATCAGCGAAATCCAACCCAATTTTAAGAATTGTTGTCCAACATGGCTACCGTGAGAATCGAAAACGAGACCGATATTATAGAGGCAGCAGAGTGTTGTGTCTGAGGCGAGGTCGAGTGGAGGAGCCAGCAAGAAACTCGCGCTTTGCAGTTGGGTGCGCGTCTACTGGTAATGCACGAAGAAAATGGGTCAGAGATGATATAATTTTCATACTGCAGGTTTAAATATTACAATGCCCTGTATTGGTTCGGCTTTCTGTTGGAAAACACGAGCTCCACCAACTTATGTCGCATTGTGGGAGTCAGCCATGTTGAGGTTTGGAACAAAGTTTCTCGACGTGCCGCAATTTCGTGATGAAACTGAACAATAATACAACACTGTATTAAAGGTCACATACAACGATTTTCATCATTTCTTTATTATGTGTTTCAAAATGGAGATAAATTAATCATTAACCAACGGGGATTAATAATTCATTGCACCGGCATGCATAAGTATATAAAAATCCGAAAGAAAATACGAAGCCATCTTCTCGATATACAGGTTATCTACAATGGAGCGGAAGATTTCTTGGTCAGGTTGAATCGACACCTGTGAGCACCTACGAGAAGATCCTTTTTAGGTTTCTCGTACTGGGAGGCAATAGGTGTTGGGACATTCCTGTCCTCTGCAAGGACCTCAGCAAGTCTGTAGCTTGGGTATTTTTGCCTGAGATCAAGCACCTCAGCAATGAACTGATGTACATAGTCTGAAGCAAATCAATGTTATTCATATTTTATGATAGTCATATAATAAGTTGGTTATATTATATGTCCATATTGAATTGGGTAACAATGTTTGTGCATATGAAACTTATTTAGGTTTCGGTAATAAATGTCAAAATAACATGTTTCATTTTAGATTAATGCATGTACACACCAAAAGAAATTGGTACTTTGACAGGCTTGACAACTGGGCCTCCCTGTCTGGCTTTTGGGTAAGACACTCTCCATTGGGACTGACCTCCTTCAGTGATGGCTTGAGCTCTGTTCGAGTTTTTATTGAAGTGAATAACTGCTAGGAGCAATCTGGATATATATAAATAGCTGGTTGATAGCATATTGCTAAGTAAGAATTGAAACTTGAGCACATAATTCTACAAAGAATATTACAGCTGTCACTACACAAATGTGCTAAACTTCCATACAACCCCAATTCAAATATACACAACCGAATTTCAAAATATGTTATTTGATTGGTATTACCTGGCCTCCATGATGGCATAGGGATATTGGACACTCTTTGGTGCGAAGAATATGACCAATTTGTGATATGATTCTAGGCTTGATATCTGCTCTGATGGGGAAAGCCTGCCAATGTCGTTTAGGAGATGTTTGCTGGAGACTATCAATTCCAACTCTATGTGTGGCTTCGATCCTATTCATGGTTAACAAATATATCAATACAGATTACATTTCGTTGGTAAAGTAGTACCACCGGGGCATGGATTTTACCATTACGACTCATTTAATAACACTACCACTGAAGTAAATATTTCTATATAAACTTATATGATTAAAAACTAATACCGACCCTTCAGTATCCACTTCCTGTCCTCTAGTAGTGCATGCTCACATTCCGGGTACAGTCACCCCCCATGCCCCACGTGCTCA
Organism: Urechis unicinctus; assembly: GCA_034190875.2. Taxonomy (NCBI): domain Eukaryota; kingdom Metazoa; phylum Annelida; class Polychaeta; order Xenopneusta; family Urechidae; genus Urechis; species Urechis unicinctus. Next base: position 6,917,977 of record CM067354.1, read on the forward strand.
TTGACGATATGCCTAGTGACAGAGAGCCACTTTGCTCTGACCAGATCCGCATCTCCATCACTTGAAGCAGCACACCAGTAAACATGATTGGAAATGTTTCTGGTCCACTCATTCAGGATGTTGCAGTCTTTTCTTTTCCCTTTGGTCAGTATTTTCTTCTTGATCCCTTCATTTGCAAATGAGTGTGTGTTGTCTTTAATGCTAACATATAAATTTGGTATGCTAGCATGTTAAATATTCTTTATTGTTACACGGAGTGTTGTGTCGGCTTAAGTCACACAAAGAACTAACCTTTAGCAACATGCCATACATCAAACCAGTGTTGGACTGTAGGTTGCTCTTCCCTCATGTACTTTTTCACTCCCAAATGTGTGTCAGTAGTGATGGATTCAAGGGCAAGCCATTCTCAGACAGGGATTTCAAAGCAAGCTTCAGACCAGCTAACTCCATAGCATTTGAATTTTTAACTTGGTTGCTCTGAAAGAAATTAACAGGCAATTGATAGTACAATAGACATTGACGAATCCATCATATACTGGTCATAAATAGTAACTTTTATACCTGAACATGTTGCATATCTAGAACCTTCGAAGTCTTTATAGGTCCATCAGGATCGACTCCAACGTGGCTAAAGAGTCTTACGAAATCCTAGACTTTTGAGCAGCTCTGGGTCAGTCTCATAAGCGCCATTCTCGAAATGATCAGAACATAGAACTGTCATAAGGGTAGGTCTCCAGCGTTTACGCTTGACTTTCGACACCCATATGCGGCGCATTTTGCTGTCTTTTGGAAACAGAAAAAAACTCACGCCTGACTTCTCATTGTTCCGACAACCGAACGCACAACAATAAGGCATAATCCACACCAAGAAACGCACCAGACCGGGAAGAAAGACGAGTAAGTCACACGCTGTCAACCAACCGTGAAGGCTGAAGATGGCGAGGAGTGCTCGCGAACAACCCATATGACGTCACTGTCCGGAAATTCACGAATTTTACCGAGCGGTATCTTGTCAGATTCGACGTGGAAAATGTACATTTAAAAAGCGCGCAGTCACCTTATTTTGGTTACGATACCCTTTTAAAACATAGAACTTTGGAAAAATGGAATAAAAAAAATCATTGTATTTGACCTTTAATAGAAACAGTCTTCGTGTCTTTTTGTGATATAACCGTTTATTTTATCATAAATTTCATGGCCTGGAGGGCTTTTGTAAGTTTTTAGCGAGTTCATCTGTCATTTTGACTTCGAAACCTTCGAAATTTCGCAGGCGGCTCTCCGATCGAAAGTAGTAAAATAGCCATCCCCCCCCCCCCCCCCCCACACACACATACACACCCTGGCTCCATTACCCAACATTGCTGGGAAACATTACCTGAATCGCCTAGATTATACAGAGCCGAGCGAAAACTCGCAGAATATATATATTGAAACTCCTGATGCTTACCTATTAAGATAATTCAGGCCTTTGCATGATGGTCAATTTTGAAGAATAACACATTCAGGCTATACTTAGAATTTCGTAAACATATACCCCGGATATTCGTTAAAATTCACAAAACATTGACTGTCGCCCAACCGTCGTGTTGATAACAATTTGGGTATATATTTGAAAGCATAAAAATTGCAATAAAGCAAATTTCGTTGCATGGAGAATAACAAATCTGATCGCCAGACCTAAGTAGCGCACAAACTACAGCTTGACAAAATTTGAAGCCAATATAAACCAAAACGGAATCGGCAGGAAGCGTTAAACTTTGGGAGACACCAGATATAAGGGTCGGGAGCCAATTGGCCAACGGTCGCATTTGAGCATATATATATATATATATATATATATATATATATATATATATATATATATATATATATATATATATATATATATATATATATATATATATATATATATATATATATATATATATATATATATATATATACGAAATATACATACATACGAATGCGACAATTTTGGACATGTAGCAAAAAAACAACCATTTTGGGACATTGGAGGCGACAAAACGTATAGTCAATATGATGATCATTTCTTGTTTTCTGTTGGTCTGTCAGTAAAATGTTTCGGTTTCGTTAACTAATCTTGGATTTTCACTGTTTTATTAAACTTATATATTTTGCCTACCAAAATGGGTGTTCCAAAATATTTTGGGACATCACAAAAAACCAACCATTAGGGTGCATCACAAAAAAACCATTTTGGTACATTACAAAAAACCTATTTTGGCACATAACAGGAACCCACGCTTTGGGACACAACAAAAGCCAACCATTATGCGACAGTGTGGTGAACTTGTTGTGGCGGGAATTAAATGTTTGCATCTATGCCATGGGGTATGTCTTTCATCCCTGTCTGTATGACGGGGAATCTTAATTTGAAATGATAATAAGCGACAGAATTAACGTGCAGTTAAGGGCAATGCATGTTTAATTAACGACGATTCATTTATTTCATATTGAAAGAAGTTCTATCCAAAGTAATTCAAACACGGAGGACCAAAGGCTCTAAATGGCTGGCAATATTGGAACACGCAATATGTGTCGAGAGTCTGAATATGAACTTGACAGGGGTCGGCCTTCTTATCATTGAGAAAACGCGAACATAGTTCAGTATCATTCCACATCCTGTCCGAGACCTTTGTTAATCCCCAATCTTGCGCATACTCCGCAATTATGCATAATTAATGAAATTTCAAGCATAATTAAGTGGTGGTACAAGGCTCATTAGAACTTACGCTGCTCATTCATATTTTTTTTCCAAGTAGAGAACTTCCCATTGGCAACTGTCACTTGAGAACTTATTTCTTCCCTGAAACAATCAACATGTACACATATAAAGCAAATTACTTGGCACCACTAATCTAGAGATAACAGTTCTATTATTCAACCAAACTGGAGGCAAGAGATCACAGAATGTTAGGTAGTGTTCCTTGCTGGTACATCTATAACCTACCATTTGTCTGATTGAATGGTGTAGAACAACTCCAGGTGTCAAAGTGAGGTTGTGTATGAAGGAGGTGTCAAATGAATAGTGTCCCATGCATTCTGTATAAGATGGTGACCATAAATGTTTTACAGACTAAATTGCTGTTGAACACAAGATTGCAGCACCTCAGCAGGTTTTAGATTGACCAGGACATCTTCAGAAAGATGCACAGAACAATAAGAGAGATTATTTTAGAGCTACACAGATTGTTCATTTCGTCAGTGTAGCTACAACTTTTATATTAATCTCGTCTGCAGTGTAATGCTGAGAATAAAAGATATAACTTACTGACAAAGCATCAGATAAAGTTACTTAATCATGAAACATCACATGGCAGTGCATGACTTATCTACAAGCTTAGATAACAATTCAGCCTACAGCACAATTGTGCAACAATTTTATATAATATATGTCATCTACCATAAAAGAGATACTGGGAATGATCTTTCTGTCAAATTTAACCTGATTAATACAGTATATTCTTAAGTATATATACCATACCTGGGAGTAGCTTCCTAAGACTGGGGATCTGAATATAACTTCTGAAGGCAAGTTGTAGAGCTTGGGTCTGCCTTGTATCCCATTAGAAACGATCTGCATGTGCATTGATATATTGTTTTCATATTTCGCTATTAGTTTCTAGTTATAGCAGACTTGTAATGACTTTCAAAATATAGCACCGGCCTTTATAGACCGTGCAGTGGGTAGTACCTTTTATATGAAGGTCACTTAACTAGAATTCATTTATAATGCAAAGAAGCCTTTCTTTGGTTTATATCTTATCACTAGTCAACAGATCACAGAGGAATGAAAAATACTTCTTTCTTTGATGCATGTTCTGCTCGAGACATCCTGATCTGACTTCAGTCACTAGAAGTCAATTAGTTTTTGTTGGCATCTTTAAGTCTGGGGTCTAAAGGGCTTGTTGTTCTAAGCAGACTTGTGACATAACTGGTACTTGTTTGGGCAGCTGGTTCAGTATCTAATAAACAAAAGCACCTACATTGTATAATATGCACTGCAAAATCAATATAATTGACACATTACAGACTATGCATTAATTTAGATGTAAACAATGAGGAACAATGTTTGTATCACTGCATATTTCTGCCATTGCTTCACATTTGTTCATAATTATGTGACCTGCATAATGTGTGAGTTTTCAGAAACCATTTAATTGATCATTTGATGACAATCGGACCATGTTCCAAAAATGTCGGTATGGTTGTGGTACACAATTGAAAAATACTCATATAATGTCTCCTGATACAAGCAAACAAACCGACTGTCAAGGCAATCCATTTTTGCCAAGTACACGCCCACTTTAGTTGTGGTCAATTCAGGCAGTGGTCTCTGATAGGTTCCCAAGCTAACATCTGACATAGGTACCTATATTAATGAAACATATATGGGTACATTTGTGGAAATATTCATATCTGGTTGGTTCAGAATAGAATTTCTGTCATATTCACAGTACATGAGCCCAAACTTTAACAGAGCTCTCTATATATATGATAATGCATTTCAATCTGCATCTTTATTAGAGAACTAAATAGGAATTGAAGCTTGGAGAGCAATGCGGTTAGAAGTATAAAGATGCTGGTTATTTATTTTCACTATATAACACCTCATAAAATGTTTCCACTCTCACTTATAGGATACCTGCAGAGGTCAGATCGCATAATTCAATGCCAGGAAACTTATGTGAGGCCACATCAGCTGTTTAGCTGAGAACATTCAATATTATCTACTACATAATAATCAAAGTTATGGTTGTTATAGCACAGATGCTCATTTCTGATGCAATTAAATAGTTATGCAGTTCAGAGGCTGTTTATTTAATGGTTGTTGTTATTTGTATTAGGTGACCCTCTGGTGATATCTGACACTTTCAAGTCTGTATTTTTACCATCACCTTATTCCCTCTTTTGATAGACCATCACATTGGCCATTGCCTGGATAGGCAACAGCCCAACATGCATGTGATGTTATGACTACCCCCATGTATTGATTATAATTGCAATCTGAGGACCCTTTGACCTTTGAGGTCTATCATATTGAGATAATTGGCAATAGTTAAGTTTATAAAACACCAAGTAAAGGTTGATAAGCAGCTACTGATATGTGTTGATAAATTTATAAAACCTACCATGCAAATCATGCAGGGCAGTTAAAACCATCAATGGTGCTGCAACATTAGATTAGTCTCTTCAATCACAACTTGCCAAACAGCGCAGTACCATACACATTAGGTTATGTCTGACCATAATGTCCATATAACATCATATCTATCTTCATGGATGAGGCCTAGTGAAGGGAGTGAAGGGCATCCATTAATTGTTAATATTGCTATGTTGATGTTTCATAGTCAAGTTCTCTTTGCATTTACATATCACCGAACAGTCTTAGCTATAATAGAAAAACAGTTCTGTCCAAAAAAAAATGTTTTTCAACTTAACAGACGTATCCAACATAATTGAAACGAAAGCTGCTAACTAGCTCTTATGAACCAAGTGGAGCTTGCGCTCAACAAGGGAGTACCCGATAGACTGTTGGTCTGTTGGGCTACTGCTTACGCCTAAATTGTGGATCAGCTGATCGTGGTCGTCCGTCAAGGGAATTGGGTCATGGATATAAATTGGGGCTAGGTAGGGGTAAAACGCGGATTAAGTAATACAGAACACGCAGTAATAAAGTATATTATTTTACCAACACAGCTTCTTTTCCGTCCATGTCAGAATGTATTTGTTGGGAAATCCGTATTTAACAACAGATTTCTATGCTTTCCGCGAAGTCACGAAGTAGGCGGCCTTATGTACAGTTATTGTTTACGAGCTTCTTAATGTAATAGATGTCATTATTAGCCGAAATACTGTAACAATCGTATCATTCGTAACCAGGGCTGTGATAAAATAAGTTTAATTTAATTTTAATAAACATTATTTGTCCCATTGGCAATTTTATGTGACTTGACTTTGCTAGTCGTCTGCTAGTTTTTCGCTCTATATTTCGCCGATCTGTTGTTCATCGGGGATCAAAGTTCGAAGCCAGATTATCATGGCTAGGGTCAAAGACGTGGGGGGGGGGGGGGGGGGTGGCACTTAAGTGTATAGAGGTAGTATATATGTGCCGCGCGACGGGGTATGTTTTTTCGGCCCCTCGACCTTGTACGACGGGTACGGGTTTTCGAGGTCCCGCGGCACACCCCTATCCAGAATAAGGCCAAGTGCCCCCCCACCGGGGGTCAAAGAGTGAATTTTTTTTAGCTTCGATTGTAGGAATGGGTTTTTATATCAAGTGTTTTGTTATTATATGGTATTCAATGATACAACAGTGATGAATACTATGTGTATTTAGTAGTTTGTCATGAAGGTACATGACTTTTACGGTCGCATTTGATTATTTTGGTCACATGACCATACAGAAAGTAAACAAGGCAGGGTCACTGAGAATAAGAGCGCATGTGTAGACTACGTGAGCTCCATGGAGGGACCCGGGGTTATTGAATTATGTTACAAGTATTATACGGGAAATCATTATAAAAGCTTCTGCATATTTTCAATATCATACACTTATCGCTGTTGCATCACGATTTGGGTCAAGTCCAAATTAGGTCAAGTTCAAACTTTGGTCGAGTCCAATTTTAGACATGTCCGATTTGGGTCAAGTCCGATTTTAATCAAGGACATGCTTAAGTTTGTTGTAAGGAATTTAACAGACGAGCGCAACGCGGCGGGAGCGGAGGTGGTCTTCGTGTCCAACTGATACCTTTGATGTTTTATGTCATCCGGACAGCCTTCTTCCGTGGCCTGCTGCTATGTCACCGGTCATCGGTCATTTTATTGGGGGTGGGGAGTGTCTCAACGTTGGTAGCGTGGAGAGTGTCGCGCTGCTCCTCCAACCCAACATCAAACAAGCCGAAACAGGTGACTATCCTTTTGCTAAGCTCAATCGTAACCTTGCCATTACGGACTACATTCCCTCTCTCCCGTCATCGGAGCGCGTGATATTCAGTGACGGTGAAGATCGCCTCGTCCTCCACTCAGGTGCCAGCGAACCCCGCCTGGAATCTACCACGCTGCTACAGTGGATGCGTGCCAGCTTAACAATCATGCGAGAACTCATGGCGGCAGGCGATCTGTCCCTTCAGGACATTAACT
>CM067354.1:6925240-7001514 GCA_034190875.2 Urechis unicinctus
TATTATCTGTAAGAAGCTAATTTTAATCGACGCACAATCGTTAAAGTGGGTACCACAGCAATTGCAGACATGCACTATGCAAGTTAACGCATGTTTGGTTGGCAGTCATATACAGAATGTACTTATACTTGAATAGTCGGGATGCATAGATGCTTTTGAAGATGGTGACAGCAAAAGTGGCTCCCTTTGAGGTTGCATTTGCCTTGCTACGTGCAACACGATCACGTTGTAGGCGTATATATCAACACAAAGAAGGCTAGGTAGTATCACCCGGTGGCAGAATCTAATGAACAGTATTCATATTTTCAACTTATTTAAACCTAATTAACTGGCTGACTTACAACCCACGCGCGTGGTAACCCCCCAACGGCGACCACTCATTTATGCGGGTTCGAACTTGTTTTGTCTGATGAACTCTTCGTGTATTGGGTGATTGTTACTCAGCATTACGTTGATAATAAACCGAATAAAATAAACCATATCCTGCAGAGGATTCAAAACATGTATCCAAATCACAGGTTTATTAACTAAGATATTTAAAACTGTCAGTCTGACTTGTGCACAACACTTAGGTCATTAGGGTAAGTGAAGCTACCCAATTATATTACCCATCATCAATAGCCTTATATAGAGAATTCACGAATAATGTTTTGTTTGTTTGTCTGAAAAACCAAAACAAAGCAATGCAGTTATCATGCCATTAGATGCACAGCAACAGTCAATTCGACGTCATGCAATCTAATTCGGACACAGCGCACAAAATGTCAGGCTGATAGCTGTTCCAGCAACAGCAATGTCACCCTAATAATGTTCTTTGGTACAGTAAAAACACCTATTCGAATAGTCGTCTTAACTAACGACAGATACCTATCGGATCCTGTGTATAAAATGTACATTATTAAATGTGTGCCGGTGTGCAGTTGAAAATCTTAAATAAGCCTAACTACGTCTACTAAGTGGCGTAACTGACAAGCAAAAATATGCCCCTCTCATTCGATTGTCACTTTTGATTACTATCTTTGTGTTCTAAACTTTGGCTCAAATATTTTATGCTGAATTGTGCAATCAGTGCCATGTTTGCAGCACTATAGATAGAAAGAAAACATTAGATGTGGACTAAGTGTATGATTTTAGCACGTCACAGTGTATATATTGTTTGTGACGTGCTGCTTTATAATCGAGAAGCATCCAAACTTACCAAGCTGAAAATAGACCAATTCAATTACAGCTGGCTTTCAGCCTTTGACGCAGTTGCTGGAATAACCAGGTGATTTTCTTGCACAGCATTTTCTGAATAAATACATCAATGTAGTAAGAGCCAGTTATCAGTACATTTATCTCGTGCGCATTCATCTTCAGCCAAACTTGTTCAACCATAACTTTACCTGATTATCTTGACGAATCGATATTATTGAAAACTGATAATCACTGTGTCGAGCTGTTCAGGTGTAACTGTGATTATTGAGGATCACTCGGTCGAGCTGTTTAGGTGTAACTGTTGTGTTGTTGATGGTCCAAGATTGAAGTGTAAGGGAGCAGGTAGGAAAAACTAATAGCAAAGCTACACATGAGACAATCAGGGCATGTTTTCCTGAGTTATTTAGACGCTAGCTATGAATAACTGATAGTTGATGCAAAGGAGCTGCTTATCACCTTATACCACCTGCTGTAAACAGCAGCTCATTGCTGGTTGCTTCAATTTTCAACCATTACACCTGTAACAATAGCAACCACGGATATGTTAAGTATTTGTGTGGGTATCTCTAGGAAGCCAGCCTTATATCATAACTTGTGTGCCGACATATAAGTTACGAGTGTTTAGTTGAAGGTTTCTCTGGCTCCAGATACATGTGTCTAGTTGACAGACAAGAAGGTGAATATAAAAACTATCTAGCTTACTTGGCGATCTCAATGGATAATGGCATTATAGATCACATTATTTTCGCATTGGTGTAACCATATTCCACGTCGCGCAATGTAATTGAGATTTCCCATATCAAACAACCGAACAGCAGCTGATTAAATGGCGCGTGATTAAACAAAATAGGGATTTGCTCGTTCGGTAAACAATGTTCTTTAAACATAGATTTACACAAGTAAAGTTGCTAGTGCATTTCCTAGCTCTGTACCGCTGCCCCTGAGATAACCAGAATGTGGCTGACCGCCAACTAGCAGTTTAGATGGCGGGTCGAGTGATGCACTTGGTGACGCGCTGATTGTTGGAGAAAGGGCGAGGCCTGGGCAGTTACATAGACGGCAGCTGCAGCAACAGCAGCAACAGCAGCTACAGAAGCAACTGAGAACTGGACCGATTATTGTGCTAGAGGCTGCGTTAGCCTGGCAAAAATATTATTTCCTCATCAGATGTCCTCACGTATAGTACAATGTTTATTCATTTAGTGGGCAAAGCAAATCATTGGCTGGGTACAATCAGTCATAGTTCATTTGCTAATCCTATGCCTGCAAAGGAATTGAATTGATGATTATCACAGGTGTTTTAGACAACGAGGTGCCAACACGGATTTACCTTTAAGAAGAGGATGATATCATTACAATCCATGAGCCATATCGGCTTCGATTCAGCGTGGCACATAAAGGTTCCAATGATCCATTATGATGAATCAAAAGAATCAAGCCCTTGTAACAATACCAATTAACGGTGTGAATTTTTTCGGGACGATTCATATTGATTAACAAGACTATTCAACAACACGCCGCTGGGACTAAAGTCTAACACGGTTCTACCGAGCTACCGGGCCGGGTGCATCCCCTATCAGAGATGGGACCGTCATTTGGCGTAATCATCCGTGTAGCGGGAAGCCAGCACATAAACATATATAAACGGTTTTCATGAGTTATTTCGACAGATAAATATATACCTGTATGATTCGACTTAAATCCTTCGATTGAAATCCTTCGACCTAATGCCAAATTCGTTATACCATACATACGGGATTATGTCAAATGTTCGAGGATATGATGTTGGATGTTTGTTTACGGTCGAAATGAATCCTGTTGACATTTAAATGGTTATTAGTTTTGATAATCATACATTATAACTCCTATTGGGAGTAAACACAGATCAAAATTAAAGTAATTGTGTGAAAAACACGCGGAGTATGATATGACATCGTTGAGATAGTGTGATCTTGGTTAACTCATGTTCGGTTAGAACCGGGTTTTTTATTCATGCCAAATATAATGTTTGTTAATTCGCACAATATTTACACAGGAAATTATCTGCAACTACTTGCTGGTATGTTGTGTGTAGAAATTTAAGTCGAGTATGGTTTCATTGACCTTCTACGACAAGAAGTAGACCATTATATTACATCGTAGACATGTAAGTAACTGTTTAATTAACTTACTCATAAGCTTATTGAACCAGACATTAAAAACCGCCAAACTCTCATTGTCCGATTTGGCAACGAACAAGTTGTGAGAGGATCCGGGGAGAAACGACTCAGTGAACTTGCAGCCGCTTGAATGCTGTGACCCCGATCAGCTGATCAAAGTTATGAGACTTGGTGTATGTGACATGGTGTGATAGATAGAATCATTCATGGTTTTACAATATTCTTCTTATAGTGCTTCATTTGTCATACAAAACAGAATTCATAGTGCTGCGCATGTCTAATTTGACACAATTGTAAAATAGATTATCCAACCACAAACTCAGCGGTCACTCGCTGTTACTGAACTGGACCACACGAGAGCTACATAAAACTAAGGCTTGTTTACAATGAATGCACGGTTAGCACGTTAAGTCTTATTGACTGACATTGGTAGTTTTATAGATCTAGTTGGGGAATAGAAAGGGCAGCATACGATAGCCCCTCAAAATAAACTTTACCTCTGGTATGTTTTCAGCAGAGAGTGAATCAATTTCTTATAAATACCCCATAGTAGGACAATATATTAATTAACTGTCATCAGACAAATAAACATGCTGCTAATCTGTGGTTATTTAGAAAAAGACATGCACAATTTTAGTTCTACACTCTTAGAGTAAAGCTGAATCAAACAAACAGTCAGTGACTGTCCATCATTTATAGAGGATGTATTTTGACAATGCAAAACTAAAGTAAAATAAAACAGCAACAAGTTATTTCCAAATGTTGTAATAAAACTGCAACAGGTACAGGCATTACCGTGTAAGTGTCAGCCGTTTTTGTAATACTGGTCCTGTGTTGAAAATTCTGTTTTGAAGTTTTCCACAAAGCATCCTATCAGTGGCTGCAATAACAAGCTCATTTTGTCCTGTAACACTCACACGTATCTTATCATAAAAACATTCAAGTAAACATTAAACCAAAAGCTGAAAACTTCACTTTCCTTGAAATTTAATATTAAGGGATATAGGTCAGTTGTATATTAAACAGCAAAATGTGTGCTATAGATTAAAATATGTCCCACATATGTTCAAAACAAGGTTACCCAGTCATATTGTACATCAAGAAAATACTGAAACTATTTTAACGCAGCATGTGTGTGTTATTGAGACTGTAAGCACTATACACAAGCCAAATAAACAGCATGTGTGTGTTATTGAGACTGTAAGCACACGACACAAGCCAAATAAGCAGCATGTGTGTGTTATTGAGACTGTAAGCACTAGACACAAGCCAAATAAGATAAAGTTGCTTCAAAAGATGTCCTACTTTCTAATGCCCAAGGCTGAAAAATTAACCTGTAGCTTCAATATAGACTAAATACACAATATTAAATGCACAGAAAATCAAATTCATGCTGACTTTAAAAGATGATTTGTGTTGGATGATTAACCAGTGGCCTTGTACCCTAATAATTTTCCTAATGGTAGGTGGGAAGTCCTGTCTTCTCCTAGTACACCTGTTTATTTCTGTCTTCACCCTGAAGCATTAAGTAGTATCACATATTGACATAATATGATTGATACGTTAGCATGACAGGTGGCTAGGAAGTATCAATGAATGGATAGAATATAAGATATAAGCTCAGATTATCTGGTCAGTAATTGATAGTCGTGCATACAAAAAGGCACACAAATCCATAGTGACTGACCAGATATTTAGACAATGGTAATGTGGAGAGTTCATCAAAGCAAATAATAACAGTATTCCCCTACAACCTCTCCATCACACACTGATGCATGACTGGAATTGCTTCATATACTATGACAATATTTCAATGCACTCAAATGTTTCAGAATAGCCATATTCCAAATTTGAAAGGACTGGAGTAGCCATACATCATATTTCAATGGACTGGAAAAGTAAGTATAGGGTTTAACGGCACACCGACACTCGGCACACCAACCCTCGTATGTTGATAATTGACATCGACCTGATTGAGCAGATCCAAATGGAGCAAAGTACTCATATACCACACTCAAATGTTTCAGAATAGACATATTCCAAATTTTATAGGACTGGAGTAGCCATACATCATATTTCAATGGACTGAAAAAGTAAGTATAGGGTTTAACGGCACACCGACACTCGGCACACCAACCCTCGTGTGGTGATAAATGACATCGACCTGATTGAGCAGCCACCTTCTAGGATAAATAACCAACAGTCGATTGACTGGACAAGGCCATTCCAGCCTCTCTTCTAGAAATTCGGGCCAAAGTGGTGTGTTCGATGGACTGGAATAGCCATACATCATATTTCAAAGTATTGGAGTAGCTGTATACACCATATTTCAATGGACTTGAGTAGCCGTACACCATTTCTCAAAGGACTGGAGTAACCTTACATCATATTTCAATTGAATTTAGTAGCCGTACACTAAGTTTCAATAGACTGGAATAGCTATACACCACATCTCATTAGACTGGAGTAGCTGTACACCAATTGTTTATGGATTCGAGTAGCCGTACATCATATTTCAATGGAATGGAGTAACCATACGCCATTGTGGAAGGGACTAAAATAGACGTAAACAATATATCAATGGCTTGGGAGTACTTTGAGTACCCATATACAGTATTTCAATAGACTTGGGTAGCTGTACACCATATATCAATGAACTGAAATATCCGTACACCATATTTTTATGGGCTAAAGTAGCTGTACACCATAGTTCAATGGACTGGAGTAGCTGTACACCATATTGCAATGGACTGGAATAGCCATACACCATATTTTATTGGACTGGAGTAGCTGTACACCACATATCCATGGATTGGAGTAGCTGTTCGCCATGTTTCAATGGAATGGAGTAGCCATACACCATATTTCAATTGTCTGAAGTAGCCGTAAACAATATTTCAATAGCTTGGGAGTAGTCAGGGTTCATAATGAGATGAACTTGAGCACCCACATACTATATTTCAATCGACTGGGGTAGCTGTACACCATACTTTGATGAACTGGAGTAACTGTACACCATATTTCAATGGACTGGGGTAGTTGTACACCATATTGCAATGATCTGGAGCAGTGGTACCCATATATCAATAGACTGGGGTAGTTAAGTTTTATATTTCAATAGACTTGAGTAGCCGTACACCATATTTCGATGGACTTGAGCAGCAGTGCACCACATTTTACTGAAATGGGGTAGCCATACACCATATTTCAATGGACTTAAGTTTTCTTTCTCTATGGTTTACATGGACTGTAATGGTTTTATCAGTTTTGTTTCTAATTGACCATCTAGGTTAATTATGGTTTGCAAGGAGCTATCAACATAGGCAGATGGACAACATGATGCTCGGTTGTAATATTACTTAAATGCAAATCTCTCTCTCTCTCTCTCTCTCTCTCTATATATATATATATATATATATATATATATATATATATATATATATATATTTATATATATATATATATATATATATATATATATATATATATATATATATATATATATATATATATATAATATATATATTTATATATATATATATATATATATATATATATATATATATAAGGCATTATGATCAAAATATGTCTGAGTACACATCAACATGATTTGCATGCACCCAATATTTGAAGGGTCTAGAATAACTTTCTCCTATGCAATTCAATCGTCGTCATCATAATATAAAATATATGCAGTTAAATCGTTCGAATACATTGATATTTGCATTAACAGAGGTCATTTCAATGTTATGCCGCACTTTGAGAGGCCATGCTGGGGAAACGATTTGAACATGATCAGAACATGTGCAAAGCACAACTTGATGCAGAATTAGATAAGCAATGAACGAACCCCTGTCCATAGCCTTGGTTCTAGGCCGTGGAGGAGCAGTACCGCATCAGCAAAGTCCAACTAATTCTTGTTCCAACCCATTTGAATGCGAAATACGTACATAAATCAGAACAATCGTCAATTATTTACAAATGTGCGTAAAACCTCTTGATCACAATTGTCGAACATAAATATATCTGAGCATTCACCTCTAACTCCTGGCAGGCAGCTCGAAGACCTTGCACTGCGCCTACGTGTAAAAAAACTGTCAATCAATACGCAAATCTTAAACATGTCTCTATGAAGGCTTATTTTACTTTATTGTATACATATATACGCATATAAATATATATATATAAACACAAACATGAACACACATATATATATATAAATGCATATATACATATATATATTTGTAAATATATATAAATAAATATATAAATGTATATATATATATTATATACACGTAATATATATATATATAATATACACGGTCATTCTGATAAATTTATATATACTTATGTATGTATATACTAATATATATATATATATGCATATATATGTATATTTATATTAAAATACACTTACATGCTAATATATGCATATTCACGTATATATTATTATTATCCAAAATTTATTTAAATATATATTTATGAATATATGCACAAATGGTTGAATTTATATACTAACATGCATATATTTATATAATTAATGCGTGTTAATATATAAATAAATATATAAGCATATATATGCATATATATATGCATATATATGTACATTCATTTATGCTTATAAACATATAGATAGATATATTTTCATATAGATAACTATATATAAATATTAATATTTACATGTCAATATGTTTATGTATATATATACGTTTATATATGTATATTTAAATATATATATATATATAGATATACATATATACATAACTTTATACATTTATATATATGTATATGTAAACTATTTTATACAAATACATAAATATATTAATCATTACAAATATATATATATGTCTATATATATATATATATATGTATTTATAGATATATATATATATATATATATATGTGGATACATGTGTTTATACATATATACACACACATATATATATACGCATATATATATGTTTATTTGTATATATAT
Organism: Urechis unicinctus; assembly: GCA_034190875.2. NCBI lineage: Eukaryota > Metazoa > Annelida > Polychaeta > Xenopneusta > Urechidae > Urechis > Urechis unicinctus. The sequence continues at coordinate 6,933,575 of CM067354.1, forward strand.
GCATATATGTTCATCTATATATATATATGTATATGCATACGTATATATATACATATATATAGATATATAAATATATAAATGTATATAAATATATATTTGATACACAAGCAAAAACGTATATATATATCCATATATATATTTGCAAAATATATATATATATATATTTATATATATTTACATATATATTTATATATATATATATTTAAACATATATATATATATGTATATATATAAGGAGAGAGAGAGAGAGAGAGGGAGATAGATAATTTATGGGCAATATGCACATGCATGAATAATTACATACACAGGTTCCATTCTGCTATAGCTACAATAAGTAGATGTAAAATTACAATATAGAAGCAACAGATTATATAACACTGCATGTAATATATATATATATATATGTGAAAATATTTATATACATATATATGTATATATATATGTGTATATATTTATATATATGTGAATATATATATATTTATATATATATTATGTATACATATATATATATATATATATATATATATATTATATATATATATATATATCTATATATATATATATATATATATATATATATATATATATATATATATATATATATATATATATTCTTATGTATATATATATATATTTCGGTTACTCTTGTCAATATTTTTTTTTTATCCAGCCCGATGAAAATATACAATCCAAGGCTATCTTTTTTTAAATTTTAATTCATGTTGATTGATCATACTTGACACGATAGAGAATCTGAACATTAGATCTGGCGTTAGAATATCAATGTTTACAAAGAAAAAGAAAAACTTTCTATTTGATATCGAAGGTTCTCAGTCATATATATAGCATGCACATTATACAACTTGCAACTTAAGTCCGCTAACTCAGACCATATTGATATTACAAGTAGGTTAACTCGGCTCTGACCTAGTCAAAGGTGACATGTCGTCAAAACAGATTATTGACAACCAGTTTCCGATACGACTTTGCTTACAGTTAATCTCCGTACGAGAGAAAGAGTCTTTATGATTCAACCTCAATTATAGCTTCCAAATTCAACAAAATCAGAATTGAGACAATGGTGAAAGCACCACTCTGCATTTGACTACTTAATTGCATAAGAAAACATCATTATAGCCCGTTTACTAACCTTATTTAAATGAGAATGCACGGCACTATATGATAGGAGGCATAATATATCATTTAGCCATTGAGTTTGAGTTCAATCACGCGTAATCGCCGATTCGTTAACTTATTGCTGGCTTTTGAGAATTAGTAAATCCCATGTCATGTAACTACACCTCAGAGGTGAGGTTTTGCGTTTGTTTCCAGGGACAAATTAAGACAAAATTGTGGATAGACTAGTATAATGTTACATGCGGCCGAATGTTCATCAATCTAATGCACCACGTATATATGTGGATAGAATACAGGCCGTCATAGTAAGATTCCTATCGTGTGCAATATATCAGTAATGAATGCTATAATGGAAACGCTGCAAAATTCAAATTATCAACGACATCAGCTGGAACAAATATGGCATCAACAATGTGACTACAATTCCGATCCGAAGAGAAGAGACAACTCACGTCAAAGAGTGAAAATCGTAGTTTTAACAATATTTTGCGGTCTGTTCATGTTAAACTCGCATGCTGCTGTGTGGCTGCTTGGTGCGGCGTGGAGTGTAAGCGTGCATACCGAGTTCCATCTTGATTAAATACATTGCTTGTTGGTGACAGGACTAATATAGTACTTTGAGTCACGTCTTTACATAGTGTGACACGCCCAAATCATTTTAGTCAGTAAACTCTCGAATATACCCAACTATGCATTACGCAACCAGTCACATCGCAGGCTGCTGAGACATCTAGAGGCTACTCCGGAAATGAAATGTGACTGTTGCTGTTGAGTTGCGTGGTTACAGATACAAGCCATGATGATCCTCATGTAGCCGACACTGACGGGCGAACTTTACATCAGCGTATTACGGCTTTGTCGTAAGCTTCGGAAAGCATTAATTTCGCATTTTGCTATGCACAGGTAATGGTAATGTGCTTATATCAACCACTTACTATCCAGTCATCTAGAAAAAAAACATATCATATATGCATGAACCTCAGAACCCAACGGAATCGACCGTGGAGGCAGCTGCTAAATATATAACACATGATTCTAATTAATTGAACGAGGTTGTTAGTAATATTAACCTGTCTTGCTGATTAAATTGTACCTATTCCATATATATTGCTTTCCATTTTAGAACTCAGTGCGATTGAAATGCAGCACCTGCTGACTAATTTGCTGTGATATGTGACAATCTCTACATTTCTATATCCAAATGTCGATGCTCGACTGCCGAGCGTGTGTCTTGTACTATCATTATCATCATCATCATCATCATCATCATCATCATCATCATCATCATCATCATCATCATCATCATCATCATCATCATCATCATCATCATCATCATCACTATCAGCTACTTCACCTTCTTCAAGTTGATTCCAAAGATGCCTAATTTAATAAATATCCCATGAAGAAAAGTATCCTCACTGTTCTATGCAACGCTGGTGATTAATAGTTCATTATTCTGCTTATAGCTACAGCTGGTAATGTGAATTACCACCACAAGGGTTTTGAAGGGAATGGTTATTTGATTGATTATTGTATTCCGTTACGTTCAATACAAACTTACCTGAAACTTAGCACACCATCACCACTTACAGTAATATATTGCTTATAATGTTTGCGCATGGGAAGTAATACGAAAGAAAGTACCTGACTGATATATATATATATATATATATATATATATATATATATATATATATATATATATATATATATATATATATATATATATATATATATGTACATATATATATATATATGTGTGTGTATATATATATATATTTATATATATATATGTATGTACATATATATATATATGTATATATATATATAAATACATATATATGCATGCAACAAACAAATTATTATTGCACTCTTATTAGCACTGTTATGCGTGTGGTCTACTACAAATGTGTATAAACTTGAAGGCCTGATGGCATATATATATATATATATATATATATATATATATATATATATATATATATATATATATATATATATATATATATATATATATATATATATATATATATATATATAGATATATATGTATATATATATATATAAACGTGTGTGTGTGTATGTGTTTTGTGTGTGTGTGTGTATATGTTACCGAGTCTTTGCATTATGTCCTTCCTTGCCTGTTATCACATAGCAGAAATGCTTTGGTTAGTCTGAAGTAAAAGTGTCCTACGTGCTTTAGCGTTTATGCAACGGGAACGAATTACTGCACATTGAATAGCTTATGATGGGCACGTGGGAGGTTGCAATTATCGCAACACCTGCAACGGCGTTGGCAGTGTTTTATGACAGATGAAAATCTTACCCCCAATTGGCGCAGCACGCGAACTCTGCCGTAGCTGTTTCAGAAACAGAGCCCGCATCGGCTGTAGTAATGGTCCCTCTCAGACCTCGTAATTGGCTGTCCGGGTAGTGCTGTCGATGGGCATCATCGCAGTAATGATTAAAATTCGCCCTCGTTTGGCTATGCGCTGGATGCCCGGTGTGATGAGGGCATAGTAACAATGCTGCAGTGGCTTGCAACGAGAGCAAACTTTGCTTGCAGTTCACTGAATGTTGGATTTGAGGATATAATTGGTCATGCTTTCATATGACTGTCGTTTAATTAAATACATCGTTTGAAACATATGTAGCCACCTAAGCAGTATGCCATGACCACAACGACTTTTCAATATACCATCATAGCAGCAATATTTTACAAAACTTATAAAATGTGCCAAGAGTTGCTGATTTTTTCCGGATTTGAGCGTCCATTCTAGAACCGTTTATTGTGTTAGCAATGCGTAACTTAACGGATTGCGATATTTATTGGCGAAAGTGTCGATATATCAGTGGAGCCGCTGCTGGCGGTTATTGGCGATAATATGCATATGTCAAATGTGATGACCAAATCAAAGGATGCAGAGAAGTGTACCTTGTAGCGCATTGACTGCTTCTGAATTTTCCATTGATACCGGAGTAAGAGAAATGCGAGGGATAATATGCTATATGGCCTTAGGGGTACAGCGTATTGTTTACCTCATAATGTATAATATGCTATATGGCCTTAGGGGTACAGCGTATTGTTTACGTCATAATGCATAATGTTATGACTGGGATAAAACAAAAACCGCAATATCTTTCCAAACTGATCATTATCGAACATAGTTTTATCGTTACGTTCGAGAAGCTGTCGCTAATTATCGGTTATAATCTAGCTCTTACAGTCCCAATTGTGTAAACAAATTATTGCCAAGTACCTATCATTCCATTGGACAGCCATGTTTCGCAGGGTGACATCGGTCGAATTCACAGGCAACACTACTTTATATTTTGCTTGACGGCAGCCAGTGCTAATGGAGAAACTGAATGACGCAGTTGATTTAACCCATGGTCGCTATAATGTGCCTACAGTACCTGACTTCCTGCCATGTGGATATTTATGTACAATTCAATGAGGTGTGCACGGGAATGCCAATACTATCCGCAAATGTGGAAAGGAGTATACATATGCAGAGTGACGTTCCACTGCATTTGTCAGTGAAGACCTTATTGTCACCTTCATCAGGCTGCCCACGTAGATTTGCAGGTATGCTACCGTAGGCTGGTGACACAGCGTGTCGACTGTTTATTTCTCACGTGACCTCATTCACTAAAATTTATGTTGGTCTTTCGACACTTGAAAAAAAATTTACAAAGAGATATGAATGACCTGGTACAACAGGCAAGTTTCTCCAGCGCATTTTTATGAACTTCTAATCTGTCTTTCCTCATATGCTCTCAATGTCATTCGTCCCATAGTTCAGTTTGTCCCAATATTATGTCCTTAATAATTGGGCAGTACATTCTAAAGTTACATGGTCATCTTTGCCAGCTCGATGCACCCAAATACAACCTAAACAGCGATGTGGCAGAGTTCTGCATCCAATCGTAAGATCTGTACAAAGCGATGAGTAATAGAGAAAAATGAATAGTTAGGTTGGGCAATTAGTTTTACAAACGGAGCAACCAATAAAATGCGTGCCGCAACTTGGGCTGTCGATGCGCCACGCCATAACACACACATGACATTGATTAAGGTAAATAACTGCAAACAACCTAAATTATTACGATAAACCTTCTGCTTAATCATGATCAGTGCAACAACGATCACGATACGAACTACGAACCTACACACTTACCAACCTACCTGCCAACCCATCCACTCACCAACCTATCCACCTTCATACCTACATACCTTGCTGCAGGCAACTAGGTACTTACCAATCCTCAAACCTACCTACCAATCCACTTTTCGACATATCTACATAACTACCTACATACCTACCGGCCTACCGTATTGCTGGTGTTCGGTTGCGTTGGTTAAATAGTTCCCTATTGTGCGTGTAATGTACACAAATGGCCCCCTAATCTTCCGCTGCATTAAACACCCAATTCATCTGCTGGGGTGCATTTTCTACATTAACACCCACTGTTTACGGTCTTGGTATCACTAAATCCTTACGCGCAATAAATTGCAGGTGACGACCATTTTGTTAAAGGAAAGTACTCACTTGAAGCTGATCATTTATGCATCTGCCCAGTGTATAAAAAAACTGGATATTGGTTCATGGCGTAAGACTGTTCCCTTCTCGAAAACGACAGCAATCGACCAGTCGATCCTCTAAGCATGATTAAGATCATTATCGTTTGTTGTTTCGCGATTTGAACTGCATTTGAACACTTGCACAGGCTTGCATGTGGGGGAAGCTATACCTATTGTATTGTGATTGATGCATTCTATGCAAGCGAACTTAGTTATCAGTGATGAGACTTTATCATTGGATAACTATAAGTGCATTGGCTTTTTACTGCAGGTTTAAAGGTTTAGAATGCATATTGAAGCGTGCAATAACACATTAGCGAAGATGATCGTCTCCTTACAATGAGGCGAATGATTGTTCTATAACATCAGCAAAGACAACATCAATTTAAAATGTTTGCCTTCTTATCGCAAAAAACCATCAGAATGAAACTAATTCATTCATTATCTCAGACTAGTCAAGGTCCCCTAGCCTGATGTCTGCGGGCGCTGTTAACATGTTACTGATATTCAATAGTCTCGCCATCAGTCTAGGAAAGGATAGCGTCTTGAACTGGACGAGCATCCCAGATTTGGGATGCTCAAATCACAAGCCGTGTCTCTCAGTCACTCTCGGGTACTTTTGAGTCGTTGTCTCTCATTGGTCAGTTCTACAATTTCCGAAGAACTTGTCCAACCGGACGAGTGATTTTTATGAGCCGGGCACATATTCTACAACACCCCAATTTGTTGTTTCACGCTGAGTGGCACCGTTAATCACACAGTCGGCGAGAGAAGCAGACACACAACTGGTTCTTTTTAACTGACTATTACGTAAACATACTATCGTGCAGCTAAGCGATTAAAGCGCTTGTTGTGGTGCCAATTTGAACTTTTGGGACGCCCCATAATTCCAGAAGACATTCAATGTTTTCTCATTGGACGCAGACAACAACAATATACATGACGTCACATATAACCGAGGGTGCGTATCACAAGCCAGTTACGTGAGCCAGACACGCGTAATTAAGGTCAATCCGGGTCACAACCTTTGCGTTGATTGGTCACGAAGATTATCGAACGTGTCTAATGAATATTTGGACGCGCCAGTTTAAGACATTGTCTTGTCGTAGACTCTAGGGCGAGAAGCGTAACGGAACCCCTGGATTCTGGGACGCAGACTAATCTCAGACCCTCCTGTAATAAACAACATTCCCCAAATCAGAATCAACCATTTTGTCGATGCTTAGTCCCTTGAATAAGATTTAACATTGTTGCTATGTACCTGTAGCTAACAACTCTCTGCGCCCTCAGTGACGACTGCTATTGCGATGGATTACCTCGTTTCGTCTTTGCAGGGTCATTGATTTTTATATTAGAAGAGAGATCGTCTGGCAAAAGACAGCAGGTAGGCAAAACTCTAAGATACATGTTCATTTAAAACGAATTTGACTTGGTTTTCTGCTTTAATTCGCATATTGTAACTGGCTCCTCATCACATCAGCTGCTATTTAAGCGGCTATATTACGTGCTATGAACATACCCTAGATTGGATATGCAATAGCACAAAGAAATTCTCCGCGTTCATTTTCACAGAGTGTAGTCACTGAATTAGACTTCACACTACTGCTCGACTCCGCACCAGAGAGATAGTGGGTAATGAATAACGACAACGCAGTTGGTTGGTCTCTCTGGATTTCCGAATTATTCCGAATGATTCCTGTCCTCAGTTCTTGAGGTCTTTATATACCATTTTGTTTGGCGTGCGACCAAAAGGGAAGACGCCTCATTAATTCATCATGAATTCACTAAGCTATATGTAAGGCGAATCACCTTAAACTTGAATGGTCTTTCAGTCGGCCAAGACATTTACATATAAACATACGATTAACATTACACAGGAGATTATATATAATGTGACTTAAACTGAAATGGCATTCCATTTGGCCCCAGAACATTAACATACATGCATAAATTAGACTGACCCCCAACAACTATTTCTAAACTTTAAAGGGTTCGGCAACATCAAAGAACAATCGTCACGTGACCTGGCGGAGGTCAACATTAGACCGTTATGACTTTAGACCGCTACATTATGACACATGGTTCTACTCCACAGGGGTGGAGGGAGCCTGGCCTAAGCCGTCAATCATAACATTAGGGGGGGGCCTAGCCTAAGCCGTCAATCATAACATTATCTCCCTCTCTTTCTAAGTTTGTGGCAATTCAACAAAATTGAAAAACTTAAGACAGGTCCCTAATCTTCTATATTACATATATTGCTACTATGTTCTACGGATATACACATTACAACGCAAGTACATTCTTTCAGGCTGGCGTGAGATCATGGACCCACGGAGACTGTGGTGGGACGTGGCAGCGGCAACTGGACATCATGGGTGGAGGCCTGGATGTCAGTTCTGTCTGCACTGCAGGGATGACGTCGGCAACTGCTCCCACACCTCTCGTCTGGCAAGCTGTTGGATCTCAGGACCATGGGAGTGATGCACCCAGAGGCGGGCTGGCTGGAGGACTAGGAACGCTCGACATTGTTGTGTTTTGAGTTTGTTTGCCTGTTTACTATTCCTTCATATCTAAGTTGCCACATTAATACTAACCTTAAACAATACTTACTCTACAAAAGGAAATTACCTAGCATCCAATTACAATAAAATCACTCCACTAATAATTTCTGCGTTATATACTTAACACAGGTCATACATCGATAAGGGTGAGATAGCAGCGCTATTATCTTATTCTTCCTGCTTTAACTAACAGAGTACATCTTAAAGTCCTGTTCTAGGCCATTGGTTGATCTCCCTAACTGGCCTCCTTAAGACCAGGACGCAGACCTTGTTTATGATTAGTTCCCTGATGCATAACTTGGACCTGTGGCTAATCCGAGTTACTAGTCTTTGAACTAAATAACTCTTGTCTGAGAGTGTCTTGAGGTGAACAATCTATAGGATAAACAAATCACTTGCAGAACCCTATCATGCCAATTAAAAACATAATACTGACCCCAGTAATCAATAAACAGAACAAACATGGTTTTTGTTTTGCGGCGTATTTCTGTGTAGCATCATAAACATGTGATTTGATTTAAGGAGGGATGACCGAATTTAATAAATGAGTTTGGGGTATACGTAGATCATCATATGTATTGTTAATCACCTGTGCCAGGTGGGGGTGGGATGATTCGAACGGAAGAATCTTAATAGGTTGGAGAGTTGGTAATGTTACGGTAGCCTTATTATGGCAGTGGTTAGCTTTGAGTACCTTGGGTAGTTGGCTCTTATGTGTGCGCAGGTGAGAAGGCGCGGCGAACAAGACTTAACCATTGTTCCCATCCTTTGTTAACAAACTGTTGGATGCAATCGGGTGTGCGTGGACATGGAAGGTTGAAAGCCCCGTTGGCCTGATTCCTAGGGTTCACTGCGGCGGCGGTGGCAGGCGTTTTAACGTGGGTGATTAGAGGTTGGCGGAAATCGGGTCGAATTGGCCGTGCATGTGGTGTTGGAAGAGCTGTGTCTTCAACTTTCCTCCGTGCGGGTGGAGGGTCAATATCATCATAAGAATTTGGCTGCGGGATGAGCCTGAGATTGCGTTGATTTGCGCGGATTTGTCTGCCGGTCTCAAGATCCAAGAGGGTGAGTCCTCCCTTGTAGTTGCGGATAACCTGATACCCTGGCTGGTACCTCGCTTGACCTTTGTGAGGGTTGAGAACCCGTAAGCTGACAAAAGAGCCACATGGCAGCTTGTTATCCCTGCCGGCATCTTCTGTAGCGTATTTCTGCTTCTGCTTAACTCTGGCTTCTTTAAATAGCGTTTCGGCTAAGCGGATGGCTGACATTCTATCTCCTTCCTCTGGGCTGTTTTGGTAAGAGCGGGGTAGTCTTGGTCTCTTGCCGTAAACAGCCTGGTAGGGCGACAGACCTCCCGGGCCCTCGGAGATTCTGTACCCATAAAGCGCCTGGCCAAGATATTTGGACCACTTCCTTTCTTCTCCGCCTGTTAGTCGCAATAGGATCCTCTGTATGGTTCCGTTGAACCTCTCTGTCATGCCTTTGCTCTGCAGGTGGTAGGGACTGGTCCTATGGTGCTCAACGCCAAACTCCTCCATCCATTTCCGGAAGGGTTCATTGACGAATTCTCCTCCATTATCGGGGGGGGGGAGCCTGGCCTAAGCCATCAATCATAACATTAGGGGGGAGCCTGGCCTAAGCCGTCAATCATAACATTACGTGTATATATTAACAACCAAGGGAAATTATATAACGCCCAGCCGTGAAACTTCAGATGACATTTTGACGAATATTCCTTTAAACTTTTCTTACGGATTGAATGTCGCGCATCCGCTAATGGTAAATTCATTAACAAATCAATTGTAAACAGTTTTTCAACAAATGCATTTTCTTTCATCGTTGTTCAATCTTGCAGGCTTCTAACTATGCATCTGATTATTTTGGACAGTGGCAGGTCCTGAGGCCCAAGATCTCTTTCGTACCTTAACTTTTGATAATGCGGAGGATAAATAAGACCATGCTGATGTCATTGAAAAATTCCGTGAGTTTTGTAAGCCACAACAGAACGATATCTACGACCGGTACGTGGTTAGAAAAAGAGGAAGGTGAGACTTTTGAAGCATTTTTGACTGATTTGAGAGTCAAATCAAACACGTGTAACTTTGGTACGATGAAGAATGACTTCATCAAATATCAGATTGACGTTGGCGTCAGAGACATGAAACTTAAAGAGAAACTTTTGCGAAAATCTGGTCGTAGCCTAGCTGACGATATTACGACGTGTCAAGCGCAGGAAACAGGTTAGGAGCAAATAAATTTTTTTTCCAAAATGATGAAGAGGTCCGCGTCAATGCCATGACACAAGAAAGGTGTAAGCCTGGTTTAAAACATAAAAAAAATTACAAACGTATCTCAAACCCAAGACAACGTGCTTCTGAGAGTATGCACAATTGATCACGTTGAGGATTTGATCATGTAAAGAACAAGCCTGGGGAAAAAGTGCTTGAAGTGACACGGAGCCAATCATTTGGCACCTAAATGTCGCTGAAACGAAGTGCAGTCAGTCGAGGCTGCAGCTGCTGGTTACGTAAACGACTCAGAGGCAGAGGATTTATTTATTAGTACTGTGAACCGAGTCGATCGCACCAGATTTGAATGGAATGCAACGATTGAAATAAATGGCACAGTGACTCCACTTAAAGTTGATAGTTGTGCTCAGGTAAATATCCTAAGTTGGGGTTATAGTGAAAGGGTCTAAAGGGGTGATACATACCATGTATACTCAGAAAAGACATGCTTGCTAGGCTATACAAAGGACACCTCGGAATAGAGAAATGTTAAGCCAGAGCGAGGCAAGCGATGTACTGGCCCAATATCTCCCCAGGACATTCAAGAGATGGTGAGTTGTTGAGGTATATGCCATAAGTATCGCTACAAGCAACTTAAAGAACCCCTTCAGCCACATGAAGTGCCAGAAAAACCGTGTTCTAAAGAACGAGCAGATTTGTGTAGTGACCATGGAACTGATTATCTTGTAGTCGTTGATTACATATCCAGAAATTGAAAAACTTGAGGACTTGACTAGCGAATGTATCATTCAATCATTTTGAGGCTCCTATTGCTCACCACGGGATTCCTGAGGTAGTCGTCAAAGACCTCGGAACACAGTTTACCTGTAGAAACTTAGCTCAGTTCGCAAAGAACTATGGGTTCTCACATATGACGTGAAGCCCAAAGTATTCCCAGAGCACCGAAAGGGCAGAACAAGGGGTACAGATCGTGAAGCGCATTCTCAAGAAATCCCATGAAAGTGGCGCGGAACGTTACCTCGGTTTGTTGAACAATCCCATAACTTTCACTGCGCTAATCAGCCACGGATTAACCATGTCGTAATAGTCAGGGTTAGAAACACTCATACAAATGCATATATGTTTACCTATATATATGAATAAGTTTATATATATATATATATATATATATATATATATATATATATATATATATATATATATATATATATATATATATATACATATATATATAAATGTATATATATGCTTATGTTTATATATACATACACGTATATATATAAATCGATATTTATGGATATATTTATATATATGCGCATATATATATATATATATATATATATATATGTTTATTTACATATAGTTTTGTATATCAATTAATATGTACATACTTGTAAAATATGTATATATATATATATATATGTTTATTTACATATAGTTTTGTATATCAATTAATATGTACATACTTGTAAAATATGTATGTCTGCACAAATATTTATATAAATATACACATGTATATCCTTATATATATGCATACATACGCATGTGTAAGCTTATGTATATATTTATACAGATGTACACGTATATATGCATCTGTGTATATTTATGCATGTATATTTATGTATGTGTCTTCATCAACATATATGAACATATATATATGTATATATATATATATATATATATATATATATATATATATATATATATATATATATATATATATATATATATATATATATACGTATATATAAATATATATAAGCGTAAATGTACATGTCTATCATTGCATAAATGCATAAATATATTTGTGCTCAAGTATGACACATACCCGGGACATGATACTTCGAGTGTCCCATGGTTATGATGATAATTGCAAAGATGATAATACTGATATTGGTGATTATATGAGTGATGAAAACCATCACCATAGGAATGACTGTTCGAAATGACTTTAGCAATAATTTAAAATTGAGGGCTACGCTTCGTCGTCAATGTCCATACATTGGGTCTAGGAGGAAGATACATCGCAGCGCGGCGTTGGAACGTCATCCTGAGCTGACTCATGGTAGTTATAGATCGATATGATTCACCATACATTGGTGCTGAGCAGTATTTATGGTCAGAGTGGTTATTGCTTAATTAAATGGGGTGACTTTTTTATCCCCTTTGATAGACGCAGCCAATGACAACGCTGCCCCCTTTCTATACATGCGCTAACGCATACTGTTTGATCAGAACATGACAGTAGGTTAATGTTTGGTTGAATGAGTTCGGCTCAAGATAGGCCAGGTTGGCGAGCAATGTTTGTTCTTCTAATGGCAACATAACAGTAGTCAAGTTGGAACTGCTTGGTAAGGGATAGAACAGTGTTGCTTAGTGAAAATGTGATTCTGGGAAATGTGTGTCTTGTTGATGCCATGTTGAGGCAGTGTTCCCAGCATCTTTCTTAACATAGAGTATTAACTATATACTATATGGCAATATACATCACCGATGTATTATGACTAAGGCGCGGTGCATTAGACAACGTAATATGCAGACCCAGAAGATTTACTTTGCAGGACCCTTTGAAACTTACGCAGATGTATATTGGAGGTTTTGAGACCATGTGGCAATAAAACAGGCAAGCGCAATAGTGGCAACAGTGCGTAATGTCAGCCATAATGTTATCATAGCATTTTATGATACTGCTAGCGCAAACTGTGGTTAAATACCGCCATGTACGACATTAGGAATGGAAGTTAATATTGATCAATCTCCAAGAAACATGATTGCCTTCAGCACAAATTACGTAACGGAAGGGGTGGGGGTTGGGAGTATTGCATCAGTGTTACGATGAGAGGGGGGTGTTGTCTGCACCGGCGTTACTTAACACGTTATTTATCAGTACATCTCGTGGGCGGAGAATGTGGTGAGGATTAGGAGGGGTACGGAGCGTTCCAATAAGAACAGGTACTTCTATACCTGTAAGTTGCTTAAGGCAGTATATATATAGAGGGGTACGGAGCGTTCCAATAAGAACAGGTACTTCTTTACCTGCGAGTTGCTTAAAGCAGGGGTTGTGTACGGTTTTATTTGGATTGTTTAATATACCCTAACTGTAATGTATCTCTTTAGGGCAGCGAGAATGAATTCCTGCTTAAAATGAATTGCCCCTGTCAGGCTTCAGGTACCTGTGATTAGTTTGGTCTTTGCCAGTGATTCATATTTGTAAATATTCGGACCACAGAGCGAGGACATTCATCAGTTACGCGCCTTATATTATGATGACTCCAATACCATGATGTAAATAACTGGTTAAACTATATCATTATAGCACACATGTAACACCCACGAAATGGAACAAACACTGATAGCGTAGCAGATGCATAGTGATGTTATAAGAATGCGAATCCACATGAGGGATATACGGTTTTTAAAAAAATCTACCCGTAAGTGATGTCTGTCAGCAAGCGCCGGTGTTATTCAAACATATGACCCGGCACTGCCAGTGGAAGTGGCATATTTTGAGAATTGTGTGTTGCGAGTTTTGGAAAAGCTTACATACATTTTTTTAAATATTCTCTTGCAACATTCACGTTCTCAGGAATATCTGCATTTCACAGCTCGCTGAACCAGTATAAAAGTCAGCTCCACGAATCAGGCTTGAGCTTTTTGTAGTTTGTTGCTATCATGAAGATCGAATGAATATGAAATTTGTTGCAGAACTGCATACAAATACTTTGGCACTGAAGTAGTTTGACACATGTCGTATTTTTGAAGCACTGACAAACTTTGATATTGTTAAATGGGCTCAGGAGAAAATATACACAGGGAGAAGAGCATTCCACTAGTCAGAATGTGTAGGCATTCCCATCTTTTATAGTTTATGAGACGGAATTCATCCGCAATGTCTTGTTCTAACATGTGGCAGTCAAATAAGACTAGCTTTTAAATCACAATGAGACCATCATCTTAAATTAATGGTCAAATTGATCTTACATAACGTTATGGCGATGACAGGTGCCTTTACAGCAATGCGTAGAGGGCTTACTCCGACTAAATATGTGGTGAATATGCAATTGAGTGAAACACTATGCGTCATCAGGTAGGGCTACCATGAAATCCTCTGGCTTGTAGTGGCAAGTGCGCCCCCGAATTCATCAGAAACTTCCATGTGATTTTAACAGGTGCCGTATTAACCTATTTTCAGGGAGGTGGTGGGCGATAGTTGGCCTTTTAGCACAGCTGTAACTCTTAAGAGTTAGTCGTACAGTTCAATTCAATCAATTGCAAACTATGCGATTCCTTCATCTCGATACTTGGTTGCACCTAACACATTGGTGAGAACTTTTGCCGCTGCTCGTATGCGTTCACAATAGCTTCCCAGTGATTTTGCTATATTGACGGGCATATAAATTTACGACCTCAATGAGATCCCAGATGCAATGTATTTACTGTCAACATACCGTTTGCACCATCGCAAGGTATGGACATAAGATAAAAATAAAATGTTGAAATTCTAGTTGGTAAGCGACTTAATGATTTGCAAAGCCTTCGTTACTAAATACCCCTCGTGATAAATTTCATTTGTTCTTAAAGGAAGTTAAATATATCACAGTTTACAAACAAGATGGTACGTTTCGTGCGCAAAATTCTTTCATATCCTATTGTAAAATAGTACTTCCTTTATTATATTTGTATATTCAGGAACAACCATGATCAGGAAAAACATGTGACATGCATTGTCCATTGTCCAAAAAACATGGTTACACACAACTATGTCGATCAAATCATTGCAATTCGTGACATACCGAATGCCATGGCTGTCACTATCCATTCGAAATCTTTATAAGTTGGGTAGGAGTTAAACCTGTATGAATCCAAAACTTAATTAAAGGTGATTGTTGGTCTGTGCAGAATGTGTTTGAAAATGATCTCGTTGTGATTTCTTTAATAGAGGTATTTTCGGTAGATTTCACAAGTGATGCAGTCCCCGCTATGGCATGCACACAAGACAGAGTGGCAACTACCGTCAAGCGATGTTTTGACGACACAAGCGTTGTTGCCTTATCACAGCTATATCCACCAGACAGCCTAAGCTGCAGCGCAATAAATATAAGTTAGCCATGTCTTCACTCATAGGCGGCTCATAAAAACATATGCAAGGAGCTATATAATGACCAAGACACTGGACAGCTTAATGCACTTTTGACGAGGCAATAAACCGATACATTTTGAATATACGTCATTCATTGTAACTATCTATTTGTCAGATTACTTTGAATATATATATATATGTATATATACATATATATATATATGTATATCTATGTATATATATATATGTTTATATATATATATAAATATATATATATATATAAAGCTATATATATATATATATATATATATATATATATATATATATATATATATATATATATATATATATATACACTTACAACATTTATATTACTGCAGCACTACCGTTATATATATTACAGTGTTATACAAGTTCGAATGTAATCGTTACCCTTGCTTTTGGCAGCAGCACTTTACTTTATTGGGGTAGCCTTGTGAAATAAGTAATGTCATCTAGCAGGTGAGTACAAACGTCGAAAATACATATCTAGCAACTCAATTTTAGTTGATTTTAAGCCCTTGACGCTGGTAACAAAATACCAACCTAACATTGGCGGGGTAATGGAACAGTTATTTATTTGAAGTAAGTGTTAATGCTACAGTTTGAACCGGCCTTAATCAAATTTGTTTTACGTCCATTCAACACATTTATGCTACATACGGTTATTTTGCCTATTCTAAACCTCTGATAACCGTCCGTTCACAGCAGTGCGCAACTGTTCAGGTGTAACAAATATGTATGTTTAAGATTTCTTAACCCATGTATAACGCAGCCTATCGCAAACACGAGAATTATGCTATACGTTTTCTTGCGAGGAAGTGACGTCACTTGTTCTGCGAGGCAATTAACGTCGACGCCTTACAATATTTTCAGTAGCTGCTTATCATCCTTCGCGACAAAATGCTGCCAGCTGCACATCGCTCACGGTGATCAATATACCCGCGATACACACCACCTGTGTAATGACGAACCACCGCTATATTAGGCGAAGAATAACTAGCTTACTTCGTCAATATCGAACCCACAATAAAACTTCCTGCTGTAGCATATGATATCAGTAGATCTACTCCTTCCTGAATCTAAAAAGACGTGCGTATCAATCATTTGCTATAACCGATTTCGGTGGTTCCGGCTGTATACAAAAGTCTAGCTTACGGGAAGGGAGGTGACCATTTGACGCGAACGAGCTTACTTGCAGTCTGTTTTTGTACTGAGCAGACAAAATTGCGTCACTCATCATGACGTTTGCAAAGCAGGCGTTATCCCATGAGTGTCCCCATATTCCATGTCACGCAATGTAATTATGATATTTATCCAGCAAACCAATTACATCTTTATTCAATTAGGCAGAGTAATTAAGTAAAAAATGTTATTCCGTCAGAATACATAAGGAGCTCCGGAAGCAACTGAGATCTGGCCTGATATATGCACGACAGACTCGCGACCATGCCGAGTAATATATTTCCCAGCAGATACTTGCAGGCATAAAACAAGGACTGCGTCAATCAGTTGGACAGGTGTTTGCTGCTCCTCGCCAATGTTCAGGCAGACGCTGCTATTTCAATTAAACGAATAAATGGTACAGTCAATTCCACCCTATGCTCATATATAATCCGAATACAGCAGCAGCCATATGGTCATGTGGGGTTTACAGACGCACAAACAAAATAGCGGCAGGCAAAAGGGATTTTGAATTACCAGAGCGATATTCCTCGTGAGCCTGCATTTAACATCTGCAGCTTTGTCTCTTGATTATCACACAGCTTGGTGTTCATTGTAGCAGATATTGAAAACCTCACCGTTTTTATTACTTTGTATTTTGTAATCGCAACAATAGACTTCGAAAAAGCGACGGGTCAGAATCATCTGCAAATGGTTCAGACCCATTTGCAAATGGGTCGGACCCATTTGCAGATTTTTCGGACCCTTTCTGAGGATGGATAAGACCCAACTACTAAAAAGTATCACATCATGATTATTTTTATCGACATTTATCAATTTGTTTATGCCAAAAAGCAACAAAATTCCTGTGCAAACCACATCTAGAAAAGAAACCTATTGTGTCAAATAAAAACACTACATAGTATGTGTAAAGAAAATCATAATAAAAAGTAATAGAAATCAACATAAATATCAAATCCAACATAAACAAATATCACCATTGACAAAAAACAGTGGAAGCAAATGACATGGGAATGTTCGGGGTGCGCCTTATTATGCTAGATGGGAATAGAGGGATGTTTTCTGGGGTAGACATAGCTTCGGTTGCAAGGATCGTGTGCTGCTAGGAGGGTCTTGGCAAACGAGATGGCAAATACTCCACAATAGCTGCGGTTGCTCTGAAAGTGAACATTCATCACAGCAATATTTAAATCTTTGGCACTGACGTTCACGTTCTTGGAACTCAAATCCACGGTACGTTTCGAGGGCTTCCTACACAAAGAGTCATACACACAAACAGTATTCTGATAGTAGCCAATGTTTGAGATATGTTTATGCTGTTTTCTTCAGAGTGTGTTATTTCATCTGAAGCGCGAACCTTAATTCCTGTGGCTCAGTCAATGTATGACATTCCATTATCTTCGTCGCTAATTTTTATGTTTTCCCGGAATCTCCTGACCGCGATTGTAGTCTGTTATTTGCTTATGCTGAACGAAATGAGTCGCAAGTCGCGGTTTGACAAACCACGTAATTGTATGCTATGCTATTTAAACTTGTCCTGTATCACTCACGGTAAATAAACCTTAATTCATCGATTGGTAGTACGTTTAACACTGCAGGAATGCGAATGCTTCTGTCATAGTTAGTTCGTCTCAATCACTCAGGTCTACATTTTCTCATACCGATAATATACGGCGCTAAGTCATGTGATCATTGCTTAATGTGCAAATTGTGGTGATATAGACTTAATCTATTCAACGTTTACCAATATTCAGCTTGAGGATAGGTCGGAACTCATTCTCACCTTCATTGTCTGTTATAGTATGACATTCGCCGAAATTTTTAATGCAGGAATTTTATCATTACTGATCCCAGTGGTACCATCACCATCTCTATGTCTCCATTGTACTCTAGCACTTCAGCAAGCGACCGCTCTGTGATAGATGCTATCATTGTAAGATGGAAATCCTCGTACCATCAATCTGGTGGACCAGCAAGCTTACTGACAAGCACCACAGAACCACTTACTGCCGGCTGGATACTGTTCATAACTTCCTATCGCCGACTGGCATTAAACTTAGTAAACCTTAGTGACAGCATACGCTACAATAAGTAATATTTTAGCATCAATAAGCTACGATAACTACAGAGGCTACTGGAAATCGTGTGACTTACAGATATAAAGTTTTCCCATCGCCTGGTTATTGTTCATCGCTGCGTGTCAGACTTTGTATCTGGTGTATTGGGCCAGGTTAACAAGCATAATGGTATGTTGAATTATACACGAATTTGTATCGATAAAACTTGGACCTCGCAAATTCTTGCGTTGAATAACAATAGCACAAAAGTATAAATTAGAATAATCCATGTGTGTTTTATATTGACAAGCTATTTTATAATGGGGTGTGTTAGGGGACGGAGTTACATCTGAAAACCTGATTTTATAGACGAACACACAAAACAGAACGCACGGCATTACATGGTTATTTTTATATATCTGACGATTACTCTTAGCTTTCCACTTATCCTCAGCCAGACCTTGATATAATCTGTCTTCAATATGCTATTCTATCCTATTCTAATATAGACATATGCCTACCTGTGTGTACAGCGCTCTCTCGCTGAGTGTCATTCATCTCTGATATCACACCCTCACGTCTCGGCTAGACCTCTTTGCTCGTTCAGTGCCTGTAAGCGTCCCTATGCCCCTAAATCTTAGCCTGGCGTAATCACGCAATCTCGTTCACCGCTCACGGCCTTATCACATGACCATTAATCGAGTATCTATTGTGAGATGGAGGGACTACTCAATAGTAACAACAGCTTTCGTCATAAATTTGCGGCGTGTATTTATGAGGCTAAAGGGGTATTGGCTAACTCGACAACATGTCTGCCACCAGTATGTGACATTATGCCGTTAATTGTGAGAGATATTTAATAATAATATATTCAACTGTTGTGGGATACTGTCTTCTGCCCCAGAGTGGCCTTTTCCCCTCGTCTGGTAACTCTTGAAATTCAATTCATTAGCTGGATATTAATTTACAGGACGCACCAGCTCAGTTAAAACTGCAGTGATCAATACGTTATCATCCAGATAATCTATACCATCTCGTATTGATATAAGGCTTCATTTATATTACATTGTGGTAGACACAGACGGGCCACGCTCAACCTTCTTATTTTCTACTAATAAGCTGCTGCTATCCAGGGTAGTAGAAACACAAGAATATATCACGTTATCGCAAAACTTTTCCCAGTTTTACGTCAAGATTTCGACCATTTATGGGTAATCTCTAGAGCTGCGTTCAGGTCTTTTAATGACCAGAGCTTTTGGTGAGGTGAATGGAATAAGACACGTTATGATGCACACGGATAAGGCATACTAACTAAGGGACCTGTTGCTAGGCCAGCGGAACCATGGTGCAACAGACGCCGCCAGACTATCGAGCCAAGACACGCTATGTTTCGGTATTCAGAGCCTCAAATGTTCTATATAATTACAACGAATCAGGAGGACAATAAAGCCAAGGTTTCGGAAGGAATACAGCTCATTGTCGGGGACCTATACATCAAAGTAGTATAATTGCTTGTATAGTTGGTTTGCTTCGCAGTAATGTAGTTTAAGCGAGCTATGCGACAAATGAACTGATATGATGTTATAAAGTACCACACCTAGATTGCTTGAAAAATGTCTACTACCCAATCTGCTCTGGCGATCGAGGAAGACCAACGCCACAGTGCAGCCATCCTCGTGCTATCATTCATTAAAATGCTATGGATATGCTGGCACGTACGCACCATTCTGTTCATGGTCGGGTGAATACGTCGACTAAGTACCAGTCGATCTATAAATGATAGCATACTGGCGATATGACAACCTTAAAACCGGTTTCCACCCATTAGCCAGAGAACACTATCATCCGTTAATGGACGAATGGTTCAAAAGACACCATTTAAAGAATGTACCTAACATGCTGAATGATATGGACAGTATTATTGGCTTATAATACGCACAATAATAAACTGACAGTATATCTACTCATACCTACAAGCAGTTGGCATTTGCATATGAGTTGGTATATATCAGCACGGTAACTCTGCAAGCGAAAGCAGTCAAATTTAGCAATCGGACAAATTGTTTCTGTGTCCATCATTACTGATCTATGATGAAATAGATGTTGCTCGTTAAGTAACGGATTATTTCTAAAATTGCTCATCAAAAGACGGCGTGGTAAGCATAAAGAGAGCATCGATCAAGGTTTGTAAGAATCTCAACTTAACCCGCAATCATCCGAGCATTCATTTATTTAGAGTAATTTAGAGTACTTGCTTTCTACTTTTCCAGCTTAATCAGTACAATATGTACTCCGAGTTATTGAGGCATGCCATGAATGCTTCATTATCCCATCAGGTGGTCGTCACGGTGGACTTCAATGGAATTCGTGCTGATTACCTAACTAAACTCACTTATCAATCCTCAGTTTAGTACATAGCATTAACGGATAAGCTGATCAATGTCACTATCCTATGTACCTGTTCAGTGATCATCGATACATCATATTTGGCGTTATATGTTGAGTCGGGTTAAAGGACTTAGCATAAATTGTGTTGATTTATCGTACTGTACATTCTTAATATACATAAAACATGTCATTGCATCCTCTGTCATGATAAAGCGTTGAGATGACAACAGATACATCCGCGTATGGGTTTGTTTGTATTTCTGTCTCAATGCACAATCAATGTGCATTGTACATTATGCTTGGCTTCGATCTCGGTTCTCGCTCTTGATATGTTCTAGCTCTTGAGTATGCAAGAGGTGGTTTATTATACAATAAAAATCCTGTCAATAAAGCTAAATTAGCTAGTCACTAAACATATATTGTTTTAAATATGCTTTGGCGCAGCTATTGGCTCATTGGTTTTTTTGTTACTCCTCGATTTCTTGCAGCAATTTCGTTCGATGTTAAACATTTTTTAATGGCACTGTAACTGTACATTTAGGATATCATTGTATAATTTGAAAAATTACAGTCTCTTCTTATATACATATATTATATAAATTAGGAAAGATGTTCTACGGGTATTTAGCGCGCAGTTAGGTTTTTTTCATTACACACATATCATACCTCGACTTGTAACAAGCTAATGCTTCCAATGAACGCTTTTCGACATTTTAATGCAGTAGTTTGAGTAATAACGTTGTATTGTTATTATATTATAATAACCTCAGGCATTTAATATATTGATACGATACATATGGTCCATATGATAAACCCTATACCTATCGCCCTCAACAGAGTTACATTTCCGTAGAGATATGTTGCTTGCGGTAGTAAAAGGGCCCCAGTAAGTTAAATGTTTTTGCACATACTTCCTCATTTAGTGTACATTCTGAAAGGCAACTAGTATTCTCGGTGTTTTAAGAGCACCACAAATTATTGCATTTTAATGTGTATTCGTACTAATACGGAGGGTTTGCGGTTAAGCACCAAAAAGAAAACGAAAAAATGAACCGCTGGTTAATAATGGATTCATGAGAGAGATATAACGACCGTACCAATATTTATGTGCTCCAGAATAAGTAATTGGTTCTAACAAGGCAGCAGCTTGTTATTTAATCCTCGCAGCATCCCATTATTGCCATTGTGGGATCTCACACGACCGCGGAAAATTTACCAAAATGGTAGTCGTAAAGCTGCTTCGAATAATACAATTATAAAACATATGATATTTATCGCATGAATAACAGAAAACAGCTCATTAGCATGATCCTTACAAACATTGTACTCAGCCTTCTGTAATACAAATGAAGTCATGTTGAGACTAACAAATAATAGACATTTAGCATGCCACTCAGCTTAGGTCAACCAATCAACTCATATAGCATCCATATCCTTATTATTGTTTTACTGACAATACTCTGATTAATTTCCAGTTGTGATATGGTATTCGGGGCGAAACAGCAGGAGTTTATCAGCATTATCGAATTCGACATTGCTACATGGCAGGAAACTTACATACCTGGTACTGTTGTATCTCAAATAAACAATGGGTACTTGAAAAAACACAAGCAATAAGCGACTTATTTTGGGGCCATACAATATTGTATTGGACTTATGTAGTACTCCCATCGTAACAGTCACAGTAGCGACATAACGATTGACTCGCTTGATAGGACTTGGCGATTATTTGTACTCCTGCAAAACATGTGGATACATGAGTCACATAACCGCGGTGTACAGCTTTGATGTCAGGATGGCATGCCACATTGAATACTATCCATATTGCCATTGATAGAGGATCAACGAATAAGATATATGCGTATATCCATGCGTACAGCTTGCCGATGGAATTTTCGACATCAGACTTAATCACCATCGCTAAAATTTCAGCGGATATTTATTCGTGATTGATTAGATTTTGCGTCACAGCATAGGACAAGCTGAAAATGAGGCACACTGAAGCATGCAAGTAGGCAATATGGCCCATTGAAATCGGTAGATGCATAATAATATCATCTTATAACGCGATCCTAAGTAAAAACAAAACAACAAAATAGTGACTAATACCATTCGAGTTAGTATGTAAAAGCCCTGTCAACGATATTTGGGAACATCATTTCCCGAATAAAAACTCCAAAGCACAGTCACTAGTTCCATTAACGTTTTAGGGATTTTCCACATCACTGTGCCGCAATTGGGGCTGCGGTGCCTTGTGTGTGTTTGAATTATGTGGCAATGTATGTTGTCCAAGTAAGCGCATTGGTTACAGACGACACCATTTGACAGGGATCTTCCCCCAAAGTGTCGGCGTACTCTATTTGCATTCCGGGTGTATTCGGAACTGGGGGCACGTTTCACTGACTGTCAAGCTGTTCGCGCTTTGTTCGCGCTTTACCAGTTGCTGTTTTTGCGTTGCGTTGTTAAGCGCATTCTTGTTGTGTGTTTCTTTAGCTGTAAAGGACATCAAAGACGTCACCGAAGGTTTAGTTTAGAGTCAGCAATATCCACATAGGTCAAATTATATGGTGGAATAATGCACCTTAACTCGATATATTTGGTACTAAATGATATCTCTATAGCAGGATATACGCTCCCAGTCGTGCTAACATAGCATTCACCATCGAGGTATTAATCTCACAAAGATTGGCTGAGCGAGAAATGGTTATAGGAGCTTTATTGGTCCTCGCGATAAATGTGCGATAAGCAACTCAAGTTTGAAGTTTCCGTTTTAGCAGCTGACTGTTGTTAGTTAATAATTAAGGACATCATTTAAAGGACAAACAACAATACCAGACCCCGGTCTGCATAGAATGGAATTCCTAATTAATCACTGAGACGTATAAATCAGCCTTGCTAAATGTAATCGGCAACAACATCAGCTACGCGAGATCTTGTCTCCAGATTGCTTTGTTGTTTTGAAGATAGTTTGTTATCAAACGACCGAGAACACACGCTTTAGTCTATAATATCTTATTCAATGATAATCATCATTTCTGTCTTGGCAAGGGAAGTCACTCTTCCTATTAATGATAAAGCATACGATAAAGTAACGGCATGATAAATCACAGGGATCAAAGATGTTTTTCCCTGCGATCCGTCTGAAGAAGACTTCCGATCTCAACCGATGTGTTTAGAAAACGTGAATTAGGAGATGCAAGATTGGACATATCGCCGTATTCTTCCGTTTCAGATCCGTCTCCTCACGTGACCTAACGACCTTTGTACCAAATCAATGTTGTTCCATGAAATAATGTATATTTGTCAAACGCTTACCCTCAATAAGAGTCAAAGCTACCCATGTATCCTCATTTGATAATCCATTGAGAGTAATGAAAGACGCTATTAGTGATAACGAAGTGCGATTGTCGTATATGTTACTATTTGTATCAATTAAGTTCGTGTGTTAATCATGAATGTTGAAATGGTAGATTCGTTATTGTTCACATGCATTATAAAGGCTTTCTTACTGTTATAGGACACCTCATTTGTTAAGATAGACGCAGCAATTGCATTAATTGTGATCCCTATGAATGCCACATGCCTTAAAGGGCATTAAATTATAGAGAATGCAATAGCGACACCTTGATTCCTCAGTGTTTCGATTGCTTGGGGTAGATGAATTGTGTCTGTTTGGATGGTGTTAGAAACAATGAGGATGTCGTCCAACTTTGACAATTCTATGGAGTTTGAGACAGAAGAATCATGTCACAGAACACCGCATACCAGTGAAGCACATTTTATATAATAATATCACATGTCAGCAAACCGTCAGATAAGGACAAGCCGTTGACGAAATATATGCTATAATAAGTGATTGCTTACTAAACTAACCTAACTATGCATGCTGTTCATAGGCATTCGATACATGCCTCAGATTACTTCCCGGGTAATTAGCAGATACAGGCTGGTGGTAAATAATACTGAGAAGTTTTCATTTACTGCATTATTGCCAGTCCGTTATCTATTATTCCTACAACAATCATTTCATCAGCTACTTCAGGTGAAAAGTTGAATCACATTTATACAAAATGCAATATGTTTAGTTGAGCATGTGTGTTGTCTCCATTATTAACATAAATATATATATGCATATATAAATATAAATATATATAAATGTTTGTATATATAACTGAATATATGTGTTCACATACAGATATATATATATACTTATATATATTTATATATGTATATATATAAGTATACATCGATAATGATTCGTAAATGCCTATATATATATATATATATATATACACATTTTTGTATATATATATATATATATATATATATATATATATATATATATATATATATATATATATATATATATATATATATATATATATATATATATATATATATATATATATATATATATATATCATTTACGTATCATTATTGATGTGTCAGGGGATTTCATAAGGCTCCACCCTACCGGATATTACAGTGTGTTTAGAATTCCAATCCGTCTGACACGCCTGTATGTCTCACACTTACAAATTTAATGGAGCACTTGCGGTCTTTGTGGGCGTTACATAGCGACTTTTGACAGTGGGAGCATGTAGGAGACGCTCCCGTCATTTCAAGCGATTAGGGTGATATATGTCTGATGGTAGATAGCATGGATGGTTGCTTAGTACTAAGTTGACAGCGTGCGATTTGCTCGCTAAGAGCATGTCTGTCAGCGCATCAGCAATGTTGGGGTGATTGTTTTTTTGGGTGGCTGGAGGAATTATTTTTCTCTATAGACAGAAATAACAGGGGTATCTCCCCACTGTGTGTTTATTATGAGCAAGGACAGACGCAGATATCTACACCATTACTCGCCCAATAATTCTGATTAGGCATTGATCAAATTAGCGCTGCAGTGATCGCAACCTCCCAAGAGATGGTCTGCAGATGGAGCAGATCAATTACGGCGAGCCGTTCAGCACCTCATGTGAATACACATTACAAGTGGGAAAGCTCAGGCGTTTATGGATTCGGAGCAATACAGACCTAAATTGCCCTTTAACATCCGTTACAGCAAATCTGATGAGTATTGAATTGTCATGAATTGCTTATTTCAGTGGTGTGGGTAGGTTGAAGCTCTTAGTGAATTAGTACGTGCAGAAGCACAATTAACAACGAGTGCTCATAACTTGAGCTTAGATATTAGTGGAGTTAATATATGTCATGGCAATGAACATTCTCTCCTACGCCATCGCAGTGATGTAGAATGACATTTGTGCTGAACACGATGCCACATTTAATAAGTTCATAATCAATTTTGGTGAAACAGGAAATCAACATTTCTTAGGTACTTGGTCCATCTTTGATGCACATTAGAAAGTAGGCATCACCATCTAACATATTGCCACTGTCTGTCTCCAGACAACAAATGACATTGAAATAGAAAATGTCTTGCTTTTAATGTGTGCGGTGTGTGTGTGTGTGTTTGTGGGTGTGAGTGAGAGAAACAGTGAGAGATAAGCACAGAAATAGACCGCGCGTAATTAAACCATATATGCCGATCCAACAAAATGAACTTCCACGATGTTGTAAATACCTGACTTAATAATCTTCGCAGCAGCAATTTAATCATTCCACCACTAGAGAGATTATGAGCTTACGATATCTAAGAGAATGTCCTAATAATCCCCATGATATAAAGCATATGAGGTAAAACCGAATCGTTAATTAGAGGATTGATTATGACATAAATATATGTTCGTAACGCAACAGAAACGGTGTCTTTTTTACATTGCCCGTGACGTTATTAATGACGTCAAGTGTTGAGAATCTGTGGCTGTTGTTCGTAGGAAACAATACGTGGCAGATATGTCAACTGAGGGTATGCTTCTGTACTTGTATGCTTTCAGCTGCGGGGGGTTCAACAGAGAGCATCTCTTATCGACTCCATACGATGCACATTTGAAGGCCTTAATGTAGCTAGTCATACCGATTGCAGCTCGTCAGAGCAGTATTTATGATGGTGATAAAAAGTAGGGAGATTGTCATTACATGTGAATGATGGAGGATAAAATAAATGAGTGGCACGGTGCTATTACCTGCCAATCCACGCCGATGGCTTGACCAATAGTTGTCAGCCATAACGAGTTGTTGTGTGACTTTCATCAGCTCAATGTCTTATGTTGCTTCGCGTGTTTGAGCGTTAAAACGATAAATCATGTGGTTGTAGCGTTTATTGTATTTTGTGAGAAACCAGCAGATGAAGGCGTCATGGATAGACCCGGTTTTAAAGATCACTATCATTACTTTAACAGTGAATTGACATGACAGAATGTGCAACAAGCGCAAACGAGAATCACACGACCCTAATTCGCCGATAACTACTTACCTTAAGTGCCTATCGCGCGAAAAATCGCCAGATTACGGAAATATAACTAAAAAATACCTATTCTGTCTATGTGTTAGCCGTGAAAGTGCGCGTTTTAGGATCGAAATTTTGACTTTAATGATAAATCTGGCGTATCGAAACGACGAGCTCGTGAATAATTAATCGCCTTCGCATGACGGCTGCAGAACCAAACTTGGTAAGCTTTATCTGATCGTATTTCTGCTCCAGTTCATCGTTTATGTGTTGGCATGCAACGAATGAAGTGAATCCAAAATTTTACAAACAAAGTATGCACTCTCTTTTTCTGAACGCATTTTCTTACACTTATTATGTGTTTGAATGCAAGCAATCCAAAGCTGTTGTGATCCATTGAATTATACAAGTTCCCTTATGTCATGGATGTTGTCCATTGAGTTGGTGGAAGTGTTTTTATTGACCATAGTTACATGAATATTCAAATTAAGCTCAACTCATGTCACCACAAAGCAAAAAGTAAACAACAGAGCTTAGCAGCAAATAATTATTCCATATCAGACAGCAGAGGTGAGATATCAAAACGTTTCTTTTGTCTCATCAAATGGTTGCAAGGATTCATGTTTACAATGTTTCACCATGTAAAGCTCTTTGGCACAAGTTATAAACTAGCAACAACATATTTTGGATTAGCCAGTGTAATTATTAGAGATGCACTTGGATATGAAGTGGGGCTTATCACAGTTGATGTCAATAAATTCAAAGCTAGAACATACATAGGAGGATAGCATTTTGGTTGCCCAGCTGCAAAGCAATGCTTTCCCTCCTATTTCCCGCTATGGTTCCACGCATTCACCATTATATATCGTATTTTAGTAATTGTTACACAAAGGCTCTCAGTTGATTTGCGCTGACAGCGGCACATTGTAACACAATTTCGTTTGTGGAGCTAGGTACCGTCAATATGGTATATACTAAAATAATAAAACAACTTCGAGTCCAGTTACTCTACTGATGCTCATTCAGCTCATGATGTTTCTTTGTCCAAATTAATCGACATTGAGCGATATCTGGCAGACCAACAAATAATCTGACCTTAAAACTTGCAAGCTAACTGAACCGAATGACATCATAGCGTAAGCAGGGGGTGCCTGGAAATCTCTCTCCATCTCGCTTGGGTACTGAGCAGAACCAAATTCTGATACCTCTCGTTTACCACTCATGACAATGTTATTTCACGAGAACCACAGCGTCGTTACATCAGTTTCTGTCCTGTGTAACATGTATTGCCTACGTCATATCTTATGTCACGCGCATGCGCGAGTGACTCTGGAGGCAAGAAAGTTGTGTATTGGTTGACGATCGCATCGAGATTGGTGTGTAAATTGGAAACATTCAGTCGTGTTTTGAATTATTTTTGATAATAAATCGCTCTCTTACATGTCGGACTATTTTTTAACTGTTGATAAATCAGTTCAAAAGAAGTATCGTGAAAAGCTTGCCTCTGTTGGTGCTGATGTCACAGAAGAAGATCCATTATTATGGGATGGTTTCTGTGAACGATTGGCCACCTGTGATGTTTGGCGATATTTATTGCTATCTCATCAAGACACCATGCAAATACACCCATCAGAATATAGATGTATTCAAGCGGGACGGGTGCAGACCTGTTACAACAAGAAAACAATCAAAGACCATCTAGCCTGTGTAAAGTCTGTAACCGACGCTGACAATAAAGCTTGGGTGGCATTGCAGAGCGATGGGCGGGTGATAGCTGGTCTATGTACATGTATAGCAGGGTTAGTCATATTTTTCTTAAAAGTTTATTTATACTCTCAGCCCCTTATTCTACATTATTTTACATGCAAAACAACTCGGCTACTAATAGTATTATAGCTGCAGCTTTGATTTCCTGTAACATTCAGTCCAGTTATTTGCTTCTATTTTTAACACTAAGTAGCATATAGGATTATAATACCATTTGTGGCAATATGTTTATTTCCAGGCTTGGGGAATGCAATGCTTAACGCATGAATGCAATGCTTTTCAAAAGGGAAAGTAAGCAACGCGCATTCGACAAGTCGTCCTGCACCTCTTTGCCATGCCGATGGAATAGTAAAAGCTCCAAAAAGGTAAAATATATTTTCATGTGCTCAAATTGACCTCTTTAGTTGTGTTTACTAATTACAGAGCAGATATTACATCCTATTAAACAATAAATATATTGAATTATGTTTTTTGAACCTTCTGATTTTTTAGCCGGCAGAAACTTCTTTCGTTCATAAAATCAATATTCTGAAATTCTTTGCTAGTATGCAGATTATCAGGGAGGTGATCAATACGAATTTCAGCAAACCAAAACGAAATAGACGTAAAGATAAGCATGAGGAAGAACTGACAGGTGCAGACTGTTTTGACGACCCAACATAATTCCTGCATGAACGAGGAACCGTCCGCCCTGGGGCATCCATCTCAGAATTACAGATCCACAGCGACTTCAATATAATTCAACTCTCACGATTTACAAGAGTACCCATTTCACTTCAATGTCACATGACACTCTCAAAACAGAGACAAATCAGCTGCTGCAAATCAGCTGTCTATGAAAATCAAGCTGCAGCAATTGCAAAAGCCACACAAAAAAAAGTCATAATCATCAGCCAGACAACAGCTCAACCTCCAAATCCACCTGCACAATGCTCAATTGAAGGTACCATATGGACTGCAAACCCCTTGAGAAAAATGACACTGCTCATCGTACAACAAAAACAAGAAGACGAGAAAACTTGCAGCTCACTGTATGGTTGACTAACGAACTGTGGCTTGTAAACATTTGAAAATACTGACAGATAAAAACAAATAGATATGTACACAAATGCAATGGCATTTAATTTGTGTGCTGTATAGTGCCTAACACTTTGTAGATGTTGCCCCGTGACACAATATTTTGGGTATATATGATATACTTTACGGAAAAACTCCATGTCGGAATACATAACATGGCTGCTACGACTGCTAGTGCAACTATAAATAGATTATGCATCACTCGTTCGTCTCTGTTAGCCCCTCATAAAACAAAATCATACACCTCATACCAGCAATTAGGCGTACAAATTTGAACCCACAAAGGAACATTTCATCAGCAAAGACAATATCTGCAATAAGTACGCAGCAAAGACAAGACACGAATTGAAGTACGCACAGAGGACAGAAACCATGGCATTGATTATACTTCCAACTTGTTACCTTTTACGACATTCAGACATCATGACAGGTTTGCTACCTTTCACGATATTAGAACATCATGACAGGTTTGTTACCTTTCACCACATTCAGACATCATGGCAGGCCTGTCACCTTCACGACCTTCAGTTCACTTTCTGAATTTGCCAAGTGTGGTTAAATGATCCGCAGAGGAGGCACACTGTACATATCCACGGCACTGTATCATTGCACCATCCCGTTCAAGGCTTCTACTGTTGGGCGCATCCTCATTTCAAAGCAGCTTTCGCTCATCTGATACGACTGGAAATGACAAATTGATTAACTAACATCAAACAAAATAGGCACATGGGTTTATGGGGGAACTTGGCGAACTTAGACTGCATTTACTAATCATAGCTATCGTCCTCACCATTATAACCATCAAGGTTATCTTCAGAATTATCTTCATCACACAAAGTCGTCATTGGCATCATTATTATCATCATAAGCCTTATCGTCATGGAATCTTACAATTAGAAAACGCTTACAATTCCATTAGCTACAATAATCTGTTATTGTTTTTACGTTCGAATTATTTTCAAAGAGGATGTTGATGATTTAAGATTTGTTTCGATGACATTTACCTCAGCTTGCGCGTTCAAGATTAAAACAAAACGTCTGGATTTTGCGAACCAATGAAACCTTCTATCTAAAAAAACTAATTTCGAAAATATAATGAAAATTGCGATATATACCACGAGACAAACAAACTTAAACATTTATTTATAAGCTAACCAACGTTAAACGAAAAAAGTTTTAATCCAGGTTATTATGGATTTTAAATTATTGGCACAATTCACCCAATTTTCCTGACCATCGCATGACTTTAAGGTTAAAACAAAGCCTCTGGGTTCTGCGCATCATCTGTCCCAAACAATTCGGGAAAACTTGCGACCTGTATCGCGTGCCGAAAAATTAGCTAACATACATACACACGTACATTGGCACAAACGCAACTGACCAACGTAACTTCGCGGATGCGGATTCGCCAAGTTAATAATTGTTAATGCTTATTCATTTACATCGTTAACTTACAGAACCCCACCAATCCCGTTTTAAAAATAGCAGTGTATTGAGTAATTATGGTTAATATTTAAGTAAAAGCAATATGTTGTGTTTTATATGTTGCTTTAGAAAGCTATATGGCTGGAAGCATATACTTGACATCTACACTGACGAGTGAATCGTCGTTTATAACCCAACCGGTGCAATGATTGAGAATAGTAATTTCTATAATGTTAATCTAAGTGAAATTCCATTGTGCACAATGCTAGTGGCCAAAGCCAGCTTGTCAGATTCTCAGAAAGAATACCGCAGTATGTAAATAATAAGGCTTGATATGTAGGTATTTGGTCGATATATTGTATTTTCGTTGACTTTGGCAATTAAAATGTTCTTTTTCTGCGGTATAAATGCAGACTGAGTACCGTCAATGACATAGTTGTGGCCAATCGAACAAGTGTGACGACGACGTATCATGGATGTTTCGCCATTGCCTAACCACTGAACTTCGACCAACTCCATCCATAATCAGTGATCAATGTGGCTCTCTGGGTAATACACATACTTTACTTATGTAGTCAATAGATAACCTTACCTTGCAACTGATAATTCCAAAACATCATGGTCAAACAAACGTAATGGTATAGATCACATGGTAGAACATAAGCATAATGCCCAAGTAAACAAATGACATTGGACACATATATCAGCCGATCATGAGCCTATAGGGGACGGAAATTTGATTTTGTTTTACCTTGACCCATCTTATTGTTTTCGCCCTGGGCATCACTTTCACACCAGGCGAGACCAGAGCAGAGTGTGCATAAATTGAACCCTTTGCCACCACGTTTGTGTTTGCCTGTTCAAAACAAGCGTGCGTTAGACAGTTGTTATTGCGTTGATCATTAACCATAGCAGTACAAGACGAGGGATTGGAGCCTCCACTACTAAAGAAGAAGAGGTGGAACACTGCCAGGCGGCGGGCCGTGGCATTGCACTGGGACATACCGAACATTTCTGGGTTGTCAGGAAAGCGTCAACAGTTGCGGCAAAGATAAATAGGCAGATCAGTCCCATTCTGTAAAAGTCATCATTTCTGTGTGGGAAGTCATTAATTTCGCTGCTGGCAATAGTTTACATACAACGGTTTGGGAGATGTCACAGCAAGCTATTGCTTTCGGAATCTAGTCCTGTGTACGTTTTATGCATGCATCTCTGTCAGTACTAACATAAAATTACCACGTGAGGGTGTCAGCACGTTGTCTTGAAGCAAAACGCTGAAAATCCCATTTTTGAGTTGCATTTGTGTATAAATATGTTGTGCCTGTGTTTGCGCGTATCTAATGTTTTTGGTAGGATTACAAATCCTGCCTTCACATTCTCGGGTTATCGTCGCGGCCGCCAGGTGGCGATACTGATTTTCCACCGCAAATAGGGGCATGTTTTTTCCAAAACACAAACGCAATACACGACGCAGAACGTAGAGATATCAGCTGTGGTGAATATTCGTCGTATTATGTTTGATATTGGTGTCATTTTGGAGAAATTGTTTATGAATATCGTTCTATAGACTATATAGACTGCGCGGAAGCAACCATGCCTAGGTTTACTCGCGCCGTAGTGGACTGCAAGAAAACGAAAAAACACCGTAGATGACAGTAAGTTTCCGCCAGTTGTATAAAGACGGCGTAATTGTAATTGCCAGACATCAAAATAATCAAGACGACAAGCCATGCGACATGTCTCTTAATCAGGCGGTAAGGCTTGATTAGACTTTGCATTGGTATTGAAGTCAGCCACTGCAAACATCATGGCCACAACATATTTGCAACCATCATCATCTCTGCAAAGAAAGATGAGAAAATAAATAACAAACTTTTTATCTCTCTTCCACCAAACG
This sequence comes from Urechis unicinctus, assembly GCA_034190875.2. Classification (NCBI taxonomy): domain Eukaryota; kingdom Metazoa; phylum Annelida; class Polychaeta; order Xenopneusta; family Urechidae; genus Urechis; species Urechis unicinctus. The sequence continues at coordinate 6,967,374 of CM067354.1, forward strand.
ACAACACCACATAAAACAAAACACAAAGTTAATATTGTACCAGCAAGTCTTCATAGGTATTTATACATAGTAATGAGATGTGTGACATATCTGTATTCAAGTTAAATATTCTAATTATATAAATTAAGAATTACCCTGTGCACTCACATCCAGCAGATTATATGGTATCAGAGGGGTACATTTTATGGTTGCTCGGACTGAGACTGCTCCCTAACACATTTCCCCCTCAAATAACACCTACAATGATTAAGGGATTTATATTCAACTGCATGTATGTGTCTGTTGAGGAACAGCTTATATCCCATATCGCTTTCAAATGATGCCACCCTGCTAGGACGCCTTTTTTACTTGGTCATCAAATGAGTAAGACTCAGTAAGCTCAGATGCATTTGACAAGTTGGCATGCCATGCAGAAAGTTGGATGGAATCTGGGAAATTGGCTTGCTGACCCTCTACGCTAATAGTTCTTCATTCATTGTAAATATTCTCTCCATCATCTTCCCCGACCAAGTCCACAATATTTACTGCTGCAGGCATTTGTTAAAAATTCGACGAGCTCAGTGTTCTTATAACTCGAGCAAGGGATTCCCCTATATTTGAGGAAAGTTTTCAGCTGGGGTACTTTCCATTAAGAAGAAGACAGTGATGACATGGTGTAGCATCAGACACGCACGGTAACTTGGAAGTCTCAAAGAATACTCTCCAGATGACTGGAGATGAATGTAGTTGGCAACATTTTGGATCACTATTTTATGATAATCTCTGTGTTTGAGGACTTTTTCAAATGTGCTCATTGCGACGTGACAGCTTTCAGATAAATTTAAGAGAAGTTCAGAATACGCTTGACACCTTCAGCGACGTCTTTGATGTCCTTAATAGCTATAGAAATACGCAACAGGGATGCGCGCAACACCGCAGGAACCTAAAACAGCAACTGGTAAAGCGCGAACATAGCGTTGACAGCTTGACAGGCAGAGAAACATGCCCCCAGTTCCGATAAAAATTGCTGTGCGCGACGGTACCCATCCTAGCGGCCGCGACGGAAACCCTCGAATGTGAAGGCCCCTAATGAAAGGCTGCTTCAATAGTTAGCACAACCATGGTCGTTGCTAATTTTCACCGACTCACTGGTTCGAGATTTCTTGTGAATGTTCAGTTTTTCATTTACGTTCTGAGTTATCGTCATCAACTGAAGCAATGATGGCTGATGAAAAAATAATATTGAGCCGAAATATTATGGTAATTGTCATGCTTTTCTTACCAATAAAAGTAGGCAATAGCACATTTATAGTCAAAATACACATACGATGCAAATCCACCAAACCACACAAAGAGTCTCCTGATCTCTGGTAATGGTAATGATAATATTTCGATGTTACAACACTTTCGATTTAGGAAGTGATATCGTTACATGTGTGTCGAAAGGACATGCAGTAAACTACGAGGCCAAAGGAACCTATGCCTGTTCTTTGGTATAATCACATAAAATCGGACTGTAATTGTGATGAAGGATCTATAGTTCTTGGGAGAATTAGTCATCAAAGAGTATGTCATGATCTGCATTCGCCAAAACAAACTTCTCTCACATTGCTAGCTAATCAAATATGTTCCATATGTCAATATACAATAAGAGTAATCTGAGTTGTTAAAACCAGAAATATACTCCTCATTGTGCCTCATAAATGCATTCTTTAATAAAAATACCAAAGATAACATGCAATGTATACGATGACACCCTGCGCGGCTTACAAACAAATGAATAAATGATTTAATCGAAAAGATTCATGCAATTATCAATATCGCAAATATATAAATATACATATATATGTACGCCAGATGAATACACTTCATTCGTTAAAATCCGATCTCAAGACATCTTGTACATTAATATGAAGAACTTCAAAAGCCCCATCATTGCCTTCGGATTCACAATGTTTGGATTAACCTGAAAAGGGGATATTGCGAGTGTTAATAGGCTTTAACTATAGATGTCATAGCCTAATAAAGATGGACAATATATAGAGGAGATCATGTTGGCTGGATATGGTTTTAAAATATCGCCGATGCTCTGTCACGATATCAACAAACATGTGGTGTGGTACGATTGAGAAGATGAGTTTGCCGAAGAGGTTTATGGTAAGCAGGCATGGTGATCAAGGCTTTCCGCGGATATATATGCACACGAAGCTATGCGAGTGAAGTGCGTTGGTGTTGGCTGCATGACGCACAAAGCAGTGCGTTATTCGATATAAACGACAACAGTTTTGCGTTTCTGCCCAATGATTTAAGCCTTTTATTCGAACTACGCGTGGAATGTATAGCAGCATTTTCAGACGAAATCATCGAAATAATGGTTCGCTACAACGGTATAAATTGACATTCTTAAAACAGGTACCAGTCGGTTATTGTGGATGCAGTTTGAACACTCCGCCTTCTAATTTGCCGCAAAAACTAGGCTACTATCAGAATACCAAAACTGCCAAATGCGTGGAATTACAACACCATCCAATCATCCAATTAAGCTCGCGTAAGTATTCCATCCAATCGTTCTGTTATAGCAATATGACACGTTATAGGGATACTTTGGTTATACATAGCAGCGATAATAACTTACTAAAGCAAGTACTTTAAATTGGCTCTGCGTTCATATGATTTATGGATGAATAGAAGTACACAGATACATGCCCGAGTGTTAGATACGACAAATATTATGTTCCGCGACATCGGATAGACGCAGTAAAGTGTCATCAGTACTTCCATCCTCATAATATTTCCTTTTGCATGTAGGAGTCCTATCCTATTCCTTTTGGTCTTTGTTTAAACGCTTTTTCACCATAGTGTATTGGCTTTATGCTGACTTTCCAAGATGAACGGAACTAGACCGGAGTCGAAAGATTGTGCAATAAAATGACTAATCATCGACGGCATATGTATACATCAGGTCTAGTTTTTCTCTTTATTATATGCAAAACTAGCAATAGAAAGCCAGTTAGTATGTACAACATATTGATGATATAACTGCGATATTGATGCTCTTACTGCGATGATGATATTTGCCGGCAATGACAGCCAATGCATAATTAACAAAGGACACTAATACGTTAAATAGGAAGATGTCACCACTTGATGTGGCATTCAACATTTCTCCTTAATAAGATAATAATCCTTATCCAAATGTCCGGGTCGGTATGCTACATAATTGTAGGTCGCGTATAATTGGTTCATTGAAAATGGGACAAGAGATCAGGCAGCAACAGAAGCTGGGAATTTAGTCTTCAAGAGCAGGTAAGGACATGTTGTCACAAAGGTAGCAACAAAGGCAACATTTGATGAATATCTTTACTGATATATAAAATGTAAACAAGAACAAATTCCATTACCATGGGGATAAAAGGTTTTAAGCGACGGTCTGGTAAGTGCAAGCTGTGACTTGTCAGTTTGTTGTTATGATACTAGAGAATGTGGAATGCCTGATGGCTGAATTCCTGCTGGTTTGCTTTGAGCCAAGCCGCCCAAGACAGAAGCACCACCTCCAATGTATGCAGATGCGGTGTGACCAGATTAACGACAAGCCATTGCGGCATAAGGGAGGGTTCTACATGTATAAAGACAAATCTTATTTGAGTGCAGGGCAGATGCATCCTTCATAGTCTGATCTTCTGCCCCTGATGTCCCCAGCACCACGGAACAAACTGTCAGTATGCAGTATATGTAAAGCCGGTAAAATAATAATGTGACATTGTTGATTTATCCATGCTCAAAGGTTTGTTTGGCATACCGGTTTTAATTAGTATAATGAAATAGTTAATAATGACTGCAAGCCTTTTTACATATGTATGTGTTAGTAAATAACAAACAAAAATCCTTCACCTTTGCAAATTATTATCTGACACGTGCCCGTCTTGTTGTCTGTAGGAGAAAATATGCCATTTGCCAAGGGTTCACACAGATTGGTCTGAAACCAGGATGCTGGGTTATGCAACCAATTGGGATGGGGCTGTTCTCTATATAGATCCATATAACAGCCGCTTATCCGAAATTAGTTGCAATTTGTGTCAAGGAGCTTTAATCTTACATGATACAACTTCGTAAGCATGAATCCTTGCAAGAATTTGATCGGACACATTCTCACGTCTGCTGTCTGCTATGGAATATCTATATGCTGCAAAACTATGTTGTATACTATTTGCTTTGTGTTGACATAAGTTGAGATTCATTTGAACATTCACATAACTTTGGTCAATAAATCAGCTTCTGTGGCTTTGGTGTTAACCAGGCTCCCACCAACTCAATGGTTAATATACATGATATTCGTTAACTTTCAATGGATTACAACAACTTTGGATTGCTTGTATTAAAACACATAATAAGTGTAGGAAAATATGCTCAGGAAAAGAGGGTGCACTTTACTACTCTCGTTACATGTCAACATATATACGATGAACTGCGAAAATACGATCAGGCATATCTTACCAAGCTTTGTTCTGCAGCTGCCCTATGTTCTGGGCAGGATGACCCGCTTGAGTAAGACGCAGCCGTGGCATCGCAGGCGTCTTTATTCGCTTCATCAGAGACGTCTGAATTGCTCATTTCAGGTTCGAATCTATATGAGAACATTTACCCGGCCGAAGCAACGAACGTCTGCAAATTATCTGTGCCATCGCATGTCTATTCGTCGCTCTCCAGAAGTGGTGAAATAGCGAAACTACTAGCAAGCCATTTTGCGAATCGTAACGCAGATGGCGCTTCGCAATCAAAACATTCCCGGGTCTGACGTCACGCGGAGGCGATTAATTATTCATAAGATCGTCGTTTCGATGCGCCAAACTCATCTTTAAAGTCAAATCTCGATCCGATAACGCGCACTTTCACGGCTGAGACATTGACAGAAAAGGTACTTTGAGGCTACATTTCCTTAATCTGTCGAAATAAATGACATGATTTTTCGTGCGATAGGCACTTTAAGGTCAGTAGTTAGCAGCGAGTTTGGGTCACGTGATTGTCTGTTAGCGCTTGACCTCACATTCTGAATACGAATCATGTCAATTCAGTATATTTTGATAAAGTAATGATAGTGACCTTTACAACAGGGTCTATCTGTAAAGAATATCCCTCACATCGCGCTCTGTTTCTGGACTTCCCTCGCAATTTTTCTCTCACTCACTCACTCACTCACTCACTCACTTACTCACTCACTCACTCACTCACTCACTCACTCACTCACTCTCACACACACACACACATACACACACACACACAGCACACACACAGTTGAAGGTATTTACTATTTCAATGCCATTTGTTGTCTATAGACAGACAGTGGCAATATGTTAGATATTAAGGCTTGATTTCTCATGTACATCAAAGATAGACCAAGCACCTAGAATCTGCCTTCAATGAATGCCTGGTTTACCAAAATTGATTATTCGTTGATATATGCAAACAGGATGAGAACGCATCACTGCAGTACAATGCGCTTAGAGTAGAGCATCCAGTGCGCGAAATACATACTGAGACTGCCTGGGCCGAACTTACTTCAACCTCCATCTTTGCTTAGCCATCCAACTGTACGTCATCTCACCTCGGTAATGCAACTACTATGGTAGCACTAATCCCATGGTGAAAAGCCAGTGTCCTGTGAAGAGTGAGGTCTGCAAATTGCTGAGACCTCAAGTAACACTTTCCATCTAAATGGCGAGGTGTGATCACCCTCTTCACAAAGCAGCTCAACTTGTGAGATATTAAATGCCTCATGCTTAGGTTTGTATTTTCTAGCTCTAAGCTACCATACAAGCCACCTGCAATCAGATATACAGCTACCTGTTTGCATGGAACAGCGGGGGCGTCTCCTACCGATGTCTCCGTCAATATTAGCTAAGCAAAGCCTGCAACGACCGCAAATGCTCCATCGATTATGTAACCGTGAGCAATATTTTAGCTCCGATACTAAGAGTCTTTGATGTGCAAGCGTATCAGGCAAAAAATGTATATGGATATATTTATACATTTATTTATATATATATATATATATATATATATATATATATATATATATATATATATATATATATATATATATATATATATATATATATAGTATATATTTTATATATATATACATGTCTTCTGTACACAAAACCATTGCTGCCATAGGGACTATATGTTGGCCACATGCACGAATCAGTGCTGCATATATATATATATATATATATATATATATATATATATATATATATATATATATATATATATATATATATATATATATATATATATATATATATATATATATATATATATATATATCTATATATATATATCTATATACATATATATATACCATTTATATATATATTTATATATATATATATACATTTTACATATACAGTATGTTTGCGTATAAATATATAAATATATTATATATGCATATATATGTATATATTTATCTATACATATATATGTATATATATATATTTACATCTATACATTTATATATATATGTATGCATATATATATATGTATTAATATATATATATGTGTAGATATATATAATTATATATATATACGTACACATATGTGTATATATTTAAATATCGATATGCATATACATATTTAGATATATATATATATATTTATAAATACACATATATATATATATATATATATATATATATATATATATATATATATATATATATATATATATATATATATATATATTTGTGTGTGTATGTGCGTGAGTGCTTGTATGTGTGTGCGTCTGTTTGTGTATGAACGAATGACAAAACATAGAGACCTAAAATACCCACCTAACAACAGTTTGAGTTATTATCTAGCTTGGGGACTGGCTTGCAATACACCCTCAATATCACATATGACCACAGTCACCTGCCCATGTATTGCTACCATCAGAAGGTATTTAGAGGAAAAGACATGTCGGTGCTTATGCCCTCATTGTAAAACTCTCTGTAACGTACCGAGATAAACGAACAATGCAAATGTGTTATTATTCTTACATATATCATTCTGGGTAATTTGTTTTCCGACGCTCGCTGCTGCACCTTGGGTAGTCATCCAACCATCGATCAAACGGAAATGGTGCAGTCAAATATCGGAACAGAATAAATAGACTATGTGTCTATACCATGGTGTTTGCCATCAATCAATGAACACAGGTCAAGATGTTAGCGGCTTCTCGACAAACTTCATTTTTATGTTGTGTTTGTTGCGGTGTGTTAAGCAAATAAAGCAAACACTTAAATGTATATTATTGTACACTCATCTGTTTGTGTATGTTAACATATATATGTAAGGGAGAACGATTTATGCTGATGTGCTAACAGTCTGCTGCTGCTTACACCATGTACGGCTCAGATCAGACACAATTGAATGGAGTTGACGCCATCTATATGCAACGATATATTTGTCCCCACAGCAATGACTGTTGTAAGCTATTATGCATCGTCTATTTGTACGCTTCAGTTCGTCTTATTTTTAGCTAGTAAGATGGTGGGATGCAAAATTTAATCCAACACGAATAAATGTCAGTTGCAATTTACGTGATGGTGCTTAAGTCTTATGTTGGAAAGCCCAGCGTCATGAACAGCAAGCTCTACTCGTTGCTGTACAGTACATACCTCGTCAATTGATCCTCTATTAATGGAAATGTGGATTGCATTCAATGTGGCATGCTGTTTCGGACTGGGTGTAAGTGTACTTCCTTGCAGCAACATCTAATTCGAAAATACTGATAAATTCCTGCTGTGTCGCCCCGAATAACTCATCGCAGTTAAATTAATAGGATGTTTTCGAGTAAAGCATCAATACAAGTAGGCATCTAAATGCGACTTGAGTCAATGTCTCAACATTGCTTAATTTGTACAAGACGCACGCTGTGTAATATGCATTCATACGAAAACATTGACAAGTTTAAAGGCCACTTAGATTATGAACTATTTTATTATTTCACTAGTTTTGCGACAAGCTTAAGTTGTATTGAGGATCAGAAAAAAACCGAAGCAAACCCCTGTAGAAGGCCGGGATTGAAGTATCTCCCAGGCAGAATTGGCCTAGAGGGGGGCTATTTCCCATAAACAGCTGCGGATCAACACATTTTGTTAACAGGGATGTGGATCGTTTCATAGCATGAATGAGAATAAGTTCTGACTAGATATTAATTTATTAATTTTGTCGATTGGACCTGTGTTCGAATATGCCAAGTAGCTCGATTTTGTTCTTGGTTAGTTTAATATGGGCTACTTCTAATAAAATCAGCAGTGTTTATATCCGCTACTGTCGACCACTGATGCAATAAATATTCTTAGAATTGTGTACAATTGTTATATCCTTGTCATGAATCATTCATTAATAAGGCAAGTGTATTATATTTGTTCCAAGTCGTACATTTGTCGTTTCTGTATTTATGCTTCACAAGAATACTCAATAAGATCAAAAATCCCTGGTGCTCTTAATAAGGCGAGAATACTAGTTGTCTTTCAAAATGTACACTGTAGGAGGAAGTATGTACAAATGCCAAAAGATTGAGGACCGTTTACTACTGCAAGCCGTATATCACTATGCAAATATACTCTGTAGTAAGCAACGGGTATACGGTTTATCACTTGGACCACTTTTATCGAATCAACATATTACAGGGTTTTCACCCAGATGCCCCGGGCTTTACATGTCAGAGGATATCGTAATTGCTCAAACTACTGCATTAAAATTGTCCAAAGAGCGTACATTGGAAGCATTCGTAAGTTGCTGCAAGTCCCGGTATGATATGATGCGGCAAAGAAAATACTGAATACAACGGAATTTAAGGAGCTTCTGCTGGAGCACAAATGTGTTAAATGAATACAAATAGCGGCGCCCTGCTATTCAAAAGGTTTAACATCGAACTTAAGATAACCCCATTACTATAGAAAATGGAAGGTTGTGCTATTATCAAAAGCAGCAGAAATACACATGTGGGAAATGAGGAAACCGTTCTGTGAAAGCCTCTTTGAAGTGATATATATTGACTACCTAGTTTTTAATTACATGGTTGATATTGTATCATAAGAACGCAATGTCCGATACATCTGACTACCAACGCAATGTTACGCTAATATTGAGACGCAGCTACTATTGCTCGCCAGTTGTAATAGAGGACTAAAGCTGAAATATCGATGATTATTTAGCATGTGCATATGATAACGACAGTGATCAGCCTGTCCGTTAATGCAATGAACAAAACTTTAAAAAGATAAATGGCTGGGGTTAGAAAAGTAATAAGCATTAGCTTTCAAGTCTACCGTGACGATCACCTAAAAGGACAAAAATGCATTCCTGCTATCTTTAATCAATCACGCGGCGTACTTTTATTGCTGATGATGCAGGAAACTTAGAACCCTGAATAAACGATCGCTGAGATGAATGCTTTTCAATGTGAGGTTCTTGCCTATCAGATTCTCGTTTCAAGCTAGGTTAGATGATCGATGCGTATTGCGTCGAGCTAACAACTATCGCATATTGATAGGTCCATGAATAACTTATTCTGTCTACATCAAATTATCGTGAGATGGAATAATCACGGGTAGATCTCCTGGATGTTTGCACTGTGGCGTCACTTCCATGTATTGGATGCTAGTCCTACAGCTAAATGAAGCTTGTTCAGCTTTGTTATACAAATGTGACAAACGCTGCAGCGTATGTGTGTGGTGTGAGTGCATTCACATGCATTTTATACCTTCAATTACAGCGAATGCTTTCATCTCTTTATTTATAAAAAAGATAAAGCAGTTGTTTGACCTCTTGATTAATCCGGCCAATTAAAATTTTTGCTTAAAATGGCCGTGTTATTTTGCAGTGCAAACTCCTTGAAGTAGAACCAGCTGTTGCTGAGTAGGTGACCACCGGAGTAACATTGCATAAATGTTCCTGTCAAACAGACATCGAGCCAGTAAAACGGTTATTAAGCACATGTAGTATGGCACTATATTAGCGCTGAGCTCCGATATGAAGGCCACAAATGATATACCTTACTACGCGAGATATCATGTGATATATTCAGCCTCAAAAGACATTGACGATATTAAGTAAAGCAATTACGATGAGGATATGAAAACGTGTAATTACTTTTGTCCGCCAAGGCAGTTCATTTCATGCCCCTGCTTGATGAAATCCATGCTAAGTACAATGCGTTGCAGACCTGCAAACCATGCGACTTTCTCATTTCACGATTTGATTAACTTCCAAACGACGCAAAACATCATTAAATTAGGGCCATCTATCTGCATTTTCTCGGAGAATTGACATTCTTGTCAATGGCTGCCGATCTGGACCCCAGTAGAAATGCTATTGGAGGAATGCCCCCTTGGTCATTAAATGAAAAGTACTACGATTTGGAAAGGACCACGATTTGAATGGCAATTTGATTGGAACACAAATTGTAATGAACTGACATGTAACATTACATATTGTGGTATGAAAGTCGCCTATGTCCTTCATAAAAAACACAGCATGATTGTCCCGGAAATAAATCGATAAGCACATGCGAAAGAAAGCGCAGTGCGCTGCTAGCAATTTGCCAAGTCAACAGCAATGTCTGGGCATTATATGCTCAATAAATGGCTTGTAAAGATATTGGAACACATTACGTTTCTATAACGTTTCTAGTTATGTACTGAAGCTGTTGTTATTGGCACTGTCATTTGGCTCATGCAATTTACTGACGGTCTATGTAGGCAGTTAATTTGTGGAGACATGTTTAACGATTATTTTGCGAAGTTAAACACGGTATATCGTGTCCGTTACATTTCCGGAAAACTGTTGTACGTAGCAGCATGTTCAAAACAAACTTTCAGGAATACACTTGCATAACACTATTTAACCTCGTAGGGGAGCATTAGTTCAATACTTCACAAAGCCCTCACATTGTAATATTCTGAGGCAGCTCAGGGTTGATGTATTTGTAAATGACAATAATAAAGTCTGGCAACCAAGTCCGCAAATCACGAAATAACGATTAAGGCGAGGAATGCAATATATCCCTAGTAACTATAGAAACCACGCATGAACAATAAATGTTACTTAGTGTCCTAACAAAGTACTCAGATGACGCGTGTACTTGTTACAAATCGATGTTATGTATAACAACCTCCGAATGACTGAATTATGCAAGCTTGACATCGTTTTTAATATATTCAGTTATAGGATCGTGATAAAATGCCCGGTAAATGTTCCGCACCTGTCATGCCGTCGTCAAATGTTATAACCAAGGATTGCTACAGACCATGACAATATCCAAACAGGCACCTGCCACCTCCACCTCATACCGTAAAACAACCAAGACTATGCAAATGTAGAAGGATAACTATGCTGCATCGATTTAGACAAAATGGAATGTTATGTGATTGAGAACGAATAATGGACTTAAGTAGATTGCATTTACAAGCAAAAAATGAAATGGTCAAGGGATATTTGAGCATATTGCAAAACTACCAACATTGGTTGAAAGCTTGAATACACTCAATCAAAGATCGTTACTATAGAGGATCATAATGTTACGACTATAGATGTAGTACCGCTAACGCCCGCACTACGTGCACATATAGGTAATTAGTTCATACCAGTCTTCAGCTCCCAATATATCATTATTTGAAGCAGGGCATAAGCTGCTCTTTACATTGTATTCACAGCTTCGACATCAGCTTCAGTAGTCTACGCACATTACAACAGTGCCACAGAGTTCTCTATCAAATCCAAATGCTGTTACCAAACCTCTGTAGAGGACTAGTCATGTGAGCTCTCCCCGAATGTTATTAGCTAAAGTCAAACGTGTTACTTGAGCTGTATGGAGGAAGAACAGTGTAATGTGGGGGCTTCTTAAACAACATTTGTACTGAAGAGATCTGCTAATAATATTGCCAAGCGGAACACATCAATTGTGATATAATCATTTAGAGGTTGAATTTCCAGTCGCAAAAGATGATTGCTCAGCAACATAACAGATAAATAGAATCATTGTAGGATACATCGCATTATCTCTGCATCTAATTATTACAATGATGGCAATCATAACAAAAATGGCTGTAACTCTATAGTATATCTCGCCACGCGTAATACACTAATCATAATAACATTATATGATAAAATGTAAAAATTGCGTAGAAAATATAACAAAAAATATCGTAGATTTTTTTTTTCAACCACGGTGCCAAGGCTTCAGGGTACAATGTGCCGATAAACTGAAGGCATTTGCAAAAATGAATTCAAAAATACATATTTCTAAATGGATGGTTTTTCATCTCCAAAGTTGTATCATCAACCAGTCGGCTTGAATACTTCCATCTATTGATCTTGTACTAAGGACATTAATATTGTTAATGTGGTGCACGACCTGCTTTGCTTGCGGTTTTTATTGTCCTGCTCGCTTATACATATATACGTCTGGACTGCAGTTATGAGAGGGGTGCGTGTTGCTACTAATAGTATTCTTGAAGGTCATCAGAAGCTATTTAAATATATATATATATATACATGATATATATATATATTTATATATTTTTTTATATATATACATATATATATACATATATATACATTTATTTAAATGTATATATATATTATGCAATATGCATACATATATACATATATATTCATATATATAAATGAAGGGACATATATATATATATATATATATATATATATATATATATATATATATACATATACATATATAATACGCATATTTATATACATATATATATATATATATATATATATATATATATATGTATATATATATATACATATATATCATACGGTAATGTATATCCTATATACATATATTTATATATACATATATATATATATATATAGATATATATATATATATAGAGAGAGGATTTTATATATATAAATCTATAGATATATATATATATATATATATATATATATATATTATATATATATATATATATATATATATATATATATATATATGCACACAAACAAACAAATGGGCATCACCCGTATACTTTCCTATTGGATATGAGCTCAGGAACAACGAATATACACATGAGTGTTAATATTCACATTAGTAACAGTTATCATAATTATGTCGTCAGTTATATCAATTCAGCGTACATATCGTCGCTGTAACGCTTTACAAGCACAAATATGGTTAAGTCGTCATCGCTTAATTTCATGTCCGTTTATTCAATTCCGTGCCGTGTGCAGTTTCGATGGTCGATTGTGTAACTGGCTGAATAGTAGAACCTTGTTGTCTCTAATAATGAATAGATCAACGGTAAACTTTGATTTATACTGTCATCACGATACTGTCTATGAAACCACATACAGGAGGTGTTTAAGAAGCCTCAAACCAGTTGATGCAATTATAATGATCCTAGTAATTTGATATCATCGGTCATTATTACATGCAGCCATCCTGCAGGTTGCTTTATGTTGCAGCGACAGAATTTTCCACACGGCATAACCCAGAACAATAAATCCTCTATGACGGTGATACACCAGCGATTTAATACTGCTTGATGATCTCAGTAAAACAATATACGTCGGTTGACAAGATGGGACAGGTGGTGATATATTAATGCAGTTGATCAAGGCGTTGTTTTCGAACTACCATGTTTCAGGGATATTCGAGGGGATGCAATATTTTCACTGCCGTGGAGCACATACAATTATTGCTTAAATTATATACATCAATACATACAAAAATAAATGTATGCATGCATGCACAAATGCATACATACGTATATACATATATACATACATACCTGCATACATACATACATACATACATGCATACATACAACACATACATACATACATACATACACATACACACATACCTGCATACATACATATACATACATACATACATACATACATACATACATACATACATACATACATACATACATACATACATACATACATACATACATACATACATACATACATACATACATACATACATACATACATACATACATACATACATACATACATACATACATACATACATACATACATACATACATACATACATACATACATACATACATATACATACATACATACATACATACATACATATACATACATACATACATACATACATACATACATACATACATACATACATACATACATACATACATACATACATACATACACATACATACATACATATACATACATACACATACACATACATACATACATACATACATACATACATACATACATACATACATACATACATACATACATACATACATACACATACATACATACATACATACACATACATACATACATACATACATACACATACATACATACATACACATACATACATACATACATACATACATACATACATACATACATACATACATACATACATACATACATACATACATACATACATACATACATACATACATACATACATACATACATACATACATACACATACATACATACATACATACACATACATACATACATACATACATACATACATACATACATACATACATACATACATACGCACATACGCACGGTACATACAGCGATTACAAATAGGAAGTCGTACATACACGGGAGCATGCGATTGGAAAATAGTAATTCGTACATACACGTGCAGTATGCGAATATTTATTCAATGATAAAAATCAACGTGTCAATGATGTAGATTGGGTAGTCTTGTCCTGTCGACTTTTAAATAAACTATACACACAAACTTTAGCATCAGTACAGCTATATATCGTTGACAAATTAACTTCTTAGCTCCATTTTACTGTGTGTTCTCCTTGTTAGTATATACAGGTCCTTTAATACAACGGCCAAATATCTAACACAAGCATCACTTAATCTCAGCTTGCCAATCTTCTTGACTTTAGCACGTCTTGACTTCAGTACGACAAGTATTACAAGACTGCGAACAAACCAGGCGGAGGGAAAGCTGCACACGTGGGAGCCATACGATCTCCAGTAGCCTCTGTAGTTAGTCACAGTTGGTGATGTGGTAGCTTATTAAAGATAAAATATTTGTTATGGTGACGAATGTTTCCTTCAACATAGATGTTGTCATTAAGCTTTACTAAGTTTAGTGACAGTGATAAGAAGTTATAAGCAGTATCCAGCCGGCAGTAAGTGGTTCTGTGGTGCTTGCCAGTAAGCTTGCTGGTCTACCAGATT
Organism: Urechis unicinctus; assembly: GCA_034190875.2. NCBI lineage: Eukaryota > Metazoa > Annelida > Polychaeta > Xenopneusta > Urechidae > Urechis > Urechis unicinctus. The sequence goes on from CM067354.1 coordinate 6,982,590, forward strand.
GATAATACGATGATTTCCATCTTACGGTTGCAACATTCATTACTGTCCATTTACGAGTTGATTCGATTAACTTCACAGTTTTGAATGCATTCGTAGCTTTTAAGGTTAATATACCTTTTTGCCTCAAGCATTACAATGTGATTCAGGATCTCAATAAGTACAGACATATACTGACACACCAAGGGAGACTAGGTCTAAGCACTGGCAGGGGCGAGTAATGGGTTTGTCGATGACACCAGGTAACCGAGGACTGTTGTAGTGCAAAACACAAACGAGGAATGCTGTAGTGCTTAAGATTAATTCAGACAGAGAGACGGTGATGGTTGCATTAACAAATTGTGAATTTTTAGCATATCGAATAAGATTTAGTTTAAAAAGTTAGGGATTAAACACTCTTCCCCCCGGTTATCGATTCCCTGCACGAGAAGCATTGGATATTTGATTAATATGATTCTAGGGGACGAGGAAGCTGAAGCTACACTGAACAGGTCGCTGGAGGTAAAACAAAACTAAACAACACATTAGACTTGGAATTATGAAGCTCTGGGACCGCTTAACATTCATTACAAATATATATGCGTATTAGTATCCCTGTTTTAGCATGCATGGGTGTCAAGAGGCGCGCAGATAACTTGTCCCATTTAATTTGTTATGGCGTAATATTTTCGGCGCTCTTTATTAATAGGGTAATGAAATCCATCATTAACGCATGGTGCATGGCAGCAATAACAACAATAGAGGTACAAAGCAGTGTACTGTAGTTGCTCCTTTTTATATCATGTTGATGCGCATCAGCGATCAATTACCTACTGTGAGTGTGAGTCGTTATCGTTTTTGGCAACATGTGGTGGCCATTTTGACAATTTTCATATTTGCAAATTTGTCTAACTCACCATTTACAATGGGATATATTCGTTAGCTGCATATATGAAGAGACATATATATATGAATATTTTTTCACGCACGTTTGGAATACAGAAACAATAGAGCATAATGCAGCTTCGTCTACTGGCACCGGCCACGCGGAGTTGATGGATGACGGTGATGCAGCCATCTAATGATTTGGCGATGAAAATGAAAGAGGACAGGTAAAACCGAATGTACTGAAGAACACGAGCTGCCGACAAGCAGAGTCGCCAGCCTACTGTCTCCCCCCGGAATTATATGCTATCCAATGTTACAAGGAACAAAATCCCACCCTCCGTTGCTACCTTCCTACTATTGAAGACGGCAGGCTCTAGACAACAACCTACTCTCCATTGGAGGGTTATACCATATATATATCCATGGCAACATGGTTGAATATCTCTCGATATCTCAAACCTCTCGTTATGTATTATTTTAGTTTGCCTTTAATTCTATCACAACCGTTGGAAAGCACTGCGCCATTAACAGCAGGTGGAATGTTTACACCATTCATGTATTTGTAAATCCTAGAAACGGTAACTGATTACGTATACATCTTCTTCCCAATGTGCAGCATTTTACTTGTGTTGTGCAACTGCATGGCGTTTTTTTCCACCCGGAACATATCTATATCTGCTATATTTTCTATATATTAAGCCAAAATTTGTCATTTATTTACAATCTATTTTCTTCACACTGTTCAATCACTCCTGATGATTTAGGTGTTAAAGGTGGCAGCTAAAATATATTTTGTTGTGAACATGTGAGCGGTCCGTATTGATGGCTGCTAAAACGAAGAGACGATAAAATGGTTATATTTTGCGATGACTCAATGAGCACAAATGTTGAGTTCGTGTCATAAAACGCTCATTGCCTTCGACAATAGCAAATTGTACGCTAACATAACCATTATTTACAGTCGGGCTGACAACTTGTCTGGACAAGAGGATTAACAAGAAACGGTACAATTCAGCTCACTGAATTGTACTGGTTCAATGGTTCAGGATGCCATGAGCAATGACATGATAAACTTATCGAAAAAACGTCGAATTAACAAGGGTGTGCAAATTATTCAGAACCAATTACATTACAAGCAAAACTGTGGCCGTCATAATGTAGGTATATTCCCTCTCTGCATAGTTTAATACAATTCTCTTTTGCCCGGGTTTACTCTAACCTAAATTGGTGACATCTGGGTCTCTTATTGCAGTGGCCTAATATAAATACAATTGATACCATAAATAAAATGCGTATAATGATAAAAATGCAACTATGGCAGGAGGTAACAGGTCAGGATTGTGAAACAAAATTGTTTGTGGCCTTGGCGTTGTTTGTAAATGCTGGTATATCTCTCTTGATCAACAGTAGTTATATAAATATATTTATTTAACAATATATTAACTGAGTCAATCAAATAACCTAGAGAGCAAACATTTTGAAGATAAAGTAAACGAGGAAATCAAGTTTATTCTTCCCACCTCTAAAATTGTTTATTCTGATCAACTTTTACCATAATTCGTAATCTAAGGTGTACGGTTTTATTCCGCTAGTTAACGGATAAATGCATGTATCACGCCGCCATACTGGGTTCTTATATTATATTAATGAGCCTCCGATACCTGGAAGATTCCATCATATTATTTCAAGTCTGGTTAGTGCACTGACAAGCAGCAATGTCTGAAACCGCCTTATTAGCTATCTTAATTGCTTATCTACCTACTCGCATTGGTCTTACAGCAAGCACAAAGAGTTGTCAAGCCTTAAACCAGGTCAGTGGATCCGGCCTTTTCGTGGTGCTTTTCACGAATACTCAGGCGCAATAAAAATTTCGCGCTCAAATATATCACAGCATATAACCTCGAGTGTCTACAATGTCAATTGCATCACAATAACCCGGTTATTCCCCTCAGCGTATTGCAAATGCAAGTAAAACACGGATCCTGCTTATGCCAATATTGTAGGTAAGTATATTACACATAGATACCTGCCATTGTCTTTTTTTCGATCGGAACCGATATTTTCTCCACAACACCACGTTGTAAAGTTACTTACAATTAGCCTAATAGAACAAAAATATGGCAACATTCAACACAGGTCTGACAGCATGTCTTCAAACATACAACAATGTGAATGTCAACAGTGATGGAATGATATGGGCTGTACGAATGAATCAAATGTCTATGCAGGTAGTCTCTAAATGTTTGACCCTGATCTTTGATGTCACCTGTCACCAAATAGTTATACCAGCAACAAATATTTCATATCAGGTAGAAACAAGTGACATTAAAATCCTAGCGTACTAAAGACGATGCTTCACTTACTGAACTAACTTTCGAATTTAAATAAAATACCAACTTGGCATAACAATTGTCGCAGTTAAAGCGCTATGTTCCACAATTTGGGAATTGCCATGATCATCAGCTGAGTGTAGGTGTTCTTCAACATGGAAATGGCAAACGAAAGTAAGTCCGGAAGGATATAACAGTCCAGCACTGCCTTCTTGAATACGGCGTCGACTGATGTCCTCCTTCACTTATTTAACGAGGCACTGGAAACTTTTTATCTCTAGAACGTGCTAATCGCTTGAGTAGATGCGACGTGTGCGATTCTTTGCACATGTCAAGAGCTGGATTACGGCGCTGGTTGATACGTAAATGATGTCGTGGTAATAACAGGAGTATTATACGCCATTTGTGTTATTCACCTACACGCACTCACGAAGCAGGATCAGTGCAATATATGACAGCTATTGGTCTACTGCCAAAATGTATGTTTATTACTTACCTTGCATTATCAAACCCACCATTCATCATTTCCGATACTTTTTATCACAGTAACAAAGACACGTTAGAAACGTTGACCGGTAATTAATTTTTGTGCAAAATATCATTGGCTCTTGCAACACAGATCCGACCTGCAATGGTCCCGTCGGCGTGCAGGGAACGTCGCAATATTGCACATGCGACCGAATTATTCGAACAAATCTCAAATCTGTGAATAAATTTTCAATGTTTACAGCATAGATCAACCGCATTTCTCTTTGCAACAAGTAGATCATTTGTTTTTCGCTCCTTTACTTACTATTGTTTAATACGAATTGTGTGTGGGCACACTGGATCAGACTGTTCCCTAGCACCTCCATGCCTGCAAACTTACATAATTCAACTCTTGGTAGTATAACGCACCCGTATTTCTCACGCTTGTTGACTCTCCCATATAGTTATAACACTAGGCAGATGAATTTGTGTCGGTTGCTCCATTGTCCCATAATCGATATGAATGGTTGAGCGATAAACTTGACGACATAATCGAGTTCATATTTATTGATTGAATCAAAAGCTCTCTTGGTAGGATAACTGTTAACTACGACTGGTGGCCGTTACTGTCGCGAGGATTATGCTGTTATGAATAAAATTTGCCGTTTTCTTTCTATTCAAAAGAACATTGAGGAATGTCACGCAAGGGACCCATGTTGACCTCGGTGTTCTCTCAATCGGGTGCACATAGCAATATTTGATATCCGTCATAACAACATGAGAGGCGCACGACCTGGCCTTTCTCATTTCAGACAATAGTCACTAATGTAAATACCATTACCTTTAGAGACACGTCAATATGGGGAAATTCATAAGAGGAGATAAGGATGACACGAGGAAAGGACGCCGGAAGCATATTACTGCAGCGAGAGTTTATTGAATTTGTGGCAATCAAGGAGGGAGCAGGGAGCAGTGAGCAAGTCCGCATCAACCAAATGGACAAATACGCCATATCACCGTTCAAATCAGGTTCACTAAAGCTTAGCAATAGCATAACTAATACTTCCAGCATTCAGCATCCTAACCAGCACCCTAAGAGGGCATGGTTAATTCGGTCAGATGAGTTTTTCACCATATGGGCGATAATTAAGTCAAAATGATCCGTGGAAATTAACCTGGAGTTGTAGATAAACCAGCAATGATGTTTGTGTAGAGTGAGCGAATTGATTTAGATACAATCAACGTACGATTGGTTAGGAATCTTAGGACGGGCAACCAGTTTCACATTTGACGGGTAAAATGACAAACGTGCTTCAAATGATATGCATAGCAGTATGCAAGACGATCTTTGTATCTCAGAAGGCAATTACACACTACCACATAGGGAAAAACGGATCACTTGCTTTGAATAATGAAATTGTAAACATTTGATCTTTAGGTCACTTTTTATTGAAGCTTGTCTAAGACACATTTATTTAAGCTAGAGTGACAATGCTCGTTCCAATCTTAACCTGCTCTCTTGTACTTTTGATCACGTTAAAAGCTGGTGCACGACAACTTACAGTGAGGAGCTATGAACGTAAATGTTTGATATTCGAAAGGACACTCATACCGTAAAATAATTAAAAACGTCATGGGATATGGTGGGAAAAACAGTACAGCTGCGAATCTATCTGAATATGTAGCAATAAATGTTCTAGTGTTCAATATTGCAATATGCCCAGAATATTCACACATATCGTCTACAGCATCATCAACCACGAAGACGATACTTCCTGGAGATATGCACTAATTAGCATATGATAGAGCGGTGTGATCATACAGTATGATTAGAAAATAATTTGCTTGTAAGGCGGACCCATGCAGCTAATTACAAAAGAGGGGTTCTGTTTAAAGAGCAAGGAAAGAAGTTCTATTGTGATTCAAGAAAATTGTCAAAATCATGTATTTGTTATGATAGTGCGCACTTTATGGATTACAAAAGACTGGAATCTAGCAAAGGACATTTATATGTCTACGCGTCCAATTTATTACAATAACAATAAATATTAGCTTCCTTAATGGTTCGTGATTTAAGGACATACACGTCACATAACAACTGCATTACGCGTATGGCGCTTACACCGTTGTATATCAGTGACTAGTAATTCTGTTTGGGATATAATGTGCAGTGCGTCATCTAAGTGGAATCCTTGAAGTTATAATGGCAAATTTTGACCCAAGTATGTCACGAGAATATTCAATCATAGTTTTCAATCGATACAGTAATGATTGCTTCCTACTACGTAATTGATACACTGAGAAAACACATCTGAGAATAATCAAAGAAAAATTCTGTATTTGTTATGGCCTTTGTTGGTACTTTTATTACATCAGATGGGGAAACCCGGGACATTCCGATGGTATGATCTGTGATGTGATATGATATTTTCAAGTGATGTGATTGAAACCCGTTATACATCCGATCATCCATTGTTCGCCAAGTTATGTTGGAAGTAAGGTTACACCATTAAGGAGGTCCAAACGCATAACGGACTGCTTATGACTACCTCTGCTACGATTAAATGGCTATTTAAAACAGTACGATATTGCTTGTCGTGTCTTGGTCTTGTAATATTGATCACGAAGCCTATCTAGCATTTGATGGTAAACATACTTTGTAATTCATCCAATTGCCCCAGGATTCTAAAGCCCATCAACCTCATGTAACCAAGGGTAACCACATGTGTTTTCGTCCGAAATGACTCTGACAACAATAGCTGCCCGTGGTAAAGCCCTTCAGATTCCGCTACATCTGCGGCAAACAATTGTTGAGCTCTAATTTCTATTTGTTTTCGAACCTGTATTAAGAATATGTATTGCCGGGATACATGGCGAAGGCTTATATCTTAGCCGTGTGTGGTAGCTATCAATGTGAACCCAAATGTCACACGGTTGAAGTGACAAATAGCAACACTAACGAAATCATTTGCCCAGCACCAATATATTCAGCATTATATTGATTTAAATTGATTCCTCTCTATGACACAAATCAATTAAGGATAGCACCGTGGTACTGAAGGGTCTATTTACACAATCGCTGCTAGTCATAATGTTATTTTTTGGTATCGTATAAATTTGTGAATTGCGCTTTTTAGGCGGAAGTGGAACTTTGACGCCTCCCAATCTACTGTATCTTATTGTGTTCTGCTAATGTAACTATATGTCCGTTATTCTTGTCAAGTGTATCATCTCAATGCAATTCATTGTCTTGAAAAGCTATGAAACGGAAAGCATATTTGAGGATGTTGCGGTTTATGGGATAGAAGCGAATTTCTTGTTGTGTTTACTAAGCATTTGCTCATATCGTACTGCACGCCAAAATTGCATACATGGCATAAGAGAACACACGCTCGAACTTTCATCATAGTACAATATGCCCACCAAATGTAGATATCTTTGTATGGAAACTTTTAGCTATTCATGATATTATTCTAATGTTGTACAGAACTGGGTATTGATGCTTTATATTTCAATCTCGTTCTACTAAATTATGTTTATCATATTGCCATGCATACTTTCTGGTTTCCATGGTAGAGATAGAAAGGAATAGAGGCTCCTCCGTCTTAAGCAATGCAATTATGCTCCTCTCGGCATATTTGTGGATATGCCGCCTCATTCGACGTCGTTGCAAGCCTGTCGAAAGTTGGGAAATATTTACCAGCTACCTTAGAAAGGAAAATAAGACATGGGCAGCACGTAGGCAATCAAGGGGATGGGTTTCGACAGTGTTTTGAGTAAATCGAAAGCATGTTACGGCTACAATATCTGGTGTTAACGAAACCTGCTGACACCACAGTCGAAAATCAGAAAAGCAAAATATACGCATGATCAAGTAACAGCTTGCGGCATATCCGGAGCAGAACCAGCTCAGCTGAACGTAATTTGCGGCGACTCTCAGGAATATCTTTTCAATCTACATTAAAGCATCAGGCTAGAAACATTCAATTTCAATATTCTTTAAATGCTTCATTAAGGAAAAGAGAACGAATATTTTGAATTGTAAGCATTTTTGACGTGGGAAAATATAGGCTTCGAGAACGTAATGCAGTTACAAAGGTAATTTCGATTACCAGGTGTATCCTAAGCACCTGGATTGAGCCAGGATAAACGCAGATAGAAACCCAGACTAAAACTGACTATGTCATTGACGTCTGCATATCTGTATGAGGCATATTTGAAAGTGTTCAAATGTGAGCGACAAAGTTAGTGGAATAGTCTGTTTGAACCACAAGCATAGACGGCAAGTAATGAGGATGCCATTCCTTTGAACTAAACATCTACCCAGGAAACGCAAATGGATTTCAACAATATTCGATGCATTTAACAGTATCATAGACAATATGACGAAGTTCTGAACCATCACAAGGCATTTTATGTGTTCATGGCACAAATGTCTAGGTGAACACAGTGAATACATTTATTGCCCCAAATATGGATGTTGGAACAATTACAATAATTGCAGTAATGATTTTGTTGTGATAATTTTGCATGTAATGGGATGTATGAATATAGCATGTATTAAAGGTAACTTTTTTACCGGGTCAACAATGAATTGTCTACTCAGACGATAGCAATTGATCCATTCATCAATATGTGGGTAACAAGGTATGTAACCAGAGATGGACCCAGGACACTTCATTAATGCCCGATTAGAAACGAGTTCCTACAAACACTTTTGCATTGTTGGCGGATTGCAAGGTCAGCCCATAACTAGCTCCAAACATTGTAATGTTGAGGAGGTCTCTATTATTTGCACCAATTCATTCCAAGTGATAGTGATTATCTGTGTGTGTCGATGCATCGCTCGTTAGGTGATTATGTTGTTAACTGTATAAGCAAAGTAAAACAATATATATGTCGGTGAAACAAACGGATACTTTCCGCACACTTAGCCACGCAACATACATTACAGGCTCTCCTGACGGTGGACGTTTCATTTGCGCTATGTAGTACAGACCAAAACGATCATTTAAGAGTGGTAAGAAGACTTTTGCATGATTATGATACGTTTACATTCCCACCGACCTAGTTCATCTTTATTTTAGCCACGCTTCATGTCAAAATAGCTGCGCCCACATTTTATTCCATCTGTTACCGAAGATAAAACGCCTTGACTTGGGATGGTTTATAAAGTAAAGCCCAGTACAGAGCTGTATAGGCATTTGTTTTTGCACTTACTTGTTAGCAGAGAGCTGAAGTTGTAAGGTTGTGGTAGAAACCGATACTATACATCACCACAATAACCTAAATGTTCAGTTGAATCAACATTCAAGCAGTCAAGCATTTAAAAAAGCATCACCAATACTGCCTGTAATGGTTTCTTCATTTTTGATCTATTCGTCCATTTCAATGGATGATAATAATATCTGACTCGCGTTAGGCGTCAATATAAGGTGTGACTATCTGTTTATAACCAGACCGTTATAATATCCCAGTAAAGGTTAAAATTTACTCAGCAGTTGTCATATAGATAACATTTGGTTATAAACTATTATTTACAAACTCCGCGTGTAATAGCAATTGCAAATATTGTGGATTGCTTTGAGTTAGTTTATTACTCTAGGCCTAAGTGGTATGTAATGAGCACCATAAATTGAATTAGCCCACGAATCTTTCATCATTTGCATTAAAACATTAATGCATTATAACGGTTGATGACGAAGCATTTAATTTGCGCCCTAACCAGCACTGCTATACGTATTGAGTGTGCAATTTATAGCGACATTTTAGAAAGTTTATCACCTCATTTAAAAGGGTCTACTGAGATAAATAAAACATCGGCGGGGTATTCTTTGACAAATCTAAATGTAAATTATCACACCGATGTTGCGGACAACCGATGTGAGCACTCCAATACTTTAGTTGAACGACATTCAAGCTGGTTTCATGTTTATCTTCTGCATGGGGGCAGACTGGAGCAATGGTAGTGCTTCTTTGTTATTATTATTCTTCAGCGATCGATTAATATCTTTGCCAAGCGAATCACATACTTGCTGTGAGCAACGAATTCCCATCTGTATGTTGTGTGTAAAATGAAGGGGGTCTGTTAGTTCCTGACAGCCATTCCGCCTTATTGTAACGCGCAATTATGACGGTATTATCAACAAGTGTAATCAATTTGTGGATCTGACTAAGTCTGAAGAAGAGCTAATAGTTCATCTGCTGACATATATACATATATATCGCTGTATGTATTGTTTCTCTATGAATCCACATTGACGGCGGTGAAGGGTGTACATTAGGACTGTTTGCAGAATAATCGGATTTACTAAGGAGGGTAGTTGCAGCATAATAAGTAGCTACAGGAATGAAGAAATAATCAGTGCTGCAAAAGCGCCAGATGCTTTGGCTATATATATTTTGTAACCCCCATAAAGCCCTATAGACTAAATCCTTTTAGTCGATAAGCTCAGCCAGAATTACATTGCTGTGAATGTATGATCACAATTACTTTAATGTACTGTTCCAACTTTCACCAACCAGATAATTCTGCGCAAATCACGAGGGAGAGATTGGATGATGTCTTCATATTGTATGAAAGAGTCTGAGGACTAGGGCCGAGTGATAAAGGAACCACGTAATATATTTTAGCTACTGCTACAAATTACGATGATACGTCCCTTACAAATAGACTACCTGATGTAGCCCACCACAGTGTAAATGACCCATCTACAATCAGACCACCCTATCTTACCCACCAACACATCCTAGACCAACCTCCATCTACCTCAAAAACTAACTACCAAAATAAAAAAGCGATGATAAGCATATTAACAAACATAAACAGCTTCAAACCTGCATGCAAAGATATAGCATAATTTATACATCCATACATACATGTATACATATATACATACATACATACATACATACATACATACATACATACATACATACAAACATACATACATACATACATACATACATACATACATAAATACTACATACATACAATACTTATTAGCTATACCTCCACCTACATACATACATACATACATACATACATACATACATACATACATACATACATACATACATACATACATACATACATACATACATACATACATACATACATACATACATACATACATACATACATACATACATACATACATACATACATACATACATACATACATACATACATACATACATACATACATACATACATACATACATACATACATACATACATACATACATACATACATACATACATACATACATACATACATACATACATACATACATACATACATACATACATACATACATACATACATACATACATACATACATACATACATACATACATACATACATACATACATACATACATACATACATACATACATACATACATACATACATACATACATACATACATACATACATACATACATACATACATACATACATACATACATACATACATACATACAAACATATATACATACATAAAAGCATACATATATACATATTAAAGCTACTGGAAAGAATAACAATATCTTATTAGCTATTTCCTGAGCACAAGGGGCGGGATATAGTAACTGTTTCCTTATAATTTTATAAAACTTGCACGTTCGTGTATCAGTGATCATGATTTCGTTAATGGACCATCAATCTTTGGTTGACTACTATCTCCTGGACTTGTGCTAATGAAAACTGTCCTTTCTGCGCTTTATGTGCCCTTGCATCTTTTTCTTGCTGTGTATAATGCAAAAGCCTCGGGCCGCCAAGTCACGTCATGCACGGCTGACGAAAACAAGATATGAATTCTAACGAGCAACATCACTAGCAACATTTGCTTAGCAGTATAATGAAAAGCAATGTGTTGAATATTCTCAATGACAGGTACTTCATTAGAACCCTTCAGAGAAGCATTCAGTTTATCCCACCTATGTAGTTCTTTTCAAATACAATGCGTCTGCGCAAAACGTTCAGCGATGTCTCTGAATACTTAGCTATCCTCTGAGGATCATTCGTGTGTTGGCGATGTACAAAAAAACGCATACTCACTCGTACGACGAAATCAAAGAATACCATGGATATGCGCAACCATGGCATCGGACGCTTGTAAGAATCGAAATGGGATTCACTGACACCCCAGCCATTAGGAGCTGCTTGCCTACATTCAAGTAACATAATATATTTGTACTGTCTCAGATGCTTAATGTGGCCCAGGAGACTCGTTAGGTATTAACAGGCTTGACTATATTCGATAATAAATTACTTAATTGTTTAGCCTCGGTATATTTAAGGGATATACATAACATTAACGATTACAAAACACCTACCGTGTGTTGGAAAAGATTGGACACTGTATGTTTTGCTGAACACAAGCTTTTCACGTAATGGTTGTTGTGGCTTCATGGTGAAGCTGGCATTTTTTGTTGCCAACAGATATTCTGTCTGGTGCATGGGGTGTGATTCACTAAATTAAGTAATGTTGAACAAAAGCCATGCGGAAAAAAGGATAGGAACCATTGTTTCGTTCAACGTATGTAACAAGACAAGAAATCAACTCTGTTGGGTGCACTAACACTTTTTATCTATGATACGCATGCTATCATTAGAATGCATTAGTTGATGGGCTGTTTTTATATGCCAAATTGTATTTAACAGTCAACCCATTCATGAAAAACACGCAAAAAATAATTCAAACAATGGTCGAATCGTAACGTTTCCATCTTCAAGTCGTCGTTATATAACACGAATATATACTCCTGATTGGAATGCAAACATTGCAATTGATCGAATTCTAAAAATACAAACGTTACATTCTTTTCTTATTCCTATGCTATAAGCGAGCTGATCCGAAAAGACTGATGCATAAATTAATAAGAATTAAAGTTTTGCTTTGTGCAACGTTGGTGATTATTTCGATTCTGTGCTGTCACTTAAAAACCAAGCATAGGCTTATCTTCGTGAAAGCCTTTAAAGCGCTTAGAGTTTCGCTAAAAGTGCTCACTCACTATTCAAACACATGAGTATATATATATGTATGTATATATATATATATATATATATATATATATATATATATATATATATATATATATATATATATATATATATATATATATATATACCATATATATATATATATATATATATATATATGTGTGTGTGTGTGTGTGTGTGTGTGTGTGTATATGTATATGTATCTATATATATATATATCTATATATATATATATATCTATCTCTCTATCTATATATATATATATATCTCTCTCTATATCTATATATATATATATATATATATATATATATATATATATATATTCATGTATTTCGGGTTCTCCATCAGAAGCTATGTGTCATTGTCTCTGATTGCTCAGTGTCGCGAAGGTTCGGCGCCATATTTGTTTTTATACGCTCCGTTTTAGACCTCTTTTCACAAGAACTGAAGTTAATGCTCTTGCTTTACATGGGAATGACAGCGGAAGCCCTCGATTACACGCAACAGTAGCATGGCATTGTATTGAAAGACTGTCAAAAGGATTGTGCATTCTGCTGAATGATGGGTCGTGACATTTTGCTATACGTTGTTAGCTCTCGATGCAATCATGGAGTGGGTCGGGATTCGATACTAGTGGTTGTCCGCTGAGTGGTTAGTCCTGTCGGACAAGTGACTTGCCTTGTCAACTTGTCCAACCGGACGAGTTAATTTAAGAGCCGGGCATGCATTCTGCAACGCCCCGATTCATTGTTTCACGCAGAGCGGCGCCCTGAATCACCCAGTCGGCAAGAAAAGCTGACACAATACTAGCCTCATTAACTGACTGTGTCAAGTTAACATACTGTATAGCGGCTGAGCAATTACAGTGGTTGTTGTGGTGCCAATTTGAACTTGTGAGACGCCCCCGAATTCTAGATGACATTCTGTGTGTTCTCGATGGACGAAGACCACAACCGTGTACATAACGTCAGCGAAAACCGAGGGTGCGTATGAGTCGGATGCGCGCAGCGAAGGTCAATCCGGATCACAACCTTTGCGTTGATTGGTCAAGTAAGTGCTGCCACGAATATTAGCGAACATGTCAAATGAATATTCGGGTGCATCAGTTTAAGACCTTGTCTTGTCGTAGACTCTAGCGCAGACAGCGCAGGTCACATGCTAATCATGATCAATAACCTACGACCTGAACAAACATTGCTGCCTTTCTTTCGGTTCAACGACAACTTAACGCAGCGGGTTGAAGCATGTGTTGCATGCTGCAAGCATCAGTCAGATGCAACACTCCTAACCATGCTTGCCAAATCATCGTAACATGCATTAAGCAGTGAGTCAGAGCAGTGTAATGACACTGATAGTTCTGTTAGTCTGGATAGTTCAATAAATCTTTGTGCTAACAATAGATCTAAAGGGCTATGGTAAACTCCAAGCATTGCTTGTAATTGGTGCTGCAAAGATGCAAAGTCCTCGTTTTCTTGAATTGTAGCTTCAATGAGTTCCTTGTGCTGGATGTATCTTTTCATGACCAACAAAGGGGATAGAAGGGGAGGGGAGGCGGAGATACTATGCATTGGTCTTTGCAATGCAATGGGGCATTCGTTGAAAGGTCACAGTAAGGTTTACTTATAATATCATAGTTAAACAATGGAACTCGACACATTCTTGAATTACAAGTCTGCGGCAAATATCGAAGCTACAGAAGATATAGGCACTTCGTTATGTTTGACTGAGCGGCACATGTTACGACATGTTCATTATGGCCCCTTCTTTAGCCGTTTTAGTCTTGTACACGAGTTTTAGTCATGTTTGATATAACTGTTCAACATCCATCAGGAAGACAATAATAGCCTACATGTTTGATCGGCTGCCGTATAGATATGACCTGTGACCTATGTGATACGTCTTAATCTTCATAGTATCCATTATTGCAAATAATCTTAGACTCAACATTGCGCAATTCCACCAAACTTTCCGCTTTTGCCATAAACTGTATCAACACTTGATATGACAGCGTGGGAAGACACAGTCTGTGCAAAGACATGTACGTAATGGTGCTGTATCTGATCTGGCCATGAAGCATATAACAAGACAAAGTACTACTATCAATATCATTTACGGTTGAAATACCTCAGTTATTGAATACTTGGCATCTACGCTTAATGATAATTGGCGCATCAACCTAAGCAATTGTCATATGCTACAGATCTAATTGTTGCAGAGTGGAACAAATTGAATGAACTCTTGCTCGCGCCATATTCTGCAAAGTCTCGGCTATACACTGGAACATCAAGCTTAAATGAAATACACCGAATGACACAAACAAATCATCGTCAAAGATTACGACTTTTTCTAAGGCTCAGAAATTCACCTCCGGAGAGACCGAGAATAAATTTGGCAGAATAACCCCAGCGACTCGCTGTAATCAAGCAAGACACACATTTAAGTAATCAACCCTTTTGTTGCACGCAATAAGAACACGCGGTATGTTGGGGCATTCAGTTAGTGAATCAACGCGCTTAACCTACTGGAATAATAGCCCCTTGGTCGCACTAAGGTTTGTTCTACGGCACTATTGTAATGTAATGCAAGATTTAGCCAGATTCAAGCTTTGTCATCGTAGTGTTCTTTAGAATTTAGATTGCCATAAGGTTTCATATTTGATTGTCAACCTCAAATGGGACACCATAACCGAGGCGAGCCATTTAGTAAGTGTTGGGAAATGTTTAAAACTTATGGGTCACAATATAGCCCGTGAATATAATCCCCCGCGTCTCGAGTTGCCCAGTCAGCTAGAGTCAGCCATAGGGTATTTCATTGAGACGCTAAAACATTGATATTGGTCTGTAATTGGACAAGGACTCATACGAACGAACGCGAGTCGTCATTTTGTTTAACTGAAGTTTACACATATCGACGTAGCTATTAACAAGCTATGTCGGGCAGCAAGTGGTTATGTTATCATGCAGGTGATTGTCCGTATGCTTCTCAGTGCACCAGGTAAATTATGTGATTGTTACCAGCTGCAAGTTACAACATTTAATACAATTCATGACTGTTCCTCTCAAGCTTGGTTTAGACTACAATTTCAAATGCACCTATAGCGACCCCATTAAATATAAACAGGTCACGATTAACAATATGTCTGAGGTCCTCCAAAATAGGCCGGGTTTAGACACTAATCAGAGGTAGACGGAGATTTGTATTCAATCAAAGAGGCATACCATATTCAGTAATATAATGTATTCTTATATATGCGGCCACATGCAAATACAGATATAAACGCGTACACACACACACACACACACACACACACACACACACATATATATAGATATATATATATATATATATATATATATATATATATATATATATATATATATATATATATATATATATATATATAAAACATATATATAGGTATATATATATATATATATATATATATATATATATATATATATATATATAAACATATATATGTATATATATATATCAATATATATATATACATATATAAACGATTATATATATATGTATATACTTATAAACACAAATATATATTTATATATTAATATACATGTACGTTGATACATATACATATAAATATATCGACATATATATACATATATATATTGATATGTAAATATCGATATAGATATACACACGTATATATAGATATATGCTAATATACATGTGTACATATATATATATAAAATATATGCATATATTATATATATGTATATGGAAAATATAATAATGTTTAAATAAATTTGAATATATATAAATATATTAGTAATATTAGTGCAAATATACATGCATATATATATGTTTATATGCATATGTATATACATAGGTATATAGATTGGTATATATATTTATAGATATACATAGATATATATATATAAATATAAATGTATATATATATATATATATATATATATATATATATATATTTATATATATTCATATATATATATATATATATATATATATATATATATATATATATATATATATTAGGACTACATTTTTTTTTGCAAATTCCCGGGTGACCGTACACACATTGTGCAGTCGCACCTGGGGCTCGTATTTCGACATTCTGGACGGTATCCGGCAGTAGTTGCTAATTGTGTTTTTTGTCCATTTAGTGACATTACCAAAGTATTATAACTTCAAATGTTTGGTATTCGCTTGATGAGCATATGTTATAATTTACAAACTTTTTCTAAACACCACGCTCATCTTAGTATTGCAAATGGTATAACTATTGGTATTAGGAGTTACGACTCCGATCTACGAATATGTAATTGACACATTACCTCAAACGTGCAGCAATCTTACTAAGCTAATCTTACAGGCTCAATGCAATTTAGCATTAAGATTATAATTTGCTTACTACACATTCTAATATTCTACTTGGCACCAAATTCCACTTTGTGCCTATTTTGATAATAATACATTTCGAACTGATTCTGACCAAAGTGATTTGATCGACGTCTGGTTCGGCGACGTACGATGCCCACAAAATTTTGGAACCTCTGTTTCACCTCTCGTCGAAAAACTGTTGTAAACATGCCTGCAACATGACGCAAGTAAATTGCCGAAATTAACAAAAAAACATTGTTTTGCCACAATTACTGCATTTATCCTAGCAATAAAACTTTCATGCGTTTGACAATGTATTTATAATGCATACTCACCATATACGATGGGATTCATGCATGAGTTCGAAACGGCAAATATGAAGAGGCCTCTTTGTATTTTTTTATCAATTTTGCCAGCAAAATCTCTGTAACAGTTTTGAGGATACAGTCAAACGGGCTCTACAATTTCACGGAGGCTTTATCGAATACCATGGAAGAAACTTACTCATCAATCCACCATAATGCAAGTATTAAGAAGTATGGCGTCCAGCATATTATAAAAACAGCCACTGAAACCGAGAAAAGGCCAATACTTAACCTCAAATTGAGCAGCAAATACATAAAAAGGACAATAGCTAAGCCACTATATATTTGCATAAATACCGATGACTACGGTCATTTTGAGTGTATGCACTCTGGCTTTTTCCATCTGACCAACCCCTGAACGCCGCAGCGACTCGGTGTGGGAAACTGTTGACCTCAGCGATTGAGACCGATTGTTGCCTACGACAGAATCATTCAAACTCACGAATGTTAGTCATACTGCCAATTAATTTAAAACCGTACATATAAAATGTATAAAGAAGGCTTCAAATCAGCATGTTGATTACATGGTACGCTAAGACGTGACTTGCGGCTCATTTCGTGAAGCATCAGGGAATAGCAGACGACAATCACGATCAGGGGTATCAAGTAGAGTATGAAAATGTTAAACAGGTTGTATGCCATTTCATGTTGCGGCGTAGGGAAAAAGTGGAATGTCACACATTGGCTGAACCAGGGGTATTTAGGGTGGCGCTCCAGATGGAATATCACGCTCTGAAACAATCACACCACATGTACGTTTTAATCAATTAGAGTATCTACAAGTGGCTGACTCAATGGGGCACCGCACAGTACAATTGGAATCCCGGGCAAAGTGGCATCATAATGGTGTGGTCATTTCTACAGAGCAGTAGAGTTTCTGCAACCAAGGATACGCAAAGTATTTGGGCCTTTCCGCATTACTACTTTGACCTTCTGAAATCTGTTTACGTGATCGGCAGAGTACAATGATTAATCTTGTTAACTACAGATTCGTATAACGATCAGCGACCGTATTCAGCTACATACTATGTCAATGCCGCCAAAGATAATTTGGTCAGTAAATCAGATTATATCTCATCCCTAAGGTAAAGCAATGTGAGGTACAGTAAATTGTTGAGTGTAAGCAAATGTTATCGAAATCTCTTGTCAGTTAAAAGAAATCTTTCTGCCTACATTTTAAGTTGTAGGTCCGGAAAGTGAACCACATTGTCTTGCGACTTTTGCACTAGAATGTATCCAGTCATCATAAATTGTTGAGTGAAAGCATCCCCTCCCCCCCCCCGGCTAATAGCTGGATTGTATCATACACTCGGGAGATTGGCTACTGTAGTATTTGCATCCTACATATGATTTATTACACTTCGCGTCAGCGTTGTTCCTGCGCAAATGCCATATACCTGAATGCTTTGTTCACGCATCTCTCTTATGCATGGCCTTTGAACATTAAACAACCATGTAGAACAGTTATCAGTGCATTGGATATGACCAATATAGAATACTTGCGCTTGTTTGTTTGACATAGGA
>CM067354.1:7001614-7004114 GCA_034190875.2 Urechis unicinctus
GATTACTCCATTCGCTGATGGCGGCTAGGGTACTTATGATGAAGGCTACGTGTGTTGTCAATTTAGCACACCATAAGATCATTATCGAACTAATCCCTGCTAGGCACTATCTTGATAGAAGATAGAAGATGACGGGTTCTGGATAGCTGTCCGGTGGGCGAAGTGTACCGGATGTGGCCAAACAACTCATAATCTTCTTCACCAAGCATCAAGTTCTATATATAACCGACATATCTGCTAATAGTAAACCTCACACATTATGGATGACGAACAATTGTACACAATGCCTTGTCAGAGTGTCGTCCGTATCTCACAAATTAGCGCTGCGCTGGGACGTTTTGAACGGTGTGCGGAGTTAATCAAACATCTCGTCGATCGTACATTGTTGTAAAGTCATAAACATTTAGCCAGAAAGAGTATTTCGTGCTAGTTTATGACAGACATGGTGCATAACGCGCGATCTATGGTTATACGTTATGACGTATATTATAGTGTTTATCTGCCTTTTATGACAAACCACTTAGCAGCACAGATATGAGTTGATTACCGGTTCTACAATATATGAAAGCGTGTTGTGACATGTGGTATCAGAATATAACTTTCGAAAAATGATTAAGGCTATGAAAAGCATGGTTGAGAAAATCAGATTGCCGCTAGCAATACTTACATCATAGCACTACTATGATCAATCACCCCTAAAGCCGTACGTTGTTCTATTCAGAATCAATCCTAAATCAAACTAGCGTTAGTGTGTTATTCATTCGGCATAAGTATGGATGGAAACCTTCTTGCCGTAACAGTCTTTTGGAACTATTTGAGAATGTTACGAAAATGATAGACATAGGGGTTCCCCTGGAATTTCAATATGCGTATGGCAAAATTTCTTACCAACGGACGGCTAGCATAAAAAAATTCTGTGGTCTCAGTGGGCAAGTATCAACTGGATTCAACGGATGGCTCAGTTATAACTAGAGTGGTGATGAATGGCATAGAATAAAATTAGACTCGCGGTGTCCAAGGGTCAGTCCCAAGGCACGTTTTCTTCCTTACTTACATAGATGTTAATATACCGATGTTGACACAATTTACTCCAAAAGTGTGGACACTAACCAGGCTCATCGCTCATAATAGAGCTTACGAAGCGTAGTAGAGTAGGTAAATGATTGACAAAAGCATTTTAACCTAAAAGGGATTACCATATCCATCAAACGAACATAATGTTTTACCACCAAATAACTGATTACACTCTAAAGGATGTGTCGGAGCCATCGGATCAATGTGTGTGTACACACACATATATGTATATATATATATATATATATATATATATATATATATATATATATATATATATATATAGATATATATATATATATATATATATATATATATATATATATATATATATATATATATATATATATATATATATATATATATATATATATATATATATATATATATATATATCTATATATATATATATATATTTGTTCGCAATTATTGTGTGTCTATGTGCTCTGGTATAATGCGGAATCCTGAGAATAAATTGACAATCCTTGAAGTACTTTGTAAACTGCTATCCGTCACAGATTTTCTTGCAAAGAAATCACATCAGCGTGCGTCAGTAAAACAAAAGTAACGATTTATCTCGCCCAGCAGTCACCTTATAAAGCGTCACCTTACATTATCGACCATTTATTATCAGTCAAATCGGTGGTCAACTAAGGGACGTTTCATTGTATTTATAGCTTTTAAGGAAACAAAGTAGCTAGCATTGGTGCAAGATGAAACTATCATTGTCAGCTTCTTATTGACATAGCGACCCTCTTGATGGTTTGTGATGCTAAACATGAGGAACATGCATGACCTATTGTCTTGTAAGTACATTTGGTGTTTGTGAAACTGAACGATGCAGTAGTTACATATAATAGTAGACGAATCAATTATCGCATTGCAGGCCACTTCTCAGTGTTAAAATGTTTGTAATTGCATGATGACAGGTATAGCGGAATACACCCATTATATCAGCGCAGACGCAATACCTACACCGCTGCATACCCCTGCTACTTCTTTCTTAACCATATAGCAGTAACCTTCAATAAGCCTCATATTTCCAAAAGAGCGTAAATGAATAAGCGAAGATTAACATCTCAGCACTAAATTGATTGCAGTGATTGTCGTCTTGTCTCGGTGATTTAATAGAAGCGTAAACTTAAAACCAATTATTCAATATAATTTATGAACGAGCGATGTCACTCTTATTATCTATTCACCATGATATCATGCATCTAACTTATCGATTCACAAAATAGCTGATTTGTGCCTGTGGTGATGGATGGCACAACCTAAATGATCGTCCCTCCTACGCCTACGCCATTTTGCTGGTAATATATTCCAAAGTGGTCAAGATTTAGAAACATACTTGGATAAATTACCGGGTTAATTCTTACAGCAGTTAAGAGTGAACTTTTATAACTGTTACCATTAGGTGTACAAA
>CM067354.1:7006614-7069114 GCA_034190875.2 Urechis unicinctus
CATACTGTTCCCAAGCGGCTATCCCTACGCCGTAAGAAGACATCACCAATGAAATAAATCTTGGTCACCAAAGTCAGCCACGTGAATATTTTAGTAACATACAAACCCCCTGGGTCCTCATAAGTGTTCCGAATCACGCCATGGAATTTACCACGAACCACGTGAGCAGTGGCTTGCAATAAAATACTTTGCCTTTTAGCCGCATTACATGAGACACATTTCATTCTATATTATGTGCTGCATTGTAAAATTATCAACTTAAAACACTTATTTTCGGTGTTTACGAGGTCATCAATGATAATCGCGGATTACGCGCTCATCTCATACCTCACGACAGACATTAAACCGATTATATGTGCAAGTGTTACAACCCTTAAGTTTGCATGCGGAATTGGATACGTTGGAGCAATGTTTCGCTGGAAGAGAATTTAATTCTGCGCAAACATTTGTCTCTTTGTACCATTATTCTCGTGTTATCAATCAGGTAAAGTAATGACTATGACAATGAAACAAAGCAAAGACAAAAAGAATCCGCCATGCTGTACATGTATTGTTGATTGGTCTTATCGAACATTCAAAGTGCATGCATTATTAGACTACTTAACCATTAATGGACCTCACCTCAATCATTCTGATTTGGATATCATGCACATATTATGCACTATTTGCCCTATTTGTTATTTAGAACAATGATCGAAGTGCGAAACACCATCTGTGATCTTATGATATGACAAAATATATGTGACTTAAGGTAAATTATTTTATACGTACCTCTTGTGATATAGCTAAACATCACTGGGTACCCGCACATGAAATGTACCAGGTACTACCTATTTGAATGGATGTATGTCTTCTCGGTAGTAACTACTCATTCCATCCGCTCATTACTACACACTGAATGTTGCGTAGAACTGATAGTATGGACTCACGGTTAAAGCAAGACTGCCTACTCCTGGTAAACTGCGGAACAACTTGACAGATTGTTGTTTCGCTTTCAGGAAATTTTGCCAGTAAAGCATTCTCTATTTACCCCAAGCTTCAACAATACACCATGTAACCCAACGTTCATTGTCTCAGCAGTGGAACAAGTATACGAAAGCATGATAAACATTTGCCAGTACAAGCTTTGCTTTCGTCATAAATCTCTCTAAAGGGGTAAAATGAAGATCGGGTGAATTCGGCTGATTGTGATGGCTTAATCAGCTTAAAGAAGCAGTGTTCCTGTAGATGAACTGCTCATATGGGGGTTAGGGAACATTTAAAACAGAAATAATCAATATTAAGCAATATAGATCAACAACCTGGTGACAAGAACCGTTACAAGCAAATATGGCCCTAAACGATGTCTGTAGTGCGTGCAGTACGGGGGCGGTTTTCTTGTTCAGTGACCAGCTGTCAAACGTGTGATCACGGTCACTATTACAACTATTGCCCTGTGCCTTTTTTCCTATGCGTATTGACACTTTCCCGGTAAGGTATTGTTGCAAGAAATAATCAGTACAGAGTATGTGGCCCCCTTGCCTATCCATTTACCCGATCTATTAGCATGACATGTTCCAACGGGGTGATAAGCGTCCTGCCCAATATGTCTATAATAAGCATAATACACAGTAAAACATAGTCCGCTGTGAGTGTCGCAGTTAGGCTGTCTCATTCATAGTCTTCCATTAATTGACTCATATAACCAGCAGTTGAAACACGCATTTGATTCTTAACCCACGCATGTTCGTAATCACCACGCAGCCCTCTTACCGTAACTATATGCTTCTTGGTAGTATGCAGAGTGTGAAGGTAATTAAAAGCCACTAATTGGCTTTAAGCATTGGCCCTAATATTGTGACACTATCGATTACGTAGGCATTCAGGCAAGACTTAGTGTGTTTGCCCATTTTTCCTTGCCATTTTAATACTGCACAACTAATGTTAATCATAGCTTCATATGAATTGCGGCACTCACTCCCCAATCATGGCACTGTGTTAGTTATATGGGATAGTCCAACAGTTGTTAGATCGAACTACTCTTTGATGCAATTCGAA
This sequence comes from Urechis unicinctus, assembly GCA_034190875.2. NCBI lineage: Eukaryota > Metazoa > Annelida > Polychaeta > Xenopneusta > Urechidae > Urechis > Urechis unicinctus. The sequence goes on from CM067354.1 coordinate 7,008,652, forward strand.
AGTCACCACATCGATTTTTTGAAATTATATCGGCATTCTAAAGCATTGAACAGGTACCAATTACTGCATCACTGGTTTCAGTACGGAGAGCGTGCTGATGGGACTGGCTTGACGGTATCATGGAGCAATAGCCGCACATTCACTGAAACTTGTTTTTGGCACAATATGAACACCAATAATGCGTTGTCTAGGAATAAGCTTTGTTCATCACTCTCCCCCTATACTCAAACTGCTGCGCATCCTATTTACATTACATAATGCAGCCGATACTATTAAAGGAACCATAATCAGCATCTATTCATAAGCGTATGCTTTTATTCACCAGTAAACTTACAGCCATGGAATATTGAACAGTAAGAATATCGGATGAACATAAATGGTACGTCTGTTTCTGTTATAAGTTTGTGATAGTAAAATATCATATATGTTCACCAATTAAGATTTGTTAATAATTGACTAAACTATGTGAATCATAATAAGTGAATTTTGGACGGACAGAATATATATATACATACATAAAGATATATATATATATAGATATATATATATAGATAGATATATATATATATATAGAGATATATATAGAATATATATATATATATATATAATATATATATATATATATAAGTGAATATATATATATATAATATATATATATATATATGTATATATATATATATATATATATATATATATATATATATATATATATATATATATATATATATATATATATATATATATATATATATATATATATGTCTCTATATATATCTCTGTATATCATGCAACAGCATGATGAGCACAAACTTGCAAATAATTGACCGCGCACTGTGTGGGTTAACGTCGGGATATCACGAACGTCTGAGCTGGCTCACGAAAGCCACTGCATTTTATTTACAGAACCAAATAATCGACGAGTAGTCTGTCAGTAAACTTCGCTAACCCAATCGTTAATATCAGATCATTGACAAATAGTCCTAAATTGTATACATTTTACGATTACAATCTAATTTAACTGATACTTATTGAATACAGACTAGATCGTTGGTAAATATGTCAGTAGAGCGGAGCTCCCCTAATTCAGAGCTGTTTATACTGTCTCTTGCAATGACATTTATCATCCCATAAAACATACTTATATAATTAAGAATTCCTTAGCGCAAAGCTGATTAAACCGCCGACTTTTAATGACCAGGGATGATAATATACGTTCAATATTTACACTTTCCTTTATTGTCGTCACCTAGTGATCGAACCGCACTTTTTAGAAGCCAGAAGTAGTTTTCACTGTGCCGTATCCCTACAGTCAGCATTGTACGCTTAAATAAAAGTGATTTTAACTCGTATTGACGTTATAAATATTACTCAAGCTTCTAGATATGTTGTAAGATGTAATTTGATAAAACATATTACTGAGCGGCTTGATGTGAAAACGCCACTAGTTGGTTTCGATAGGTAGCTCAGACTTTGTATATATTAACTATACTCATACAAGGACTAATATAGAGTCGATGATTTTGCAACACGGTGTATGTTAGGTTTTCAGGCCCGGATATGCGGTATGGCAAATGAGCTGGCAATAACCTTCCAAATGCAATATCTTTTGAATGTTTGAACCACTAATTTAACTCTTGGCATCAGGTGACAATTTTCTGAGTTACGATATGTTCTGCGGTCGGTACACATGCGATGTAGATGTTTTATTGACCCCTGCGGTATCAAAGCCTATGCTGAAAGTAGATGATTTATTCATACCTGCAAGTGAGTGATTAGTGAGCCAACTCACACCATGTTATTGTATGAAGATAAAGCTATTCATCCTTCATCAGCCTGCTACTGGCAAACCAGCTCGTTTGCCCGCTATTTGTGATCTATGGTTCCTATATGTTTATACAACTGTTATAGCTAGGAATAAAAACTGCGTAACGAGAGGTACCATCATATGAACTTGCAGCAAGAAAACACTGATTGTCGATAAAGTCAATAACATCGCCGCTATTTGTTTATATGTGTGATGGTGTATGATTAACCCAAACAACTAGGTTTAAGTGAGCACCAGCGTTACTGTAGCCATGACGCCAGACAATCATCAAATTCATTGTATTAGCGCCGGCTGCATCAATTCTTTCGTCGCTTTGTTGAATGAATTCCTGCTGCTGGTAGTGCAACACAAATTGTTCGCCGCCATCCTACTCTAATCACCTTGCTTTCACTCAAATGTGTCTTTGTATAAAAATTGAGTGCTTCTCTTTGGTTCACTTGTGATTTGTCTATATTCATTGGGTAACAAAAGAGTGTATTAATTCAACTTTGCATAACAACTGACATTAACAAATTCAACAACTATTAACATGTAGCACAATGTCTCATGTTTTGTCGTTGCTATCTCGCTGCTATCGCACAAATCGGGTCAACGTACCGAGCATAAAAAGACAATAAGGTAATTGGTTGTTTACTTCCGCCTTAGATGTCTTCGATCATTCGTTAATACCCGGCGGGTTTCTGTATCACCCTTATTGCCTTGTTCGCTTTGAAGCTGTACTTACGTGTATCTAAACAATGACAGAAATTAACAAAGGTTCAGCAACACCATTGTGCTATTAAGCCATTATTGCTTAGAAAAATTGCTTAGGAGCACATAATACATTCCGAGTTGATGGTGAATTGAAAATCCAGTAATATACGAATGGTACAGATAGACCAGGCCTATATGTAGCAGCAGTATCAATGTTCAATGTCTGGTCATAGGCTATGCGAATAAATGAATAACAGACTCTGTGTGTACCAGAAATATTTACACGGATGTAATTACAATGATCATGTTACGATGACGCAACAACACAAGTGTCAGCAATATGCAATAAACCTATCCGTTGCTGTCATAAACAACAATGGCGACCATTTACAAAGTGTTCTCTGGAAATTACAACACATTTAATTGTCTCCTTAATCTGTGTACCGACGAATGTTTTTGGCAATGACAGGTGTTAAGATAGGTCAACACACCCGGTTGTAAACTGAGGTTAGGATTAATCGGTATTTAGGTGTGCCATTGTGTGCTACTCACAAGATGCACTTTTCAAATAAGCATCACTGAGAGTTGATAACATATTTGGATTGGTATATGCTCTGTATGGTTGTGGTGCCAGTTTCTGCCATGAAGCACTATCAATCTTCTTTATATGAGAGACCTTAATACCTGCAATGTTCCTTTCCATATGTATGTGGGTTGTGGAACTGAATATCAGTCTAATATCAGTGAAATCACGAACCATAACCAGCAGGCTAAACATTTATGTACTACCCTAACCGACATACAATCCTATTGATGTAGGAGCCGTCTTCTTAGAGTAATCACACCCTTGTCACTCATCTCAACAGTGAAACAAATTTGTGAACAACCGATGCAACTGAAATAAGATCCAATGTTGAACATACATTAGTAAAGAGTCGCTGCCTATACTCACAAAACTGTAGGGAAGTATATTTCAACATAAATGTTCTGCATGCAGCTGTCGAATAAAACAAGGCAGCATTATCTACTTTTATTACAATTATGTTCTGGGCTGACGCACTGATTAAAACACGACCGTTAAGGCTTCGCATGCTGTGCTCCTCGTAATACCGTCGTGTGAATTTGCGTTGAATAATTTAGCGTTAGAGACCGTTTGTGTGTTCAAACGGTACACTTTCATTAAGGTATTGCACTTACTGTAAGACTTCATGGGAGGGACACAGGTGTAATAATAAGGCATTATCAGACACAATAATGTAATCTCAATAACACTCTCTACTTGCATTGCATAGCCAATTTTATACAAAGGCGCATCATAAAAACCAGTTGCACTCATTCTTCGGATGCTATATACATTGGGAGGTGTTTCATTAACAAATTAACGAACTGTTACCTATGGTTAGTGGTGGTATAAAGAGTTATTGTGACTAAATAAAGTCAAGTGACTGGCCGCCTTCTAAATGACTTACAAGAGCTCTGAATTAAAAACATGTGTGGAAGCGTACTTTGAACCTAGTTCCAATGTAGCGTTATCATATAAGTGCTGTTATGCATCATAGCTTACCCGCAGAACTGGGTAGTGCGTTGCGTGAGCACCTGGTCACATACATCAACACATCTTTACATATGTAAATATATGAATACATGTATGAGTATAGTTACCTATATCTACACACGCACACACACACACACACACACACACACACACACACACACACACACACACACACACACACACACACACACACACACACACACACACACACACACACACACACACACACACACACACACACACACACACACACACACACACACACACACACATGCATATGATATAAATATATGTATTTGTCCCCAGACGTTGCAATGTTATAGTGTGCAAGTGTTGCAGTGCGCATGGTTTGGCCGGACTGACCATATTATTGCGACTAACACGACGCATACTCTAGCAATCGTGCGTTACGGGCGGAAAGGGTATGTACGCTATACCAACTTATACGCGCTCGTCTTGATCATATTTATCTATATGTTACACTTTCTTACTACGATCGATGTTTCCTGAAAGTCGCAATTGTAATTTAGAAGGTTGCATACTCGTCTACGACAATCTCAATTTTTTCATGTTTCAAATATTCAAGATATTCTTGGTTGGTTTAATCGCACGTTTCATTGAGTAGGACATGAGTGGAACTGATGTTTCAATTTCTGGTTTTTCACGTCCCGTCAAAAATAACCCTTATTTGGAAGCTCATGAATACTTAATTCCGGAAGCGCAGAAACGTCATCACTCTGTGCCGTTCGCCGCAGGTGGATGTTTTGTTTACACTATTTTCAATGCGATAATGGACGACTGGAGCATGGAACGAAGAAAAGGTGGAGGGAGAAAGAAGATATAAACCGATTCAACAACCAAAAGAAGCAAGCGTGAGCGAGACCAGCTGCGCTCTAACATAAGGTCTCTTTTGGGACCAGGTTTGCCAGATGAGAAGCGAGTCTGCCAGATAAGAAATGAGATGTTTGATCAATGAAGAAGCTGCAAAGTTTTTGCATATTATGAATAGTCTTGCTGTCGAAACGGCTCCTCGAAGTAGACTTGGTGTAAATGTCACCGATTGAATCAAATATTATGGCCTATTTATGGATTCGTTAATTGTAAAACGACCCGTAAACAGTTGAACGGATTTTCATTGGTAGGGTGGTCAATCGAAATGTCGAAATGATTTTATCAAATATGCCATTGGTTCCTTTGCAAGGTCTCACTTGGGGCATCTCAAGACTGTTGTTATTTTTGATATCTGTCAGTTAGAAAGTTGTTGCGATTTTTATCATCCAAAAATGGCACTTCTTTTGGACAAGCACTTGACAAACTCCCTGTTTCTCACATGAGGTAGGATTTGTTCGCTATTGTATCTATGTAACATCATTATTGAGCAATGTTGTACATTAAATGGCATGTTAGAGGGCGCCTTAGATAACTTATATACACAAAACTTAATTTAGGTTTTACAGACAAAATGGTATTTTGTGTTTTGGTCCATTTTTCTGATTGTAGGCCTACTTTGATTACCCAATGCCAGTTACATTACAGTCCCAAACGGTACATAAACGGCTTGCCCAAACAAAATCGGTGTGACGTTTGACCGCCTAATCATTTGCGGCGCCATAGTAGCATGGGAGCGTTCTGTGGGGAATGTTAACCTGATGACATGTTTTGTAATCAGATGGTAAATTACTTTTTTGAGTTACTTTGACCGATATTAATATCCACCTTCACGGAACGACGATGACACGAGCAACAAGAGTGAACTTTGTACCCCACCACTTTCACACCAAGTCGTAGTGACACACCCCAAACTCGCACCCAAGGTGCTGCTCTCCACACAGAAGTGGCCAAGACTTATGCCTATATACCTGATTGATGGAAGCAATCTTAAGGCGCACCATTCATAAATAACACCTACAAAGCTCTGCTGATGACCCCCGCAACATCAGTCGGAACATTGCTCTTGTGCTTATGCCTTCTATCTAAGAAATAAATGAGTCCTAGGTGTCTCATTATATAAAAAATAAGATTTGGAAATTTGCTTTTGTTGAAATGCACATATCTTGAATTAGTCATATTCATATGTGTGCAAATCCAAACTCATGGAATTGGCAAATAAATAAAACATGAACCCATTTTAAAGTCACTCTCCTTTTTGTTCAGGACTAGAATTGAGGCCATAAAATGTCAAATATGAATATAACATGTCATGACTAGTTGACAGTGGTAAACCTGTGTAATTAATTCATGCATCATATTTTGTTCTGTGTTTGTTTGCCAAACATTTACTGATATATGAATGCTTAGTACATAATACTCAAAACAATAGACATAAAAATATTCAGTAAAAACAATACCACACGTTTTGTGAAACTATCCAATTTTAATACTGGGAAAACAATATAATCAACTCAAAAATAACAAGTAGAAAAGGAGATTTTTCCTGATTCAGATTACAAATGAAATCATTTAAGCTAAGAATATTAACCTAATCTACTTTATTTAAAGCCAGTATACTGTCCATGCTAGTCAGGGTAGATGTCTCTGATCTTCCAGACACAACAGGAGCGATTAACCCACCTCTTGCTCTCCCCCAAAAGCCATGAATCTAGAGAACAAATTGTCTAAGTTTTTTATTGTGATCCTCAACAACCACATCTAACTCCCCCAGCAAGTACGCCCGGTACCAGTTATTTACGTCTGGGGTCGAGCACAACTCTTTCTATCTGAGGTAATGCAGATGTGCAAAAGTCTTGTCTGTAATTGCTACATTTTCACTCCACAGGGGTAGGCATCTTCCTACATTGAAGACAGATGCACCAGTCTGCAAATTGCTCTCTGTGACCAATATTGTATGAAGGTTTTTTCGAGCAACTAAAGAGTGCTAACTGATAAGTTGCACAATACCTTCATTTTCTCTTTCCATGACAGCTCTAAAGATTCAGCTTCCACCCTACTCTGCTGAAGGGCCTGGTTATTTCTTGGTGCGTTGCCAAGGAAGCCTCTGCAAAATCGGGTTGACTTATTTTCGGCCTGTTGAGGTCTACAAACCAATGAGTACCAGTAGAAATATAGACCAATATGGAATAGTACTGCTGTCGAAACGGCTCCTCGAAGTAGACTTGGTGTAAATGTCACCGATTGAATCAAATATATGGCCTATTTATGGATTCGTTAATTGTAAAACGACCCGTAAACTTTTGAACGGATTTTCATTGGTAGGGTGGTCAATCGAAATGTCGAAATGATTTTATCAAATATGCCATTGGTTCCTTTGCAAGGTCTCACTTGGGGCATCTCAAGACTGTTGTTATTTTTGATATCTGTCAGTTAGAAAGTTGTTGCGATTTTTATCATCCAAAAATGGCACTTCTTTTGGACAAGCACTTGACAAACTCCCTGTTTCTCACATGAGGCAGGATTTGTTCGCTATTGTATCTATGTAACATCATTATTAGCAATGTTGTACATTAAATGGCATGTTAGAGGGCGCCTTAGATAACTTATATACACAAAACTTTATGGTTAAATTTAATTTAGGTTTTACAGACAAAATGGTATTTTGTGTTTTGGTCCATTTTTCTGATTGTAGGCCTACTTTGATTACCCAATGCCAGTTACATTACAGTCCCAAACGGTACATAAACGGCTTGCCCAAACAAAATCGGTGTGACGTTTTGACCGCCTAATCATTTGCGGCGCCATAGTAGCATGGGAGCGTTCTGTGGGGAATGTTAACCTGATGACATGTTTTGTAATCAGATGGTAAATTACTTTTTTGAGTTACTTTGACCGATATTAATATCCACCTTCACGGAACGACGATGACACGAGCAACAAGAGTGAACTTTGTACCCCACCACTTTCACACCAAGTCGTAGTGACACACCCCAAAACTCGCACCCAAGGTGCTGCTCTCCACACAGAAGTGGCCAAGACTTATGCCTATATACCTGATTGATGGAAGCAATCTTAAGGCGCACCATTCATAAATAACACCTACAAAGCTCTGCTGATGACCCCCGCAACATCAGTCGGAACATTGCTCTTGTGCTTATGCCTTCTATCTAAGAAATAAATGAGTCCTAGGTGTCTCATTATATAAAAAAATAAGATTTGGAAATTTGCTTTTGTTGAAATGCACATATCTTGAATTAGTCATATTCATATGTGTGCAAATCCAAACTCATGGAATTGGCAAATAAATAAAACATGAACCCATTTTAAAGTCACTCTCCTTTTTGTTCAGGACTAGAATTGAGGCCATAAAATGTCAAATATGAATATAACATGTCATGACTAGTTGACAGTGGTAAACCTGTGTAATTAATTCATGCATCATATTTTGTTCTGTGTTTGTTTGCCAAACATTTACTGATATATGAATGCTTAGTACATAATACTCAAAACAATAGACATAAAAATATTCAGTAAAAACAATACCACACGTTTTGTGAAACTATCCAATTTTAATACTGGGAAAACAATATAATCAACTCAAAAATAACAAGTAGAAAAGGAGATTTTTCCTGATTCAGATTACAAATGAAATCATTTAAGCTAAGAATATTAACCTAATCTACTTTATTTAAAGCCAGTATACTGTCCATGCTAGTCAGGGTAGATGTCTCTGATCTTCCAGACACAACAGGAGCGATTAACCCACCTCTTGCTCTCCCCCAAAAGCCATGAATCTAGAGAACAAATTGTCTAAGTTTTTTATTGTGATCCTCAACAACCACATCTAACTCCCCCAGCAAGTACGCCCCCGTACCAGTTATTTACGTCTGGGGTCGAGCACAACTCTTTCTATCTGAGGTAATGCAGATGTGCAAAAGTCTTGTCTGTAATTGCTACATTTTCACTCCACAGGGGTAGGCATCTTCCTACATTGAAGACAGATGCACCAGTCTGCAAATTGCTCTCTGTGACCAATATTGTATGAAGGTTTTTCGAGCAACTAAAGAGTGCTAACTGATAAGTTGCACAATACCTTCATTTTCTCTTTCCATGACAGCTCTAAAGATTCAGCTTCCACCCTACTCTGCTGAAGGGCCTGGTTATTTCTTGGTGCGTTGCCAAGGAAGCCTCTGCAAAATCGGGTTGACTTATTTTCGGCCTGTTGAGGTCTACAAACCAATGAGTACCAGTAGAAATATAGACCAATATGGAATAGTACTGCTGTCGAAACGGCTCCTCGAAGTAGACTTGGTGTAAATGTCACCGATTGAATCAAATATTATGGCCTATTTATGGATTCGTTAATTGTAAAACGACCCGTAAACTTTTGAACGGATTTTCATTGGTAGGGTGGTCAATCGAAATGTCGAAATGATTTTATCAAATATGCCATTGGTTCCTTTGCAAGGTCTCACTTGGGGCATCTCAAGACTGTTGTTATTTTTGATATCTGTCAGTTAGAAAGTTGTTGCGATTTTTATCATCCAAAAATGGCACTTCTTTTGGACAAGCACTTGACAAACTCCCTGTTTCTCACATGAGGCAGGATTTGTTTGCTATTGTATCTATGTAACATCATTATTAAGGAATGTTGTACATTAAATGGCATGTTAGAGGGCGCCTTAGATAACTTATATACACAAAACTTTATGGTTAAATTTAATTTAGATTTTACAGACAAAATGGTATTTTGTGTTTTGGTCCATTTTTCTGATTGTAGGCCTACTTTGATTACCCAATGCTTACATTTCATTCCTTCGGCATGTATACATTTAGACGTAATGCATCGATAACTATCATCCTCCCGATATGCATAATGCATGGGTTAGTCATCCAGTTAAACTAAAATGCCGCAGAATTGCAGTGATGATGTAAAGCGTAGTGACAAACATGTTATTTTACTGTTAATGATACGAGTGTTGTTAATCGTCGGTTTGTCGGCGAATTATTCTGTGTATGGCGCCAGTCGCAGTGTGGACTAAGAGGGATGACACCATCCCTCATAGAAGTTTTTTGCCGGCCGAATGCGGATATTGTATTCGGTGACGCATGGTAAACCTGTGCTTTTTTAGGCAATGTATACGTACTCCGATTTTGTGTCAGATTGCTGCCTCGTGATGCTAGAGAAGTGTGTATTCACGAAGTCAAGTCTGTTCAGTTATGTTAGTGAAAACATACAGTAGGTTTGGTTGTTTGACCGCAGTGATATTGCTTTGGATCGGCGTAGAGTGTTGATTGATCCGCTGTGACGGCATTCGATAACGCAGCAATTATCATCTTTCTTTTTATCAGAAATAATCTGGAGAAACATCTTTCATACATTGTCTTAGCTTAAATTTTGAGGTTCCAAATCATTAGCCAATTCATTAATCAGCTCATCCTTCGACTAGTGCATTTATCTCTTTTTTTAAATGTGTCTTCATTGCTGGCATCTTTTTTGCAATCGACCCTAAGGTGGCAGTGTCTTAGGCCAATTGCGGCTTGGTATAGAGCTGACACCTTTACCTGACAGACCATCGCATGCAATATTACTCAATGTATGGTGTTAACTGCTAGTCATTTTGTACTTTTGTGATTAGCATACAGCTAATATTTACAACGGTTCGTTACATTTGGGGACGGTATCAGATATCCCACCATGTTTCAACTATTCGTCGGGTTGACAACGGTTTCACAAGCGAATAACACAACCTAAAATGATCTTTTAATTTATCATTCTTAAGATTGAAGGTTTTTAGTTTATTTCCTGATAGTCAACCCAGTCTCTAGGTCTGCTGTTAAAGTCATGCTATAAGGTATTTACGTGCTTAATAACCATATATGCATTACTGATCTGTTTGTATTTGCCGTATAGTTACTAAAATGCTTTACAAACCCGGTAGGGCCCATAAAGTGTACTGTAACAAAAACCATCAAATTTGTGCAGTGAAGGGAAGTTGATCTGACAGATTTCAACACCGTGACACTCTCTGTGCATATTCTGTGGGTCCCTTCTTCCTGCTGCCTGACAAGTTACAATAGCGCTTAATGAAGCTTTAATGCTTTATATGGTCGCAGTCGTCGAGAAAAAAATTGTATTCCTTTATGTAACGATATCTGGCTTACCTCCATCATGCACAACACAAATGTCGGGAAAGATAATGAATCAAAGAGTTGTTCTGACATTTTATGCCCAGTATATACATAGTTATGTCTACACTGTGGAATTATTTCCAATGATCGGTATGGTCATTCGGTGTTCACGTGATATAATTTATATATCTTCCACGCTATTGTGCCTATCCAGAGCCTCCTAAATACTTTGAATGTTTGCCACACGAGCTTTATTTAGCAAAAATAGACCCAGACACAACTTTGACAAAAGCCGTAGCATCAGGTAATGCCTACTCATAGGTCGGTATATCGATAGTACATGCTGTGCCGGTTCAGACATGTGCAGGTACCGTTTTAACAAAACATCGGTGTACGGAATGAATGTAATTTCGACGCCTACATTAGATCCCATTCTCCATTGATTAATGACATGCATTACCCCAAACCCCACGCCAACTCCCTTCGCATGACTACTTGAGTAAATACATACGAAAGTTCTAAGCTCTTGAGACCAAAACTCCATCATTAAGCGCCGTGTTGGTTAGATAACAAACTAAGTATTCATATTATTTGATTGTACCTTGACCAGTTATAATAACGATGGAGTGTTGTTCTCGATTGCATGCAGATTGCGTCAGGATGTGCAGCATATCATCATGTGCTAATTATATGTCAGCATTACGCTCTGCTTCGCCCAGTCTAAGGAGCAAATCTCATCAATAATTGTAGCATGCCATGTAAATTTATCGACAACCAACGAAGGATTTTATAATACGGTTGCGCCTCTATAGGTTAATTTTACGGTGTCACAACATCGATCTATCCCGTGCAAATGAAAGCAAATGTTTCTCAATGAAATAAAAATATTTTTACTACAAACTGCGGGATAAATCATTTTGAGCTTTCATTAACCGGTTGTCATGATTATCCATCAGATTATTATCTTTATGACATGTTTCGGTAAATGCACCTGATACCACATTGCCCCAACATTGGCATTACCTCAAAATGGCATAGTTTATTTGGCCGCATATCTGCATAATAGTTCTTCTTGTTATCTGCGCATATCATTACAACATTTGAACATGTTCTCTCACGGAATAAGCCCTTACAGAACAAAAAGCAGGACGTGAACTGGGTCGGTGTAAATCTCTATACACACAAGATATTTGTCGTTTGATGCTTGATTGTTTCAGATACTTGCTACGATAAAGCAGAGAACAAACATCAAACACAATACTTATTATGTAGGATCAATAGTAAGTTTTGATTAAGTTAACCGAGATAAAGCACGTGTAATTCAATACGAATCCCATTTCGCAGGTAATAAAGGCCGTATTCCATTGCACATATGCGCAGTTGACATACATATCGATGCAAGTATCATCCAACCCTGGCACATGCAGTAATAGTCTCTGCGCTTTAGTGATTGGAAATTATTTCTGTTTTACCAAAACGAGGAGACCATTGATGAGTTTATATTGATAGATTTTGCATAATTTAACACAATATCATTCACAGAATGGCCTACCTTTCTCGCTTCCATGCTAACATTGCTGCCATAAAGCCTAGGGATCATACATAATACGCAATAAAATATAACGATGCAATGACTGTAACCAGCAGGATGCACACATGCAGGTATTGTTCAGGCGTTCTCTGGCTGAGGATATTTTTATTGCTAGATGCATCGATATTTTACATATGACGTATTTTGCATCAGACGAAATATTATTCAATAAATACTCGCAAATTGGTAAAAGCTCTCGTAAGCATCAAGTCAAAGGCTGCCACGAACGTGCACGAAGATTTGAGCTCCACCAAGGAGCTAGGCCAAGAGAGGTCACTCCCGAGCGGCTATGCTATTGCTACTTCCGAAAGTGAATCGAAATCTCCCTATCCGTGTAATCGTCCGCAAATATAAAGGGATGGAGAAGCGAGGGAGCCCTCGGAGCTATAACCAGTGGGAATACCTTGGATAATTCATGAGCAGGCTGCAGTGTATTGTTGGATCGTCTTTTACAAACACAGGTCCAGTATGCTTACATTGGTAGCCTAATTCATCAGCACGTCATACGCCGTCCTTACAGGGTTATTACTTCTCTATGCTACGGTCGCTCTATTCTTCATGCACATCGCTCTGGTAAATCACACTGCTTCCGGTCCGCACGACAAAACTGCTAATCGTATTTCTTAGCTGATGGGCTTTCAGTATGTTCTACATTGATCTTAAAATAGAAGAGTATCGACCAATAATCTCCTTATTTGACATTATTACACTCATTTGATGCGCTATTATATCAATATCTCTCGAACTAATCAGGCTCATTAGTGGTTTGTTACTGTAAGATCTTATTCCCGACCGTCAGGAAATATTGATCGAATATAAGGTCGGTGACACACGCTCGTATAAAGTTCTATTCATGTTTACGATTCAGCCAAACATCCGCAATGATCATAATAAATTGAACATAACGACATTCATATTATTTAGATTGAGCACACAGAGCTCTGATTACATCCGTTATATCCTATGATTGACGTCAGATTATTGTTATGAGGGATTACAGGCGCGTCTAACACACAGAAGACTGAGTTAGAGCCGTAGCGCAACACTTAAAATCAAAGCTAGGGATTGGCACAGCGTTGCTCAATGTATCTGCATTTGATAACGCTGTAATTAGTTATTTTTTCCTCGGTAATTAACGTTGTCTTTTCGGGATGAACATCGTAGTTGGAAGGAGAAATTAACCTACAAGTAGACTAAATAAGCAGAATTACGGTCGATTTGGATTGGTTTTTTTTTCTATTGGAAAAAGCGTGCCTCAAACCACTTAGGCAGGACTATATATTATATTGTTTGCAATTTGTTCACTAGAACTTTAAGGGTCAATTTGCTCAGCAATGATGAGGTTCCAAATCATTGCCTATTTATTGATTAGGCAATCTTGTGACTAGCGCACTCTTCCTTTTTTCTAAAATACTTCTTGATTGCTGGCATCTTTTTAGCAATCGAGCTTATTGTGTCTTTGGTCAATCACCTCTTGGCATGGAGCTGACACCTTGCCATGACAGATTATCATATGCAATGTTGGTGGATGTATGCAGTAAATTACTGATCATTTTTTACTTCCGTGATATAGCTTATATCTACAACAATTTTTAACTCTCGTATGATACTGGCATGAAAACTTACCGAATTAAACTTATATCGTCAGAAAGCAATAAGTAGTTTAACATCTTTTGTTTAAAATATCCCGGATACCTGGTAGGGCTTACTTTCGAAAGATGCTATATCGATAATACATGATGTGCAGGCTCATATGTGCAGGTACCGTTGCAACAAAGCATCGCTGATCGAATGAATATATGTTCGACCCCTACATCCTATACCTGTTGATTTAAACAGATCGCCATATCTTTTCTAGTATTTATTTGTGTAAGTTTCCGGAAATATCAAAGCTCTATAGAACTAAAACGTCAAGTGGTATGTTTGGTGAAATACATTGATTAATTATCAGACCATAAGCTACCTCAGTGCTTCATATGTCACCCTAATACAGCAGCAATCAATGAATAAGGAATTATGGTGTCATGCAATAAGTAACTTTACGAGCAATTCCAGCTGTAAAATGACGCATCAATCATCCGTTATCGTTGACTCGAATATAATTATTATTCTATTATTCATGCCATTCGATTGAACCACGTTTAGGTATAATAATGAGGCAGGTTATATACCGTTGCATTAAGGATGCAGAAGTATGTCAGATGAAGCATATCATATTAAGGCATAAAGCGTGGGTTGTATATAATTGTGTGTTTATTTGGGGGCATCAGATGCCTTCCACAACTTCGCCCAGTCCGAGAAGAAAATCTCATTATTAATTTGATTATGCCGTGTAGGTTGGTCGACAGCGTTTGATTATATGACAGTTTAAACTGGAGCCATGACGATGCCATTTGAAAATTACAACAGTCCTGCTTGCTTCTCGGTAATGTAATTTAACGCTGTTGCATTTACATCTACGTTAATGCCTTGGTTAGCAATGTAGACAGAAGACGCAATAGCAAATCAACGCCGCTGATTGTAACCCGCCAGTATTATACTTTATTCATCTTAAGAATACACCGTTCAAATAATGCTCCTTCTGCCCCTAGTGTCACTTGACCTGGGTATGTTTCCCCAAAAATCTATGGCGAGTCATTTAATATATACAGACGGCGCCGTCTACAACAAGAAACCCCTAGCCTCTGATGATACCGCTCAAAGTAATCGGTTGACCTCATAACCTCTTATGATTACCTTTTGTCTCAAGGCGAGTGCATAATATGTTGACAGGATAATTATGATCAAACGGCCGCTTGAGTCAAGGTTAATAATCATGGCTTTAGTAAACGCCGTCTGATAATACATTAAACGTTGCCTTAATCGCCTTGCGTACTCGTAGTGTATATATGTCTGTACTTATAAGGGCGAGGACCACAGATATACTTGATAGTCTTTGTGATAACAAGCGAACGATTGCTAACACTGTGTAATATACCCTATTGGAAAGTGATTTCAATATATCTTATACAGCAGAATTCTGATGCAAAAGAAAAGGATGAAGATGATGCGTGCAGACTCATGTACATTTTTTGCTGACCAGAAATAATAAGGATTCTTAAACTATCATTATATCAGATGAGCAAGGCTCTGTACATTTATCCATACTATAAGATGAACATGCAATAGTAACAAGTCCGTCGTATTCATTATTGCTCAACTAATGTATTGTTTATGGAAGCATTCCTTCCGCTCAGGTTCGTTGGATATGTCATCAATTGTCAAAGCATGACGCATTTTAATTGCAGTTTATGGGTTTTATAGCCTTTTGTCATTAATTGATCAATTTACATTTGTTGCATGGAGTCAAAATGCATCAACTAAAAGTATTCAGACAGCGAGCATCAAAGTTGGTACCTAACAAATTCTATAATAATGTCATATCCTTACATTGGAGGGAGATATAAGCATGATTAACTTAAACATGCAGACCAAACGACTGGCAACCACGCGGTTATTCAACAACTATCCTGGGCCTAGGACATATGATCGTTTGCTGTAGAATATGTTTGTCAGAGTAAAGGTCCAGTGACCACCTGATATATTTCAAGACGTCCACTTCTGTGAACAATATATGCCGTTACATATGGTTTATGTGAATGATTGCTAAATATACAACATCTATATTTTATCGCCCTCCCAATAGGAATGAGCGAGTAGGGTTATTTGTCAAAGTAATTTACTCGGACATCATAGCCATAACCTTCAATAGTACTAGATTACTTTGGCCTATGTATGACATACTGTGTGACCGTCCCGCACCACTATGGTGAGGTTTCACATTAGTGTGCTCTATGCTATTATTCACGTTTTGACATTCATACAGCAACACATGTGTCTCGACCGAAAAAATATTACTCTGTAGACTAGGGGACGTTGTTGGAAGCCCAAGACAATGATGCTGGAAATGCTAACGAGGATAATCAATCAATATGGCAATATAATGCCTAAAAAGGGAATAGCAAGACAGTTGTAGTTATCCCGTCATTGGTCGGTGTTGTCACACTATTCGGCGTTCGTCGTCGAGGTTGTGAAAGCAGTGGTTTACAATGTATTAATGGAGCAACATACAAAATCATGTGTAGCACTGCAATGCAATGTCTCGACATGCAAGACTTCTTTGGTGGCGTTTCTGAGATACATGATATTTGATCCATTTGTAATGCACATTAACTGTTTACGCAGCGCGTGAGTTTAGTGAGATTATCGTGGAATTGTATTTGATCAAGTGAACCAATGATGAATGTAGATTGACTGATTGCGCATAATTTGACACAAAGTACAATTAAAGAATGTTCTGTATTGCCGTAGCCATGTTCACGTGCTGGTATACAGCTTTGGGATGGTGCCTTACCTATCATAAAATGTAAAAGACACATATCTAGGTTAACTTAATCGTGATTTTCTGAATTGACGCATCAGCTTTGATGCAACGGCTTTTTAATGTGCAGCCACACGGGATTCCATTACACACGTTATCCGTCCATGCGCAAGCATTCCGAATGGAACATGCATTAGCTGATAAGCAATGGTGCGTGCACAAATCGTTGAGTATCTATCCAGGGAGTAATCCATTAAGAATTTCTGGCGTTGTTACCTCATATATTCTGAGTTGTAGTTATGGTATTCATCGACACCGCCAGAAGAAAAGAAGTACATTTATAGCATCTGTCAATATGTAGTAACTAAGCACTGCGTGATCTGTGAGTTAGCATTTTTCATGCGTCAGATCTCAAGTAAACGCACTATGACCCAATAATCTGAGGGATCGGTCGAAACACGTTTGATACACAGCGAGCGCGCCTCAAGAGAGACTAACGATACTGTTTCCCATCGATGCCTTCAAACGCTGTGTATTCAAATGACAGGGCGAAACATGCCAGATGCAAACACACACCTTACGGCAGTATTTACCCAGTACGAAATCTCTAAAGCGTAACGAGCTAAACAACCTTTTCATTGATCAACGGCTGTCGTCTGAATGGAACCATTTGTCAAACACAAACAATGATAGTAATCTATATAAGAACTACATAGTTAGTTCAATATGGTCGGTTTTCTGGTCGTTTTGTTCAGTCGTTGATTATCAACACGGTCGGAATTTTTTTTTTCAAACTGCTATCCCTTTTGGACAAACATGCGTGCATTTACGTTTTGTTAAAACACCTAGATATAATTGATATTGTTATAGTAAAACAAAATACATAACGAATAATGCAATCAAGGTATTTATACATTATTATTTATGCATATTCGAAGAATGACATACATATCCATCCGCGCAAACGAAGTTTACCCAAGGAGTTTGCAATCACTACTTTCAAAGCAACACAATCATTCTGTGCAGTATCGGTATCATGTGCGAACTATAGTATGCGAAGTCAATGTGTAACATGTAGGGCTTGCGCGAGATTTAACATTCAGGTCAGATATATATATATATATATATATATATATATATATAGATATATATATATATATCTATAGAGAGATAGAGATAGAGAGAGAGATATAGAGAGAGATATAGAGAGATATAGAGATATAGAGAGAGAGGATATAGAGAAGAGAGATATATTTTATATATATAGAGAGATAGATAGAGAGCATATACATAACACATACATATCTATATATACATATAGATATATACAGATGTATATATATATACATATATATTTATATATATACATACATATATATATATATTTATATATATATTTATTTATATGCATATAATATATATATATACATACATAAATATACATACATATATGTACATACATATATATATCTACATATATATATGTACATATATATATATATATATATATATATATATATATATATATATATATATATATATATATATATATATATATATATATATATATATATATATATATATATATATTATATATATATATATATATATATATCATATATATGCAGCCAATTTTCACTGTCACTTTTAAAGATATTGTTCCGTCAAAGAGCGGCGACAATCATAGAGGCTTATGCAGCAGTGGGGAGGGGAATAAATTTAGCAATATTGTTCGGGCTTTGAGACTTTTTAAGAGACAGACAATTCTACATGCATGATAATAGAATTTGAAAAAAACATTGAATTTCTTTAGGGTCATCATCATTCGTTTATATGTTACAAATTTGCAATCAGCGAGCTTGGGTTGTGGGAGACATACGTTACACGCCAGAAATACGGGAAAAAGGTCGACAAAATTATGCAGCGGGATCTTACCAACTCAATGTAGAATAATTAAGCTCAGTTTAAAGGAGATCAGCTGTCCCTAGGGTCGATTCACGCAGTCACGCAGTGCATCTTCATCTTATCTGGTTCCACCATAAGTCACGAGAGGTTTGTGTAATGGCTTTGGCTATATTCATCATCGCCTCGAAAGTACATCTCAATCGCATTTCTATCTCAGCCTTTTGTAAGGGGCATCGCTGGGATAAATGTCTTTTGAGACGGCTGTCGATGCATGGTTATGACGCCCAAAAATTTCTAAGATTTCATCGACGAGTTGACACATATGACTGGATATCGTAAATGACGGAAGTAAGTATTGAACTATTGAACGTGAAGATATCAGGCTTGTGAATGACACAATGCGTGTCGGAAATGAAGCCATGATGATATATGAATAATAATACCTGATTGACTCACGCTTGTTCACAATGAACCATAACTATTCCAAATGCGAATGAGTGATGACGTAGTGGTCAATACTAATTCCTCAACACCCGAACAATTTATGTGATGAATCATATAAAAGTTAATCTGATATAAACTCTATTCTGAAACGAACATTACTATGAGCTTAAGCCTGACTGGCGAATCAGCACAAACTTCCCTGCCGTGAAAAGCATGATGAAATCCCCGAATACGTTGACAAATTGCACGAGTTCGTGGAAAATAATGCAACGCAAAACGTATTGCGGGCAATACATTTTATTCTGATAATCCGGATAATATGCTGGTCAATAAAACCTGCTGATTACAGACATTTGTTTTCCTAATAGCCAATTATAGAAGCACCATTACTGTAATATACGGCATTTACGGCGTTTGTGTTCATTCTTTGCTGGCTAAATATACATCTGCATGTATGCAACATTTGCTGACAGCAGTCTCATTATAGCCTCATGATCTCTGTGAGTAGTATAGAGACTAGAGGTACGAGCACAGCTTCCACAATGGACTTACATGAGTCAGCGAACCGCTCGCACCCTCCCCCCATCTGGTACTACAGTGTCAACCAGCCCTTCCAGCCCCATATGGTCCAGGGCCACACCAGTAGTTAGTCACCATAGAGGTCATCGAGTGAGAAATATCTGCGACCATCGCTGTAAGTTCCATTTTTCACGCGGTCGAGGTCCTGTATAAACTGGGCAACCTTAGCGTCGTTCTTCTAGATAAAGTCGGGATCGGGAAGAGTGGTTATCAATCTCATCGTTAAGAGCTTCCAACAATAGAAAGCCCCCGTCGGCCTCTCAGTGGTCCCACTCGGTTTTCCCAGCCAAGGACCGTGATGCTCCTGTTCCAAGTCCAGGCAACTATTAAACCCCCCATTCGTGCCATATTCGCCGTCTTCAAGCCCTTCTTCTTCCGATCCTTGTGAGACACCTGATTATACGCCTCACCCCTCCCCAGGTCCTCAAAAGAGCACAACCTGAAAACGCAGTCGACAAACACCCCGATGGTCGCCACCGGACTATGGTGCAGCCCCAATAGAACCTGAGGCTTAAACATATACGGAATTATCCTCCCAGGACTCCGAGTGTAGGGGCACTTTATCTCGAGCAGCACAAACTCCTCAGAATGCCCCAGACAGACAGGTCATTCCATGCCGCTGCCAGATAGGTAGCACACAAAAGCCATCCTGAGAGTAGGCTGTTGCGCCACCCTGAATATAGATATTATTTCCGTAGACTTTGGTGTTGTACACTTTCTCCAATACCGCAATTGCAATCTCCTCAAAAGTCGCAGCCCAGAGGCAGGGCGCATTAAAGCGAACACCCTCGTTACTAGTTTTTTTTTTCAGTCAGCTTCTTGCTATAGCTACTGAAGTAGTTTTGCCCTATTATAGCGGAGTGGTCACTTCCTCCAACGCAGCCCTTCCTCGTGGTCTCCCACTGGTCCGTATTTTGCTTGACTCTGGTATGATAGTTGCAGAAAGATTTTATCACCACCTCCATTATACCCAACAAACCCACTCTTTAAATGGACAGTCAGCCAGCTGTACTTACCGTGGGGTGGTCGACCTAGGCAGTGAGGGGGTGGAGATGCCCTAGCCAACATCATAGCCTTAATTTCGCTTTTCATTCGAGTATATTTTTCGATCTCGGCCGAAACGAGCTTAAACTCATCGTCTGAGATAAAGCCGTCTTCAAACGCCGCTGTAATAATATCTGTAACCGTGCTTAGTTTGCTCTGTGCCAGAATTTGAATCTAGTCGTACTTCTTTACCTTCGCTGACAGCCGCCGGCTGATGACCTTTCCTGCAATCGCAACCAGCCCGCACTCAGCCTCCGTAGCACCCTACACTGTAGCAACTGGGGCAGCAACCACCGTAGACATCAGACCCGCACCACTTGCGACCAGACACATACACACAGCAACTAAAGCAGTGTCTACAGCGTCCATTGGGTTTACTCCACACCTATTTTTTTGTACATAACTGCATATTTTTCAATTTCTTTCTCAAGGTATTGCTTCTTAAGACTGATCTCATTCAGCCGATAGGAATGCCCTAGACCACATGGAGGCAGCTCCGGATTTAACGGTGCAGTCGTTGTTTTATAGTGTCTTTGTATACATAAGTATATATATCAAGTTCAATAAGGAGTCGCCCTTTTGTTTGGAGCGGCTGTATGAAAGTTAATAACGTTGCCTTGTTCCAGATGTAAAGGCTGGCTTAAGATATTACAACAGCCTGTTGGTTAGCAGGCTTACTTATTCCTACCAATTGAGTTGTCCCATTTATAACAGGAAACACTGCTATAGCACCAGTACCAGCGCCCGCGCCATACGACAACCCCATACGAATGATCTTACCATTGGATAACATGGTACATCCACAACTTAAGTCTAGTGCGTCTTGACCCCCAACACCAAAAGACCACTTATATCATATGCCAAGGGCGCCACTTACTTCTGCCCAAATAGCAATGATGGGTCTCGTTTGCGAGTCTACGTATTGTATCAGGTCTCTGCATTGCCGTCTATATTGTGCATCAACATACTTTTTATTAGCAGCATCGTTTCGCGATATTGGGTCTCCCAACTGAACGAATTTATTCCCTCTCATTTCAAGGTCTTCACTAGTGTGCCGTTTTTTTCCCAGGTCCATAAATACTCGCTTTTATTGACATCTTGTAAATTGAAGAACAACACCAATAGGAAGGTCGTGATTGTTCAATAGATGTCCTTTATTATCTCTTATCTGAACCTTTAACTCATTCACAGCTCCAACAGTAACACGTTTTGACACAGGATTAGGGATGTTTGTAGTCATAATGTCACCGGAAGAGCCGCCCTCACAGCCAACAATTTCAAGAAGTGTAGTGGGCGCACCATCAAGCATGTTGTGCGTGGTACTGACTAGATCGAGGTGGACATAAAGTGGGTTAAGGACGCTAAAATTGAAGAAATCCATCCTCCAACCAGAGTTGGCTTATCAAGACCCAACATTTTTAACACACCGTCGCCACATTGTATAGCCCAATCATCAGGAATTGAGAGGGCGATAGTCCCATCATGAGCATTATTCTCCAAAGTAAGCCCTAGAGTTGTAAATTCATCCTGCACAAGTTTGAAGTTCCAGAGGCCAGGGGGCAAAACGAAACCTTCTTCTTCTCCTGTAGAAATTTGCCTCGTTCTAATAGACACATATAATTAAGTATTATACCAACCCACAGTATACGTGATTGACTTTAGACCTACGCAAAGATCACCTACACTATTGTCAATAGCATTTTGCATTAGACAGAGTGGGACACATAGCACTAAGAATAAACAAGCCTTTACGAATAAAACGTAAAAAACCAGGCCGGTATACCTACCCCATATTGATCCTGAGGATCTGACACACCTACTCATCCAGGTTAAGGCAGGTAAAATTACAGATGCGTTTGGTGTAGAGTTCTCCAACATGTTCGATAAATACTTGGTGCCAAACATAAGCGACAGCGACGACAGCCTTGTAGTTGGCTGGAGAACCAACCACATGCAATACTGGCAGAACCATGTAAACTTTGTTGTATGGTGCGCAACCAGTGGCTGCAGATTTTCTGCCCTAGGACCACCTCAGATCTGACTCTCCAGCACTAAGTAACCTCTACAGGTTCCACGTCTACTACACCATTCGAAGACTTTTAGACGAAATGAGAATAGCACGGCCGGATACGCCAAATGGTCGGCTACCAACAATACTTTCGACAAGAGAATCTACCACCAGCTCTGCCACAAGTTTGTGGTTGACGAAAACAGCGATTGGAGAATGCAAGGCGGCAACCAGGGTTTAGGGCGGATCTACTTCATCGACCCCGAAACACATAAGGTACGGATCATCACTCATTACGGGGACATGAACCTCTACGAATCCATAAGGCAAACCTTTGAGAAATCAACCAACGGGTTTGTTTTCCAGGGCGGCAAGCTGCACATTGATTTCATAAAGCAAGACTAAGTGTGGGAAAACATCGCCTGGAGCACCTTCATCCTGGAAATATCGGAGGGGTTCACATCGCCAGGTATCTCACAGATTAACGACAGCATTCGGACTTATGTCTGGGCCATTCTTAGTGCTCAGGCTCAGGCCCGCTCCGAGATACTAGGTATTGGAACGTCTTTTGATGCTCAATTGCAATTTCAGGTAAATGTTGAGGATGCCATCAACTCCCCAGTGGACATTCCTTCATCCATCCGACGGTATCAGAACGTCCTCCAGAATGCCTCCTCAAAGGTTGATTACGTCTTTGGAAGGGGCCTGTACATGGCTCCGTCGGATATGAGCCTCGCCATTGGAAACGTTGCTGGGTACAACAATCTGATTTCTGTGGAACAGCAGATCGGCAGCAATACTGGTGTCAACTCAGTTCCGGTGGTTCCAGATAGAGGAAGCTTTGAGCCGCCGCCAGATACAGATATGGGAGTCCCCTCTCCAGGGCCGGCCCCTGTGGCCAAGACCGGTCTGCGTAGGGTGCACGAGGATGAGAAAACCGCTCTTAATGTAGGCGGAATCACTATAGGCTTAGCTGTGGTTTGCTACGTAGTAAGTCACGGAGTGTCAGGGGGATAACTTCCCCCGCCGCCACAGCTGCAGCTCATACATGTTCTGCCATCCAACCAGCCACCTTTGCAGCTGACTTAAGCAGCCATGATACGATGGAGCCAATGATTCCTGGAAGGGCTGCTGCTGCCTTACCGGCCAGGCCCTTCAGGACGTTTGCCAAGGAGTTCAGCGGTTTTTTATCCATTCCTTTACCCCGGGCTTATCAGCTGGCGTTGGTGTTGGTGCTGCACTAGTGCTCCATCCACCCGTCAAAGCAACTACCAGGGTCGAGATTGCCAATCCAATTGCAGTGAGTATGGAGGCGATTGTTATACCCTGCTCTCGGAACAGAGTGCGTACACGCTCAGCTAGAGCTGTGTCCTCATTAAGAAGTCTGTTGATCGTTTCCCTGATGTGGTTAATTTGGGTTCGCAGACGTTCATGGTTTACAGAGGCAGCCTCAACACGGACACGCCGCAGGTCCTGCAGCTCTGCAAGCTCATTTGCTTGGAATCTCCATGCTCTACTATCACCCCTCCCTTCCTCCTCCAGGCTTGCCATTTTAGCTTTACGCCGGTCTATATCAATTTCTATCTCAGTTATCTTAGCTAGGTTGTTGACCAGCTCACCCCTGTGGGTCTGCATAGCCTTGTCAAGCCCCATCAGCTCTCTGAGTGGTAGTTCGTTGTCTGTTTGTGTTCCTAGGTCTTGGGTGGTATTATGAACGTCCTCTATAAAGCTTGTTTCTTCCGCGCCATCTTGCTCTGTCATGGCTTCAGGGCCGCTCATGTCTAGCTTCTCTGGAAGTGCAGCTTCCGCCATAGCAGCAGCTTGGTCAACACCTTGTAGGGCTTTTGCGGCTTTTGTGGATAGTTCAGGGGTCACTCCAAGAGCCCCAGCAAGCTGTGTACCATCGTACCACCAAGGAGAGAGGAATTTGTTGGGATTGCTCTTCCATGTCAGAAACTGCCACTCTCGCCCCCACATAACCCAAAGATCACCTTGTCTAAATTCCATACGGGCCTGCAGCCCATGCTCACACACTGCCTTCTTCCAGCTCGTAACTAAGACTTCTGTTTCTTCTTTAGATCCCACCTGATCTTCTGTTAACCCTGCAGGCATTTCAATAATAGTCCATGGTGGAGTAGTCGTACTTGACGTATCTAAAGCTTCGTCAATGAGGTTAATCACATCCTCTATTTTATAGACAGGCGAATCCTCATTATCAAACTCCATGGCTGAGTGTTAAAGATATAAATGTAATTAAGCATTCAACATGACAAGTACTTACGGACGCAAACTAAACCCACACCGCCTGATACGCGAACCGTTTGGGGGAAAGGGGGTGCGACAGTCTGCAGTCGTTACAAACGATCCAAGCACCGCTGCCAGCTACAAAATTGATGGCATCTCGCTGGATTATGACATGATTACCCAAACAGAGTTGGCCCGTATGATACGCACCCAGTACACAGGTCGGCTCTCGATTCTGTATGACCGTGTGCTTCGTCACAGGAAGCTTGTATACAACAAAAGAGATACACTGTAGAACATCAACCTGAACGTGCCTGCTCGCAGCATGAAGGGCATCCTACTGCTCTTTGAAGACCCCCAGGGCGCCCCATTCGCCGGGAATTCAGAGTCGTTCTACAACCCAAAGATTACAAAGGTTGAGGTGACCATTGAGGGCATCCCCAACCAACTCTATGCCCAAGGCATGCGTGGCTACCAGCAGTGGGACGAGGTGAAGAAGGCCTTTGCAGCAACGAGTAAATGAGACCCCAGTGTAGCAATAGCTGCAAAAGACTTGGCATTGTCAGACGTGTCCCTAGGAGAGTACCTAACCAGTAAGTATGCTCTGTGGCTCGACTTAAGAAAGAGTGATGACGACCAGCTGCTCTGTAGTGGCGGGGCCGTGAAGAATGCGTCTGAGGGTATTACCATACAAATCACAAAAAAAGCAGAGGCGGTCGGCGCATTGAACGTTTATATGTATATTGTTATGGATGCACAGCTTAATATTAAAGATGGCAGGTTCGTCAGCGCAGACTATTAACAAGGTTTTGATGAAACCGAAAACTGAGTTTACATTTCCACGTGACCCCTGTGCGGCAATTGTTTGTGGGCAGACAGAATGTGGGAAAACCGTATTCATCCTCAACCTACTTGAAGGGCCCTTCTTCGGTGCCTTCAAGCATATTGTAATCCTCTGCTCTACCATACGAGGACTATTAGACGCGGTCCTGGGTGTGGGATGATTCAGAGATCAATGTCGTTGATCCAGGGGAGCGGCTCCATGACCACCTGAGGGCTTTCTACCACTGTTTTAAAAGCGAGCCTACCCTCTACATTAGTGATGACTGTTGGGCAACAAAGGCCCTAACCAAGAAGAAAGACATGTTATCTAAACTGGTCTTTAGCGGCCGCCATGCGCTTCAAAATGTCTGGGTCCTCACCCAGAAGTACAACTCTGTGCTGAAGGACTTATATGAGCAGACTCGCTGGATGATGCTCTTCCACACCAAGGACCGTGACTCGTTTGAAGAGACCTTATGTGAAAATGATGTAATTTTAACAAAGGATAAACGTGCCACAGTATGCCAAATACTAGCAAAGACCAAGCAAGCAAAACTGCTGCTGAAGACTGATCAACCTACTGCATATGCCATCGATTGAAGTGATATTGGCCTTGATAGCAGCCGCTGCCTCAGTAACCAATTTAGGTTTCTTCATCTGTGTAGCGGTGCAGTATTTTGAAGCTTGAAAGGCATATATGTATATTCATGGATCCTGATACCATTAAGGATAAACTCCTTGAACGGAGTGACTAGCTTAGTAGAGACAAAGTCTGGGGGAGCGGAACCTAGTTGCACCCCTGGTGTAGATATGTCTTCTAAGAGAGATAGGCTTGCTGCCGTCATAGCCGGCGGTCAGGCCCGTCAGTACCTTGGTTTGGAGCGCCTTACAATTGACCAGGTTGAATCAATGTCTGATGAAGAGATCATAAAACTGTATGTGAGATACGAGGCTCGGCTAGGCGCTAGCATGACGCGCACTCTAGGTCAATCATTGCTACAGCTAAACTCAGGTATTGCTTGTATGTTTCTACCAATCCCACCAGAACACCAGTCAAAGCTAATTACACACCTCGAGACTGGCCCGTTTGCTGGTCACGTGCTAAGCACTGCCACTTGTGAGCTATATCATCGCTATGGTATGTTTTTAGCTCCATTAACCGCGGCTTTAACAACTATTAAGCACTGTCAATTTGGAAAAACAAACACCGAATCAACTGGGGCCCGTGGAGAGGAAGACACCACTTCCGCGCTATAGTATGGGTTTAACTTCGCTATAGCATGTGCTTAACTCCACTATAACAGGTGCTTACTAAGAGCTGTCAATTGGACAAATAAATTTAGTAAGTAAACATGGAAGAAACGAACACGAATCAAGGAGAGACAACACCAGGGGAGATAACATCAGTGACCACTACGAAAAACGGTGCTAAAAGGGTTGCGGCAGGACAAAATGGTGCTGCAGCTCCAAAAGCCAATCAAAATAAGCTTCTGATAGAGCTCTGAAAGGCTAAGGCCGCGCTTACAGATGCTAGAGACGAAGCTGACGAGCCAATATCAACAATCAAGCCTCCGGAAAGGTGGGCGTGGCCAACATGGGCTGTGCCTTTGGTTGTCGGCGGCATAGGGTGTTTGGACTAGCATTGTGTTGCTACAGGCAGAAACTAGCCTCACACCCTAAACAGGTTGTGGTACAAAAGCCTCAGGACGCTCATTTGAAGAATCTGTTTTATATGGAATAAGATGATTGCACCAATTACTGATGGAAAAATGCTGGTCAATGCTCTGTACTAGTCTGCGTCCCAGACTCCAGGGATTCCGCTACGCTTCTCGCCCTAGAGTCTACGATAAGATAAGGTCTTCAACTGGCGTGTCCGAATATTCACAAGACTTGTTCGTTAATCTTCGTGACCAATCACGCAAAGGTTTTGACCCGGATTGACCTTAATTGCGCGTGTCTGGCTCATGAAACTGGCTTGTGATACGCACCCTCGGTTTTATGTTACGCTATGTACATTGTTGTGGTCTGCGTCCAATGAAAACACATTGAATGACTTCTGGAATCATGGGGCGTCTCAAAAATTCAAATTGGCACCACAACAAGCGCTTAAAGATGCTATAAAGGCAAAAGGAGTTGCACAAAAGCCCTCTGCAATCGTACCAAGAGCGCCCGGTGGGGGTCAAAGAGCAAAAGCTTCCCTCTGATGATGGAGTTCGCTACCTCTACCAGCCTGGTGAGGCAGAGCAAGACCCGCGCCCGGCAGGCCACTGACCCTGTGTGGTCACTCAATGTTTGCTGGATAGGATGCTCTGTCACTAAATCTGGTGAGCCTGTTCTTTACTATTTGTTGGATGGACCTCTCCTTGGCTTTGTAAAGGAGGAGTTGCTTGTGGTGCCGTCCAATACCCAATTGCCGCCAGAAGGTATTACCAATTAGACTAATAGAGATCTATATATATATATATAACAATGGAAGTATTTGATAATAAGTTCCCATGGATATTACTCGGGAAGAAAGACCCATGTAATAGGCCCTGTATACAAGAGCAAGAGTTTTGTGGATTACACAGATGTAAGTGCATGGATAAAAACAAAGTCGTCTTTGTCATGCCCACTGCATTCAATCGCCTTATAGCTGGGGACACTCACTCGCCAGCCGGCACTGAAGGGGATTCCCCATGTATAAAAATAGAAATAAGGGTAGCTGCTAGATCAAAGTCCGCTCACTGTATAGTCGTTCGTGTTTTAAATCGTAATATTTCAGACTAATGGAACTGTATAGTAAACATGACTTCGTCAGCGAGCACTTAAAGCCCAAACGATTATGTTTCACAATTCAAGGTATATAGCCTCCTTATCCACGCTCTTGCACTTGTCCCCACCAGCCGGCGCACGCAGACCTGCCCTGACCCCCACCAGTCCCCGCAAAAGTCCCCAGTCCCCACAGAGCGTCTTGTGTTCAAGAAGACTAAGTGGGCTGTTAAAAAACTATTTGCGTGGATGGGTGATGAAGTTCCTGAGTCACTGTACCCCCTAGGCTCGGACCTTATGATGTTTTTAAGGGCATGTCGAAAGATGCATAAAGTTTTGACTGGTGAGCTGGAAGAGCTAGGTGGAATCAAGTGTCAGTTTGCCTTTAAGGTAAGACTCTCCAAGCACGCCTATGATGACAGCACTGAATATGTTGAGCCAGTGTTGCGTAATAAACAGCAGGTGGTTCTCTCCTCAGAAGACCTGAACGTTGCGCTGGACCAGAGTGTTGTTAATATCCAAGAGCGGTTGGAGAAGTGGACCAGCCAAGGTTCTGGTGGGAGTTTGAGGCGAACACAACTCCATGGATTGATATTGCCAACTACCAACCATTGAAGGGTGGCTCCTACCTGCGACTTCCGGCTGCGCTGGCGGCTAAGCTGGAGGGTGCAGTGTAGAATATCCTACACCAGTGTCGCATGTTAAGAAGATAAAAAAGCATGCTAACCTAGCCTTGAACGTTTTTGGCTGGGATGGGAAGACCACTATTGTACATTGCATCAGTCAGCACTCTGGTACTCGTATAAACCTCATGCTGATTGAGAAGGACGGCAAGTTTCATTACACGCAAATAAAAGACCTGAACCGCTTGCAGTATGACCAGACCAAACATAAAGAGCCCAAGTTCTTCTGTGAGCTATGTCTGCTCTTGGCGCATAAGCCTGAGTGTATGGGGATAGGGCAAACTGCTGTGCGAGTGGATATGCTTGAGGAAGGGAAGAACATATTATCCTTCCAGAACTGGCAGAAACAGCTTGCTGCACCCTACACCATCTATGCTGACTTTGAGGCGCTCACGGTGAAGCTTCCGGGTTCTGTGCTTAATCCTGGTAAGATCAACACGCAGAGAACGCAGGAACACCAAGGATGTGGCTACGGCTATGTTGTTGTTCTTTGTGACGGTAAGACCAAACCCCCTGTGGTTTACAGAGGAATCAATGCTGTGGAGAATTTCTTACAGGCTCTGCAGCAGGAGAAGCAAAAGATCAAAGCAGTTCTGTCCAAGCCTGTCCCTATGCGGATGACTCGGGAGGATAGAAGGTCACATAAGGCTGCAACCCACTGTCACGTGTGGAAGAAAAAACTGGGTGTGACTCTGTACGCGATCACTGCCAGAAAACAGGCTCGTACAGAGGGCCAGTTCATAACGTGTGTAATCTGAAACTTCGGCTGAGTCCCAAGAAAACACCCATCCCTGTGGTGTTCCATAACCTGCGGGGCTATGATTCCCATTCCTGCAAGGTATAAGCAAAGTGGAGGGGAACATCAACTGTATCCCCAACAACAAGGAGAAATATATTTCCCTGTTGTTTGGACAGTTGCGCTTCATTGACAGCGCGCAG
Organism: Urechis unicinctus; assembly: GCA_034190875.2. Taxonomy (NCBI): domain Eukaryota; kingdom Metazoa; phylum Annelida; class Polychaeta; order Xenopneusta; family Urechidae; genus Urechis; species Urechis unicinctus. The sequence goes on from CM067354.1 coordinate 7,039,118, forward strand.
TTTCCTCCTGGCCTCGCGTGATAAGCTGGTGTCTGCTACTAACCCAGATGCCTTTGCTGTGACGCGGAATACAAGCCAGACCAGATGAAGCGGCGTTTGCAGTTGCGTAAGGGAGTCTTCCCCTATGAGTTCATGGACAGCTGGGATAAGTTTGATTCCCCTCTGCCACCAATCCAGGAGTTCTACAGCAAGCTCTCTGAGGAGGGTATATCTGCGTAGACTACGTACACGTACAAAAGGTGCAAGAACATGGGTGACAACCACGACCTGTACCTGCGGACAGATGTACTGCCCCTGGCTCATGTGTTTGAGGTGTTAAGCAGTACGGGTTAGATCCGGCCAACTACTATACCAGCCCTGGTTTGTCGTGGGATGCTTTGCTTAAGAGCACTGGCGTGGAACTTGAGCTACTCACCCACTATGACAAGCACCTGTTCATTGAGAAAGGTCTACGTGGTGGTATAAGCATAGTGTCGCGCCGCCACGCTAAGGCCAGTAACCCGCTTGTGGATGACTTTGACCAGGATAAACCAACGAGCTACATTCAATACCTTCATGCTAACAATTTGTATGGGTGGGCTATGAGTCAGCCTTTGCCGACTGCGGGTATTGAGTGGGTGGCTCGGCCGCAGGATCTACAGATACAGGACCACCCAGATGATGCCGAGACTGGATATATACTTGAGGTTGACTTGGAGTATCCTACTGCACTTCATGACGAGCACAATGACTACCCGCTGGCTCCGGAGCGACTTCCTGTAGAGAACGACTGGTTGTCGAACTATCAGAAGAACCTCCTGGGCGAGTTGGGTGGCACCTTGGGCGAGGTTGAAAAGCTGGTGCCAAACCTGCGGAATAAGGAGAAGTATGTGGTGCACGACAGGAACCTCAAGCTGTATCTGTCTTGGGGATGAGACTTACCAAGATCCATCGTGCACTTGTCTTTGACCAGAGCCCCTGGATGGAGCCTAACATTCGGGTGAATACGGATCTGCGTAAGGTGGCCACCAGCGACTTTGAGAAGGACCTGTATAAGATGATGAATAACTCTGTGTTCGGCAAGACTATGGAGAACCTCCGCAGGCTGGTCAATGTCAAGATTGTGCTGTCGCTGCTTTTCACATGCACAAGACCCACCTGGTACTGAACCGCCCGGTGTATGTGGGCATGTGTATACTCCACCTCTCCAAGCACCTGATGTACGACTTTTATTACAATACCATGAAGCCCAGATATTGCAAGAACCTTAGCTTGTTGTACACGGTTACGGATTCTCTGCTTATGGACATATGCACACCTGACGTGTATAATGAGATGAAGAAAGATGCTCTCTTTGACACTAGTAACTTTTATCCCTCCCGTAGCCTCTACAGCAGTGTGAACAAGAAGGTTCTGGGGTAGATGAACGATGAGTGTGCTGGCGTGCTCATCAAGGAGTGTGTTGGTCTGCGCCCTAAGATGTACTCGATCTTGATGTCGAGCCGGGATGAGATCAAAAAAGCAAAAGGTGTGAAGAAGTGGTGGTGAAAAAGCATCTACGGCACACTCAGTACGTGGAGTCGATGTTGGCCCAAAAGCAGTTTCGCCACGGAATGAACATGCTCAGGAGTGACTGTCATAAAATATATGGGCTCCACGTTAACAAGGTGTCTCTCTCCCCCTTTGAAAGAGGTGGATAGCTCCAGGGAGTGTAGACACTCTGGCCTATGGGCACGCGTCGATCTGTTGAACAGATAAGGGCTGAGGTATAGAATGAGCACCAATCAAAATGTAGTGGCCGAGCTGTGGGTAGATGTGGAACATATATGGGAGGAGAAGGTGGACCTTGAGATTGAGGTGAGGGATTTGGAATCAAAGCATGAGGACCTTTTGGAGCGTGTGAATCGTTTAAAAGAGCTTCTTCCACAGGGTCCTGGTGATCGCCCTCTTTAGTGTGGCCTTGGAACATATGGGGCTGGAAGGGCTGGTTGACACTGTAGTACCAGATGGGGGGAGGGTGCGAGCGGTTTGCTAGCTTATATGAGTCCATTTTGGAAGCTGTGCTCGTACCCCCAGTCTCTATACTGCTCACGGTTACTCATATATTTTCAACATATTCACCCATTGTTGCACACAGTTGATCTATTAAATAAGTCGTATATAACCTATATATTTATGCTTTGTAATGACAACAACATTTCCGTGACTAATCTTTATCACATGCCTACATAATAAGGTTGTTTGCTGGCGCGGATTTCCAATCAAACCATTGATGTCGCCTCGGTATTGTATAACGTTAATCCTAGGCTTAATAATGCTACAGTTCGTTGACTGAGATATTCGCTGTAAATAAAAATGACGAACAGGTCCAGGGGCTCGCCACATAGTAGGAACCACTGAGACTAGATGTCCAGTAACGGGTTTACATGCACTAGCGTAAATCAGCTAACGCTGAAGTGAGTTATCAAGGTATCATATCCCGCTTAAATTTCATCCCGAAACCCTCCTTTACGATTATTAAAGCTCCAGCAACATCAATTGCGTTCATCACGATCTTACTTGAGGCTATTGATTTGCTCTGGAATATGATTACGTGGTCTGTAATCTCCTATGGTTAGTAGCTTGTTATTCTGCTGCGCATTGGAAATGAGCTCAAAGGGTGAAAGGGGATCTCTGTGATTTGCTGTTAGCAAATAGCTGCTGGTCATTTTCTCAGCAATCGGCTAGTTAATTCGATCGCGAGCCCGAAAATGTGTAATGCCCGCATCATTCCGGACAAGCCATTGCAAACTTTTGATATATCCGGTTTTTCTGGTAACGCAGTTCTTGACCGTATTCAAAGGTTGAATGTTCAAAGGAATGGCATAAGGTTGTTGACTTATCACTTTATAAATGATGAGCAGCACTCCCGTTTCGCCATTAGCGATCTTGCACGGCCAATGCGCATGATCCCCAACATAAAATGCACCAGTTTAGCAGAATGAAAAATAGGCCTAGAATGAAAAATTATAGTATATATATATACCTGTATATATAGATATATATATATATATAGATATATATATATAGATATATATATAGATAGATATAGAGATATATATATATATATCTATATATATCTCTCTATATATATATATATATATATATATCTCTCTCTCTATCTATATACATCTTTGTCCTATATATATATCTATCTATCTACATCTATATATATGCATTTATATCTCTATATATATATATATATATGTATATATATATGTATATATATATATATATATATATATATCTCTCTCTCTATATATATATTATATATCTATATATATCTCCCTATTTATATATATATTAAAATATAGGTATATCTAAAAATATAAGTATATATATACATATTATATAAATATGCATACATATATAAAAATATAGGTAAATATAAAAAATCAGTAGGATATATATATATATATATATATATATATGCGTATATATATATATGTATAAATATGATATATATATACATAGACATATATATCTCTATATATATATATATATATCTCTCTATGTCCTCTCTCTCTCTCTATATATATATATCTCTATATATATATATATATCTATATATATCTATGTATCTCTGCATATATATATGCGTATATCTATATATATATATATCTGGTATATATATATGTATATGTATATATATATATATATATATATATATACCTATATATATATATATCTCTATATATCTCTTATATATATATATATATATATATATCTATATATATATATCTATCTATATATCTATATATATATATATATATATATATATATATATATATACATTATATACATTGTGAGCTGCTTATCATAAAAGCATATTATATGTTGATTGTATCTCATGCAAACACCTTTTCAAACTTACTGAGTGACAGGGACCACAATCGTAATGGTAACATTTAGATTTAACTTCACTTCCAGCAACAAGTAAATATCACGGAGGTTGATGGAAGAGGATGATTGTGATGATTGGACCGTGTCCCGTAAATGCCAGCGCCCATTTGGCACATACCCGTGCCGCTGAGACTAAGGTCCTCCACGGAACTATTGACCTACCAGGTCGGCTGCATCTCCTTTCAGGCGCCGTGATTTGCATGGTTCTGTAGCGTGTTATGTTTGATAAGAATAAGTAACACGGCTCACACAACGGTTCTCGTCTGAGGGCGCCGCGCTGCTATGGGCTCATTATTTAATCCTTTCGGTTTCTGAGGCATCGTTATTGCCACAATCACGTCTCACAATCAATTATGTTATGTACTACTGGGAAACTGAAAGGGAATAGCCTCATCCCTAAACTCAACGAGAACAATATACCACCAAGGTAATGTCACGAAGAGCATTCTTATTATCAGAGGTTATACAAAATAGTCATGAAAGTAAAGAGGCATAGTGTTTGGGATTACTTGTTCAGCGTACGTTTAAATTGAATGGCTGTAATAAACATAGGGTAATGTGAAACTGTCATATAATGCAGAATATTTTCATATTGGCAACGCAAGCCCGCATCGGATTGTGTTACAGGCCGCGTTACCTCCTACCCCCTTACAGTTTCGGTCCGAAATATCATGACGGAGAGGGAATGACCACATCGCGGCAACCGCCAATAACTGCTTACCAGGTCAAATGACCGACATTAATGGCTCAGAAGCTTCATCATCGGACGGCTGATCGAGTTATCTCCGTGTGACGTATAATGCAATAAGTGAAGAATCATGGATTACTCAGCTCATTAGCGTCTGATGTTGCTTGGTTCCTTGGTCTCTTCAGTCCTCAATGTTTCGGAGGGATTGGAATATGTTGCTATCAATATATGTATACAGTGATGCTTCACCAGTCGGACATGCTAACACCGTTAAAACAAAACTGACAACCCTATTGAGCGCGCCGTGGGCACTCGATATTCTCGCTATATGAGAAAAATTTTTGCCCAGCGCAATTCTCATTAGAAAATAAGTGAACAGCTTCCAGCGGGAAACTACAAAATTTTTTAGTGCTACCGAAATCGACTGGTATGTTGTTGGTCGTTACTAAGATAAATACGACGCAGAGAAGGCTGACAGTCATAGTCGTGAGCATAGGATGCCCCTCAGTCTGATGTCCCGCACTAAGCTGTTATCTAGAGTTAATACTCTCATAAAGACTGGTATCACCTCACTTCTCACATCTGTGTGTGAACAGTGATGCCATCCTTGCCTAGGTGCGTATGGATATGCATAAACATATGTAAAATTAAAGTTTGTATGAATCATGCTGACAAATGCTTGAGTGCAATCATATTTGAAGGAAATGCTACCTACCTATGTCATCGTTGGTCGTATAAGCAGCCGCTTAAGAGCAACAATTCGATTATTTTTTGTCGGATACCCTTAAATACTGCGAAGAGCAAAGGCATTGGCAATAGATAGCGTTGATTATACCAGAAATGGCACGATTGTGATTGGTACAATAATGTGAGACAAACATGTGGGTGTCAAATGAGCTCAGTCATGATTTCCAGCAACAGGAATATATTAGAACATTCAAGCTCTGCTCTATTCGTAGGCTTGGAAAACAATGTTAAATGCCGTATCTTTTTTATGATCAGTGGATTAAAGCTACTGTTTGCTATCATCTCAAGTTAATATTGACTTTTGATGCTTTTTTAATTATGTTTAAATCTACAACGATCAGTAAGTCGTTCATAAATTCAAATCACCACTGCTCAACATGCTAAAATGAATATTTCACGATCAATAAAAACTCTGCAATAGCAATAACAACCCAATTAAACCACCCCAAGTTTAATTATTCGTCCTTGTAGCTGATTCACACTGTGCTTTTAGTCCTCATCAGATGCCGCTACGGGTCACACAAGTTGTCTCCATAGGGTGTGGGACATGGCCCTGCCTATAATTGCTTGATCCTGTCCCGAGATCTGTTTTAGCTGTGTATCGAGAGAACATAGTTCTCCATAACCTACAGGTCATAATACAAGTCAGTATTGGGTTCTGTGGTTTGCTATATAAATGAGATGCATTTGTGTGAACGTAACATCAATAAGAACATCGTATGGCTGATAACTGTAATTGTTCTCACCGGCTAGCGTGGCAGGCGTTTTGTAGATGCAGTCCTAGTGTTGTGGTCATGCGCGAAATACTTACTTAACGGATGGTTTAAGCTATCGCGCTACTAAATGAACGAGTGTGTATGGAGGCTTAGAACTGAAGGGATATCATTCAATTCGCTCACATTGTCAATGTTATTTTGAATAAACTAAGTGAGGAACTTAGCCCTGATAGGATGGAGAATCTCATTTACCAACACTCCAAAAAGGACTAACAATATGATGCATTCAGCAGAGTCAACTAGAGGGCGAGTGGCAGCTCAGAGATAATATCTGCCCGTGCGGTTTCAGAATAAGAAATCGTTCTGCTGACAAAAAACACACGCCCACGGGTCTTGGTAGGAATCAATCAGAAATACTATAGGCATGCATATTCGTTGACGGCAGTCATCTATGGTACATATGCGGTCCGTGTCCAAAAGCTGTCCCCGATGAAAGAGAGCACAAATGTCAGCTGCGTGGCCAAGCGAGTCCGGCAGCAGATTGGCGACAGATTGACTGAGAAAAGAAAAGAAAATATTCTAGAATGGGAAGAAGAGGTGCATGACGCCGGAGCACGGATAGGTGATCTACCTGTGTTAGAAAGCATCCTTTCTCGCAGCATTGTCGTTCGTGACATTGCCGGCGGAAAAATATACCAGGGCACAACATCTCTCGTTTCCACGCATCCGCACCGCAGACTTATATGAAGGCGACATCTGGCAATCAATTCAGGAAACCACCAGCGATCAACCTTGCGCAGTGTGGCTTCTCTCCCGGTGACGCCATGACCATTAACCAGTACACTCGAGGACGGCACTCTCTATCGACCTCGGACGACAAAAGCATATACAGACTGTGTGCAATCAATCTCTCCGGTCGGGATGTAGGTGCTCACCACGCACCAGCATACGTGCACGTTCAAAAACCAATGGCGACCTACACCTTCTGGATATCTCCCCGATGTGGGGCTACCTGTGTTGAGTATAGTAACGGCGGGTGAAACACTGCTATCCACATCCATCCAAGGACGGGTATGGCGCTCCCTGGTTTGCCCGCTTCGGTCACCCACGCTCTTTCGATCGACGAGTGGCCATCAACGGACCACTGCCAGGCCATGACGCCACAGGATTTGCAGAAGTGGTTGCATGGGAGTTTGCCGCAGGAGTACATCCAGTGGTCGTGCACTGGGTAGGTGGTCATTTCAGAGCAAAGAAATGGGTGCCACTTGCGCTACTTCCTAGTGGGACGCCGGGTCCTTGTCTCACTCCACCTGCGAGAGGCCATCATATTCTTTTGAAAAGCAAACATACGTGCGGATGCCTTCCGATCGGAAGCTCACACAGGGACAAAGCGTAGAGTGCAAAAACCTTACCCGACGCCTGGTCACTTGCGAGGCAGAGAAAGACTTCCTAGTGCGTGATATGTACGCCAACGGAACTGTTGTTGGTCCCGATCGCTGTCCAATTGGCTGGGTGCTGACATACTACGACGGCAACCAGGCTCAATATACTGGCTATGTGTACATCTACCTGATATCCATGCTACAACGCTTTCGACCGGACGAAGTGGTGCGAGTGGCCACCGACTCCCTCTACATCTACAAAGTAAGCCTGGCAAAGATCAGCCGCGGGGTGCCCAGCTATGCCAGCAACGCCACCGGGGCTCTACCTGGTCAAAAGCGATATACCCAAACAGGCAGACAAATATGCTTTCTATTCTCCTAGTATAGAAATGCAGGCGAACGCAAAGCTTCCACCGCCAGTGCTGTTCCCTTCCATCTACGATCCACAACAAAGGAGCTCTCAATAACTGGCGGGTGGTGGTGGCAGTGGAAAGACCACAAGGGCATGAGATGTATTCAAAGACGTCCAACCACTGGTGCTCACGCCTACTCATCGCCTAGCCAAGAGCATGAGAGAGCAGGGGGCAGATGCACAAACCTGTCATAGCTTCTTCTGGTGGTGTGGCAATAAAGACTGGTCACCAGAAGTGATGGAGGAGAAGTGTATTCCCCGAGTCTTGATCTGGGATGAGATCTGCACTGTGCCTAGAGCCCAGCTCGAAATCTTCCTTGGGTGGCTGCGAGAGAAAGGCGCGCAGGTCGTATGCTGTGGGGACCCAGGACAGCCTCGTTCCATCTCTGGCGAGCCCCCACACCAATGATTGAGAGACCATGCCGACTACTACGAAGCGGTGGGGACAGACTTTATGGCCAAGAATCCGGCACTGCAAAAACTAATGAAATCCATACGATTGGAATCCAACATCACGCAGTGTAGGCTGACACGAAAAGCAACGAACCTGTGGAAATGGGACGACTTTGTCCAGCAGTGGCATCCAGGGGATATGGTCCTAGCCTCGCGTATACAGATACGCGACTAGGTCACAGACATCCTCTTGGAACGGCACAGAGATCTATTCCCCAACATACCAGTGCCGCTGATATATCACCCAAAGAGCATTCGTCATCAGAACAGGCTTGTTGCCATACCCAGCGATGGAAGTTCCAAACTTGTTGTCAACAATGTGGTGCATGTGCCGCTTTCTGTGGTAGGAACGCCGGCCTGCTCCGAACCTGGCATCCCGTCAAAATGGCGATATGAATACGCCAACACAATTCATAGCTCCCATGGCCTTACCATCCAATCACCGCAAAAGAAGTGGCTCATTGACGACTACCTCGGCAGGGCAAACGTATTTGGCGGTATCCAGGGTCGAGTACATGGAGCAGCTGGCAAGGGTGTGTGTGCGCCCAAATCCGGAGCCACGGTCGCCACAACAGCCACCATCTCCACCAAACAGGGTGTGGTTGAAGCAAAGCTCACAAAATATAAAAAGCTATATGCACCAGACGGACGTGGATGTGGACCATGTGCTGGCCATGTGCGAGGCGCTAGAAGGGCGGTGTGCCAACTGCAACATTCCTGTTGTTTTTTTTGGTGGGGGGGTGTTATTCGCAGTGGGAAGAAGAGCAGTGGACGCTGGACAGAAAAAATAGGGTCACTGCGTCGGTAACCTTCTTATTCTTCTAGGTTGTAATAGGTCGCGTGGGTGGAGCCGCGTTGGGGGCGGGTCCGGGGGCTAGTTGATGGAGTACACTAGCTATCGCTGGGCCATGCTCTAGTAAAGGAAGCCTAGTATAGCTCTATACTGGGTGGGCTGGGTCGGGAAGACTGGGTCGGTGTGGGAGGGATGGGTCAAGAAGACTGGGTGGGTGTGGGTGGGCTGGGTCGGGTAGATTGGGTGGGTGGACGGGCATGGGTGGGAATTCCTTTTGAAGCTTTAGTCTTGGGAACAAATACTATGCCATCCGCAGAACACATCTCCAAAGAAGCAGTGCAAAACCTACGTGCAGACAAGGGAAGAATCTCCCTTGCTGCCGCGAAAAAGAAGTATGGCATCGGGTCCACTAGGCTATCAAAAATATGGGCAACAGAGGGACCAGCCAGCTCTATGGGGACTCTGGGAGTAGAAATCCAAATGGCCTCCCAACCAAGGTTACTAGTAGCAAACCCAATGGGGTAGTGACCCTCCCACCAAAGTATGCTACAATGGATTTCGAAAGTAGCCCCACCCAACTACCATTCCCGCCACAATATGGACCACCCTCACCATACGATTTCTACTATACAATGCGAAATATAGAGAAAAAAGTGAACGATATAGAAAAAAAAGTAGACGATATTGCAGAATCCTTAGAGGAGGAAATAGACGATAATTGGTCGGTTTTGTAAGACGATATAGAAGAGACTGGAGCCGGTGAAGGAACCATTGCGGACCTAGCGACGTTTTCGACAAGATTGCAAATGGCGGGATATGTAGGATGTTCCGCATTTCTTGCATGGAAGGTCTGAAAAATTACAAAAAGCCACACGGAAGCCACATCATATTTCCTACCAAACCCAGAACCGGCGGCCCCCAAGCCTACCCCAATTCGGGACCCTTTCTACATGGAATAGCGCAAGCTTGAAGCTGTTTCAGCACCTGTGGAAAGATTTGTCTACATCGTTTTTTCTGTCCAGAGGAGCACGTCGCGTTCCCGCTTAGAACCCACAAGATGCGCAAATCTGCAAACTCCAGACGGTTGCGCATCCACAGTGTATACAGGAGGCCGGTGGGTTTATCTTGTACTTGCTTGCTCGCCACCGGTGCTGCTTGCAGTACTCAAATTTGCAAGCCTTTCCACATAGCTTCTTGATGAATTTGTGAGTCGCATCATCCTCTTTGTAGGCCGTTGTTAATCCAAGGTGCTGCGCATGACGCCAGACCGCTTGCGTTCAATGGAAGTTGCAGCCACGTATCTTAACCTCTGGCATCACTGCAGAGAACGCCCTCCACATAGCTGACTCGAAGTCACAAACTATTTCCTTTACTGATGGTCCTGGTGACAGTTTATCCAATAGAGCCTGCATTACTTTTGAATAATCTCGTCGACGCTTGCCGGACATGAGGACGAAAGCTAAAGGAACCTGCTTCATGTCACCACCGTTCTTGACGAATGCATGTACAGAAAAAAGTTGTGTGAAAGGGCCCGTACAACTTTAAATGTGGCATCAATATACTACGTTTTTGCCTGGGAAAGAGTTCTGAGCATATCCTCAGTAGCAAAAACAAGATGCCGTCTCTGTCCAATTCGAAGATCTGTCTGTAGAAAATTGTGGGGGATATGGTCAAAGTCTAAATCAAAATCTAAGTCTTGTGGATCTGCTGGTCGATGTCTTTGTCGCATCCTGTTCACCTGACGAACTAGATTGGCTGGTTTAGGTAGAGCGGGACATGGAGCATCATCCATTCTTTCCATAAGAATATCATCTACAATTATTGGAGACGGCTTGAACTTCGTTTCTTTAGCTTGCTGTTTACGGCTGCGCAGACTTGAAGTGCTTTGTTAACGCCAGGACCATAAGACTGATGGCAGTGAGGGTGGACACCAGGCGTGAAGCAATCGCCACATTGTCTCACCGTAGCTCTGCAAAATGTCGCTCTGTTCTTTACAGAGCATCTCCAGTATACACCCTTGCCGGTTTTCTTCTTCACCACATATGTGTAGCCGTTGCTGTCAGCTAGTTTGGGATTTCCACGCTGACTTGCAGATTGGATGGTGTCAAAACTGATCGGTGTTGATTCACTGTCTACTTCAATTTGCCGAGGAACAGGTTCTGTGAAAGTTGATTCCACAACAACTGTGGGACATTCGAATGAGCCGAAATTGTCTGTCTCCTCTGGGTCGACAAGCTGCATTGGTTCTTATTGTGCAGAAAGATGAGTGTTGTCTGCTACTTGAGAAGATGGCTGTTGTTCATTAAAAGGAACACATGTAAACTCAATGTTAACCTCTTTACGTACTGCTCGTATGTATAGAACTCTCTGGCAGACATCGCACTGCAGTGCTTCTTGACGAGTTGTAACAGTCCGATTACACGAAATACAGGCCATAGCGAATGATCAACTGACAAACAGATTGACTGCCTGAGAGTGAAGTGGCTTACCAGTGATGACGAAATATTGATTTCATTTCTCGTTTCAGATATTTGTTAGATAAGTCACTCTTGTTATAAGATATGGTCTTATGTATACTTGGCGTCGGCACTAAATAAATATTTTCTTCAACCTTCCTTAAGATGACTGTAGTGATATACATTTGTTCAGATCGTATGATAGTACTATGGTATTGAAGTATATACGGCAATGTAACAAACAATATTTTGCATGAGTTTGGTACGACAATGTTAGGCGGCATAGGTTTCATTACTAGTACATCTGGTACAATAGTTATGAATCTAAAGACATAAGCTTACTTACCATTATGATTCTTTTACATGAATATACATAATTGATATTTGTTAATATCAAAGATAAACGAACGTATAAAACAAATTCAATTGAGTTTCTTTATTTCAAATGTTTGAGACAAGAGAGACAAGATTTCTGTAGTTACGCGTCATTCAGCACAGTCGACAGTATATAAAAAAACAACATGAAAATATGCTTTATTTTTGGCCCGTGAACACGAGGTCATAATCATCACACACCAAACATTATATTAGAACATTCGTCAGAACACCTCATTTAGATGGTCGATCAAAGGGTATCGAGTTGGCTTGCGGTCGAGTTGGCTGGTCGTCGAGTTGGTTCTGGCAGGGGTCGAGTTGGTAAGGGGTCGAGTTGGCAAGGTGTCGAGTTGACAGGCATTCGCTCATATGACCCCAATCTAGGCCATGCACAAGTGTTGATAGCGCGACGGGTAGGTTTCTGTAATCCATATGCCATTGTGTATACCACATCATTAGTCTAAATGCTTGTCAAATATGGTCACAGAGAAGCCTGGGACTTTGACCCGTTGCGGCCTGCGGCGTTTGCTGTGGTGGTTCCCGTGGTATAGAAGCTAGCTAGCTGCGGTTTCAAAACGACCTTTGTGCGAGGCTGGGGCCAAGGCTCGCCCCATGTAGGCCACATTATGTATTACCAAAATACGCTCACAAAGAAGGTTGGCGCCGAATAACGGGTTTTTTGTTCATGAAAACAGGCTTGCTCCTCCCACTCGAGCCCCCCTTCGAGCCCCTCCCCCACCCCTCTCCTAAAAAACGACAGTTGACCTTGTGCTGCTAGCACAGCTAATCAATCGTTAGCTTTATAACCAGTAACACATCTTGTCTTAACGGCAAACCATTGGTCATAGAAATATAGCAAAAAAGTGGATGCACATCAATTGCACGTTTTGGGGAATGTAAGACATTTCATCCACCCAACCTATTTCTGCTCACACTTCACCTATTTCCCACTTATTCCGTCCACTCTTTCAAGGACATTGAAGCGGCGCGTGTCGTCGAGTCAATTCATTACAACAGCATGAAACAAACATACGAGTGGTATCGTTGGCTTAATGAAACGTAACGGACATTTATATTTTTTGGTCCCCATGGTAGACAAACAAAGCTATCTTCCACCCAGACGATGTTGCTTTTTAACTCCAACGCATTTATTTTTGTAATGAAAGCCTTTGACGCATTTCCGCAAGATGTTTAGTTGTCGTCGAGCACCAAAACATGCAAACAAACAGGCAAAATAAGTTTGCTCTGTGGAAGGTTTAACTGTCATCACATTGGGAATCGAATACAGTCATTTCTATTCATTGTGCACAATGGGCATAAGATATAATCCAAATTGGTACAAGTAAGCTGTCAAGCGCTGGTATGATCAATGTAGATGTCTTTTTAGGTGTTTTCAGTCTAGGTTATGATAATGCAACCAACGGACTGGTCAGGTTAGATGGGCGGCTATGCTATTTATAATTTATCTGAGTCAATCACATTGCACTCTGTCATTTGCAGAACATCTCCTGTTACCAACTACAGATTCCGGCCCTTTCGTTGGTTGATACATGAATGGTATCATGAATTCTTGTGCAGTTGCATTCATAACTATTACTCAGCACACAAGTCTAATAGTATGTCACCCGCCCATTCTAAACGCCAAAGATGATATGGGTGATGCTGCACTTGATGGGTGCTTACTGTGATGGTCCTATCGTGGCAGAACCTATGTAGTATTGTAGCCCAGTTATATATATATATATATATATTTTAATATAGATATAGATATAGAGAGAGAGATCTATCTATATCTCTATCTCTATCTCTCCTCTCTATATATATCTATATATATATATATATATATATATATATATATATATATATATAATCTGACGACGGGGGAGGAAGTCCACGTAACTTATAATCTAATGAATAAAGATCTGATTAATCGATTACCATGCTCATTAGTTTTATAACATTTTCCTTCTTTCCTGTAATGTGGACATTGCTTATTAAGACTTATTTGCATCCTATGTAAGCTGGGGTCCCAATGCAAAGGCTGTGTTCCATCACCCATACCCGAATGATACACAATGGCTAGAAGAATAGTGCAAGCAGAGGAAAGTGACCATTTTGATGAAGGGTGCTCACCACGACGAACGTTAAAGAATTTTAAGTGGAACTTCCACAATTACAGATTACCACATTAGGATAGGAATGGCGTAGCAATATGAGCAAACTGTCAGCGTTAAATAGCTCTTACAGTCAATACGCCCGAAAAACAATACGGCTCATTGGATTTGTAATTGGCTCTTTTACGAGCAGCATATTTCACGGATATGCGGCAACATTTGACTCCCTTTATCATGCTTCGAGATATGCAGGTATACCAACAAAACACCCTCTCAACACCTGAGTACGACAGGGAGGTTATGTCCGGGATTGGGGCTGTGGAAGCACTCGATGTTAAGATCCAGCATTGACAACGCTGCGTATTGTTGCAACTGAATGGCCTTTAAATTCTGCAAATAACATTTGGTGTAGCCCAGTTGTTATATTTAAGTTAAATAAGCAAGACGATATAATCCATTACAAAATATTACGACACAAACCAATATGCATGGTATATATTAAATGTAGGCAGCATGGTCTCAAAAGTCGGTAAAGCTTAAGTAAGCTGGAACTCAGGGGTTAAACAAAAGCATTCATGTTTAATGCATGGTACAAGCTCAAGTGTTGTCAAATATCTTATTCATGCAGACCTCTGTACTTATAACGGTAATGGAGAATTATTAGCTCCATGACAGGCCGCGCAACACCCGTATCCCCCCTCATTGCTGCTGCTATACACCAGACCAACACCCAAATGGACACGACCCTCATCTCTTTAGAGGCAATGATAATATCTGAATGAAGATAATTCTGGATTGTTTGCGGTTATGATAACTGTTATATCAATAATCAATTACTCAGCAGCAAAACCATTCATCGACAAGGATTAGCTAGTCAGCGACACACTAAGGACTTGTCTGAAAGGCATCTTTATGTGAAGATGCTACTGCTCGCGTCGCCACTTTTGACGAATCGCTCGCTCATTTCAACCCGATCAACTAAAATGACGCGGCCTGGGAAGGTAACATGGCTTGAATATCGTCGCATCAATTGCTTCTTAATCTGATTAACACCCTTCGGTACATCGAAAAAATGAATAATAGATGAGTCCTCAAACACGATAAACAAAACTACTAGTCTAGCAACTAAACGCAACAGAGCAGGAAGCAGAGCATAGTGTATAATTCACTTTGACCTCTTGCTGGCTGATATCGCCATTGCCTGAATATGTTGCATCAACTGTATTAAAAACTGACTTGGTGAACATCACGCTGACAACAACTTTATCGTCATTAATAATAATTACAGGCTAGCATCATATTGACATAAGCGTTTTTAATCAACATATCGTCATTGATATCGCATCAGTATAACAATACACACAAGTTACGCACGTAAAAGCTGGCTATCGATTCTCCGAGTAAATACTGTGACACAATTGGCGGCAAACACATCTCTATGCACCATCAACTCCAAAGACCATATACAGTATATGTCCAGTGCCAGATGTACATGTCCAGAAGTAACCAGACATACAATATTCTAATTATCGGCCCATGGCCTTCCTCTGCAGTGAAATCAAGGTCATTTCGCTTCTGTGACCAATTCCATTTCGATCTCATTGCTGTCCATTGAATGACTCCGGAATTCCATGCTGTCAAATTAATGCGAGGATAACGGTTGTTATTCTTGAAATGCTAGCTGATACATGAAGAGGGGTTCGGCAACGCGCTACTTTTCACTGTGGTCACAGAACCAGTTGTCGGCATGCACGATCAAGCTTAATTGGTTGCCTGGACCGAAACGTCATTCAAAATCCACGCATTTCATCATAATATTTTCTCACACTATAGATCGTCTTCGCTTAAATGTGTAACACTGCCAGTTATTAACGCTCTCAGCCGATTTGCCAGCAAACTTATCAGCAGCTTTATCGTCATTAATATTAATTAGAGGCAAACTTCTTATTGAGATACGCGTTTTATTTTAATCCACATATCTTCATTGATATCGCATCGTGTAACAACACACATAAGCAATACGGGTTCTCTGCAAAGGATTGAAAAAATATCATCAGAGAACCTAGTTTTTACTCATGTTCATAACAGTACGATGATCACTCTGGTAGATACTTGGGTTGGCAAGGCGTGCGCAATCGATGCAGAGTTACTCATGTGCTGACGACGTCTGATTCATGTTGCTTAGTCGAACTTCCTTGCAAGCGACGAACCATGCAGAGTGACAACAGCTCGAAATGCGCAGTTAATGCCATTGTACAGCACAGCACGCATCCTGGTTAATCGTTGGGGCTCTAGCTTTTCCCAAATATAGAAATAAATATTTAGTCTTTAATATCAAATAAATGCGATGCTAATGATTTTCAAAAGATTATTATTCATAGGTTTTCAGCTGTGGTTCTTGCAAACCCATGTTTTCATTTAAAAGTCATCATTCATGACAGTATTATGATACCTGAGCTTCGGAAGACGATAATACAACTACAATTTTACCGTGCAGTTTCGCTCATTACGCGCATACATTGGCGTCGCCTTTATGCAATGTTAGATAT
Organism: Urechis unicinctus; assembly: GCA_034190875.2. Lineage (NCBI taxonomy): Eukaryota > Metazoa > Annelida > Polychaeta > Xenopneusta > Urechidae > Urechis > Urechis unicinctus. Next base: position 7,055,724 of record CM067354.1, read on the forward strand.
CTTTGGTTTGCAATACGACGGTATTTGTGACATCACTATAAACACCATATGGTGGACTAATATAATTGCCCTCAGCTTAATGGCTAGCAAGACAAGCCTCTTACCGCTGCAGTTCTCGTGTTGTTGCAATGCTTGAACACTTGTAATTGATCAGCGTTATCATGCAGCTGAATGAACCAGTGTTAATAAGATGTTTGGGTATGTAGGGGTACCAATCAATTGGTACTTATCGTTCGTGACATTCGACACTGACTGAGTGGGACACGATCGTACCCCTGAAATAAAACTCGTCCAAATAACTCTCAGAAAGATGTTGACTATTTAATGCATCACATATAATCAAACAACATTCATATAAAGATGTGACAATTTAATGCATCACATATAATCAAACAACATTCAATATATAATACAATGGGATAAACAGGGCGCTTAACTTAGTCTCCTTCGTAAAATGTAACATTGTATTATTGCTTGCAAAACAAATCTAAAGAAAATGTGCTGTTTTCTTTTTATCTGCTACCTGCATGTGCCTCTCAGTAAGTTGTACATGCATTATGTTCTGGAATGTGTTTGTTTGTAAGGAACAGCGAGCATGGCATGATAGAGATCGCCAAATAATTCCGAATTATGTGACATTTCACAAAAGCTTAGCGTCCGATGAAAAATAAATCCCACAGCTGTAGCTAAAACTTAAGCGGAGGATTAATCGTTATCGATGCCACAACCATGTCACCTAAAACTCAAGCGCTTGGCGTGATTGTGATCGATAGTACAACCATGTCACCATTGGCTCATACTGCTTGGCGTGACTGACATATAGCAACCGTTTTTTGCTGCAGCATCAGGTGTTCAATGAGACGGTCAACCAAGAAAACGCATTTCCATCTCACACACCACGTGTTCAATTATTGCAATGCAGCAATGTGTTCAACCGATGAGTTTCAATCAACCTTTTGATGAGTAGTAAATGACCACCGGATATTTATTGGCACAGAATGGAACCAGCGCTCCCTACCCCTTTGAGAAGTTAGTAAATGAGCCTTTTTTATTTGCACAGAAGAATAACCAGCGCTGTGACCCCCAGAAGTTAATTCATCATGTTTTTTTTCACCTTGGACAACTGTGATGGTGCATAATTGTATACCCTCACTGTATAAAACTGTATGGCATATATGTTATATATTGTATATATATATATATATATATATATATATATATATATATATATATAGATATATATATATATATATATATATATCTTTATATAATATATATATATCATTTATGTCATATATATATATATATATATATATATATCACATATGTCAATATATATATTCATATATATATATATATATATGCATATATATATAAATATATATATATATATATATATATATATATATATATATATATATATATATATATATATATATATCTATATATATATATATATATATATATATATATATATATATATAGATATATATATATATATATATATATATATATATATATATATTTATTTCCGTCAATGTTACTTTCTTGGCGCAATGCAATGATGACAATTTTTTTTAGACGACGAACTGAATAAATATTTCTTTCAATAACAGTAGAGATCAACAAGGGTTCATGGTCTGGATTAGGTCTACATCAAATCACAGAAGGGATTAGCGTAAGGCCGCAGACGATAATAGTTGGGTCATGGTGCGGATTAGGGAATCAATTAATCGACTATCGTGCTGATCTGAATGACTAGGCCAACTACGCCTTCGTTACGAACCATACTTTATAAAGCCTCTCTTTTTTCGGCCTCGGTTTCTCCGGGCAATCTGCTGTTATATGGTAGGAATAAGTAAACAGAGTAGAAAACGCCCTTTGGCACGTTTAGCATTCCCGATTATATCCTCACCATGTTTATACCCCAAAACTATGCGTTGTCACAAACATTGTTGGCTGCGTGCTTTGTCGTCTCAAATTACTGGTAAATAGTGATCAATGACAATTGGTTGTGCAATATTGATAGCACAGCGCTTTGTTTGAACCAGTACCAACTTTTAAGAATACCTTTTGTATGGCCACCAAATGATTAATTTGATGTGGGATATTAATTTTTGCTTTGTTGTTTCAGACATATATTTATTCATTGCCCTATTCGTTAACAGAACCCTGTAATAAATTGATGTTGGATATTTGAGCGATTAATAGCAGTCCATGCCCAAGTCAATAGTGCCATAGCTGTTATTTTAAAGCGACCCGGCAATCTAAGTATTGACCAGATGAGGGTGTTTCTTTGTACACTGGTGCTTAATTCATAGGTTGCTCTGAAGTTGGTTTCATGTAATGGTAAAACTTTGGAATGGCGTATAACATTGATGCGTAAGTTTCAATTAGCAAGATAACACATGCCTTGTGTGTTTTTATTAGTGGTGCGCCGACCATCGAATTAAGTCGAAACTTGGTCGTTTTGCCAGCTAAAACCAAGCGCTTGAATGCTTAAACTGACAATCGATTTAATCGAAAATCACTTCGAAATGAAAAAAAATACAAATCAATGTTTTTTTATCGCGATATTTTGCTTGACAAGTTAAAAAAAAATGCCTCGTCAAAAGTCGTGATTTTTTTTTTACGACATTAAAACGGTAGAGTTCGTTTTTTAGCGCTCTACCCTACATGGCAGTTTTGAATGGGAAATTGCGCGCGCCAACTAGCGCTCAATATTGAGGTTGATTTGCGCCGGTGATTTTTACACATTATTACGGTATTTAAACTGGTATCCCTAGTAACCAGCGCTATGGCTGCACAGAGAAGGAAAATCGATAACACGGGAGTCCCGGGCTTGGAGTTTTAAGAAAATATGGCGGGAAAAGAGCCAAGTGGTCACGAATTGCGGCAATATCCCGGGAAACAAACTATATATTGCCTAATTTACTATGAGGGAATTGCCTATCCCTGGTATCCCAAGATTTCATATCAGATTCCCAGATTCCGAGTATTATATGAAACCGATTATAATCAATCATCGGTCAGCCAACCTAAACCGATCATCGATTATGAAATTGCAGCCGATTCCCACCACTAATTTTTATACAACGTATTGTTGTTTGTTCTAGCAGCTAAGTTTTGTCGAACAAAGCATTAGAATAGGGTAGTAGTGGAGGTTATGCACTCGAACATGGTATCACACAGCTTGATTTCCGCGTGTGGCATCTGAATAGAGACATGTTTATTTTAGCTATATCAGGGCGATCAGTACTACCTTGTTGTACTTCTCACAGCAGGAGGTGCTATCGTATTAATTATGCAAATCATATCCGGCGTTGTTGCTGTACCTATAGGGCAGTCTTTGAATCATAAAAACTACGCGGAGCCATGGCCTGCATACTGCCGATGGGCTATCATGGAGTAAAGTTATATTTCAGGATTACCTTTTTAAACCGTATTCTAACCCGTTTCACGATTTTTAGTGCAAAACATTATGAGGTATGACCATGCACGCTGGCAAGCTGTCTAAGATCGCGTACGTGTTCAGCGTGAGGCCAAAAGAGTGCATTGACTGAATAATCCTATCTGATTATTTGATGACGTATTATATGAAACGCATATCAAGGTTTGAAAGTGATCCTTCTATGAATGAGTACACATGTCCTACCCCGGGTTGGCTGTCAAAGTCCCACGGTACACTAGAAACGTTCGTACCACAAACAGCAGCATAAAGGCAATTGTAATATTTATGGACCTGATTATGTGTTGCATGGCTGTGTTTGTTTCAGGTTCGATAGCTGAAGCGGCGAGCAGACTGTAATAATATATCGGCCTAATCCGATAAGGAAAAATTGGGTTTTCAGTAAGCAGCATGACCGATGTCCATTAAGTCATATTAAGGCACAGATCTACTAGATCAATGCTAGACAACCGTCATTGCAAATTAGACCGAGGATCAAATGTACAATTTGTTGTTTTAGATATGAGTAGTATGGACGACATTCGATAAATGCCATATACGCACAAAATCAATCCGTAGACAATAGCTTGAGTGATTAATATACACTATAATTCAATAAAAATCCATTCTTGCAAAATATATACAGTGCAATGAAAAAGTGACACAAACACATCTCGTTTAATTTGTCCATTCATGAGATTATACTAACATCTTACATCCACAAGGCTAATCCTGTCTTCATCGAACTGTAATATACAACTGTAGTTTTGGGTATGTCTGAGAGAGTATTCCGATGTTTTGGTCCCATGTGCGCTAACCTGGTTGTGAAGCGACTTGTTCTCACTTTAGGCAGACAGTAAAAGTTAAATGACCGTCTATTTGGATCATGCAGCTAAGACTATAGGGCATATTTATTTTTGTAACTGCTTGGCAGAATACCACGTGAGCATTTGTACATTAATATTGCAGTATAACCATTATTTATATCTCAAAACCCGGGGAGCATTGAAAACATCATATTTAAAAATTGCCTAGTATTATTTGCGGGTCTTTATTATACCATAGAAATTCGATGTGTAAATTATAAATATTACGTGTAGTTGTCTGTTAATTATACCATTGGAATTCGATGTGTAGTTTTGTGCATATTCTATGTAGTTTTTCATTTAAATTTTCATCGATTTGTATCCTGGGTGATTTTGTTTGCTTTTAACTGAATATCATAAGATGAGTTTTTTGTAATATTCATCGACAGCTGACTTGCGTAATAACCAATGTTTGCTTTTACAAGTTCATAATTCATATTACATAAGATAACAGTAATATTTCCTCACATATTGAAACATTGGAATGATCAGTACATAGAATAAGTCTCACTAAGTCGGCGACTATATTCATCTCATTTATATTGATTAATAACAGAATTAGAACCAGGGTTAATCCTGCGTGGATTCCCCACATGTTAGACTGCGAATCACCAAGACTATGTCAGCAGGTTTAACAATTTTTATCGTCCTGGTAAATGATGTTTCAATATCACCAAGCCTGTTGTACGCATAACATAATGATGCAACTTCTTGAGCTGAATATTATCATTCCGCGTGTCAAATACTTTCGACAAATTAGTGAGTGACTATGGTGTTTTCGTTCGAAAGCTATCTCCGGCAATAATTGGAATACTCTCCGACGACATTGGTTAAATATATCCTCAGAAATGGTATAAGCCCGGTTTGGTGTTTCTCATTATCCAGTTACTCTTTTTGGTATATGTATTAGTGATACAAAGCCACTGGCGAGTATGATTTTTTTTAATAAGAATGAGATTTATATTTGAATATGCTATCACATAACTCAAATTGCCGAATTTACAGACTGTTTTTGAGGCTCTCTTTAAATATTTGACAAGTCAATTTGGTGGGAGGTATATTTCAGCAACAACAATTGGCTTGGTGCCAACGTAACTGTAAAGAAAAAGAGAAGTTCGTGAGAAATGGTGCCGGTTGTTCGGGCTTGAGTCTTTCCAGGTAGGATAGGTGAGGTACTTTAGTAGTATATTCGTTGTAGAAATCTGCAGTTCTTTGTATCATGTGCGACTGTTTAGAATTAAATCATCATTCACAATTACCATGCTGTGCTATATAAAGGCTAATGTGATGCTGAAGACCTTTTTTGTGTACTTGAATGAATTTAACATTTATGCTATAATACGAAGCACATGACAATCATGCACAAATATGCCCAACCATCCGTCGTTGTTGATGTGCGGTGTCGAACGTTTCGAAAACATTGATGTCCTGGTTACTTAGGGTATAACAGTTAGTTGACTTGTCAACCGCTCGTTTTTGAAGATTCTCCTTCTTGCCGTTATGTCAGCAGGCATAATGTGCTTCATAGTTACTACCCTCTACTTGAGTACGGCATTTAGGCAATCGGCCGTTTCCCGGTGACCCGGAAGTAGTTCTTCCCGTACCCCGTCTTGTTGCTACCCGTAACAAGCTTTTCCTTAGCGACGCTGTATGAACAGTTTGTAGCGTACCGTAAATGATGTTTTGAATCTGTTTTTGCCGAATAATTTAAGATTACATCGAACCAGAATGCCCACGAAACATTGTTGCTGGGGTAGGTGCAACACAGACAGCCGATATAGAGATCGTGAAAGAATGAATGGGGTGTCTTTCATTCCCTTTCCAAAGCTACGCTCCAATCCCAAGAAATGCAGAAAGTGGACCAGGGCATGTAGACGGGTAGCCGTACAAGACGTCTAATTGATATATTTATATTAACCGTTGTGCGCGGCTAGTGGACGGGAACATTTTGGGCCAGATGAGGTCAATGAGGGCACCTATATCTGTACAAAGCGTTTCATCGGGGGAAACGGTCAAACAATTGAGCATCCAAACCCAATACCTGTTACTTCCCAATCAAAAACTGAGCTTCAGCGCTTCATGCGAAAAAACAAAGGCCTGCCTATAAAGAAACATCCATGCAAAAAGTATTATTTTTTTCATAACTGCAGTTAAGAAAAAAATAGTTTATATCTATTTGTTGAAGACCAGTTTATATTTTTCCCCAGAACATAACAAGACGGTTCCTTGCTAACTCTACAAAACACTGATTGATTTTACAATAAAGAATGATAAACGCACATCCATTGCATTTAACAGAGTACCATATATTTATAAACATTATGGCTATTATGAACGAGAACATGAAAAGAAATGTTATCAATTAAAACAAACTATACATCAAAACATTAATGCACAGAAAAAAATAAGAACACAATTTCTGTGCCGACTTGATTATTTCTGGAAAGAGAAATGATGAAAAGAAAAATGCGACACATTACATACAAGTTCGGCAAACTTTTCTTCATTAAAGGGTACACTGATAATGTGGAAGCCTTTTAATGTGTACAACACAAAGTCACAATTCTGTACACCATAAATTCCCAATCTGTCCCTGCACTTGAGTGTAATAAGCACTATTGTGCTTGAGGTGAAGAAGCTGTGCATCTTTCAATTAACCGTAGTGTATAAAGAACGGTCACATTTCTCTTTCTTGGAACCCAATCGAGAGCTGGAGTGGTAAGGGGTGAATTGTCTCCCATTATTTTAGAAAAGAGCACAGCCGGATCCGTATCTGGTTTGTTCATGTTGGTTGGAACACCGAGGCTGTGATTCGTCCTAGCCTCATTGCATGCCAGGCTGAGTTATGGGCTTGCCCTTTAGTATCTGAATCAATGAGTTCAATATCAGCAGGGGCGTATTTGACAAATCGGACAAAATAATCTGCAGTGCAGGCAACTGTGGTGGCTCCCGGTATGGCTTGAGCAGACTGTATGATGTGCCCGACAAACTCCTTTGCTCTATTCAGCACACCCAGTCCCAGTGAAAGGCATGTTGGCTTTGGCTCTGGAGACTGAGATGAAGAATGACTTGGGTCTTTCGAGTAGTTCGAGGACTTTTAGCATCAGGATTGCTCTGTTAAACAGAAAGACTTCATACTCTTTGCATACCCCAGTGGTCTATTTTGTACTATCAGTTCTATAAATATTACACTTTATTCGGCTTCATTTTAGCATATGTGCAATAAACTGAAGCATTTCCATACCTGTCTGATTTTGTGTGCCAGGCCCTGTAGCTGTTCCTCTGAGGTGGGCAACCTGTCATTTTACAAGGGTCAAAGGCATCAACTTGTTTACCAAGTGATGAATCTAGTATGGTTTTATACCTAGAACAGATACAAAATCAACTTAATAATCCTAACTGACAACTTTAGTCTGGGATAAATACAGCTAATGTTATCTCATATGAACCAACATATTTGTCTCACTTCGCACTTCTAATTGCCATATCCTGTACTGGCACAGGCCAGTCATGCTGTCTTGAACGTCTCTGCTGGAGCACATGGCCATCAGCAAAAAGTCTATAGTGTTCGAAAGACTTTTAGCTCTTCACTTTCCTTTTGTCGAAGTCAGAGCGCGATGCTATCAAATAGTTAAAAAATATCGTAGAGAGTAATCTCCGGATTAAGTCCGCGAAGAACTGAAAACTGGACTCCGAGCACGGGGGCAATGCCAATTTCACACGACTAAAGTCAGGATCACAGGGCAAATTAAGTCTAAGTTTAACTCGATCTTGACGTCGGTAATCCGTCGTTGTAACCCCTCAATCCTTCCAAAAACTCCGCAGTTGTTCGACTTTCCAACGTGAAATATCTGTTTTGTGCGCCATTGTTGTGAACATGAACCTCATTGTTTGTAACGGGGTCACGTGCCTAGTTACGCCAGGTGCGCTGTTGCGCATGTGTGCATGCGTAATAGGGGTTACCGGGAAGTGGAGTATTTAAGCTCAAAATCAATTATAATTATGCACGGAATGATATCGTATTGACGTCACGTATGCTCAATTGATATTCTAGTTCTTCGATTCCCTAGGCTTGTGCTGCATCTCGTTATCATACACACACTGAAGGACCAACAGAATTGGTAGATAGTGATTGTTAATTTACGGAACATGTTAGGTGCGCAAAACATTTATTTATTACGTAGAAGAGAACAGTTCATACGGGAATACGAGTAATAATCCTCATATAACAAAATGGCAAAAGCAAGATGGTCGCCTAACAATACCTTACCCTTATCACTGTGAATCTTGTTGACTTGTGCAGTGACCATATTCTGCAAAAGACGTAGGTTTTTAGCGGCTTCGAAGATCTCCATGCCGCACTAGGGGCAATCATATGTCTCAACCTTCGATGTCACAAAGAAGTAACAATCTGTCTCCAGCTCATTTGCTTATTTATGGTGCTGCACGTGCAATGCTGTATCGGGTGAAACAATACATTACATTAAGGCCGCCCGTGTTGCAATGTAATGTGTATTTCGCGTCTGCAGTAGCATATGCGTCCATGATGATGTGATAAGCCATCTGTCGACACATTTTCATACGATATGGGTAGGGAGGCTCGCACCCTGTGGTATAACCTAGTTATCGAGGGTGCAAGTCTAATCCAGTTGTATGTTAAAGCATGTGCAAGAGCTGATCAATATATTGCATAAGCAATAGTCAGTCAATAGATTGTCTGGTAAGTAAAGAGGTATCATGATCAATGAACAACATTTCAAAAGAGACCAGTGGTTGGTATATACATATTTTTACATTCCTATAATAAACATATGTGACCTTTAAAGATTTTCTAATGATTTACTGGACATGTAAGGGCATATTATTTATCAGAGCCTTAATAGACCGTGCCTACGAAATACTTGACTTATTATTGATGGATATGTTTTGGCCACAAATTATTAATTATCATGCAAATGAAGTTCTCATGATTAATGTTAATGAATGCATCCGCCTTAAAACCACATGTGTATCTTAATTGCTGCGTACTTTGTGTGATTTGTGCATTAACAATTTCACACTACCGTAATGAAAGTCGCATTTTGGCCTGTGTATCCTAGCATGACAAAAGCGTCAAATATCATGACTAAACTTTATATCACTTTGCTGGTTTACCTGGTAGGATCATTATTGAATAATCCAATGATGCCCTAAAGCCTACTCTTGGTCATTGCCAACTGTAGATGATACAATGCCAGTGGTCAACGTGAGTATGACACTTTCATCTGATCAACCGTGGAGAGACACCTAACGGGCTGATAATGAACATACACCATAAACAATCAAATTAATGTGATGCTGTACGTAGACATTTGTACTGTCGCGTATCAGATTTGTATTGCGTGTTATAATTACAGCAGAAATACGCCAAGAAATCTTTTACCAATTACTTAATATACAGACCATAGACTGCAAGTGTCGGCAGGTGTGATGAACAGAGCAGACAATGTCATTATTGAACAGGATTGAGTACGGTCAACCAAATTCAATGATACAAAAATCTTACCAAAAGTGATATATGTTGCCGTTTATTATTCTTTGCCACGAATTCCGGCATATTCGAGCCGATGGATAGTCTGAAGTCTTCCAAAAAGTTTGTTTATAACAATCTCCTGTTAGAGGTCTAGGAGCCGGGTCGCTTTGCCGTCAACAGAAACCATGAAATCGATTTCAGAAACCATGAAATCGTGTTGTCTGTAAATTCCCAGAATGCCATAATAGAAGCGTGGGAACCTCGTCAGTGATTCATACTGATTTGCTGCACTTCCTACGCACAAAACTCTTGTTATCCTCAGCATCCCATTTGAAGTTTGTATGATACCTGAGGCTTGCAAACGTGTACCCAGCCTGAATGAAATTTATAAAAACAAGAAAGTACCGAATGATTCATTGAATCGGGTCGTCAGATACTACAAAATGTCCGCATGACTCAGAATTGAGTTACAGTCAATTTAGCAAGGACGCCAGGTGTCCGACGAATAACGGGCGTCCAGTGCATGCTATCTTCAGTCTTCTTACTTTAATGAAGCTGATCACTATGACGATGCACTTACCTTTTTTTGTGATAAATGTAATACTTACAGCAGACAGCTACATCAACTCGGCCCATGAGAATGTGTGGAGGGGTGAGGGTGGGGGGAGGGGGGGGGGATCGGTGCATAGGTTGTCACATGGACTGAAAAACAATATTATTTGGTCATATTTTAAAATCCCTTAGCGTATCCCCCATGGAATATGCAATCATTGATTTTTGTGTTGCGTTACACGGATCTAGTAACTATACAACACTAAGGCCACTTTGACTAAATAATGTTTGCAATCATGGCAAGAGACTTTTTACTGCCATAGCGTGTGAATGTACATTATATATATATATATAGATATATATATATATATATATATATATATATATATATATATATATATATATAGAGGAGATTATATATATATAGATATATATATATATATCTATATATTTTTTTATATATATATATATCTATTTATATATATAATACATATATATATATAGAGATGTTTATATATATAAATATATACACAGATAGATACAGACATAATTTATAGATATATAAATCTATATCTATATATATTATATGTCGCATTGAGCCCCTTTATAAATATATATGTATTCATGTGACCAACCAGTAGGTGCCAGCTAGTGCTGTCCAGCCAAATGCATAGCGTTGCGGGGTATTCAGTAGTAATACACCTTTGCCTTCTTGTCGCAGAGCCCCTTTAAAAGGGCATTCGATATATTGCTAAAATGCATAGCGTTGATTTTTATTCAGTAGTAATACACCTTTGGGCAGCCTCTCGATATATTGTAGCAATTAATGATTTTTATTAGTAGTGGCGTCGGGATTAGCTACCAATGGCTGGCAGTGTACACATATTTGTGTATTGCGTGCTCGCTATGCGCGCATACACAGGTAAATCATTTGACTAAATTTTACTAAGCGACGATTAACACAGCCAAAGCGTTATATGTGTAACGCATATTTTGCGTTCATTGCAAAGCAGTTGAAGAACTGGTTGTATTAGTTATGGTTTGCGCATTGATATGTTCCTCATATTACAAAATATCTGTCGAAATGATGTACCAATATGGCGTTTACAGGGATAACTGTCTATCGACTACAAAAGATATATGAGCCCGAGGCTGCGAATGAATATTCTGAATGTTAGGGCGTTGATATATTATATGGTTACCTCAACCTTCAGGTGAACAAAGTGAAGTTAGTCATATATTCAATCCTAAGCATCAATTGACCTGGCATGCACGATCTAAGCTAGTCCGAGCTCCATTTTGAGCATTGCACCGGATATTGCACCCATAGCCAACACACATATATATAGTTCGACTAATGGGCCTACAGAGGTAACAATATACATCACCTATCAGATATTCTAGATTAAGTGCGAACACTGAATGTTATGTTAGTCATTCCAACCTCTTTCAAGAAGCCCCAGACATCGTTTTGTTTGAATCGGCCCGTTTCAGATAACAGACGTTACAGCAATATAAAGCAGTAGCCTTCGCCATCAATCAACCTTCACAGTACGGACCGGTTAACGTTTAAGTATCGAGATGTTGTTTTGGATTTATATCTAAACGCTGAAATTGTGCAACGCAACTAAGAATATAACAAAATCTGCAAATGAGTTAAAAGTTGTTCGAAGTAAATTTATATTTAATGGCGGCATTTGAAGCTGGCTGAACTCCTTGATTTATTTATTGATATTTACATAAAGGGAACAATCACAAAGCAATACCTTCTGTCAAAGTATAAGGATTGGCCATACATGTGATTAGTAGTGTAATGTTCTGTTGAAGGTCATCTGGGAATCGATGAGAACATTTCTGTATCACCACTGAGTTAAGTCAATCATAAGCCGATAATCCCGCGGAAAATCGTCGTTCTGATTCAAATCAAGCACGATCCTTTCCCCCTATTTATTGACACATCAGTTAACAGGCCTTGGATGCAACGTATTTACTAACGCCCAGCAGCCTAATTATGGAAAAGTGGATTACATGCACAGTGGATTTATAGCAGTGAACATCTGCTCACCACATCATGTGTGCATTGTAATGCACAGCTTACCAGATTCCAGGAGATGGATTGCTAGAAAGATAAAGGAAAACACGTGATGTGATGTCTACCAATTAGACCCTTATACGCAATAGCTTTCAACTCTATCGTTTTTTCCCCCATGAAAAATGCCAACCAATTGCAAGAAGGAAAAAATAACCATCATTTTGACATCAATTGATTATCTCGGTCATTAGACGCAGATTCTCGATTAAATCCGAATTATGCTAATATCATTTCCTAGCTATTTATCGACAATTGATGAACAGTTTCTTTTGTACATAATGCACCTGAGATGCAAAATATACGCCGACCCCCATTGGTCCAAATCGCTACTCATTAGCACGTTTTTTTAATCCAGCTTCGGCAGCGCCATTATCGGTTAGGTATCGTTTATTTGGTGTCTTATATGCCAAACAAAGTTACGATCGAGTCATTTTACATCTGCACAAAAACGGAAACAAAATATAAATTGCACCCAATCTCCGAAAAATGAGACCTTGTTCTATATACCGCTATAGTTATTTGGCGGAAGCAAATGGTGTCGCTAACAGATACAGCTTATCCCAAGTTTTAATGACAACCCTTTCCCTAAACGTTTGTTTTAATTTGTAAGGTGTGGATGCATTATGTATATCTCATCTCGTTGTTCTATAACTGCCACCGATATGTTAATGCTGTGTCTCATCACTGCTGCATGCAAGTTAGATACCTACTGGTTACAGAAAGGGCATAGGGGCATGCAATGCGGTATCTTCGACCATGTGATAATACCATTATAACCACTGGTTTTTTTAGTTCATGTCCACCGCTGTCTAATTGAAATTTATGACTGTTAAATAAAATCGCATAACCAATTTGCGCCTGATTATGGTAAACTAACAAGCAAGTTAACAACAAACATCGCTATAAATCAAGCTCTGATGA
>CM067354.1:7076614-7114114 GCA_034190875.2 Urechis unicinctus
TGTTCAAATGATATCACTGATGCACACCGAGTCTCAATATATACGACTGATTGCTGCATAAATGAGTGTAGAATACCTAGGTGATCCGTCTTCTGAGCGTGAGTAATTAAAATGTTTTTGTACTATGCACATATTTTATTTCGAGTTAATCAAATATTCTCTGATGCTTGGTCCTGCTCAAACATTCATCAACAACCGTCTGTACCACGATACCACTACATGAGTGAGCTAGACGTATATCGATCCATTTTTTTAAGCAAAGCCACAATGTGTATCAGTTGTGCAGTTTAAGCAAACAAGCACATATATTATCAACACGCGTACTCAAAAGTATTAAGTTACTGTTAGCGAGAAGATACAGAAGGTCTGGTTAAAACAGGCTTACCAAATTAAAACCAAATACACATTGTCATTTATACCGTACATTTGATTACTGGCTATTGACTGAAGTGCAATACTTTCTATTATATCATCGTTTTACTATTCGTAATTGATGGGTCATTTAAGCGGAGGTGAATACCTCGTCATTATTGGTTTCAAGTTTTTTACTCTTCAACCGCCGTTTGCAGACACAGATAACTAAGTGGATAGTTTTGTAGGTACTTAATGCAATTCATCCGGCGGAAGCAGCGAATAAACTATTGAAGACCCCAGCACGGCTGGTCATCGCCACTGGAAGCGAACCATTTGGTTTGCAGATGTAATAATGATATGCCCGCCTTCGCAAAGGCTCAACATGCCAACCCATGAAAGGGCCATTTCACTATACCTTTTGTTTGCTCATGAAACTACAGTCAAGCATTCGCTCAATCGATAACGGCTTGTAAGATCCGGTTGATGAAAGAGTGCATGATTTCTGAAATAGCACTGCTTATCATATCAACATGCAATGTGTCGGCCCGGGAACGTACGTGCACCAATCTCGTATGGGTGATTGTTTGTTATTTCCGGTAATGTACGTCCAACCTTTTGGTTGTGTACCTTGTGTTCTTGATGTTTTATCACAAGAAGCATGTCATTACACCAGTCAGTGATTACTGTGAAATCAGGACATGAGCGAGAATGCCCGGTAGTTTTTTTTCGGCTTTAAAGGCCACACCATCAATGTGTTGATTAACAACATGCCATGACTTTTACCTGCCGCTATTACATAGTTTCTAATCACACAATAAAGATTGATCCAATATGTGCACTTTTAAAGACCATTGAGTTTAAGCAGTAGCAAGCAGGGGCAGATGACGTACAAATATATGACAGCAAAAATGTTTGTAGCTTTAAGATGCATTTTGCGGCGATCCGGTGAAATTGTTGTTTGCTTTAAGATTCATTTTGCAGCGTTTCGGAGAAATTGTTGTTAGCTTTAAGATGAATTTTCGGATTTTGTGTGAAAGGCGCCTAAAATCGGCCCCCACACTTCGTTTACGGAAATATTCGAAGGAATACCAATCTGGACCAGTTACTACGCATGCGCCATCGCTCAAACTCCTCCCGTTTACACATGCCATTAACAAAGCTTCAATTAGAATGATTTTTGCTGGAATGCACCTTCAATTTTAGATGATGGGTGATACCAATTAGCATTTTTTATTTCAAATGAATCGGTCTTTCTGCTAGAGTACAGTGTTGGTCCAGCTTTGAATGATGGCAGTTAATGAGCTGCATAAGATTCCGTTGCTACCTTCTGTATCGTGTAAGCAGCTCTGAGTCAGTGATATTATATCCGACAACAGCGGTGGCTGCAATCTATCCCATTGACGGAATAGTGTTGTTCTGAGGTCTGATTGGCCCATATGTGAATAACAAACAATTTCTTGCAATGCGTTTTGCATTGTTGAATGCATCCATATAAATGAACTTCTACGAGGTATGTACGTCTTGTTTTTGTTACTATGATCATATTTCAAAGGCGCGAGTAAGCTGTTGCACACATAATATACAAATGTTTCCTAATAGTATTGCCCAGCTGACATGGGCCCGATGTGCTTATATACGGCATTACTGTTTGTCTATGTCAATTCACGTTTATTATTTACCATATAGCGTTTTTGTCATATAGCGTTTGAAGGTAATGCAAACTTTGCAGCTATTATTGCAGCAATCTATCAAATTGACAGTAAACAGGTAGCAAAACATTCCATAAATGTAACGCGCGCCATAATTCAGGCTACAGATGGATAATTCTGACATCAAAACGTCAGAGCGGCTTGTCTGCAAACACATTGAGGCAAGCCTTTGGAAGAACAAGCGAGCCATACTTGTCTAGATACGATTGCTTGCTGCACGAAAACACAGAGCTTCTAATTTGCCAAATGCAACCATTCGTAAGCTGGCTGTATAAGTAATAATTAGGAACCTCCGACGGAGGCTGATTACTGCCAACCACTCTCTCTTGAGTAATTATAGTCTATTAATGCGTGTTCATGCGCTTGCGTGGTTTTGAGATTGAATTGCAATAGCTACAGTTATTTATGTACGAACATTAAAATGAATTCCCTGCATGTAATTTTGAATTTCAGTTTAGCTTATTGTGATGGGCGTATCTTACCAAACGATCGACCTTCATAGACAGCTCGCAGTCCAGAGGATTTAATGTTGATAATACAATAATGTCACCTGGACTTCTATGGCCAACACGACCATGCCAAGATCAAACCTATGTAGTTATAGCTACCATTCTCTCCAAGACAACGCCAAAAACAGTTTTATGACAGTTGCGCAGTAAAAGGAGTAATGTGCCCAAGAACATTGTTCGATTGGCATGCTCATACAATACAACTGCCATGTCTACGAAATCAAATTGCTTTAGCTCCTATTATGGGAATTTCAATAGGTTTTGCTACAGCTGAATAAGATTAACAACAACAGAGTAATGTTTCGGGACAATAGTCATTCGCACCTGCTATCGGTAAACCTTGTCTATAAGTAATGCATATTTTATATGTGACATTGGTCCGTAAACAATATAACATTGAGGTTTTTCATGTTCAATGCATAATTCTGGTTGATTTCCATATCGCTGTCTATTGATCTAACTTATTGCATGTTATTTAGCATTAGTCATTGGTTGTTCTTGCTTAACTGGAGGATATACTATGATTGATGCCACAGGAATCATCATGTAATGCCATCGTATTTCCAGATGTAATGTTAACTACCATTTTACGATATCCTTCCTGCATGAAGCAACTAGACTTACACCCCATTCTATACTGTACCTGCTCTGCATCCGATCATAACCGAAGACAATAGCAGCTTGTATGTCATGGTGGAAGTATCAGTGCCGTATTGGTGATGTGTCGATCGTACCAACCGCTCAAATACCGTCTCATTGGATCTCATAAAATCTCGTACAATTCTGGCTGGGAATAATAAACTTTATGCTGCGTCATTTAACTCTCTTCAGTTGTTAAATTCGAGGGTGAAGTCGCCAAAACATGAAAAACTACTTATGCCAAACCTCGGCCTTATGCACAATAATTCTATCTTACGCGCCGTAATTTACCAAAAGAGGAATATGTTAAGTGATAATTATCTGGAAAACGCAATGCCAAATGTTATAATGAGCTTCTACTGAAAAGGCAGAAAGGATGATTTGCGCTCTTATATGACCAACAGTCGATCGGCTGTGCAAGAAATGGAACACTATCAAATATTCAATATGTAAAGGGCCTAGGTATTGAATGACCTTAGCCTCAATCCTATAGGGAAGAGATATATGGTTAGCAGTTATTATAATAAAGCTCGCCCTACTCGTAAAAGGATTTTTATAAGATCCTGCGACGGTAATTCGAAATGATATTTCTTTCAACAAAGCACTATGGAGAGCTTACTGGTATTGTAAGGATATGGCGCACTGAGACTTATATGATGGAATCAGAATGTTGATCAATTATCCATCGATCTGCTTGGTGTATTGTTGTAACTGCGCATTGATGTTGCCACAAACAGGCACCAGTTTCACTTTGGCGATTATTCATCATCTGTGGATGCGATATTGAACTGGGGGGTTGTCTCCGAAGTTGGTAACCTGCCATTGAAAGATTGCTTGAAGACCCCCTAATCTTGTTAATCATAGATGAGGTTTCGGATAATATATGCGAATAAGAATAGTGAAGAATGCAGTGGAAATGTCATACCAGCAATGGTATGGTAGATTCGATTTTGTCGCAGCTAGTTTTCTATAACTTCCAATTTCCCAAACGTTCTTTGAATAATGCCTTTGTATAAATGTATATAATGCAACGCCAATCACATCCGAGGTCACGTCGCCTCAACAGTGACACCGTTGTATTCGGTTTGCAAACAAGAAATGTACTAATACAACAATGCATCAGGTAAACAATACCTCTCGCATGCTATCAGACAATAGGGATATTCTGCCACAAGCAGGGGTCACTAAGTCTGTGTGATAAGTAAACAGTTATGCTCGGATATATAACAATTTGCTCTTTTTACTTTGGTTAACTGCGACATATTAATCACATAATGATTATGATATTACTCCAAAATCATCCGGACATACTTCTTTACATACATACATACATACATACATACATACATGCATACATACATACATACATACATACATACATACATACATACATACATACATACAGACATACACAGACATACATACATACATACATACATACATACATACATACATACATACAGACACATACATACATACATACATACATACAGACAGACATACATACATACATACATACATACATACATACATACATACATACATACATACATACATACATACATACATACATACATACATACATACATACATACATACATACATACATACATACATACATACATGCATACATGCATACATCCATACATACACACATTCATAATTAATACATACATACATACATACATGCATACATACATATACATACATACATACATACATACATACATACATACATACATACATACATACATACATACATACATACATACATACATACATACATACATACATACATACATACATACATACATACATACATACATACATACATACATACATACATACATACATACATACATACTTACATACATATATACATACATTCATACAAACATACAAACATACATACATATATACATACATATATACATATATACATACAAACATATATACATACGTACTTACATACATACATAAGTACATGTATATATGCATTCCTACGTACATTCGAACATCTTTAATGCGCATTATAAGATCTGCCTAAACAAGCAATATATAAGCTAGTATTTGATGTTTTCTATGAGAACGTCTGTTGTAAGCCTTTGTGGCCGCACCTGGATGTACATCGGACGCTTGTGACCTCAGATATGGCTTGACGTGCCATATTATTTGGACTATGCAACAGTAATAGGAACATTGTTAGATACATTATTATTACACTTGCAATATTTGTTAGCAGAATATGTGCAAAATCCACGGTGGAACCCTGGCCGATCCGGAGCCTTTTATGTGTTCATGACCTGTGGTAAGGTATTGTCTCATAAAGCCCCACGAATGACATTATTGTTGCAGGAAAATACCGCTTGTTAAAAAAAATTAACGGCGTACAGAATGAGAGACTCACGGTTTGATGTTATTACTTTTATCATTCCGACATAAATGGTTTTCTAGTTCAGATCTATCATATGTCTAGTGCATTAAGCTGCTGTACATATTATGCCACTGTTAATCCCGATCTATGATTCCCTTGCGAAATGACTGCCATGAGTTCTACTGTGTTCTTTTAAGAGGTGCCACATAATATATAATTATTCACATGTTTTATCGCTCATTCAGCAGTCACCGTTTTCTCTCACGAAGATGATGAGGATGGATGGTTGTACAAAATGTGGACCAATTTTTTCAACATCAAACTCACAGAACACTCACTTGCTTTTACATAACTCAACGCCAAAAAAACTCACTATGTTTTTCCGGGTGCGTCATTATTCCTAGGTTACCCCGTAGCACGATGCATTAAGCCATGTCAAATCTGCGTATGCAAAGTACTATAAGCACTGCCGATTACAATATCGATTGTTTGCAATACCCTAATGATGATGACTCATCAATGTCAATTCAAACTGCCCTTAATTGCTCATAGAAAAATATTCATAAGCGATATTAATGTATTGAAATAACAGCATGCTGAATGTTGATAACGAGTACCTAGGGATGTCGGTCGTCTTTGATCCTTGCCCGATGATAATGTGATGGACACTAATCAACAACTCCTTGTTCATCCAATGTCAAACGACAGCATATTCACCAACTGTAAATTATCGTGAGTTCACTTCAACCAAATTGTGCTGCTAAGTGCAAAGCATCTCACAGCCTGCTGGCACCGTACCAATGAGGTGGATGATATGTAGCCTTACGTGTGTCGTAGAAGTCATGCCAAGTCGCTGCTTGAGGAAACATTTGTCATAAAATATATATGTCATGTTATATGTTTGCGAAACCCTATGTGGCCTCGTTATATCCTTGGCATATCTTATTCAAGCGTCAAACCTACAGATTTGTATGGTTCTGATCACTTCAATAATAAAGAGCATAATAATGCTCATTCCTGATATCACTCGACGGGCGATTTAGAATCCATGTTTGTCTCTATTTGCTCTGCCGTTCCCTATAAGAATATAGACACGCTGCATCAAGCGCCATAGCACGTGTCGGTGGTTAGTTGAACTGATAATTAAGAATATAGGAAAATCTACCCATTCTTTCACCACAATGTTTCCTTACCATTCTGTCGATACGACATCATGGAACCTTACGAGTTTGTCAATACGTGTTAAACGATGTCGAATATGACGATCATGTGGTAACCAGAGAGTATGCACGGTTCAGTCAAAGTATCAGGTGACCGGACGTAAATATAAATATATTAAAATATTACCGACCACCGTTCAGATATATAATCGATATTAGGAAAGGATCACATTGGATAAAATTGTACCCATAAGTGTATGCAATGGACATTATTGTAAGCTGCATGCATTGCCACAATGAATTACATACCGTACCACGCAGTGATATGAATGACTTTGTAGGGGGCTTTCTTCAATAATTGTTTACAAATTCACAATTCATCGCAGAAGAAATTCTTATTGGCCTGTCTGACTAACCCGATCGACTAATACTTAAACTCACATTTTTCTATACAGAAACCATTTTGGTGATATCTTATCCGATTTATAATTTACTAACCAAACAACATGAATCGCATGGGCAACTGTTTATGCCCAAACCATATTCTGAGATGTATGATCAGACATGACACCATGCACTTATCAGAGGGTAACCTAGTTATGAATGAAAAATCTAAAAACACGAAATAACGAAATAAACGGTCGACGAAAGATTACATACACTTCCAATATTCATACAGACATGCAATTAAATGTAGGTTTGATCTTAATTCATAAAAATGGACGTTTGTTCAGCAATCACGCATCGTGATTCACGTTATGATGTTCGATCCTAAAAATGGTAGGCTCGCATGCTTAATCACACTTTTCGAATCGGCAAAATAATACTACAGTACAGTGATATAATTTAGCTAAAAATATTGCATTAAACGCCATGTTTGTAATTGTATCTTTATTCGGGACCGTTTCATCGATGAAGTCTATTATCTTAACAGCCTTCCCCTCCCAACAAATGGACACAATAAAGTTTAATTCTGTGTTAAATGCCATCATATTGCTGATTAAATATTCCTGAACGGACGAAGGGGGCGATAAAAGTACACATCCAGTGTCCTAATTGTTAACGTACCGTTATAATGTAATATGACCTGCTGAATATTTGAGTCTTAAAGAATGGGCAAACCATAGTCCATGAAATATGATGAGTAGATGCGTATTACTCTGAATCACGCATATTTCAATACTTTGCACAATCTGGGTGATCGGCTGGTAGAGCCTTGGCCTACTCTTACAGCCAAACGTGATCACCATTGGATACCTAATCCTACTGCGTAATGAACAATCAATAACATACCTGTGCACTAGAAATCATCCTTACACAACGATTCGCGGAAAAATGCCATAACTATGGTGAAAACCACGATAGTTTATAATGCATGATGACCCTTTGATGTATCATCCATCCAAGTAGGCGCTTAGTTGTATAGCAAATGATCGTTCAGAGAGCAAACGCTGAAACCGGCCTACATTTTTGCATCAGCGTAGCGCCTTCGTAGCAAAATAAGCGCGATACAGGTTTTGTTGCCAAAATTCTTATAAATAATCAAAGATGCAACAAGTAAACGGCATGACTCATAGAGAGAAAACGCAATATGCTCGAGGTAATTCTCGTCATCACAATAGTAGAGATCATTTGACTGGAAAGTGCCATGACTGCTTCTTTGTAAGAGTAATTATGCATTTACACCGACTTTGTGAGGCCACCCACACCAATGGCAGCCGATGTGACTTGAGTATAATTGGAGAGGCGTGATTCCAGGTGGTCGATTTATGTGTGTATCTCATTAATTGTAAACGCAAGTACCTGCTGATAAATGTATACATATGTACGACGATGCAAAACGACAAATATAACATCCAATGCGGTAGCTTGAAGCTCTTTGAAAAGCCGCTTAACTTATGCTGAGATCCAATATATAAAGGCATGTATATACAAACAGTGCAGTAAAGTAAAATTGCCAGTCCAGACGATATTGCAATAAATAATTGGCCAGTTGGTGGCGGTGTTTAATTGCAATATGGCAGATTTATGATAATGAATCGATTCACTGAGACTGCGACGCTCAGAATAAGCACCAAATCGGCGTCGAGAAATGATTCATATGTACATTGCCTAGCACTACGTAAGATAATCGATGTTTTATTATGCAGAGCATTGCATATCAACAAAAACAGGACTCTTTGTCATACACGTTGTTAACTGGCGTCTATGACATTAACCATGAATGATGATTTGTTTGTTTATCACCACAAAAGCACCTAAGCAAACGTTATGACACAGGTAATGAGGTAAGACATAACTGAACACCAGCATGACGTGTTGATTACCTTGACAACGAAAACTTTCTCTCTTCTTCTCTTGCACACATATTGTGGGATCTCGCTCCCGTGTCTATCTAGACATGGCTTCCTAAACAAGGTACATGTTAAAAATAAAATGCAACATTAGATCATTCATAATATTAATTAAATTGCTTTTGCGAGGTGTTTTTGCATTGCACTGTGCCATAATATCATTATATTACCATCTTGTATTCATTGTTATTTGTTTGCAGTCTTCGGTCATGTTTTTAGATGTGTGTCTGTCTGTGCCTTATCCGGAACCAGCTGCGTGTGATTGGGTTGCCGCGAGACATCGCGTACATTATCCATGTGATAATAGATGATGGTAAATACACAGGCCATTACTTAAATGAACGCTACAGCGGTTGTCACAAATGTTCCAATAACCCCCTTCTGTTGTGCAAACATCACCACAAGTGTCAGACCCAATCTGTGAGAGAGGTCCGCGGGCGTCACATTACTCTTCTTAATGCAAAGTGGCTATTTGCTAGACTAGATTATGGCATCTGGTTATTCGTTATATGTTCCATACAAAAACCTGCTCGCGCCATTTGGAAGAATAAACAGAATTTGATGTTTATTCATATGAGATTGGTGTGAATTTTATTGCCTAGGTCATAAAATTAATTGCCTTACGCAACAATTATAACACAGCAAAACCACATGGGCTTTAATAATATAACATTTTGCGTAATAACTTGGTAAAAACATTACGCCTAGTATTGGTGTCAATGATAGCCGAAAAGTTGTTGACCTTCCATATAAATCGTATTGAAAAGCATTTCCTACAGATTTGACACTTATTGGGAAAACACAGAATAGCGATGATTTGTAGTTCGGTTATACAGGTTTTGGCTGTCATATGTTAGAATTCCACGTTTCTGTTTAATCTATTTAGATTTTGTCATTATATTTGTATGCATGTATGTTGTAAGCTGTTGAGTTCAGGTTACGTAACCCGTTGATGAAAAGGTTGTTTAAAACAGAACATCAACACTGGCTGATCAAGCCTGCTTTGTGAACCTGCCAACTAATCTTAATTTTGTTATGCAAGTGATAGGCAGTATAAACGAAATCAATTGTCACATCGTTACACTTTGGCATGCTCAAATTATGCTTACATTGACATCTTATGTAACAAAAAAGGTAATTCCGAATATTGTTAGACAATTATAATCGACGCAATAACATTTATGCATTAACAAGGTCATAACAAAAAGTGCATATATATAACCTTATATATATATATATATATATATATATATATATATATATATATATAGAATATATATATATATATATATAATTATCACATATATATATAACTATATATATATATATATATATATATATATATATATATATATATATATATATATATATATATATTATATATATATATATATATATATATAGACATTAAAGATATATATATATATATATATATATATATATATATATATATATATATATATATATATATATATATATATATATTTATATTATATAAATATATGAATATATATACACATACACATATACACATACACACACACATAGGGGATATATAAACATATATTATATATATATATATATATATATATAAATATATATATATATAAAACACACATATATATATATATATATATATATATATATACATATATATATATATATATATATATATATATATATATATATACATATATATATATATATACATATACATATATATATATATATATGAATGCACTCACATACACACACATATATATATTTATGTATATAAATATTTATATATGTATGTATATATATATATATATATATGAACATATGTATATATATTTATACATATATATACATATATATATAACATACATATATATATATACATATATATATATATACATGTATATATATATGTATATATATATGTATATATATAATATAAATATATATATATATACATATATACACATATATATATATATATATATATATATATATATATATATAGCTTAGTTTACTTCATCATTCGCACGTCTACCATAAACACTTATAAAAGGATGTGGTGAATCACGATCAGTAGATCCTCACACGGCATTCTCTCGCATAAACAATATTTGCTCTGCGTTTGTATGTAAGCTTGAATAGGATAAACGGAATAAAATGAATATTCCATGTTTAGTATTCGCCGGAGAGGATAATTTATGCTGTTTTATCATGAGACGAATCCCAAGTAAATGTTGAAAACGCTATACAAACGCTGTATTTCACAGGTCAGAAAATAAAATCTGATTCACTTGACCTCATTCTAGGTACTCCTACCTAATGCCGACCTCACTCGAATGGTTAATCACCATTACAATCACCATGATACTCATCATTCTTATCATATTTATTGTCGTCTCCACTCACGTTTGCCTTGACAGGACTGCCTTTAAATTCGTCGTCAGCAATTACACAATTATAGGAGAATGGTTGCCTCGGTAGTCTACCATATAATATATTCATGCGATGAAAGAGCTATGGTTAACATTAACCCCAAAAATCGCCTTTCTGCATTTATAAATTGGTTCTATTGTTGTCATCAATGAACCCGCTAGGGAAACAGTGACTACACCACCGCCTCTCATGTAGGTGCATAAATAGCAATTCAATGTAGAACGTCCTATTTATATGTACAAAGTTATTATCTTACGCGCCCATGACGATTTAATTGCATCAGACAGAGTTCATTACAATTCGGCATACCCTGAACTCCCCATTGATTTCCTATGCTGCTTCCACTCTCGTGCAACTGGCCGAAACTGTCTTTACCAAAACAAATATATATATATATATATATATATATATATATATATATATATATATATATATATATATATATATATATATATATATATATATATATATATATATATATATATATATATATATATATATATATATATATATATATATATATATATATATATATATATATATATATATATATATATATATATATATATACATATATATATATATATATATATAGGTAGTGTATTCTATCGAATGGCCTTTTGCTCTTAAAAGCAAACCATAAATAAAAGCCATAGTCCTGCCTAACAGACAGACATTTCGTATATATTTTCGTTTTAGTCTACTGTCGAAATATATGTTGCATCCATGAAATATATGTTGCATGCCTAAAATGTCAGCTTCTTTAGAATTGTGGATTGGAATGACCGTTTTGCTTCGTCATGTATTTTCAGCATGGGCACTGCATTTCTAGCAACTATAAATACAAGGTGCGTTCCACTTATATTCTCTTTAAAGCACGCTGTAATGTGCTGCGTATGGAAGCAGCGATCAATATTTGTCTAGTGATAGTAATAAATTTGATGAAGGTCATCACAGTAATATGGTGACAGATGGCAGCTTAGGCAATATGTTCTCGGACAATGACTATAGCTTTAATAGGCAGTGCCTGTCTAAATTGGACCTCTATGCTTTATCGTTAAAGCCAAAATCAAGTTGACCGTTAACGACGCAACCGGCTTTCTGAGCTATGTCAGTGGTCATTATAACGATTTACGTTCGTATTTCATGTCTTTAACCACCATCGTCTTTTCTAAAATACCGACAGATTGCCTTGAAATTGAAGACCACCACTAGGGTCTAGGGTAAATGAACATTTGATCCGACAAGTGCGGTGTGCTTTATCTTTGACGCCACTTTGAGTTATAGCGTCCTCACTGGATCGGTTAATATTTTCAAAATTGCAAACAGGGTTTTAACAATGCATCTTTAGTTAGAAGAAATAGCACCTTGCAAAATAGGATTACTCCTAAGTTGGTGGTTAAATAAGATATGTGATATTGTGAAGTTTACAACTCACTTTTGAGAATTGATCCATGTGTTCCCTTTATGTCAACGCTGGGACCAAATAAGACCGCGCAATTGCACAATGCTCTGCCTTAATCTGCAGTATATCGCATAGAATACCGTAGGCTTTCTCTACATTTACAGAAACCGGATATAAAACATCGAATCCATAAAGCATTTGATCTGTAACTTGCGGTCATTGCGACTAATCTAGATGCACCCTGGTTTGTTACGCACTATAAAGATTCAACTAAGCGTGTTTGTAGTGGTGTGATAGAACAAGTGTAGGTTTGCGCAGTTTGGATCTCATCTGGAGATTATTACAATCAATTGGCTTTTTGCTTATGCATGGTTTTTCTGGTCCTTGCTGATTATCAGTCAGTCCGTCAACATTTCGCGAACCATAAAAACAAAAACATTTTATATATATATATATATATATATATATATATATATATATATATATATATATATATATATATATATATATATATATATATATATATATATATATATATATATATATATATATATATATATATATATATATTATATATATATATATATATGTTTAAACGAATTCAACCTTGTTGGTACTATCGACCAACTTTTTTTGGCACACAGTCACACCTTGGCACACGATGTGAATGCCAAAAAAGTCAAGATCTTTTTGAGTGCTTTGTTCTGCAATTTTTTATATAAAATTGATGTTACCGTGTTAATTATCTCCATTCACATTTATCCATTGCAAGATTTTGACCCATGCTTTGTGCAGGAATTAGTTTGGGACGTTAGAATTTTTTTATATATTGGACTGACGACCATTTTGGTACTCTGCATTTAACAGCCTGTTTCTCGTTATTATCCGATATATCATAATCCCAACTTCTGATATATTGCTTAGAATTACTTCCTTTACAAATATATTCTATCCACGGGACATTTGTGGTCAGACATAGCCATAATGTGCATGGTACTGCGCTGTTTGGCAAGTTGTGATTGAAGAGACTAATGTTGCAGCACCATTGATGGTTTTAACCGGCCTGCTTGATTTGCATGGTAGGTTTTATAAACTTATCAACACATATCAGTGGCTGCTTATCTACTGTCACTTGGTGTTTCATAAACTTAACTATTGCCAATTGTCTTAATATGATAGACCTCAAAAGTCAAAGGGTCCTCAGATTGCAATTGTAACAGTACTTGGGGGTAGTACTAATTCTGATGTTGGATCTAAATTGTAAAGAGTTGTCTGATGTCATGACCCAATATCAATTACAATTTGAAGTCACATGCATATTGGGTTGTTGCCTATTCTGGCAATGGCCAATGTGATGGTCTATCAAAAGAGGGAATAAGTTGATGGTGCCAATACAGACTTGAAAGTGTCAGATATCACCACAGGGTCACCTAATATAAATAACACCAGCAATTAAATAAAAAGCCTCTGAACTTCATAACTCTTTGATTTTATTATAAGTGAGCATCTGTGCTATAAAAACCATGACTATGATTATTATGTAATTTGACAGTAGCTAATATTTAATGTTTCCAGCTGAATGTTATGTGGCCTCCCATAAGTGGCCTGGCATTGAATAATGTGATTTAACCATTGCAGGTATTCTAAAAGTAAGTGTGGAAACATTTTATTAAGTGTAATATTGCGAAAATAAATAACCAGCATCTGTATACTGGGTCACTCTATCTTCTAGCTGCCTTGCTCTCCAAGCTTCCATTCAAATTCAGTTCTCTAATAAAGATGCAAATTGAAATGCATTATCATATATATAGAGCTCTGTTAAAGTTTAGGCCCATGTACTGTGAATAGGGAAGAAATTCTATTCTGAACCAACCAGATATGTATATGTCCTCAAATCTACCCATATATGTTTCATTAATATAGATATTTATGGCAGATGTGAGCTTGGGATCCTATCAGAGACCACTGCCTGAATAGACCATAACTAAAGTGAATGTGCACTTGGCACAAATGGATTGCCTTGACACAGTCGGTTTGTTTGTTTGTATCGAGAGACATTATATGATGAAGTATTTTTCAATTTTATACCAAAACCATTCCGAGATTTTTGGAACATGGTCCGATTTTCATCAAATGATCAATTAAATGGTTCTGAAAACTCACACAATATGCAGGTCACATAATCATGAACAAATGTGAAACAATGGCAGAAATATGCCGTGATACAAACATTGTTCTTCATTGTTCACATCTGAATTAATGCATAGTCTGTAATGTGTCAATTATATTAATTGTGCAATGCATATTGTAAAATGTATGTGCTTTTGTTTATTAGATACTGAACCAGAAGCCCAAGCAAGTACCAGTTATGCCACAAGCCAAACATGCATCAAAGATACAAGTGAGTATTTTTCATTCCTCTATGATCTGTATAACCCAAGGTATAACCCAAAGAAAGGATTCTTTGCATTATAAATGAATTTCCGTTAAGTGACCTTCATATAAAAGTCACTACCTACTGCCCCTTCTTATGGGATACAAAGCAGACCCAAGCTTTACCACATGCCTTCAGAAGTTATATTCAGCTCCCCAGTCCAAGGAAACTACTCCCAGGTATGGTATATATACTTCAGAATATATTGTATTAATCAGGATACATTTGACAGAAAGATCATTCCCAGTATCTCTTATATGGTAGTTGTCATATATCACATACAATTGTTCCACAATTGTGGTGAAGACTGAAAAGTTATTAAAGCTTGTAGATTACCCATGCACTGCCATGTGATGTTTCATGATTAAGTAACTAAATCGGATGCTTTATCAATAAGTTATATCTTCTATTCTCTGCAGACAGATTATTTCAAAAATGTAGATACACTGACTAAATGTACAATCTGTGTAGCACTAAAATAATCTCTCTTATTGTTCTGTGCATTTTTCTGAAGATGTCCTGGCCAATCTAAAACCTGCAGAGGTGCTGCAATCTTGTGTTCAACAGCAATGTAGTCTATAAAACATTTCAAGTCACCATCTTATTTAGAATGCATGTGACACTATTCATATGACGCTACCCTCACATCCAACCTCACTTTGACACCTGGAGTTGTTCTACATCATTCAATCAGACAAATGGTAGGTTATAGCTGTACCAGCAAGGAACACTACCTAACATTCTGTAGGATGG
Organism: Urechis unicinctus; assembly: GCA_034190875.2. Taxonomy (NCBI): domain Eukaryota; kingdom Metazoa; phylum Annelida; class Polychaeta; order Xenopneusta; family Urechidae; genus Urechis; species Urechis unicinctus. Next base: position 7,092,739 of record CM067354.1, read on the forward strand.
CTTATCAATGTGAACCACACATCTCTTACCTCCAGTTTTGGTTGAATAATAGAACTGTTATCTCTGGATTAGTGATGCCAAGTAATTTGCTTAATATGTGTACATGTTGATTGTTTCAGGGAAGACAGAAGTTCTTAAGTCACAGCTGCCAATGGGATGTTTCCTACTTAAAAGTTGGGGAAAAATTATGACCACCTCTAAATTAGGCTTGAAATGTCATTAACTATGCATAATTGTAATGAGCAGTGCTAGTTCCAAATGGATGTGCCACAAACTCTTAATTATGCTTGAAATGTCAATGAACGTTCATAATTGTCATACAAGTGACCTTTTTAATCATTATATAGTTTATAGACAATATTACACATGCCCAGTTTATTCAGTTAATGATGCAATAATCAAAAATAATAGAGATAACTTGGCGGTACTACGATTATCATTAAGTAATTAGCGTATATTGCTATGAACTAGAACCAAAAAAAATGCCTATCTGTGAGCAACATTGGATGAGAAAAAAATGAAAGAGTGCATACGACTGAGCTTGAACGATTAAGCGTTATGATGAACCACGGAGACGCCTCCATGGACAAACAAACAACCATATCGTGCTAAAGAGTGGGAGCCACAGGGATTTATATCAATCGTCTATTACTATAACTACATGGGTGCTGTTATATTAATAGCAGAGGATGACCATTCGATGTAATAAATCCCTATGCGGAGTGTGTGCAAGATTGGGGCTTAACCTCGCTTGCAACATCGAAGATCACTTAGCGACGGAGCGTACAGGTCTCGGACAGGATGTGGAAGGGATATGGATTGCTACTGAACTATGTTCGCGTTTTCTCAATGATAAGACAGCGACCCCTGTCAAGTTGTTATTCAGACTCTCGACACATACTGCGCGTTCCATCCCACAAGTTCTTGTGCGACTTCCAGTTTCACAGTGTGCGTATCTCGGTGTAGATATATCTAATCATGCGCCGGGCCCGGCACTCGAACGTGCCAGACATTTAGAGTCTTTGCTCCTCCATATTTGAATTACGTTGGATAGTACTTTTTTCGATATGGTATAAATGAATCGTCGTTAATTAAACATGCATTGCCCCTTAACTGCACGTTAATTCTATCGCTTATTATCATTTCAAATTAGGATTCCCCGTCATACAAAAAGGGGTGAAAGACATATCCCGTTGCATGGATGCAAACATTTAATTCCCGTGACAACAAGTTCACCACACTGTCGCATAATGGTTGTTTTTTGTTGTGTCCCAAAGCGTATGGGTTTCTGCTATGTGCCAAAATAGTAGGTTTTTTGTAATGCCCCAAAATGGTTGGTTTTTTGTTATGTCCCAAAATATTTGGTTGTTTGCTATGTTCCAAAATAGTTGTTTTTTACGTGTCCTTAATACCCGAACTATTTTGGAGCACCCTTATTGGTTCACAAAATATATAAGTTTAATAAAACAATGAAAATCCAAAATATGTTTAGGAAAACCGAAACATGTTACTGACAGACCAACAGAAAACAAGAAATGATCATCTTATTGACTATATGTTTTGTCGCCTCCAATGTCCCAAAGTGGTTGGTTTTTAGCTATGTCCAAAATAGTCGCATTCGTATATATATATATATATATATATATATATATATATATATATATATATATATATATATATATATATATATATATATATATATATATATATATATATATATATATATATATATATATATATATATATATATATATATATATATATATATATATATATATATATATATATATATATATATGCATTAACTGAGCACTAATACAGGCATAAATTTGTATATGCATATTTGTTTATATATATGTTTGTGTGTGTATGTATATATATGTATATTGCATATTATCAGTGCTTACATTATTATCTTGCCTTGGTTCTGGTTATAACATCTGCCACTCACTGCTTGTCCATAAATAGGCTTAATTCGTAAAAGTATTCACTCCGGACAGTTTTATCCCCTTAGCAGTAACGAAATGTCTATTTACATCCGTTTTGCCCAGCTAATAGAACAGTCAAATGGCTCATGCATTTAATGCCGTCGTAGAAATTTACCGCCATATTAAGCAATATTGTTTGGTCTGTATGTGATCAAATTTGGGAGTACATCGCTGCAATTAAGAGTCCAACCTAGCAATTTACATAAGTTGCATTTAATACGCATAAATCTCACCGGCATGTGCCACATTATTGGACGAAAACTGGTTGCGTCAATACTAAATGCGGCTATACTTGACGAGTGAATACCCGCTTAATTCAAGTTAACACTAAAATTGGACTTAGTTCCCGAATCACTGTCTTGAATTTCCTATTGTGTGCGAAAGCAGTTAACAAGTATTGTTCGATGCATCTTGGGTTATTTTCTTGCAATGAAATCAACCGTCTTTGATTAATTTAAGCTCTCAGACATCACATAGTGATGATATATAACACCGCTTTCACTTGTTTTGCATTCGTCAAAGTATCACATTATTGATGATATTGAGGACTTTTACCGCCTATTATTGCACTTACCGTTGATAAAAACCGCAGCATTTCAATTCGGTTTCATATTACTCTAGTAGACATCAATAACTATGTGATGTTTGCTTGAATGTAGTGACCAAATTGTGTCATTCATTTGAGAGAGACCACGCAGTATTTGCAGTTACGTTAAACCAAAAGTAGCTCTACTGGTCTATGCAGTCGGTTTGCAGTGACATCCGAATGTTTTCACGTCATTGGGCTGGGCAACGGTAGTCATTTTCTTTCGGCAGCCATGTGAATTATGTGGACAAAATTTAGAATAATGTTGTAGCTGGATTTCTCAGTATTCAGCAAATCATATGTTTGGGAGTGCGACTCCATCGTGGTTAAAAAGACTGTAAAACCACAACAATGGTTAGATCGTTAGTGCATAAGCTGGTTCCAATGGCTTGCATTCGACCGACATGTTTTGGGTTCAAGCTCAAGGTGAAAAAACTTGACTGGTTCCTCGTGACTGAAAGATGAAGTAGACTGGCGGTCCAATCTCTGAAAGGGGATGCATCCAATTTCTATTGACGGAATTCTAACAAGAAACATATCAGTACTGAACACGGCAACTCATAACAACCCCTTTGGTGCAGTATATTAGTGGCATAAACAATGCTTTATATGGGGTTTATTTCAATGTCTCCATATAACTTCAAATGTGTTAAGAAATGTCAGTATATTTTTGACATAAACATGGCTTTAATGTGGCGTTTTCTTCAATGTCTCTATATAAATTCAAATATAATATTTCACGACAATTAGACAAATACCCCCTTCTTAAACTCCCGATGAAAATCAGCGATTCCAGCGGATTTTCTATAGTGTAGTCGTCAGAATATGAGAACGGCTGCAATGTTACATTGCGCGGTTGTCGCACAATATTGCCGAGCAGCATGGGCTTTTTTTTGCCAGATTAAGTCCACACAATGGCCCCAATATAATATGTTGCACGGGAGAACAGTTGTTCAGTCGCTTACAGTGAGCTAAATCAGGCGTTGTTTTGTGAGCGTCGGATTGAGTATAACACTGAAATAATTTCTTTTTTAGATTGCATCATTACGCAGTAACATCAATATTGCGATTCACACGCGCTCGTGTGTCTCATACGTGGTATTCTGTGAATAGTTCATCTGATCGTCATAGCGATCGCTATTGTTAGCCAAAATGACGTGTGCAATTAGGTCGACGATCGTCGTGGAAAATTTACAATTTGGTTAAGTGCATATATTATTAATAAGCTGTTTACTTAGGCGCTGTTATGTCCATACAAAGCACCTAAACGGCCATGTTATAGCAAAAGCATCAATTTAGCCTGATATCAGGGTGCAAGTATTGATGTTATGCATAATGGTAGCTGCTTATTGTAGCAAAGACGAAGCGCAAAAACATGGCTGCTAGTTGCAAATATAGGCCGGATATAGTCAGTTTTTGTGAAACAAGTGACAGTGCAAAAGCTAATGGTAGCTGCTGATAAAAAGCCTAAACTGCTAGTTGCAAATATAGGCCGGATATAGTCAGTTTTTGTGAAACAAGTGACAAGATAAAATTCTCTTCACAAAGCCTAAACGCACCGTTAATCAGATTAACATTAATGCAGAAAAAATATTCCACGAAATCCAATAAAGATATGTATCATCTATTAAACTAACGCCTAAATTGATCCTGGCTATACTTATCAAAATAATACCGCTTAGTGACGCCTTCAACCAGTTACCAGCTGCTCCAGTGATTTTTAAAGAAATAATAGAACGTCCATTTCCGTTGGCTGTGTAGGTATGCGACGCGATGCGTTGCTTGCATTAGTATTTAATAAAAAAAAGCAATATAAGGTGGGGATATCAAATTATAGCATTGCAGTATTAATAAAAAAAAGCAATATAAGGTGGGGATATCAAATTATATGCGTCGATTTGATGACAAATCTTGCACCCACGACAGTTTTGGGGTTCCATAAATTATATACACATGCGACATGATTAGTACAATGGAATCATCAAATATCACCACAGTACTAACACATAATGGCTCAACAAATCAATGATAAAATCGGTCGTTATCTAAGAAGTACATTAGGATTTATTCGACGACTCAAACCTCTCTCTCTTCTCTCTCTTTCGCTCTCTCTCTCTCTCTATATATATATATATATAAATATATTAATATATATACATATATATGTAAATATATATATACATATATATATATTTAAATATATATATATATATATATATATATATATATATATATATATATATATATATATATATATATATATATATATATATAGATATATATATATATATATGTATATATATGACGATATCTCTCCTGATCATGGCGCTGTGATTGAGCAACGCACGGCAATCATTATTCTATGTATTAGTATGTAAGACGCCGCATTTATTGTCCTTCTGTAATATGTGTCGAATGAAACCAGATGTTTAACCTAATAATGAGACCCGATTGCAAATATATCTGAATCATATTTGGCAAGAAACGGTTGATAATTAGATTGCAAAAACCAAGTTCGATAGTGAGATATTCGATTTAGTTCATACATCAGGTATGCATACAGATGTCCAGATGTTGCATCGAGCGTGCGCTAAGACATTGACGCTCTGGCAATAATATTCAAGCTAGACGAATTGATCGTATACAAACCAAAAGCCGCTTCATGCATAAAGTATGAAGCGGTCATTAGCTGCTGCTTTGCACAGCAGGTGTCAAAGTAAATTGAGCGGGGAAAGGTAACAAGATCTACATTTGCTGCTTCCAATCCATACTTGTTTAAGGACTGCGACGTGCATTGATGTTTTGTTTCCAAATCCGTGGACCGAACGGGCTCCCCGTGCCGACAGTTGAGACGGCGCCTCATCGACGTTGTCCTGCCAAGCTTGCTGAAAGGAAATGCCTAATGAAAGATACATGTTCTGTACCTCAATCATCACATTCGTTCCAGGCATGCTCAATAGTGAATATTTGCATTGAATAATGTATTATGTTTTGTGTTCATTTAAACGTTACGGTATGAAGATTACTTTTGTTTGAAGGGAATTGGTGAGTTAATATCGTTAAGTTCACTTGTGGATACGTAATTGGTGTGTGGGTGCGCTCGTACATGTCTACCTATCCTCCTCATTGATTATAGTTTAATCTCACAGAAATTGACCTGCGACGTAGAAGACATATAAATAAACGGCACCTTTGCTGACAGGAATATATCAATTGTTAATGCATGTACTCTGTGGTATAATTCGTAATTTAGCAAATTTGATATGTATGACATTTCTATTTTGATGTATTGCAATCGCTTCTATAAACCACATAGCATAAACAAGGAGGAAATACCAAATGGAGGGATGTAGTTAGTGTGTATGGGCTTCGTGTTGATCCTCGGTGATTGATTTGAGAAAACTATGCAGCAGCCAGAATGGCCGGCTTGCATGTCTTCCTAATAAACTTCGTCCGTTTATGGAATAGGGCGGGATGGGAGTGGTTCTCCGATAAGGATATATTATAACACCATTCAGTTTTCGCCGTCAACTGGAAACCACATCATCGTTATCAGTGCTGTTCCTTGAGTTTATGGTATATGCTGCCAGGCGCTGGACCCTTTGGACATTTCTCTTTATATCCGCCACTGCTGGCTCCGTTTACCTACGTTTACACTATCTAAGACAGCAATAGTAGCAATTGCAGTTATAAACACTTTTTATAGACATTGAGCCGACAGACGGCGGTGTTATGTGAATGTGTATTAGTGGCCGAACGCATATCCCATCAGAGTCATATTACCAGGCTTTATTATTGATGTCTTACGCGATATGAACTCTCTGCAGCATGGTTCCTGGCGACGACGGTAAAACTTTTAGTTGAAAAGTGACACATTACGGAAACATAAAGCTATGTCAAACACTGCCAAACACTGTCAAAGCAATGCTGCAACGTTCATTCGTTGTTGAAAATTACACGAAGCTCCAATGAGCAGTTGCCTGCTCCGTCTATTGATGTACTGGACGGAACTAAATGGCAGCTAAATATACTGCTGTACCCGACCCGATGGCTCAGCGGAATAGTGTCGGTATTTCACTCGTAGCAAAACATGGAATATGTGGAAAGAACGTATAGTCACTATATATTATAGACGCAATGCATTGGCTATCTGCTTAACAAACATACATATAGTTCATTCGTTGTTATATATATATATATATATGCTATATATATATATATATATATAACTATATATATATGTATATAGCAATTATTTAGTGTCGGTATTTCATAGCAAAACATAAATATATATATATATATAGACGCATATATATATATATTATATGTATATATATACACACACACAAAACACACAAAACACACACACATGAATATATATATATATATATATATATATATATATATATATATATATATATATATATATATATATATATATATTTGCTTTTGCGCTTTTAGATACATTATGCAATACACTTATCGAATGATAGATAACTTATTAAGAATGAAAAATCTAGAAAAATAATTAACGTCTTATGGACGGTAACATACGTTACCAATATATGATAAAATTTACATATTTATATCGCAAAACTGTCTTTGACACCACGACAAAGTCGAACATCATGTTGGTATAACTGTACAAATATTTCTTCGCCTGAAATTGCCCCAATCTTTACTGGGCCTAGGATGCCGTTACAAGAACATAGTGGTGTTTCGTCTTTTTTGACTCTTTAATTAAAATACCAATTTTACGTCACTCGATAATGTTTCAGTTATATGAGATAATTCTATAAGAACTAGGACGAATTATTTAGCAGCATTTCTATGGCATCCAATACTGTGCCGCAATGTGACTAATTGCGGTGTGTTGTTTGTCTACTTAATGCAGAACATGCTGTGAGGTGATCGAATCAATGTGATAATCAGTCGTTGATATATATAAACACCCCTATATGTAAGCTAAATGATTCTCAGAGATTTATGGGTAATAATAGGTTGGTTCTCATTCAATAAAACATGTTCAAAGGGCAAAATAGCGCTTTAATGACTACAGTATTGATGGTATCTTATTCGGCATAGCCTGTTGACATGCTCGTCTTTACTGTAAATAAGGTTTCCCTCCAAATTAATGGATACACGCAGTTTAATTTTGTGTTAACTACCATGCCATTCCTGCATGAACAAAGGTATGAGGTACACACACACTACGTGTCCTAATTTTTTAACGTACAGTCATAAATATGATAAGCCCATTTGATACGTCTTATGTTCTGCCCATAAAATATGATGAGCTCCCTGAATCACTCATATCTCAATATTTTACGCAGTTCATGTTCATCATGTAGCGCCTTGGCTTATTCTGACAGCCGAACGTGATCAACATTGGATTCCTGATCATACTGCGTAATAAACAATAGATAAATATCATTGTTCACTATATATCATCACTACACAGAGATTGATCAAGAGCAGCGCAGAATATTAGATGAGGTAGTGATTATTTTGCTTTCAGTCATATCCTAAACATCATTGCATAGTATGGCTCAGAAAGACTGTGTTGAACAATCAAACAGCGTGATACAACCGAACTAGTTTATGGCACTTGAGGTCGAGTATCATGTAATCAGTGCATCTGATAACCGCTAAGATAAAGTGAACATTCGTAAAACAAGGTAAATACAAAATATTATACCATGCATGGCTAGGTATGCACATTAACGAAGTAATGGCATAACTATGGTGAAAAATCAAGATGGTTTATAATGCAAGATGACTATTTGATTTATCATCCGTCAAAGAAGGCGCCTGTAGCATCGCCAATGATCGTCTAGAGGGCAAAATGCGTTATCGTAGCCACAACACATAAGGCGTGATACAGGGTTTGTTGCCAACTTCTAATAAATGATCAGAGATGCAATAAACAGACTTTCTAGAGGGAAAAGTAATACGCTCGCGGTAACTCTCGTCATCACAGTAGTAGAGATAAATTGAATGCAAAGTACCGTCGCTGCACCTCTGTCAGAGTAATTATGCATTTATACTCGTGAGGCCGACAGCACCAATGGCAGTGACTTGAGTACGATCGACGAACTTGTTTAATAAGAAGGCGTGATTCTAGGTGGTCGATTTGTGTGTGTGTCAAATTAATTGTACGTGCAAGGAATATTCTTTCATCTTGACCACACCTGTACACAAACACCTGCTGATTGTTGTATATGCATATGTACGACGACGTATGACACATTTTAAATGGACAAATATAATCCAGAACGTCTTATGAGGTCGCCTGTGTAAGTAATGTAGAGTTCAAATATATAAAGGCATGTATATACAGACATTCGTCTTCTAAAAAAGCAGCGTCAGGTGACCTTCGGGATAAGCCCCTTATCGGCGTCAAGAAATTGATTCATAGGTATATTGTCATTCACCACGTAGAAACACCGATGTTTTATTATGCTGAGTTCTTTTATATCTCCATCAGTGTGAGAGGTATTGCATATCAACAAGAACTGGAATCCTTGTCATACACGTTGTTAATGGCGCCTGTGACATTTACTATGAATGACCACCTGTTTGTTTATCGCCTCAAGAGCATCTAAGTAAATGTTATGACCCAGATAATGAAGTCAGACAATACTGATCACCAGCATTCCTACAACCAAGCCACAATGACGTGATGATTACCTTGACAAAGACAACTTTCTCCTATTCCCCCTCACACACATTATGTGGGTTCTCGATACCGTGTCTATCTAGTCAAGGTTACCAAACCAAGGAAACGTGCTTAGAATAAAATGCGAACATTGGTGCTTTTATTATATTAATTATAACAATTTTACCAGGTGTTTATTCATTGCACTGTGCCATACCTAAACGAGATAAACTTGGTTAAAGAATATAACATCATTATATTACTATCTTGTATTCATTGTTATTTGTGTGTGGTCTGAGGACATGTAATTAAATATGTGGCTGTCAAATCCGGAACCAGCTGCGCTTGATTGGGTGACCGCTGGGACATGAAAGAATAGCATACATAGTTAATGTGATAAATAGAGGACGGCTATTGCACAGGCCATCACTTCAATGTACGCTTCAGGGGTTGTCACAAATGTTCCAATAACCTCCCATTGTTGTGAAAACATCACCACAAGAGACAGACCAAATTAGTGAGAGAGGTCCGCGGGCGCTATATTGCTCTTCTAAATGCGTAGTGGCCATTTTCTAGACTAGATTATAACATCTGATTATACGTTATTTGTTCCATTGCGCCATTAGGTAGAACAAACATGATCCTTGATTCGGGTGAATTCTCCACAGTATTTAATGGTTATTCATATGGGATTGGTGTGAATGTTAATGCTCCGGTTATAACACGCATTGCCTTGTGCAACAGTTACACCACAGCATAACGACATAACATATTGCTTTTAAAGTTGGAAAAGCCATTACGCTTAGGTTTGGTGTCAATAATAGCAGAACCGTCGTTGAAATTCCGTAGAAATCGTATTAAAAAGCATTTCCTGGAGATTCGAAACTTATCGGATTAACATGATACATGGCAGAATCTAGACAACGATTGCCATATCTATAACCATACCATTGATTTGTCGTTGGCCTGATGCACGTGCCATATCTGCTGAACGTGCAACAGAGGATAATTAGCTCTAAGACATCCGCACCCATATCAACACAAACATGCCTTAGCATATAAACATAAGCCAACACTGAACATTCTTCTAGGGCTTAGTATTAGAATATAAGTATAATTAAAGTTTTCTGCAATAGGTTGTGACGACGACTTTTGATCTATATTATGTCATAATATCAATGCATTATGGCCTACATGATTATCACAGAATTGCGATGGTTCGTATTATGTAGTCGGATGACGTCATATAAATGTCAAGTGGTTTTTATGCGCATCATACTGTTATGTCCGTATTATTGGTTTACTGTAGCTATAGCTATACAGCACATTTCTCGCTTTGGATAGTTTGCGTAATCATTCCGGCGTTTTCCATAAACACCAATACAGAGAACAAATGAGAGCAAAATCAGTTTATCCTCAAAAAACATTGATGCGGTTTTACGAGGCGCATCCGAGTTAATTGTTGAAATCGCTATTTTATCAGGTGCATTGAATTTAACTTATGTCATATCCATCTTCAAAGCCATTTTTTTATACGAACATTTTGTATATATGCATGAATACCTGTCGTAGCATTGCATAAACACATCACATAGACGCCTGCTCCGCAACTGGTATATGATCAAACTTATTGGAGCCATGCATTCGTTAAGTAACATTGCAATAGATTGCGGATCTCTAACCTGAAATGTCTGGATTAGGTAACAATGACGTCTTTTGTAGTGACCAGCAGTCTATATTTTTGATTGCATGGTCTACGGGAAAATTCTTGTTTATTGTTATTATTCATGTTGCATTTTATGAAAACAAGACATTTTACTATTCCGGCAAAAGTATTGAGCATGTCGAGTTACACCACTGCCTCTCTGCATATATTGTTAGTGTCAAACCCCAACTAGCTGGGTGATAATAGAGGAAAACGAACTTAATGGGTAGGGTGTAACCTAGGATCTTTACGTAAGGAAGATACATTTTAATATGCAGTGACTGTCTCAAGTGGATCGCTACGCTGAGTTTTATCGTGAAACACAAAAGTTGAACAATAAAATTCGTTTGTGAACGCCGCAACCGGCTTTTTTAATGTCAGTGGTCATTATTGCGCTTTACGTTTTTATTTGATGTCTTGAACAACCAATGTCTTCTTCTAAATCCCAAAATATGGACGACTTATATCCCCAGAAATGAATAATAGAACCAGGATCTAGGGTAAGTGAATATTTGTGCTGTTTGCTTGGTCCTTGACGCCGCTCGGGTGGTCTAATGTGACATTCATTGAATTATAACGAGATCACTGGACCGCTCAATAGTTTTTGATATCACCAGGTTTTAACAGAAATATGCATCCGTAATCAGCAAATAGTTCCTTGTAATACAGGAAAACTCCTAGGATGGTGGTTGAATATGAACATGATATTGCATGTTCGCCACTCATTTTTGTGGAACAATTCATGTGTTCCCTAAGGTCAACACTGAGACCGAATCCGTTAGCGCATTAGCACAATGCTCATCCTTAATTGGCTGCAGTATATCACTGAGAAAACAGTAGGCTTTCTCAACATCTAATGGAACCGCTTATAACAAATCGAATGCATTAAGTATTTGACCTGCCTCTTACGGTCTAGAGATACCCTGGTATACTGCGCACTTTAAAGTTTCAATAATGCGTGGTGGTAATGATATGGAAGAACTAGCAAATGGTCGCGTAATGTTGCTCTACACCAGTGAGTATATTCAAAAGTTTAGCGTTAATAACCCTTTGTTGTAAAGTTTGGATCTCATCTGGCTTTTCGCTTCAGCATGCTTTTATTAATCCGTGCTGATAATCAAACAGTCTGTCGGTCTTTCTCGATAAGTAAAACACTTTTGACTATGAATCAAATCACTCTAAATCTCAATATGTACCAACAGAGCAGTCTACACTAGCACTGAATCGACCCAAACTGAGGTGTATAAAACAATTTGCCCAACCGCACATAAATGTTCTCAGTTCAAGAAGTAACGCTAAGCTGCCATAACAGAGCAAAACGTGAATGTAAGAGTGAGTACGAAACGTAATGTCAAACGTCCAGATGGCTCACAATGACGATAGATACACCAGATTGAGGTCAGTGTAATGAACGATGTCGATCTATATTTTTAAATATCTGGGTCAATATAATTAAGAACACGTTGTGCTGGTTGCACAATTGAAGGCGTCAGTAGTATGGCTGAGGTCGTACTGATGGTGCTGATTGTACGAATGTTTTTCGCTGATGGTGCAAATGATATGGCCATAGGCGTCGTGATAATGCTGATGGTGCTACAGGTATAGCTGATGGTATCCGTGATGCTGCTTTTGGGGCTACCAACTGGGTTATTTTCCTCCCCTCCCAACATTTCTACCTGGCTTATTATTTCTATCTAACCGTACCAGGAGGCGTTTTATTTAAAATAGCAATCCCAATATATTTGGCATGAATACACGGTAAATCATATAACGTTCAACATTTACTGACAATTCAATGCATAAAAAATCCATTCGGAGTCGGCGAGATATGTCGTGCCTAATGTATGGATAATTTGTTTGATATGTATCATTGTTCCATCAAACGAGATGCAGTTGTCGTTAATCATAAAAACTTTAAAGCGCAGAACACTCATTTAACTATGATAGGTAGACATATCGAGTTTGATTTTGTGGTCAATAAAACCCAACGCTTTTTACGTAAATAGAGGTAGATACAGCGATACGTATAACATAAGGCTAAAAACATATATGTCATAAGAAGAAAGGCTACCTTGGCCGTCAAACGTTTATTATCATTAGCGCTGCGATCTGCCCAACAATGATAGCCAAGCTACATTACAATCGAAACAGCTCAGACTCATGATGCCTCTGTCACCACAGGCCTAATTTTCTCAGCTGTCGTATGAGCTCATACAATCGCAATAATTCGGTTCCGTTAACACATCTGAGTTCAAGCCGCCTAGTTATGCCGATGGCGTTACCAATGTCCGTGATTAAATTAACCAATGTATATATACATACATACACACATACATACATACATTCATACATTCATACATACTTACATACTAACATACATACATACATACTTACATTCATACATATATACATTCATACATACATACATACATACATACATACATACATACATACATACATACATACATACATACATACATACATACATACAGACATACATACATACATACATACATACATACAGACAGACAGACAGACAGACAGACATACAGACAGACAGACATACATACATACATACAGACATACATACATACATACAGACATACATACAGACAGACAGACATACAGACAGACATACAGACAGACAGACAGACAGACAGACATACAGACAGACAGACAGACAGACAGACAGACAGACAGACAGACAGACATACAGACATACATACATACAGACATACATACATACATACATACATACATACATACATACATACATATACATACATACATACATACATACATACATACATACATACATACATACATACATACATACATACATACATACATACATACATACATACATACATACATACATACATACATACATACATACATACATACATACATACATACATACATACATACATACATACATACATACATACAGATTAGTGACATTCCTAATGTCTATGTGCATTGCGATACGTTGGAACCGACATAGAGTTGCAGAACGCTGTTGTCAATTTAGCACCTGGGGTGCCAGATTAGCGAGATGATCTATTTTTGCCCTATGATGAGGCTCAATTTGTCTGGGTCCATGTCATTTGTAATCGTTGGTATCGCCGGCGGATCCAGTGGAGCTGCCAAGGCTTTTACTGAGTGCGCCAGTAATACTGATGAAGATTGATCTAGGTCATTGTGTCTCTGATAGTGCCAGTGATAATGCATATGGTGCCAGTTGTATAGCTGATGGTGCGGCGGTAATGCTGATGGCTGCACGGACACTTTCGGTGGAACTAGTGCTAGTGCTAATGGTGACGGCTTCATCGCTAATGTAGCTGGATGTGTTGTGATATCGGGGACTTTAACCGCCTTTGATTGCACTTACCATTGACAAAAAACCAGCAAACTTTTGATTCGGTTTCATATTATTTTAGTGGTTCGAAAACAACTTGATGTGTTCATGGATATCTGGTTTTTAGCAGCACATCAATAGATCGTTTGTTTCGATTTGTATCCCCTCTCAATTGTATCGTTTTTGGATAAAGCTCAGTCATTTTATATGCCATTTTAATCATATCATAGATGATAATTGCGCTTTCGTAAATTTACCCAACTGTGTCAGTAAATGATGTTAAACTTATCTGATCTGTTGATGACTGACGTTGCCGCCTCATACCTTATGCACAGCCGCTTACATGAGCATCATTTGTCATAGCGGATGTGGTAGTAAGTGGCTTGATACATAAAAGATACACTATTAATCACGTAGTCGGTATTGATAATTGCTTGTGTCGCAAATAAACGGGTTATTCATTACTGAATAATACCTCTGAGTGACGCGTTCCGGTTTTTTCGTGATGCAATGCCTTGTCTGCATTGCGAATTCAATAGCCATAAGTGATAATAGGTGGGGATATCATATGACATTCGTCGATTCGATTACAAATCTTGCACCAAAGTCTGTGTTTGTTCTGTCAACATTAGATATATAAACGCCATGACTACAGGCAGTGCGATTGGATTATTAAATGCCACCACAGTCCTTACGTATAATCGCTAAACAATATCAATGATTATATCGATCGTTATTTTAAAAGTACATTGGGATTCGTTTGATAACTCGAATGCATACAAACATACAGCTGCACATTTCTCGTAGCAAAGTTATCTGTTATGAAATGTGAACTTGAACAAAGCTATCTATGGGAATCATTCAAATGAAGTTATCCCTCCTGATTCGTTGATCATACTGCATGACTTCCCTTTGATGCATTCACCAACCAAGTTCTCGCTTTCTGCGCTGTGATTGAGCCACGCACGGCACCCCCTATACTATATGTCATAACGTAAGCCGCCAATATGTACCCGCTGATCACACATAGTAATTGTGCTTATGTAATATGTTACTAGATGTATTCCTTATTTTTAGGGCTTGTTTCTCTTCAAAGTATGTATCCATTGTCTTTCTGGAATATGTGTGTAATGAAATGGGCGGGATGTTATGTCCAGTAACTCTGTACCATATTTGGCAAGAAAGAGTTGATTGTTAGGTTACCCAAAAAAACAGTTTAAACAGATACTGAATCGAGGGTGTGCTAACACGTTGACGCTTTGGCAACAATTTCAAGATACACGAATAGCTACGGAGCGCAATGCCACAATTACCTCATTGATCGTTTATAAACCAAGAATCGCTTTAAGCATTAAATATGTAGCTGTCATTAGTTGCTGTTTTGCACGGCCGGTGATTAAATAGATAGAGCAGGGAAAGGTAAAAATATCTAAATCTGCTGCATCCAATCCATACTTTGTGATGGACTATGCCGTGCATTGTTTGCCAAGTTAGCGGGCCAAACACGATGTTTCTCCCCATTCCGATAATTGAGAAGGCGGCTAAATGCCTAGTGCACACAATATATATGACATTTCTAAATTGATGTTTAAACATTTTGCCATCTGCTCAGCCGATTTGCAATCCATGGGTTTTTTAACTTCATTTATATTACTACCCAGGTATAAATGGATATCACCTTAAGTAGAAAATATTACTATATATCGTATCGTTGATGTTAGTGCCTGTGTATTGGTGATGTTCATATCATTAATTGTGTGGTCTTCTGCTTGAATAGCTATTATAATTATTCATTTTAACCAGATTCAACCGGTGCTGTGGAAAGGATTGCAACTGCTTAGGTCGTGCTGAACGGAAGTTAATACATTTTAATGAGGAGTGCTTATGAAATGATAATGATGTTTAACATGTCTGATGCCGTACGTGGTAGGTTATTATGTACAACAGGACGATTTGTTCAATATTATGTAAATTGTAATTCAATGCTAGTTTTCGGACAAAACTTCTAATCATCATCATTTGTTAATATTTATTAAACGTCTATTTGGCAACGCCAATTCGTGTTCTTCTATTTACATAGGTTGAAAACAGGAAGGCTACATCTGTCGTATTGCGAATATGAATAAGCGTAAATAAATAGCAGGTGATGATATATAATCATAGTAAATTTACCACAGCTGCATATCAATCATAAACATATAACTATAAATTCATATTTAAGGACAATAGCTCTCATACCTATTGATAAGTTTGCTTATACTTTTAATTTATACAGCGACCTTTTCGGAGCAAGAGGCTTTTTTTATACCATTCATCATATCATACTGCAAGTCATCCTGTACTATATCACGCTATAAATATTTCTTCAATGTGCAATTTATGGGCTTTTTGATTTGTCTTATGAAATCAATCATTAATCGATAGATGCTAACTTATGTGGATAATTACATCAACCGAACATAGTCGATTACATCATGAGTTTTTGTGGCGTTGAATCGAGGATGTGCTTATCATCAATCATTTGTGACTTTGTTGACTTTTTTACCAGTACAAATGTATCCTCTGCAAACTAAAAGTGGCCTTATTTAGTAAGGGTCACACTATGGAAATAAGTATCTGCGACGTATATCGATCACCAAAATAAATAATGCACCGCATCAATGTCATTGAAATGTGCTTTAGGCGTACATCACTGTAGAACCATCCAAGCCGTTCCAACACAAATTTCTGGCGGATGCGCAATGTGGTTGAAATTACCCATGTAATATCAGATACGATACACGATTGACGTTTCAAAACCGCATTTAGCAGACGTGCATAATTTGTCGACGTATGCCGGTAAAACAATCACTCATCCATGAGAGCCATTGATGTTAAATATAGCCGGATTGCCCCTTTATTAGAGTCAATCGGTACAATCTCTTTCTAATGGCACATTGGGAGTGAAAAATACTCACTGCCCAGACTGGTACTTAATAATGGATCAGCATGAAATCTGCACGGATTTGTGGCAATAATCGAAGCCACTGTGTTGTTGCCAGAGCATAGGGTATTTAATCACCGAGGCAAAGTAGCGATATACAAAGGAAACCTTTATGAGTATTGGTATTGCCTAGACTCACCGGGGTAGAACCTTTTGTTCCTTTATCAAAGCCACATCGATGTTCATTCTGCATCATTCTTTATACGCTGGCATTAATGAACATGGCTCTTTTTACGACACAATGTAATATATACGCGTTTAACAATGAATAAATGTTCGTTTGCCAATCACCGCATTATGGATAACATCGCCTACAGAGTAGACAATTGGAATAGATGGCAAGCGTGTTATAATGAGATAACGGTATATCTTTCATGGACCCAAACCTGCAAAAAATTGGCGGTATGTATAGATATAGATAGAAAGCAGAGGAGATAGAGAGAGAGAGAGAGAGAGAGAGAGAGAGAGAGAGAGAGAGAGATAGAGATAGATAGATAGATAGAGAGAGAGAGAGAGAGGAGAGATAGAGAGAGAGATATAGAGAGAGAGATAGATATATAGAGAGAGATATATAGATATAGATATATATATAGAGATAGATTTCTATATATATAGATATATATATATATAGATATAGATATATATATATATATATATATATCCTATATAGATATATATATATATATCTATATATATATATATATATATATATCTATATATATATATATATATATTTATACATCTATGGTCGTGCACCTCAATGGAAGTCGTAGGTAGTATAAGCACATTTCCCGTGGCCTTGGTGCCCATTCCCTAGAATTTCTGGTGCACATCACCAAGATCTTCCGGACATGAATATTCATTGCCGCTGTTTTGGGCATCTCCCGCAATTAAGTTTCTTCTACGTAATGCAACCATTTTTAATCGGCAATAGTAGCTGCTATTCGAATCACTTGGTTTCGTAAATATGTCCCTCAAATGTGACAAACATCAATAGTATAAACGCCCTTAACATATTTTGCCAACTCTTTACCCAGTGCATGTAGTTGCATCACGTTTGACATTAGATTGTTTGTTTAAATGTAACATATTTTGAGCAGCGCATGTGTCATCATTAGTTTGCATAGGCTAACAAGCTTATTTCGAACGTGTTAACTGTCCCAAATTATACTTGCAACTTGGAAGCGGATTGAAAATAAAATAATGCAGATTTTGTTCGCCCTGTATTGACTGCTTCGGTTGGTCACGTGACCATTACATTGCGACTCTCGTATATAAAGCATGACAAGCATAGATGATTTGTCATCGAAACAGGATACAGAACTACACATACACACCAGTATACACAATGCACTGCTTTAGTATCATTCATATACATAGCTGTGTAGTTAATCACTACAATGTAATTGTTTAAAGCCGGTATTTCAATAAGTGATACATGAAGCACGGAGCAATGAGGTTAAATTAACCAATGTAGTTGAATGTGTACAGCTACTAGGCGATATTGAGGTGTTTGCAGCCAAGTCTGGCATATATATATCAACCATTTGTTAGTTTTGTATCAACACAGTAAACAGATTTATAATCGAATTATACAGAAGTTGAAGAGATGTATTCTCTCTCGACATATGTGGTTAACGAAATCACTAATTTACGAAAGTCATTTATTTTAACCTTAATGGTATTGCTTACAGACCTTATCTTTATTATTGCTTATAAGCAGAACACTTTCATCCCTCTATTGTGGCGCAACAGGAGCGCAAGCTGCTAATAACAATACAATTAACGACGCAGCAAAGTGCATATGAAGCAATCATCACGAAATCTGCACTGATTAGCGACAATAGTTGAACACCTGTTTTAAGAGGACATTAACAAACGTATGCTGTAACCCGAGCATAAGAAATTTAATTACCCAAACAAAGTGTCAATTAACAAAGGGATCTAACTTCTGCGTTGATTTGGCCTAGAATCATCGTGGAAGAACCTTTTATTCTTCAGCGGCAGGACATTTGTGTTAATTGTTTATATGCTGACAAGAAAGTACATAGCATTTGTAATGGAACGATACTTATTATATACGTGGCGATATCATAAGCAGTGATTGTTTATACTGGGGATGCTGTTGGGATATACTACATACTATCAATGTCGATTGAGGCTTTTAGAATCGGATTTATTGATTTTGATTACCTGATTGGCTCATTGTCCACAATATCGATTCTTCATTTCATATATTGTTGAAGCGAGTAAAGGTGAACAATTCTGTTCATCTATATAAAGAACCGATATGGTGATATCTGGGTCCTATCTACGTTATCAAAATAGAATTCCATATACTGCCACATGGTGAAATGAGAGAGCTAAGTAATGTGTAGCTTGTACATAACATTCGATATCTAATTACATACTTTTTATTGGCAATGTATTACAAAGCCAGCAAAACAAAAAAACAGCTATAGAACGTGTATTCTCCCCATCTCCATCCATCTTACCCATAAATAAATTACCCAATTATCCTTAGGTAAATTCAGCAATAAACCACTATGATTTGTTATCATGGGATGCTTGGCACGACGTAATGTCTCTTCTGGCATCCTATTGTCCTAATTGCATATCAGCAAATATAGACGCTATTCAACGCCTCAGTTGTATTATCCTGATTGATAGCTAGTTTTATAAGGATAATGTATGGATGTTATTGTTACTCCGCAGCCATTGACACTTTGCCAATAATTCACTAAACTGATACGGAGATTTGCCTTGCCAGAATATCAATGAATGACGTCTCATCGCATTTATCATTTACCAACTGAACTATCCGCAGCATATTACCATCACCAATGTGGCAACATAGAGCACAGCAAGAGTGCCAGTGAGTTTGGTATAATATTCATCGACACGGATAGTAGTTAACAGCCACCAGAAAAAAAAACACATAATGCAATCGTTTTTTGTGAGGGAATTGCTGATTGGGCAATTTCTGGACAAATCAAATCGCTGTTCACATCAGCATATCGACGGAATAGTACGTATGAATCCCGTATAATTTTCCCGACTAGACATTATCAATCTTAATGCTTACTTATCCTTCTTATTAGCGCATCGTTAAGCATTTTAGCTTGTCAAATGAATGAACGTTCGATAAATATAGTTTGATTTCCATTAGATAATTTGCTGTGCCTTTTTCTCATGAAGAGGTATATCTTTAGTCCTAGTAATGATGTATGATGTTTTCGTTTCTCGTTATATTCGTCGCAAAACCTGCTGCTAAACGCAATGACAGAATCATGCACCAAGATAAACAGCTCACAGCCATTGTACTACCTGCTTTTTGGGGAAATAACATGACAGTAAAACGACAGTGAAATAAAATACAAGAAGGTAATTGAAAGGAATATGTCGCCATCGATAGTATTGTATGCATACAGCAGCATATAAACAATAAGCACAAACATTTGATGCACATTTACACTTATTGTCACAGCACTAGAATGACCGTATGTCATAGGATTCCACTTTTTAATCCTCACAGCCGTTTCAATCAGGCAAGTATTCAATTAGATAGCCGCATTACCGATCACGAATATTCAAGTTACCTGATCCATATACGACGTTATGCTGCAAAACAAAACGTTCAGGCAGCCACACACACACTCTCAAACACACAAACACACACATATATATAATATATATATATACACACACACATATATATATATATATATATATATATATATATATATATATATATATATATATATATATATATATATATATATATATGACCTTTGTGTATGTTGTAAGTATAAATGTTTTTGTGAGGCAGACAACCCAAGCATCTTCTTCAAGCCTCTCGTGAGTACCAAAATGTTTAAGATTCTCTTGAAGTTTTATTTTCTTCCTCTTACAGTCTTACAGATTAAAATATATTTTGTTTTGCTTGTAGGACGAAATTAGTTAGGAATAAATATAAATAAATGTTATACTGGTGTTTGTGTAATTAGTCTCACATGACAAATCTGTGGTATAATTACACAATTGGGTAATGTGATTTACTGGTCGTCAAATTCATGATCCGTTTCAATTGTCATTAGA
>CM067354.1:7129114-7139114 GCA_034190875.2 Urechis unicinctus
TTCAACAATCCATGTCAAAAATCTTGATATATATTTGCCAGTAAAGGGTCAAAAATCTTTCTAAAGGGGAAAACTGACGATCAGATGCATTTGGCTCATTGGGATTGCTTATTCAACTTGAATAAGCAGTGTTTCTGTGGGCGAATAGCTGTAGGGTGTAGCGATCCAATAACTCAGTTATAGTCAGTCAATATAATGCAGCACAGACCGCCACCTCGTAACAAGAACCGTTACAAGCAAATATGGCCCTAGACGATGATTGTAGGGCGTGCAGTACGGGGGTGGTTTCCGCGTGCAGTGACCAGCTGTCAAACGTGTGATCACGGTCACTATTACAACGATTGCCCGGTGCCTTTTTGCTCCCATGCGTATTGAAACTTTCCCGATGAGGTATTGTTGCAAGAAATAATCAGTACAGAGTATGTGGCCCCCTTGGCTATCCATTTACCAGATCTATTAGACATGTTCCCACGGAGTGATAAGCGCCCTGCCCAATATGTCTATAATCCAGGACCATTCCGGCGCCAATTGAACGTTAATTATTGATATTTGTGTCGAGGTATTGCATGCAATTGACTTGGAGTGTGGTACTGTCGGATATCTACTCGGGTTCTACTGAAGACGATATCAATAGATGGCTGTCATAATAATTGCGGTAATAACCAGTACTCGCACATGACCGGGCAGTTCGATCGGTCTCATTTGGGTTTTCTTGGTTGGTTGGCTATGATGCTTTCATTGGTTTGTAGATTTGGGCATGCATCTTTTGTTATCTCGCCAATTATGCACAAGCGAAGACAAACGACTAACAGAAGCAGCTCACTCTTGCTGTGATTGGTGTAACTTCGGGTGCAACGTTGTGCCACGGTGGCGTCGTTAATGCAACTGGCCACAGTGAGGATGATTTACAATGTATTTACACATTGTCATTAATACATGTTCGTATTGTCTGTATCAAAATAGCGCGGAAATGGCTCTGTAGTGTGGCTTAACTGCTCTTTGATAAAATAAATCCTATTTGGTTTGTACAAGACAGAAACGGTCATATATTACTTTCATCAACTCTGCAGAAGAAGACAAACTAGCTTTACCTGATATGTCGATTGTTGAGATGAGATACGATGGTGATGTCTTCATTGGGAGTGTACTTATGCCGCATTGCGCTAAATTGCTATGAATTGCTAACTATTGCTATGAATTGCTACAAACAGAATCCTAAATATATATGCTACATTGTATATATATAATATAGCGTATATATATATATATCGTTATATATATATAGATATAATATATATAATATCTCTCTCTCTCTCTCTATATATATACGCATCTATATCAGAACAAGAAATCTACAAATCATGTATGTGACCACCTTTTGGTTAGTTTTGTAATGCTCGGTATTGAATGTAACGTTTTACACCATAATATATCCAGCTGGTAATGACATAGTAAGGGCTATCGATCTATATTATCTTCAACAAAAAGGCAATTATAACAAGAGAAAATGTATGTCGTTTGTCTTGTTTTGCCTATTGAATCGTTTTACTGTCAATACGAGAGGACTCGTCAATACGAGACTCGTAAAAACGGCAGTACTTTTATCAAAACGTCTGTGACCTTTTCAAGTTGATAACAAGGATATCTTGACTGTAGTCTAGGTGATATAATTTACATTTCATCCGTATTTTCTGCTTTCGGTTTCTAAAAGATTAGGTTTTATAGATTGATTATGTTTGTGATATGGTAAGATAGCACTTAGCGGACGCATCACAATGTCCCCTATCCATTTTCAACACGATATCAACACGTTATTCCCGGGATGGGTTATGTTACTCGTTGCCATGTTGCATAAATGTCATGTTTAGATATTTGGTTCATGCAGAAGGTAAGCGCGCGCACATGTGCCGGACATATAATTGTAACACACCAAGGGGTGGACCGTTATGATTACCAAGTCAGCCAGAAGAACAAACTACAGGTTTGAGGAAGAGTATATAGATATAAAATGAAGCCTTTATTCGGGTTAAGTATATTAAAAAGGGCAGAGATTAACTTGATTAAGAGCACCGCCAATGCTCTCACATTTAACACAAACAAGGTGATATGGATACCAATCAGGGGGTGGCTGTTCGCCTCCAACCTGACACAATAATATAAAGTACTGAGGGGAACAAAATTCAATGCCGGGGGTAACTATTCGCCTCCAACCCAGCGCAACACATGCAAATGATCAAGGAAACAAAATGGTCCCTCACACTTTAATTCCTAAGAACTAACCGTTGGGCGTGAATCCCAACTTCATACAACAATAGTAAATATTACATGTAAAAGTTATAATTCACTGGCAAATATTGCCTGTGTTGGGGGTTGTTTTTGCCACCTAATCACAACACAGGCTCACCTTTCTAGGGACGGAACAATCAGTCAAACTTTCACGATATATTCAGACGCGTCTTCTACGTCTTCTACTGTCCGAGACTAAAATTGAACTGGGCGCGAAAACTACATAAAGGAAGCTATCCGCCCTACTTTTTTTGCCACGCCAACATTCAAATACAAACCTAAAGCCATCAGTTAAAAGTTACAGAAGTTATGGCGAAATATATAATGATATAAAAACAGACCATCTCACATGAGACAGTCTAACATGCAATTACAAATAAAATAAAGACAGGCAAAACAGGCTGCACTATTTGACAATCCGTGGAAGGAGAAACCAAACCGGTATGACCTTCGGCCTGTTCACAGACATCCAAATGCGCAGCCAACATAACCGGAAGTTAACATTCACTGAGCAACATCTACGTTATGACGTGTAGGCTCGGAGTGCCAACGAGACCCCTCCTCGTCACATTATACCTATATGCCTAATGAGACAATAGGTCGCGAAAACGATGCCATACTACAATTTTAACTGTACTAAACGCTACAATTCTGTAAGATACTTTTGAACTGAATAATGAGGTGAAGGAAACGCTGAGCGACGCAGCCGCTCACCTATGCGTGCATTCTGAATGTCACCACACCCCTTGCATAGTCACATGGTGGATGAATAATAGACTCCTTACTAGGGTTTATATTGTCTTCATTATTTAACCTCTGCCCATATGCCATGAACTGCTTGATCGTTGCAATTATACCAAAGAAAACACTGTATAACCATACCTATATAATACTTTTTCTTCCTGCTGCTGTCACATATTGATTCACTTCATGGCAGATAATGATTTCGTTTACACATTACTTGTGCGGATGATTCTATGAATGTTATCAATTTGTATCACGCAATAACTGATACCATATATGGCAGTACTATAGTTATTTACCAGCAATATGCATGGCAATCTATTCTAAGAAATACGCCGTGATATTAATTCGCGTTTATCTCTAAATTTTATCTAGTCTAGTCGATTAGAATTACAGCTTTTACTCAGCAAACGATGGGCAACGCTGACAATTAGCTGCAGGCTTCTCATTGATCGCGATTATATGTGCCAAAAAGACAGCGATTGCTGTTATGTTTGATTTTACGGTCCATATGTTCCATTAGCAAATAATTAAAACCCTCAGCGCATCACATTCGCTCTCACATAACGTTGATGACAGACAGAGGGTGGTGCTCATGTTGAACTAGTTCGATTAGTCTGTGAAATGGAGTATGTAAATGCAAGCTTGGTTACTAGCGACATTGCCGCGTATCAGCGTGCTCTTCTCTTCTCGTTTGGAACAAATTAAGTATGGAGAGATTGGTAAAGAGCATCAGATCACCGTATAACATAAACTAGGAACATTATTTTACTAAGTGCAGTCTGACCCATTATTTGTCGAGCTCGATCATACAGATTGTGTCGTGCAGTGACTTTGATAAAGTGGTGACAAGTGTGCATCACGCACGTCCCGATTGAACCCATCCAGGTGTTGTGTTTGGACTTCACAGTAAAATCAAATCATGCAACAACATGATGCGCACAAACTGACCGTGCACTGCTTGGTTGACGACGGAATATCACGAACGTCTGAGCTGGCTCCCGAAAGCCACTTTAATTTACTTACAGAACACAATTATTAATGTGTGGTCTGTCAGTAAATTTCTCTAAGCCAATTATTGATATCAGATGATTGACAAATAGTCTTAAATTCCATACATTTTACGATCACAATCTAATTTAATTGATGCTTGTTGAATACAGACTAGATCGCTGGCAAATATATCAGTACAGCAGAGCGGTTCCTAGTTCAGAGCTGTGTATACTGTCTCTTGTAATGACATTTATCATCCCATAAAGCATACTTTTATAATTAAGAATACCGTAGCGCCAAGCAGTTTATACCGACTTTAAATAACCAGGGATGACAGTATACGTTCAACATTTACACTATCCCTCATTGTCGTCTTCTGCACATTTGAGCAGCCAGACGTTAAAGATGCCTTGCACAATTTTCACTATCCCTCTTTGTTTGAATTTGCACTCTTGCCTAATAATACTTTGTACAATCGACGCAAACAAATGAAATGAATCACTCTTATCGAGTTGTATCTTCAAAAATGTTAGAGGATTGTGTACTTTCTGCAAGATGTTGTGTTTTTACTGGTGCATTCAGGAATCCGTTCTCAAATGTAGTTTTTACTGTGCTTTAGAAGAGTCGCTACAGATTTCTTTGCGGCTTGATGTGAAGAAGCCACTAATTAGTTTCGATAGGTAGCTCAGACTTTGTATATTAACTATACTCATACACGGACTTATATGAAGTCGATGATTTGTCAACACGGTGTATGTTAGGTTGTTCAAATGCTGAATCTTTGGATTGTGTGAACCACTATTATGATCCATTTATGCTCACACTTTTTTTTGTAGCTAGGAATAAAAAATGTGTAACGAAAGGTACCTTCAAATGAATTTACAGCAGTAAAAAACTGATTGTCGATAAGGTCAATAACACCGCCGCTATTTGTTTATATGCGTGCTGGGATATGATAAACCCAAACGACGAAGTTTAAGAGAGCACCAGCTTTACTGCAGCCGTGATACTAGACTATCATCAAATGTATTGTATCAGCGCCATAAGGGTGGTTGCGTCAATGCTTACGTCGCTTTGTTGAATGAATTACTGCTGCTGGGAATGCAACACAAATCTATCGCCGCCCACATAAACTAAACATTTTACCGTCACTAAAATGTTGTGTCTATGCATGAAAATTAAGGGTTTCTCTTTTGCTCACTTGTGAATTGTCTGTAATTATTGGTAAACAAATGAGTGTGTATATATTCAACTGTGCATAACAACTGACGATATTACACAATGATATCACTTTTAAGAAGCTAGTCATACTAACCGACTCGTGCAAGGTTTAGTAACAAATTCCAAGTCAACAACCTTGAATATAGATTAAATATGCAGTACACTAAAAACATATTTTACTTACCCTGCCAGGCCCCGCCTGTTCTGTCGTTGCTATCTCCAATATCTCGCTGCAGTCGCACCAACCGGGGCAACGTAAAGAGCACAAAAGACAAGACTGATGCCCATTATTGATGCCCATATGATTGCAAGTAACTACTTGCAACTCAGTTATAGACTACATGCAGCCGACAATTCAGTGATATCACTTTCTCTACTTCGGCGTGTTCGTAATTACTTCCTAAATGCATGTCAAGTAAACAATATCGGTTCCAAGGATGCACCACACCGACTGCTCAGTAACTTGATAGGTAAAATCACAATTTAAAAGTTTATAGCTTTGCTAAAAGAGCTCACTCAAGGCTTCCGCCCGAGGAAATATGTGAAGACGCCATCTGTTGACCGAAGCGTTAGTGTCATAGCGTCTTGTCATAGCATCTCTTAAAACCACGTGGAATGTTCTGTTTTCTTTGGAGCTGTAGTCGCCTTGACCAATCAGATCATGACAGATGACTTCATATCTTTAACAGCCGCCGAGCCCCGAGACGTTGGATCAAATTTCCCATGTGCTTTTGTTGATGCCATGGTATTGTCGCCTGATGTCGGGGGTGTCTTTTGAGTAATTTCATAATCGTCACACAGCTCAGTGTAGATTTAAACTCTTCGCTCGAGACCTTCACACCCCCCTGACATTCCAAAAATGTTTATGTCGACCCCAGGCCAGTTCCCTAGCTTCAGACATTTATTGACAATCTAGAATTACCATCCACAGTGCGGACAGTGAATGATCGAAGATGTTTTCCATACTTTAACAAGTTGACATTTATTTAGTAGAGTACTACATAGCATTGCAATTAATCCCTGCTGAATTCAATTTGAATATAAATTTACAAGATGAGCTGTATATATTGTAATTTCAGTCTCTGAGCTAGCAATCACAAAATAAGATAATGGGTTATTTACTTCCGCTTTAGATGTTTTCGATCATTAGTTAATACCTGACGGTGTTGTTGATCACCTCTATTGCCTTGTTCTCTCTGATGCTGCAGAAATTGACAGAGGTTCAGCAAAACTATTGTGCTATTAAGCCATTTTTATTTGTAAAAATTGCTTAGGAGCACCAAATACATTCGAAGTTGATGGTATATTGTTAATCGATTAATGTGTGAATAGTACAGAGAGACTAGGCTGACTTTTACTAGCAGTACCAATGTTCAATGTTTGGTCAAAGACTTTGCGAATAATGGAATATCAGACGGATGTAATCACATTGATCATGTCACGATGACGCAGCAACACAAGTTTCAACAATATGCAATAAACCTATCCGCTGATGACATAAACAACAATAGGTACCATTTATTAAGTGTCCTCTGCAAGTTACAACACATTCAATTGTCACCAAAGTGTACCGACGAATGTTTTTGGCAATGACAGGTGTTAAGAAGGATCAACACACTCAGATGTACACTGAGGTTATGATATATCGGTATCTAGATGTGGCATTGCATGCTTCCTACAATACGCGCTTTTCAAATAAGCACCACTGAGAGTTAATAACATATTTGGATTGGAATATGCTCTGTACGTTTGTTGTGCTAATTAACACTCAGCTGCGTCGTTTTGAAACATCTCATCCCGCATCATCATGAGGATGTTCCTGCCATGATGCACTATCAATCATCTTAATATCAGAGACCTTAACACCTGCTGTGTCCCCTTCTATATGTGTGTGGATTGTGGAGGTGAATATCAGGGCAAGACACGATCACGTCTAAGATGCACCGAGTTCACAAGTATGGCCACTTAGAACGAGATTCACGTTGATTCTTTCAAATCACGAACTAGTCGACCCATAACTAGCAGACTAAACATTTATGTGCAACCCTAACCAATATATAATCCCATTGATATAGGAGCCGCTATCTTAGGGTAATCACACCTTCGTCATTCGTCTCAACAGTGAAATAAGTTTGTGAACAACCGATGTAAATGCAATAAGATCCAATGTTTAAAATACATCAGTAAATAGTCTCAAAAACCTGTGAAAGAAGTACATTGTACCATTAATGTTTTCCCTGCAGCTGTCTAAATTACATGTCGCCACTGTCTAGGAATTAAACAATCAGTAAATGGCAAATTTGTTCATCCCGATTGTACGGACTGTTGCCGTTATTTTATATAGTGTAGTGAGTGCTGGTGGTTTCCCAAAGACACGTCAGGTGTGAATAAATATTAGGCATATAGATTGTCAGAAACAGTAAATTAACAGAGTAAATGAGTTCATAGTAATCTATGTATATGGTATTTTAAATCAATGAGACATTGGGTGGCATTCGACCCAGATACAATTTTGCATTATAGTGCTTGGAAATATTGTACAGCCTCATTGTGAACATTTAGGCGCACAGATTGGGACATAGAATAATCTTATTTTGCAAATTTTCTGATCATGGTTACAAAATTGCCGGACGTGTGATAGAGGTGTAGACGGCAGAAATTGGCAATATTTATGGTTTTTAATTTAATAGACAGCCGCAGTATTTCGTCATCATAAGCGATAAATCTTGCGCAACGATAACGATTTGCAATGCCCATGCACATATTTGCACAATCAAGTTAAATAATGCAAATAAATATATCATATATGAATCAATTGACATGCTCATCTCTTCAGGTAGTATTTTTCAAAAAAGAAATAACAATACCGTAATGCGATACCGCAAACTGCCGGACCCACGTCTGTAGTCAGTCATTGATATTTTTTTCTTGGACATAAAGCAATTTAAGCAGTGCGTACAGCGATGAAATAAACATGTTTGAATAAAACATCGATTAAATTGCATCAACACACCTCTTTAAAGTTCGTAGTACGTCAACCATATGCTATGCATATTACTTCTATCTAATAAACTGTGGCATTATTTGTGAGTTAACGTCAATGTGTCTTCATATAAATTCAAATAAGGTATACTTCCAGAATATTATTACGTCAACGGCTTCGGTGTTGCATATTGTTATGCATCTGATGTGACAATTTACTGCTCAATTAAATATCGCTTTGCAAACCAGCTAACAACAAACGGGTATACACGCAAGGGCGTTAAGAATTAACCTTCTTCCTTGCAATATGTTGGATGTATGCCGCCGAGAAAGGGCAGTATCAGGCGTTTGGCAAGTTAAGGTCAATGTAATTAACTAATTGAAAGTGTTGTTCAAGGTAACCGGATATTATGACTTTTGCAAGTTTACCAGATATGCAAGATTTAATTTATCATACATCTGGTTTGCTTAACCGCTTTCGTCTTTATCACAAAAACAAAATTAATGGATTGGACTCCATGTTGATGGCACACAATAACTGAATATTCATGATTTTATTAAAAGCGCTGTAAACTCTCGTATTAAGCAGAGCAAAGCTCTTGTAGCTTATGTGCTATTTAATGCCTCTCGTAAATCATACTGTACGATATTTGCAAAAATGTTCATAGTCTGGACTGCCATAACCGACTTATGACCGTTATTATGAGAGGCACATCCTCGTCACAGCAAGAGGCTCAAAGTATATCATGCATCTGAATAGACGTTTAACAGATATTGGTTTAACAGATATTGGTTTTCCACCCTATGCATTCCACTGTTCATTACTGGTGTAACACTTGATTTCAGGCAAGCTATTATTCAGACTATTAGATTGTGAAATCATTAAACCTTTTAAGTAACATAAGTAGCATTTTTAATATATCATTAATGAACGAACGTACACAATATACGTTGGATTTGATCAATTGGATGTTGCCGTAGGAGCTGGATGGTATTTGACCCTCAAATTGTACTAACCACTTACACATAACAATGCCTTGCTATTCTCTTTACGACAAGAGACCTTACCTCTCGATATTTACGCTGTAATATATGGATAATGTGAGGCGATTCCGTACCGTTAGTCGTGTTGCATTCGGCTTACAAATTAAAAAAATAAATGCTGTACAGAAACTCAAATGCATTCCGCCTCTTCAGCACTCCATCACTGATGCATTTAGGCATGATCTGGCTTATCTTATGCTAGCGCATGCAACATAACGTAGGTATTCCACCGTTTTCATATCATCCCTACGGTTGGTGCTCGAACGCTTTGATCTGTGCGCGATTATCAAACGTGTGATCATTGAGCACATATATTACCCAGGTCGGAAGCATTTCGAAAAGATGATCCTCTGCTGGCATTCATGTTATTTCTGGTAAACACAAAGTAAAAATGAAGAAAAGGTTACAAATTGTAACATTTCATCATTGAAGTGTTTCCTGTCCATTAAAATTCCCTTCAGCATTTGCATTACTTGCATGATGGCACCCTTCCGCCTATGTCAGCACTGTCAGTGATTGATTGCTCAAGACTGCTTCATCCCCGAATAAAACCAGCCAGCATTATTCACTTTTATTACATGAATGTTCTAGGCCTGATGAACGCACTGATGAAAACACGATAGTTAATGCTATGCTTCGCATGTCGTCGTGTGAATTTGCGTTGAATAATGTACCGTTAGAGACCGTTTGTGTGATCAAACGGCACACTTTCATAAAGGTATTGCCTACA
>CM067354.1:7144114-7455419 GCA_034190875.2 Urechis unicinctus
TTGTATCTCTTAAAGTTTAGCATGTAAATCTCGCAAACTTTTTATCAGTATCCGAAGTTAGCATGTTGAACTATCAAGCTGCTCCTACGTCGCATGAATTATTATAACACTGTTAGTCTGGAGATGCATTGTCATTGAACTGAAGTGCATAAAGCAAGATTTAGCACGCGTAAATGGGACATATTTTCAACCAGATAAATGTAGGTGATTTCCTGGAAACGAGTGTGTCATTAAAACATCACCGACTCAATAACTTATCAGATATGTTTAAAGAGAATCAGAGAAGCAAATATGAATGATTGATTTGTCATGATGATATGCTTGCAAGACTGATGAATTTAGCTGACTGACCTGCAAAAAGCAATCATTGGGTGTTGAAGTTATTGCTGGTACGGCAGCCGTTTAACATACTGTCGTATAAATATTTCACGAGAATAGGCCGCATGAGGGCTTTCTTGCTGTTCGACCATTATCCAAGGTCTGCAGCAAGTATTATTGCAGCAATTTGATGCACTTAAAGGCTGAATTCAATTATTTAATTCAAACAGAACAATATCTGTTGTTCCACTGAATCCTTGGGGACCACGAGATAACGATTTTAGTAAGGGATCATATACACAAAAGACCTAATCTGGAGTCCATATACCGCATATGTTGCCTTTACATCGGTTCAAAAACGATATCAGCGTGGTGCAGATTTTTTGGGCCGACGGTAAGACAAATAGAAGCCTTATCTCTGACGCAATATCGAGCATCCAATTACTGCCTATAGGTCGCGATGAAGTGATGCTAAATAGTTCTTGGCAGTTTAAGCAGTGTGGTATACGATAGAAAAATAATGCATCGCACTCTGGCTCAATTTGACTTACCCTCGTTGAAGCCACAATTTATAACAACATCAATGCATGACCAGACAATATGTTTTATTTTTTCATTACAATAGCGTGTGCTTACAATTTGATTCAGCCACTCACTATCGCACTCGGCAACCGCATTGTTGTGCATAGAAAATCTGTTAATCTGAGCGTGCCATAACATCCGTTTCATCTCTGGTTATGCCAACACTGAGTGTGCCAAATTTATGATCAAAATAAAAGCGAACTGTGCACTATCCCCCCCCCCCACCCTAGTTCCATAATTCGCGTATGTATAGATGAATGTAATCACACTAACTAATTGCCAGTTTTTACAGAATTAATCAATTGACTGATGACTAACGGAACAGTTATGTTGTCACATTGCTGTATATTCTAGCTGTAGATTGGCAACGGAAACATGCGTATGGAACGGTGACGACAATTTAACTCGTGCGTTATGCTTTAGGGAGTACTTTCAGGGTTACATTAAAACCCCTCAATGTGTCATGGGGTATTTGTAGACGTTGTACCAGGTTAAAGAGAATGATCATACCCAAGTTGAAACATTAACATCACAACGCTATAAACAGGACGATAATATGCGCATCCCCAGCCCAAAACCGAACCTGCGAGTTGGTTAAATTTATTTGCACCAGAAGAATCCAACCTTATGATTTAATTCGACTGACGATCGTATATGTATGCCCGGTCCAATAGCACATTAATCCTTCAGCACGCCATAG
Organism: Urechis unicinctus; assembly: GCA_034190875.2. Taxonomy (NCBI): domain Eukaryota; kingdom Metazoa; phylum Annelida; class Polychaeta; order Xenopneusta; family Urechidae; genus Urechis; species Urechis unicinctus. The sequence goes on from CM067354.1 coordinate 7,145,715, forward strand.
TTATTCAGGGATAGCATAGTTTACCTAGAATTCAAATCCCTTATATCTGAGCTGATATGTCGTAGATATAAGATTTCATCAGGCTGCCATGGGAAAACTGTTGTGTAAAATATTTTAATCTACCAGGCTGACGATGTCCTAGTTAGTAGTAAAAGCAGCATAAGACACTAACAGTTCGTTGAATTTCCACCAGGTGAATCGCTGATGTTCTTCGGATTGGTTCGAGAATAGTCATCTGCACATGTATTGAACGCACTTATTGGCGTTTGTGTTTTAATGGAAGGCTAGCCCACGACTATGTTTACTTACATTTGTTTCTTCATGCACGAGCACGTCAAAGGCCGTCCATACGGGTGTTTGACTTATGGACAATAGAACTTCCGCTCTGTGCTTTATGCTCATCGCTCTGATATATCACTCTGCTTCTAATCTGCACGACAAAACATCTAACCGCATTTCTTAGCTGATGTAATAGCTAATGGGCTTAATAATGCTTGGAGTCTTGATCTCAAGATAGAAAAGTAGTATTATTAGTATTATTGCACCTATTTTATCCCATGCCTAATCAGACTCGAGAAAGTGTTTGTGTCCGCATGAACTAATGCTTGACTGTAAGGGTATATTTAGCCTGTGACAAGTCGGTGCCACAAGCTCGTATAAAGCTCTTGTGTCATAGCAAAACGACCCCAGACATATTCATAGCTCTACGGTAATAACGCTATTTATATCATCTGTCGTAGGCTTCCACGGCGCTGAAAGCATCCGTTCGACGTCGGTGTATCGTATTCAGATATTATAGGCGTGTCTACTACATACAGGACTCGGTCGGAGCTGGAGCGTAATAATTAACATAAAAGCTTGTTGCTCCGCTGTGACGGCATTTGATAACGCAGCAATTATTATTTTTCAGAAATAATCTTTGATTTTCCGGGAGAAACATCTTTCATACATTGCCTTAGCTTAGGTTATGAGGCTTCAAATTATTCTCCAATTCATTAAATTTGCCCACCCTATGACTAGAGCATCCTTTTTCGAAATTTGTCTACATTTCTGGCAATTGACCTTATCGTGGCAATCGCGTCTTGGCATGGAGCTGACACTTTTCCCTGACAGACCATCGCATGCAATATTGCTCAATGTATGCGGTTAACTGCTAGTCATTTTTTGCCTCTGTGATTGGTATTCAGCTCATATTTACAACGGTTCTTTACATTTGGGGTAGGTATCAGATATCTCACCGTGTTTACCTGTTCATCGGTAATGGCTTCACAAGCGAATCATGCTTAACGTTAAAAGTGTTTTTTAATCTGTCCTTCTAAGATTGAAGATTTTTTGATTGTTTCCTGACAGATGTCTCGGTCTCTAGGTCTGCTTTGAAAGTTATTTACGTACTTTAAGGTATTTACGTGGTTCATAACTATATATGCATCACTGATCAGTTTGTTTTCGCCCGGAAACGGCCCTTAAAGTGTATTGTATCAAACACCGTCGAAATTCTGTAGTGAAGGGAAGTTGTACTGATAAATTTTAAACACTGTGACACGCTCTGCGCATAATCTGTTGGGTCCCTTTTTCAATTGCACACATAGACGCTTAATGAGACTTTAATGCGAAGTTTATATTGTCCCAGCTCGTCGAGACAAGTTTCTGTATTACTTGATGTAACGATATCTGGCTTCCCTCCATCATGCACAACACAAATGTCGGGAAAGATAATGAATCAGAGGGTTGGTCTGACAATCTATGCCCAGTGTATTAATAGTTATGTACACACTGTTGAATTATTTCTAATGATCGGTGTGGTCATTCGGCGTTCACGTGATGTAACGCCTGCATCTTCCATGCTATGATGCAGATATTTACTATATTTGTGTAGCACGTAAACGCCTGTCTACAGCCTCCTAAATATCTTAAATGTTTGGTCAGGAAGGTTGGCTGGTTGGGTTTACTTTACACAAGTCATGTCACAGATCGGACTTGATTTATATCATAGGAAACGTTTACGAATATCTCTGGCAGAACCGCTCTAATTTAGATGTATCTGGCTATTTCACATGCATAACACCCGCCGCATATCAAGTGGAATAGCCTAAATTGATTAGTAAACGTGAGCTAGTCATTATGCAGGGTCTATCAGCTTCTCTTATTCCCAGAGGTTATATTAGGAGGGAGTCCGATCGTGCAATGATGAGTTACACCCTGCAATATAGAGTAAGCCGTCCCAGAGATAATTGATTCCAGAAATGTTGGCGATATGGCTAAGAATTATTATCAGTATCCTAATGATAAACCTGCACAGTCATCCTGACATTATTTTAATATTGACTGTGGAAGTGGATATACATTTTTCGAAAATGATAAATGAAGCCTTAATGCCTCATGAATCAAGTAAACGTGGGTAGCATCTCATCTTGTGCTAATTTTATGTCATCATTACTTCGCCGAGTCCATGGAGCAAATCTCATCAATAATTGTAGCATGCCATGTAAATTGGTCGACAACGAATGATTATATAATAAGGTTGCGCCTCTATAGGTTATTTTGACGAAGACACAACATTGATCAATCCCGTGCAACTAAATTGTTTGACTGTCCCTCGTCGAACTCGCGCAATAAAGGTTCTCTCCTTCCTCAAAAATGTAAAACAATGACAGCAAATATTTGTCAATGAAATAAATATTTTGTTATTGATAACTGTGGGATAAACTATTTTGAGCTTGCATCTAATGATTGTCGTGATTATCCATTAGATTATTATCTTTATGTGCGGTAAGTGCACCTAATACCCTATTGCCCAAACATTGGCATTACCTCAAAGTGACATAGTTTATGTGGCCACATAACTGCTTGGAATGATAACGGATTTTCTCGGGGATTAACTAGATGATTGACGGCGACTACACAGTTCACCTGGTGCAGTACTAGTGCGTTCTCGGCGTTCTAAATAGCAACTTGAATATGAAACTGTGACGCCAGCCAGTTATTGTCATGAGTGTAGAGGGCTCTTTAGCGTGGCGGCGACATGTTTATTCGAACTCTAACTAGTGCAACATTGTAATACACATCATAACGTAAACCATGACAGTTATTACGATTATAAGCGCATCTGATAGATAGTGGCACTCCGAATGAGCCATGGCGAGCGGCACATCTGATTAGTGTCTTGCATTGTGGGCTTGGGATTTGTGAAACATTCACCACGAATTGTCTAAATGCTCAATTATTGACCTTTCATTACCATGTCCTTCCACTGCATCATCAAAATTCAGTTTAGTAGTATAGGTAATGATAGTCCTGGAACTGGGGCAGCTTCCTCGAAGTGGGCGATTCATTAGTGTAAGTGGGGCGATTCATTAGTCTTGCTTGGGCAGCCAGCAACCATATTTCCAACAAAGTGGAGGAGCAGCAGATAGGGCGTGGGGAAGCAATAGTCCTGGAACGGGGGGAATCGCGGGGCAGTAATGAGTCGCAGGGGTCAGGAGCAGGGAGTCATCCAACCACCATCATTCCAACGGACTAGGTTAGGGCAGCCAGGGTATGGCGTCGCTGGGCTACCGGGAATCAACCACTTGGGGAACCACCATTACCTATACTACCAACCTCCAGGGTCTATCCATAGAGGTCTTCAAGTGTAAAAATTCTGGGGCCAAGTCTGCCTGTGTAGGTTCCATTTTTCATGTGGTTGAGGTCCTCTATAAACTGGGCAACCTTAGCGTTGTTCTGCTCGATAAAGTCGGGATCAGGACGAGCTGTTATCAACCTCATCGTAAAGAGCTTCCAACAGTAGAACGCCCCCGTTGGCCTCTCAACGGTCCCCATCGGTCTTCCCAGACAAGGACTGTGATGCTCCTGTTCCACGTCCAGGTAACTATTAAACCTCCTGTTCGCGCCATAGTCGCCGTCTTTGAGGCCCTCAATCAACGACCACCCCCAAGCCACCGTCTCCTTATACTTCTTCCGATACTTGTGATACACCTGGTTATACGCCTCAGCCCTCCCCAGGTCGTCAAAGGCGCACAACCTGAATATGCAGTCGACAAACACCCCAATGGTCGCCACCGGACTGTGGTGCAACCCCAACAGAACCTGAGGCTTATACAGGTTTCGAATCACCCTCCCAGGACTCCGAGTGTAGGTGCACTTTATCTCGAGCAGCACAACCTCCTCAGGATGCCCCCGACAGACAGCATCCACCCAACCGGGAGCACACAAAAGCCTTCTGGAGACTGGGCCGTTGCACCACCCTGAATATACACCTTCTTACACCTTCTCCAATACCGCAATTGCAACCTCCTCAAAAGTTGTACCCCAGAGGCAGGGCACGCTAAAGCAAACACCCTCGTTGCTAGGTTTTTCAGTAAGCTTCTTGCTATAGCTGCTGAAGTAGTTCTGCCCTATGATAGCGGAGTAGTCACTTCCTCCAACGCAGCCCTTCCTCGTGGTCTCCACTGGTCTGTATTTTGCTTGACTCTGGTATGATCGTTGCAGAAAGAATTTAATCGCTGCCTCCATTATACACAGCAAACACCACTCTTTAAATGGTCGGACGGTCGGTCAATCAGTATCTAACATCAACTCTTTTACTCCATCCTCAAGTTCAGTAATACGCTCTTCTGTGTTCATACCCTCGTTTATTCAATAGGCTGATTCATATGTGCATGCTATGATGCACGGCCGTGCACGTTATGATTAGTGTGCACGCTATGATGAACGGACGTGCATGTAACGATGGTCGTCATAGCGTTTCATATATGATTCGTGTGCACATTATGATTGGGGGAGTACACAGCATATTTAAGCTTATTAGTCGCTGCAAATGAAATTACCAGAAACCTAAAAAATCGTAAAAAAACTACATTTATTACCCTGTATTGGAAGAGGCAGTCTACCCAAGTGTCATCCTCAATTTAACGCTCTAAGAGTGAACTGAGTGTTTTTGTAAACACCCATATTTGTGATACCCTCAAACTCTGGTCCTTATGCAGCTCCAAGTTATTATACTAAGATTGTCTCTTAGTATGACACTGCAGGACTCGAGTTGTCAAGTGCCACAGTATTTGTGTATTGTGAAGTGGTTACCCGGGGCATCTATACCATATACATCTACACCTCCTTCCAGTACTCTTCCTTGTTATATCCCCCCTCTCACCCTATAGTGGATAGGATAGGTTGAGTCACATGAGGTAGGAGCCAGCCAGATAACATACAGTCCAATCTTTGGTGGAGGTGGGTTCGCAGGGGAAATCCCGGGGCATCTGCGGTCCTGCTGAAACTGGAGAGCAGTTGTCATATCAGTAGGCTTTTGCACACAACGTCTATGCATTGAAGGCGGGTCATCACTACTTGCTCTCGTCTTTTTCATTGATTGAAACAGTCTGGCGCGCCTATACAGATGTGGCTTTAATTTCACCCTTCATTTGGCAATTGGAATGGCAACTACTGTAGACATTACACCTACACCACTCGCGCCAAGACACATACCAACAGTAACTAAAGCAGTGTCTACCGCGTCAACTGAGTTTACTGCACGCCAATATTTTTTATACATACCACCATAATGCTCGTTTTCGTTCTCAAGGTATTGCTTCTTGAGACTGATCTCATTCAGCCGATAGGAGTGGCCTGGATTCTCATCAGGCGGTGCAGTTGGTTGTTGATTCATGCTACCCCTATAGGCATATAAGTCTATAAGTCAACCTCAATTAGGAGTGATACTATAGACCAAGTCGCCCTTCGGTTTTGAGTGGTTGTATAAAAGTTAATAACGTTGCCTAGTTCTACCTGTAAAGGCGTTTCTAAAGATGTTACAATAGCCCGGTGGTCAACAGGCTTACTAACTCCTACCGATTGAGGTGTCCCATTTATAACAAGTAACACTGCTATTTCACCAGTATCAGCACCCACACCAGAAGACAACCCCATATGCATGATCTACCTGTAAAGGCGGTTCTAAAGATGTTACAATAGCCCGGTGGTCAACAGGCTTACTTACTCCTACCGATTGAGGTGTCCCATTTATAACAAGTAACACTGCTATTTCACCAGTATCACCACCCACACCGGAAGACAACCCCATACGCAAGATCTTACCATTGAATAACATGGCATATCCACAGCTTGAGTCTCGTGGATCTCGACCCCTGGCCACATCTCTAAACGACCACTCATATCCTCTGCAAAGAGCGCCACTTGCTTCTGCCCAAACAGTAATGAGGGGTTTCGTTTTTTCAGCTACGTGTTGTCTCAGGTCCCTTGCTGCTGCCTATGTCTATCATCCACATACTTTTTATTAGCAGCATCCTTTGGCGAAATCAGGTCTCCCAGCTCAACGATTTTATTATCTCCCATTTCAAGGTCTTCAGTCACGCCACCTTTATCTATTTTTTGTGAGTCTACATAGGTCTTTGTAGCATTTTCGGAGAGGTCGGCGCCCAGATCCGCTCCCTGATGAGTTCCATAAATACTCGCTTTTATTGACATCTTGTAAATTTGAGAACAACACCAATAGGTAAGTCGTGGTTGTTCAGTAGACGTCCCTTATTATCCCTTATCTGAACCTTCAACTCATTCACAGCTCCGACAGTAACACGTTTCAACACAGGATTAGCGATGTTCGTGGTTATAATATCACCGAAGGAGCTGCCCCCACAGCCCACAACTTCAAAAAGCGTAGTGGGTGCACCATTGAGTATGTGGTGGGTGGTACTGACTTGATCGAGGTGGACATTAAGTGGGTTAAAGACGCTAAAGTTCACGGGCCGGCCACCTTTGTAAGTACCTGAAGGGATCCATTCCCCACCCAGACCGGTATCAAGACCCAATATTTTTAACACATCGTAAATACCCAGAAGGAGTGGAGAGGGTAACAATCCCAGTTGAATCATCAACCTCCAAACTAGGACCCTGACTTATAAGTTCAAATTCCTTCTGTATACGCTTGAAGCTCCAAAGGCCAGGCGGGAGACTGGAACGTTTAAACCCCTCTGACCCAGAACCATCTGGCAGCCATAGAAGGGGCACATCTGATTCAATCTTATACCAACCCACAGTATATGTGATTGACCTTAGGCCAACACACATAGATCACCTCCACTATTGTCAATAGCATTTTGCAGGGAGACAGCCTCGCAGTTTTGAACATTTAACAGAGTGTGATACCTAGCACTATGAACAAAGAAGCCGTTACATTCAATACGAATAAAACGTACAAACCCGGCCCGGTATACCCATCACATATTGCCGCTGAAGATGTGACACATCTCCTCATCCTAGTTAAGGCACGTAATATCACACATGAGTTTAGTGTAAAGTTATCAAACCTGTTTGATAAATACCTGGTGCCAAACATGAGCAATGGCACCCTTGTAGTTGGCTGGAGAACCAACCACATGCAATACTGGCAGAACCAGGTAAACTTTGTTGTATGGTGCGCAACAAGCGGCTGTGGAGTTTCTGCCCTAGACCACCTCAATTCTGACTCCCCAGCACTAAGTAACCTCTACAGTTCCACGTCTACTACACCTTCCGGAGACTTTTAGATGAAATGAGAATAGCACTGCCTGATGACGCCACAGGGTCGGCTACCAACAACACCTTCGACAAGAGAATCCACCACCAGCTCTGCCATGAGTTTGGGGTTGATGAAAACAGTGACTGGAAGATAAGGGGCGGTAACCAGGGCCTAGGGCGGGTCGACTTCACCGACTCTGAAACAAACGAGGTGCGGGTGATCACTTATTATGGAAACACCCACCCGTACGAATCCGTTAGGCAAACCTTTGAGAAACCAACCGACGGCTTGGTTTTCCAGGGCGGCAAGCTACATATTGATTTTATAAAGCAAAACAAGGATGGGGGAAAACACTGCCTGGAGTACTTACATCCTAGAAAAATCAGTGGGGTTCACCGCCTCAGGTATCACACGGATCAATGACAGCATTCGGACCTATGTCTGGGCCATTTTTAGTGCACAGGCACAGACCCGCTCAGAGATACTAGGTGTTGGCACGTCTTTGATGCTCAGAAACAATTTCAGGCTAACGCTGAGGATGCCATCAACTCCCCAGTGGACATTCCCTCATCCATCCGCAGGTATCAGAACGTCCTCCAGAAGGCTTCCTCAAAGGTTATTTATGTGTTTGGAACGGGTGTTCACATGGCTCCGTCGGATATGAGCCTCGCCATTGGAAAAGTTGTCGGGTACAACCATCTGATTACCATTGCAACCGAGGAACAACAAATCGGTAGCAATACTGATGTCAACGCAGTTCCCGTACCTCCAGATAGAGGAAGCTTTGACCGCGCCAGACCCTCCGCCCACCGCCAAAGACCCTCCACCCGCCGCTCTGCCATCTATGCACGAGGATGAGAAAACCGCTGTTATTGTGGGCGGAATGGCTATAGGCTTAGCTGTGGTTTGCTACGTACTAAGTCAAGGAGTATCAGGAGAATAACTCCCTCCACTGCCACAGCTGTGGCCCATACATGTTCTGCCATCCAACCAGCCACCTTTGCAGCTGACTTAAGCACCCATGATACGATGGATCCAATGATTCCTGGAAGGGCAGCTGCCGCCTTACCGGCTCGTCCCTTTCAGGACGTTTGCCAAGGAGTTCAGCTGTTTTTTAATCCATTCCTTTAAGCCGGGCTTATCAGCTGGCGTTGATGCCGGGGTTGGACTAGTGCTCCCTCCGCCCGTCAAAGCAACTACCAGGGTCAAGATTGCCAATCCAACCTCATTGAGGATGGAGGCGATTGTTATACCCTGCTCCTGGAACAGGGTGCGTACATGCTCAGCTAGCGTTGTGTCCTCATTAATAACCCTACTGATTGTTTCCCGGATGCGGTTAATTTGAGACCGTAATATTTTTCGGTTTTCAGAGGCAGCCTCAATATGGGCACTGCGAAGATCCCGAGGCTCAGAAAGCTCACTTACTTGGAAAGCAAGCTCATTTTGTTGGAATCTCCGTTCCTCATCCCTCCCTTCCTCCAAAGTTTCTATTTTAGCTTCCCATCGGGCTATATCCCTTTCTAACTCACTTATCTTAGCTAGGTTGTTCACCAACTCACCCCTCTGGGTCTACATAGCCTTGTCAAGCCCTACAAGCTCTCAGAATGTCAGACCATCCGTCTGTGTGCTTACGTCTTCTATAGTGTTATAAAGGCCCTCTATGAAGCTTGTCTCTTCCACACCAGGCCCTCTCCCAGCTATGGCTTCAGGTCCACTCATTTCCACACCCTCTGAGGCTTTGACGGCTGCTTGATCAACGACTTGGAGAGCCCGCACTTCCTTTCGTGACACCGCTTTTCAAGACCACTCAGTGAACCCCAAGCCATCACGGACGGCCTTAGGCACCTTTACCAGCTATTGTTTGAAGTGAAAGCGGGGCTTTGGTACGAGAATTTATAGTAATTAAGTTGGGGTAGTCCTTCAAACGTAACTGTCCTCTAACAAGTTCAAACTTTGTATAATCGCGGCCAAGGGCGGGTGTGTGGCCTTTTTCAGCCAATGCATCGTAATAATCATTGACAGCGCCTATAACGAGTCGGCCGTCCTGTGGTTTAGACTGATCCATCACAATGTCTCCTTCTGTAACAGGTTGGAGAGTGGCCGGGGCGGGAGTCATATCAGGGAGCCAATCCTCATCCTCTATCGCAGGGTCGTAATCCTCCACCACTGCGTCGTTAAATGTTTGGTTATCAAACTCCATGCTTCCCCAATCTAGGCGCAGAAGACGTCATTGTTCCTGGGACAGCACGGCTGGCCTTTAAAATCACGCTGACCTCGACTGATTTTAACCGCAGCACTGTGCAAAACCTGGGTCGCGCCGTGGTTAAGAAAATGACAATCAAGATTTCTGGCAATGAGGTCATGTCTATTTATGACAGCGATGCGTACCACTGTTACCACGACTTGTGGTAGACTGCACTGGAGAGACAGGGCCTCCAGTACTAGGGCATTGACACATCAGATGACAAAATACAACTAAGATATGACTAGGGGCAGGAGACAAGGTTGAGACCGAGGAAGAGGACAAGGCCGTAGCCGATGTGTATGGTAACAGGTACTACGTTCTGCTTGACTTTGAACTCCTCGAGAGTCATATGCCATTCTACCAGAGCGCGCTTAATGACAGACTGGAATACGAGCTCACGTTCAACGACTACAACCCCGTGATTTAAGCAACAGGCGACACAAACGCCAGCTACAAAATTGATGTCATCTAATGTCATCATCGCTGGAGTATGACATGGTTATCTAGCCAGAGTTGGCCCGTATGATACGCACCAAGTACACAGGTCGGCTCTCGATTCTGTATGACCGTGTACTTCGTCACAGGAAGCTTGTATACAATAAAAGAGATACACTGTGGAACATCAATCTGAACGTGCCTGCTCGCTGCATGAAGGGCATCCCACTGCTCTTTGAAGACCCCCAGGGCGCCTCATACGCCAGAAAGACAGAGTCGTTCTACAACCCAAAGATTACGAAGGTCGAGGAGACCATTGAGGACATTGTTATGACGGTATTTTCAAAATTTCTATATCAAACCCCTTATTCCACACGTAAATTATTCCCCTTATGACCCCTTTTGATGGTATAAATTTTTTACAAACTCTATCCCTTTTATCTATCTGATGGTAACAACAACATTTTTAATCCCTTTGATCTAAAGCAATCCCCGCCATTAATTCGAATTGACACTTATACCGGGTGTCTACTATCTAATTACAATGGACATGGTTGGATAAGTCTCAGCTTGCTAATCTCCACCTGGCGTCCCCAATCCCGAACCAATCACTCGCTTACACTCCAACCAGATGACCAGTCGTGACCAATGACGATAGTCCATGCGTCTGGTGGGGGGGATTGGATGAGTTCCAGGGTGGGGATAAAAGGAAGGACATTGGGGGCACGAAAACATGAGAAGCTTGCCAGAAGAGCGAAGACTATATGAGAGGAATAAACTATAATTATCTAAATTATAAAAGTCTTTGAGTTTCGCACCACGACCAACTTCTAAGAAACTTCAAAATCACTCTTAGAATACAATCAACTTTATGCCCAGGGCATGCGTGGCTACCAGCAGTGGGACGAGGTGAAGAAGGCCTTTGCAGCAACGAGTAAACGAGACCCCAGTGTAACAATAGCAGTAAAAGACTTGGCATTGTCTGACGTTTCCCTAGGAGAGTACCTAACCACCAAGTATGCTCTGTGGCTCGACTTAAGGACGAGTGACGACAACCAGCTGCACGGTAGTGGCAGGGCCGTGGAGAATGCGTCTGAGGGTGTCACCATTCAGATCACAAAAAAGGCAGAGGCGGCCGGTGCATTGAACGTCTATATGTATATTGTTATGGATGCACAGCTTAACATTAAAGATGGCAGGTTCGTCAGCGCAGTCTACTTACAAGGGCTTGATGACCGAGTTTACATTTCCAGATGGTCCCTGTTTGGCAATTGTTTGTGGGCAGACGGGATGTGGGAAAACCGCATTCATCCTCGACCTACTTGAAGGGCCCTTCTTTGGCGCCTTCGAGCATATTGTAATTCTCTGCCCTACCATACGTTTCAACGAGGCCTATCAGACGGGGTCATGGGTGTGGCATGATTCAGAGGTGTATGTGGTTGACCCCGGGGAGCAGCTCCATGACCACTTGAGGGCTTTCTACCACTGCTTTAAGGACGATCCTACCCTCTTCATCATTGATGACTGTTTGGCAACAAAGGCCCTAACCAAGAAGAAAGACGTTATCTGACCTGGCCTTTAGCGGCCGCCATGCGCAGCAAAGTGTCTGGGTCCTCACCCAAAAATTCAACTCTGTGCTGAAGGATCTACGTGAACAGACCCGTTGGATGGCACTTTTCCACACCAAGGATAGGGACTGGTTTGAAGACGCCCTACGAGAAAATGATGTAATTCCAAAAAAGTACTGCCAATTTGGAGCAAGTGATCCGGGACCGGCCGTCTGACACCCCTCCTGTAGAGGACCTACATGGGTGCTGTCAATTAGAGGAACAAAATTAGTAGATAACATGGAGAACGCCAATCAAGAGATAATGGTGGTGACTAGTGATCAGCCTGCGCCTCAACCTCAACCTGTGCCAAAGGAGATAAACCTACTAAAGACGCTTAAAAGGTTGAGGCAGGCCAAAAGGGCGCTGTGGCTCAAAAAGCTAATCAAAATAGACTTCTGAGAGAGCTGCGGGAGGCTAAGTCCGTGCTACAGTCTGAAAATCGGCCCCCTCCACCCTCTGACCGGGGGTCCGCCGCAGGGGAGATTGGTTCGACTCAGTCTTGGCCAACGTGGACGACATCACCTTTGATTGTCGGTGGGGTGGGGGTGTTTGGACTAGCATTGTATTGTTACAGGCAGAGATCACCCCCTAAACATGTTGTGGCTAGGGGGGTGCCAGCGAAGTCAACACCTCCGGACTCTCATTTGAAGGACCCGTTTTACATGGAATAAGATGAAAATACCAATTACTGATGAGAAAATCCTTGTCAACGCAGTGGGTGGTGGGTGGTGTCGCGCCACGTCTTTATTTCACCCTACGCGACCTGGCTATGACTATTGCCGATGTATCACTAGCTATGGCCACAAAGGATATGCTAATTAAACAAGGAATCTTACCAGTTGATATACTGAAATAATGGCCACGATTGCTTTAGTTGTTGGAGGTGCTCTTGTTAACGCCCTTGCATTCTCTGGGAGCAACTTTTTGTTCTCTAAATTACGAAGCGGCCAAGTAGACGTGGAACGTAAACGCCATGATAAAGCAATCGAGCAGCTTCAATCCGCTCCAGCAGCATGGGCCAAGAAGTGAACTGAGTGCTTAGACTTCATCAATGAGCAACTCAGCCGCCAGGGACATGCCGACCATACTTTTAGGGATGTGAACGAGGCTATGCGTGAGTACTCCCTGATTACGGGTAAATCCATCGACAAGCTGAACTCTGAGCCGCAGCGTTCAAACTTCTACGAACCCTCAGATGGTCAAAAAGGCGTGAGGTGGCATTCATTATACTGGGTATGGCTGCAACTGGGATGGTTGCATACAGGCTTGCTATGCAGGTCATTTTGGATACTTGGGTTTTAACTTTGTATGGATCATCGCTTGGAAAAGATCTACTATAGACCTAAGGGCTACTGGAAAGGCATTACAGCTATCAAGAAGCTTGCAACAGAAGCAGGGTTTCTGAGGAAGTTGCCAGGGGGTGGCTAACAAAGCAAACTATATGGCAAATCTACCTGCCAGTGCCGAAACACATTCCCAGGTCAAAGTTTGAACAAGCCGATCTCTTATTTCTTCCTCATGACGTTGTGAAACGCCGGACTTGTATGTATGGCCTAACAGTGGTTGATGTGGCCTCGCGCTACAAGGCGGCCGAGCCATTAGCTACAAAGGAGGCTAAAGAGGTCGCAGGTGCACTCGAAAGGATATACAAGCGAGGACCACTGGGGTGGCCTAAACTACTTCCGGATGGGAGTTTATGGGAGCAGTGAATCAGCTGCTAGCAAAACATGGAGTATCAGTCAGGCGCGGTCGTGTGAATATCCATCGAGACCAGGGTATAGTGGAACACTTTAACCGAACACTTGCTGAACGACTCTTTGGACCAGTATGCCGTAGAGTTAAGGGATACTGTAAAACGATCGACTGAGTGGGTCTCTCGAGTGCAGGCTGTAGTCTCTGCGATAAATAATGAGGTGACCCGGTTGACTGGGAAAAAACCTAAGGATGTTATAAAGGCAAAATGAGTTGTACAAAAGCCCTCTGCAGTCATACCAAGGCGCCCGCTGGGGTCAAAGAGCAAAAGCTTCCTTCTGGTGTTGGCGTTCGCTACCCCTACCAGCCTGGTGAGGCAGAGCAAGACCACAGGCGGCGGGCCACTGACCCTGTGTGGTCACTCAATGTTTACTGGGTTGGACGCTCTGTCACTAAACCTGGTGAGCCTGTACTATACTATTTGTTGGATAGTCCGCCCCGTGGCTTTGTAAAAGAGAAGCTGCTTGTGGTGCCGCACTATACCCAGCTGCCACCAGACGGTATTACCAATTAGATAAAAGAAAGGTCGGTAATAATGGCAGCAACTGAAAAGTGTCCCTGGATTCTACTCGGGAAGAGAGACCCCTGTGGTAGGCCCTGTAGGTCTGACTTTTGTGCAATGCACAGGTTTAAGATTAAGCAGGGGATCGTAAATCGGCTTTGTGCAGAGTGCCAGAAGGGCATAAAAAATTACTTAAAATTATGTATGGGTTGTGGATAACAAAGGGTTAACCACAAGTGCCTTCGTGAGAAGAGGAGGCTTGAGGGCTTTTTGACACAACATCACTACATGCAGCATGCATATTCAATTGTTCAATTTAATTTCTTCCTATATGGGATCCAAGATGGACAGCATGTTCACTTACATTTAATCTAACACTATTCAGTTGTAGATTCACATCGTGCATATGACAATTAAAAAGCAACAAATTGCCTTTTGATGCGTTAAATATAACATTATATTTTGTAGCAAACTCTTTGCATGTTTTAGGCATGGTTTTGGCCGCATTCAGAGAATGAGCAATGAGAGCGACGTCGTCAGCATAACGGTGACCAACATGGCACCCGATTCTCCTTTAAGAGCCTTGACAATAGTTCATCGATATATACACCGAATAAAATGGTTGACAATACCGCCCCTTGTTTGACTCCATTGGAACATTACAATTGTCAGAGAAACTATTGTTCCATTTAACTCTTAACCTTTGATGCGTATACATGTTTGGTAGCAGTTTAGCACTCATAGCACATATACCACACTCTTGTAACAAACCAAACAATTTCATAAAATTAACTACATCAAACGCTTTGGAATCATCCAAACATATGACACAACATGGGGAGTCTTCACTGACATAATTATCTATGATTTTCTTTAGAACAAAAATGCACTGGGTTGTGGAGTGTGACGGTTTAAATCCAAATTGTAAACTACTCGATTTCAATACATCAATTTGATAATCAATAATCACATTATCTTACAGTTTCCCTATGACACTATTAAGAGCTACTAATCGATAATTCTCAAGGCTGTTCAATGATTTCTTTCTGTTCTTCGGTACTGCTAAATGATAACAAATGCGCCCTTTTAAAACATACAATAACACGCGCTTACATTTGTAGCCGCATGCATCAGTACGTCTTACGCCGTCCATTCAGTTGTTATACTTCTCTATGCTATGGTCGCTCTATTCTTTAGGCGCATCGCTCTGGTATATCACACTTCTTCTGGTCTGCAAGACAAAACTGCTAACCGCAATTCTTAGCTGATGGGCTTAATCATGCTTTCAGTCTGTTTTACATTTATCTAAAGAAAGAAGAGTATCGACGAAGGAACATTTTTCTGACATTATTACATTTATTTTATGTACCGTTACATCCTTATCCCTCGAACTAATAATTGGTGTTTTGTTACTGCAAGATCTTATCCCCCACGGCCAGGAAATATTGATCGCATACCAGGTCGGTGCCACATGCACGTATAAATTTCTTTTCATGCTTACGATTCAGCAAAACATCCGCAATGATCATAAAACTATAAATATAACGACATTCATATTATTTAGATTAAGCACACACAGCTCTGATAACATCCGTTATATCCTATGATTGACGTCAAATTATTGTTATGAGGGATTACAGACGCGTCTAATACACAGCATACTGAGTTAGAGCCGTAGCGTAAAACTGAAAATCAAAGCTAGGGATTGCGCAGCGTTGCTCCGATCTCTCTGCATTTTATAACGCTGTAATTAATTATTTTTTTTCCTTCAGCAATTATCGTGGTTTTTCGGGAATGAACATCTTAGCTGAAAGGAGATGCTAAGCCTAACATGTTGATTTAATGAGCAAATGTGATTTGTTTTTATTTATGCTTCCAGCCACTAAGGCAGGTCTATATATTCATTTGTTGCCAATTCGTTCACTCGAAATGTACGGGTCAAGTACCGCTAGAACCTTTCATGTGACCAGCCTGATGCTCAGAGATGATGATGTCCTAATCATTGCCGATTCATGATGCCTGTTAACGCTCACTCACAATCAACGTTTAATGTATCCCACTTAGGATTGAAAGTGTAATTTACCAAATAAAAATTAGTTATCCGTCATTGTTGCACTTTGTTCTGTTTGACTGATATAGCTCAAATGATTTCGTTGACTTACTTGGAACAAACCCTTCCTTGAAGACACCGTGACACTATTTGCGATTTGCCCATATTCTGTTGATCCGTTCTTCATGCGCCTCGCCAGGTTACAATTTCACACACAGTGCACTTAGTGAGGTCTTAATGCGCAGCGAGACAATTTTTTGTATGGTACAATATTACCAATTTTTGGCTTTCCTTTATCATTTTCAACATAAAAGCATGGACAGATAATAATTTATAGAGTTGGTCTGACATTATACGCCCAGTTTACATGTAGTATTATGTACACTGTGATATCTCTTCGACTGTCGGTATTGTCATCCCGGGCTCAAGTAATGTAATGCATGACGACTTCTACGCTATTATGCAGAGATGTACTCTCCCGGTGTGGCAAGTATATGCCTCTCTAAAGGCTACAAAATATTACAGATATTTGGACAAGAATGTTGGTGTATCTTAGACTTACCAAAGCTCAGTTCCGGCATCATTCATATCACCAACAAAGTATAGGAATACCTCTGGCCGAATGTATATATAGAGCTAATCGCACTATTTGGGACATATTTCTCTATTAGACATGCATATCACCTGCCGCATGCTAAGAGAAATAAGGTGCAATGCAATAACCTTAAATGATTATTATGACAGCTACGTGAAGTATCATGAAGGGTCTATCAGCTTCTCATATGGTTTGCAGTCCCCACAGAGAATATCGTCCACAACTCAACCAAAAGGAAGGCTTTATGGCTGAGGATCGTTATGAGTATCATGATGATAAATGTGTAGAGTCGTCCTAACATTGACAATATCAGCTGGACACGGAGGTCTCCAGGCACCTTTAATATCTAAGAAACCGTGCTGGAGTATTAGGACAATATCCTGATGTGCACTTTGCGGAATCTAATAATAGATGACTGATAGAATTAATCCCCTATGTAATTGGCATTGGTGCTTACTCGTTCTGGATCATGTACCTAAATTAATAAGGAATAGAAATAGGTCTAGAGGTTCAGATGGCCATAGATATTAAACTACTTATAAAAGATGCAAGCTTATTGTGCTGCCGCCTGTCGAGTTTTAATATTTTAAAGAAACGACTTGGAGCCGATGTGCAAGCCTCTCGCAAAATTAGCAATGTTAGTCAACCCATCATGACCTGCACCGTTGGATAATGAATAGTGATTGCGTCAACTCAAAACCAACAAGATTAAAATAATGAAGTCATTTGTTATGGCTGTTGCCGAAGCTGAGCACAAAGTCCTCTAAAATGATGCAATAGGCGTATATATCCTGCATTACTGGCATTAAATACAGACCAAATTAAGCTTAAATCGTCAAAAAGCAAAAGGTAGTATAACATCTTTCGATTGAGATTTCAAAGATACCAGGTAGGGCTTACTTACGTATGTCGTTATATCGATAGTACATGGTGTGTCGGCTCATATGTGCAGGTACCGTTGCATTAAAGCATCGCTGATTGAAAGAATATATGTTCGACCCCTACGTCATAGACCACGCTCTGTAGATTAATGACATGTGTTACAGCTTTCAAACCCCTCGCAAGATCCATTCGAGTGTTTATTGGCGTAAGTTTCCTGGAACATAAAAGCGCTTGAGAACTAAAACGTCAACGTCCAGTGGTAGTATGTTTGATGAAATACATTAATGACAATATTAATAAGTTACCTCAGCGCTGCATATGTCAGCCTTATACAGCAGCAATCAATGTATAAGGTGTCATGCAGTAAGTCAGGTTGTGAACAATTACAGCTGTAAAATGATGTATCGATGATGCTACTGTTATCGTTGACTATATATGTATTCATTACATTCGATTGAACCACGTTCAGGTATGATAATGAGGGAGGGTTATATACCGCTGCATTAACGACGCGGATAGATGTTAGATGCAGCATGTCATATTATGGCACAAAGCGGGTGTTGTGTATAAATGTGTTTATTTAAGATCGTCATTAAATTTTGTGGCATCAGATGCCTTCCACACCTTCGCCGGGACCGCGGAGAAAATCTCATTAATAATTTGAGTGTGCCGTGTAGGTTGGTCGACAGCGATTGAATATATGACAGTTTGAACAGAGCCATGACGGATTATAGATAAGGATATGCTACTATCGATTTTTTGTCATGGGGATGACACTTAAATAACTTAAATAAATCCTGCGCACTGTCTTTAGCTGATTTCCCACACCTGTGATTGTAACAACCCTCCAAATAGTAAAACAGCGACCGCAAATGTTTTCAATGAGATAAATATTTCGGGGCTTGTAAGTGTGGAATAAATCGGTTGCAGCTAATCATCGAGGAGGAAATAATTATCTAAATCAAGCCCAAGGTCCTTATTGACATGTCCGGTAAGTGCTCCTAAAACCTGATTGCCGCAACAATGGTATTAGTGCAATATGGCATTGTTTATATGGTTTTAACTGTCTGAAGTGATATATGATACTCTCTGAGATTAACTTCAGGACAAATCGCGATCACACAGTTCACCTGGTGCAAAGCTTGTTCGTTCTTGACGTACTAAATGGCATGTTGAATATGATGGAATGATAGTTATTGTTTTTTTTTATCGACGAAACTTAGACGTCAGCTAGTAATTACGATTATAAGCGCATCGCAAAGCTAGTGTCACTCAGAATGATCAATTGCTAGTGAAACTTCTGTTTATTGTTACCGCCACGTGGGATTCTTATTTTGTGTCCCAGCCCCGGCGAGACGTTACGGTTTTCCGCATACCCTATTACACCATTGACATCATAAACCTTATTTTTCCACTGCATCAGTAGCATTTAGTCGACCCTCCTAGCGTAGAAAATTACAACAGTCCTGTTTGCTTCTCGGTAATGTAATTTAACGCTGTTGCATTTACATCTACGTTAAAGCCTTGATTAGCAATGCAGGCAGGAGACGCAATAGCAAGGTCAACGCCGCTGATTGTAACCGGCCAGTATTATACTTTATGCATCTTTAGAATACAACGTCCAAATAATGCTCCTTCTGCCCTTAGTGTCGCTTCACCTGGCAAGGTAGTTAACATATACAGACGCTGCCGGCTACGGTAAGACACTCCTAGCCTCTGATGATACAGCTCAAAATATTTGGTTGACTTCTCAACCTCTTAAGATTATCATTGGTCTCAAGGCGCGTTCATAATGTGTCAGGCTAAGGGTAATAATCCTGGCTTTGTATTTGATATAGCGCCGTCTGATAATACAATGATCATTGCCTTAATCGCCTTACTGTATATAATTATTTGACACTTTATATTTTTATATTTTACCATATGTATCTGTTAACATCAGGCGAGATATAGTATTGATCAGTAGACAGTATGTAATGGTTATACAGTATCGTTCTTAGTGGTATCATGGCAAAGATGGTAGCTTATATTGCTACTTTCTTCGTGGAATGTTTCAGTGACTCAGAGAGCTGGAACACAATTAGCAGTGACAATACTTCTCATTTCTATTGTGTCCAAATGTCAAGTCATTCGTATTATTGTGTACTTTATTCACACGAACATCGGTCTACTTATAGTCATACATAGCATCACTATCTGCTTTCAGACAATTACCAGTGCCTTGGTCGATCTTCATTAAGCACGTGGCGACAGTCACGTACTCTCATCAGAGCGAAAGCCAACATTTCCAACGTGTGTCCTATCCATCAACTGTTTCTTCTTACGGTATATTACATATAACCGGCGGAGCAAAACGTCACAGGAGAGGCTCACAAGGGTAGGCATACAATGTTCTAAAAAGTAGAATCAGTTAACTCATCACTCTACTCACGTATGAGCATGGCAAGAGTGGCACATATTATGAATTTACCTAGAAAATTAAATATTGCTAGATTACTTTTGCCCATGTTTGACATCATTGGAAACCGCCCCGCAACGCTACGATGTGTTTTCACATTAGTATGCTCTATGCTATAACGCATAATTCATGTTAGACATTCAAACAGCAACACTTGTGTCTCGACCAAACCTATGTATTTTTGTTCGCGCACTTTAACAGCAATGTTACTCTGTAGACTAGAGGACGTTGTTGGAAGCCCCAGACAATGATGCTTGAAATTCTAACGATGACTATCAATCAATATGGCAATATAATGCCTAAAAAGGGGAATAGCAAGACAGTTGTAGTTATCCCGTCATTGGTCGGTGTAGTCACATTATTCGGCGTTCGTCGTCGTGGTTGTGAAAGTACCTGATTACAAGGTATTTATGGAGCCACATACAAAATCATTTTAGCGCTACAATGCACATGCCTCGACCTGCAATCCTTATTTGGTTACGCATCCGAGAAACATGATATTTGATCCATTTGTCATGCACATTATCAGTTTACGCGGCGAGTGAGTCTATGGAGATTATCGTGGAATTGTATTTGATCAAGTTAACCAATGATGAATGCAGATTGACTGATTGCGCATAATTTGACACAAAGTACATTTAAAGAACGTTCTGTATTGCCATGGCCGCTTTCCATGCTGGTATACAGCCTTGGGATGATGCCTTATCTATCATAAAATATAACGACACATATCAAGGTTAACTTAATCTCGATTTTCTGAATTGACGCATCAGCTTTATGCTACGGCTGGTTAAGGCGCATCCACACAGAATTCCATCAAACTTAGTATCTACAAATGCGCAAGCATTTCGAATGGATCATGCATTAACTGATAAGCCATGGTGTGTGCACAGACCGCATATCTATCTAGGGAGTAAGCGGCCGTAAAAGATTGAGATTTTCTTGCGTTGTTACCTCATACATTCTTGGTGTGAGCTGTGGATATTGTAATCATCGGCATCATCAGCGGAGCGTTTATAGCACCTGCCCCTATACGGTAACTATACACTGCATGAAGTGTGAGTAATCGTTGTTCATGTGTCAGACCTAAAGTAATTGCACTGTGACCCAATAACATGAGGGATCTGAGGGACTAACAATACTATGTTTCTCGAACGCATTCGTCTATGTATTCAAACGCTGTCTATTCGGATGACGGGGCAAAACATGCGAGTGGCAAACACACACCTAACGGCAGAATTTACCCAGTTATCTCACAAACGCTAAACCTCTTTTTTATGGATCAACGGCGGCAATTTCAATGTTATCATGTGTGAAATATAACAAAGATAGTATTGTATATCAGAACTCCATATTTTTATTTAATATGTTCCGTTGTCTGGTTATTTTGTTCATTCGGTCATATTTTGTTTTCATGAACTGCTATCCCTTTTGGTCAAACATGCGTGCATTTACGTTTCATTAAAGCACTAAGTTATAATTTACATTGTCATAGTATGCGATCCAACCAAACGAAATATGTAAGGAATTATGCAATCAAGGTATTTATTCGTCATTATTTATACATATTAGAAGAATGATATATTTATCCATCCGCGCAAATAACTACTTTCAAAGCAACACAATCATTCCAGGTAGTTTCATGTGCGAACTAGTGTAGGCGTGGTCAATGTGTTTTCTGATTCCCTTGAGGTAACTTGGGGTGAGAAAGCTGCCTGATCCTGACGTGTTACGTTATGCAACATAAATAAGTTGTTCCATGCAGCAGTGTAACAATATGCCTCTAGCGACACGAAAAACTGTAATGCAATTTGTTCCTAAGCTACATCACTGACTTCTAACGTGTATCGTATTTATGTCCAATACCTTTAGGATCCCTCTGAGGATGCGACATTAACAGCGATGAATAATGTCATATGTATTAACGCAACTAAATGTCAATTAACCACTGTCAGCACGGGTAGCACATTGTTGCTTTCTGTAAAACTTGATAATATATGAGGTTTGATGATCTGCAATGTGTTTGAGTGGCAGATGCTCTCTATGTTTATTTATTGAAGTGAATACAGCCAGGTCGCGGTCTAAAATACAATAATGAATAACACACACACACACACACACACACACACACACACACACACACATATATATAGAGATATATATATATATATATATATATATATATATATATATATATATATATATATATATATATATAGAGATATATATATAAAAAGAATATATATATATAGATATAGATATATATATATATATATATAGATATATATATATATATATATATATATATATATATATATATATATATATATATATATCTCTATATATATATATATATATATCTATATATATATATATATATATATATATCTATATATGTAGATAGGTATGGTATTTGGTTTTAAAAGACCCCGGACATGTTGCAGTTTTAAACTGAATTCAGGAACAATCATGAATTTGTAGCAATTGTACTGCAGCCGGAAGCTAAGAACAAGACTTGCATGCGCTATGTTCCTAGTACAGGTATTACAATGGCAGGTAAGTCTAGAGGCATGTAACTCGTTAAAACTAAAGACTTAAGGGATCTCCGGCCTCAGTTTGTAGGAAAGTTATAACTTTGGCGTACCTGTTGTTCACTGAACTTGATAGGATACAAATATGGCTTTCACTTACTCAATAAGGAAGCAGGACTCAAATGGAGAAAAAAAACATGATCAAATAAGCATCTCTCCCGTGTTATTTATCCTGAGTGAATAGCTTTAGCTCATAATTTAAATTTTCTTGCCTATATCTCGTTGCTGTTGGAAAATTAAACGTGCTCTTAGGCTAAGACTAAGCAGCACCAAGTACCACTAAGCCATATCATCAACTGTCATTTCAATTTTCCATATAAAAAATTGCATATAAAGAAGTCATCCAACGAATACTCTCTTTCACTCTCTCTTTCTCTGTCTCTCTGTCTCTCTGTCTCTCTCTCTCTCTCCTCTCTCTCTCTCTCTATATATATATATATATATATATATATATATATATATATATATATAATATATACATATATATATATATATATATATATATATATATATATATATATATATATATATATATATATATATATATATATTGATAAATGTGGTTTAATGTATAGCCGCTGGTTCGTATTTGACCTATACATCCTAACAACTGTGTCAACATGATCAACGCCAAGATGCCAGGCGGTGGCTGACCATGTCGTATATGTAATGATAAAATTACCTGCTATGTCGTGGACATATTCCTCGTCAGGATATTTCATGGCTTGTTCGAGGTTTTTTTCTTCTGAAGTATCCGCAGTAGGTTTCTACAAACCCGAACGATAAGATGGGAACGAGGGACGAGTCACGCTTACACGCCATCTTAGCCGTTCTGTTTTCATGTGCGGCGGCTTGGGTGCTGATGGAAGCCCTCGCAAGCCTCGTTCACAATATTGCTTCATTATTCATGAGGTAATATTAAGAACCCCCAATTGCTAACCATCGTCAATCAATTGAAAATCAATCAATCAAAATAGGACAAAATATCGATATATTGGGTGGGTAAGGGTATGAATGTACCATTCTGTGATGAGCGACCGGTCCACGAAGCAGCAAAGTATTGTGAAGTATTGTGGAGTGCTGTTCTTAGATGAGATGAACAGGGTATGTAATATCAAGTCAGTAGCTGAAGTGCATGTTATAGGAAATGTTACATATATTTACATACAACACATTGCACTACTAGCCTTACGTTGACCCAGATATAGAACTGCGTGGTTCCTACATTTGCTCATTCAGTACAAGATTTCAACACATTCCAGTGAACCTATGCCAATTATACAATGGATTTCTATATAGGAGGTATCACTTAAAGACATTGAGATCTTACCCATCTTGCATCATTTCCCCGGGACGTATCGCGAATATAGAATTTACATACAATTTACGCTTGACATCGGTTATAGCTCCTAGAACCACAATCGCCGGTGTTGTCCTCCAAGGATAGGCATATTTGACTAATTCAGTTAAGCTCATTGCCGAGAATAAACTGCTCTTATTTCCAAGGACCATTGACTTGTGTACCATTCATCGAATGCAAATATACATCAGTCATTTGTTTTCCACTGTTCACTAATGTGGTTCCCTGGGCGAGCAAAAAATAGCTTTATATGAATGTCTTTGGATCTTGTATGCATTCTCACTGCGTTCGTGCCTGATATTTACAAACATCTAAAGAAATGGAAAAGAATCAAACTGTCCAATATAGCGTGGCTGATGTATTAACGATATAGGGCGTTACCATTGGAGATATGATCTGCCACCAACAAAAAGATGGTTGGCTACTTTGAATGCGATAAACATCCAATCTCGTGTTATACAAGGCCGTTGATCTGACAGCGGATCAATCTCCTTTTGATAAGTTTTGGCACCACGGTATATGAACGATGGCTTGTTTGAGGACGTAATATTAAATGACGTACTTCAGGGAATGGAATAGCGCATGCGCGATTTGCGGTCGTGTATGGGACGTCAACCCAGTACTGGTCTCACATATGTTTTTAACCACTCTGTTAGATTATCAATGAGCGATGACTTGTTAACAAAACACTACAGACCAAGTCATGGCAAAAGATGTTTGTTCTTATAATTGATCAATTTCAGAATTAAAGGTGGGAGGGGTGGGGGTATAATAACACACTCATACGTGTCACTTAGCGCCCACAAAGGTAGGTCCTCTCATAATCGATGCTAAATTTTCTTTCTACTGTGTTCTCTTACATGACAAGCTAATGCGGCTACAAAACTTTGGAATTAATATAGGCGTAAGGATTGTACCTCGGGTTATCTGCGTGCAATGCCATGTTGAATAATGAATTGATCAGTCAGCGATAACGCATGAAACAACGACACGTTATTGACGATTTGATGCACTGTTTGATGCCATGAGTGAATGTACGCATCATTCAAGCTATTTTAGCAGTAGGTATATTAACCCTTCTGATGTTAACAACAAACTTCTGAAGACCGAAGCCGGACATTGTACAGAAGAACACAAGAAAACCGTGCGCTCGGATGGCTATACATATCGCGTGGTTGTCCAGTGGACCATCCAAGTAAATAACAACAGGTGTGTGTTTGATGATGGAGCGGGATGAGTAGGTAAAGCTACGCGTGAATGACTTGGAATTAATGGCGTGTGGACACGCGTTTCGGCTTATTTGTAACACCTCCTAATTGGACGTAAACCTGCCAGTTATATTGCCCTAGTTATAGACAATGTTGGTACACATTGGTAGAGGATACAATTTTAATTGGTGTGATCCGCAAATTATAATCGCTTCAATAAAATATGTACTATGCTGTGTAATAAAACGAATACAGTGGCTGACAACTAGTGTTGGTGTTGACATCGGCTCTACATGGTTTGTTAAAGCTAACGGAGACATGTTATTGATGCTTTTGATAAATGAATGATCACGTGGGGGGCCGGAGCCTGTTCGGACCTGTTGGTCAAGTGACTGATGACGTCATTCTTTAATCTTGTTCGATAAGTGGGGTATGCTTGCAAAATTAGATCAGTCACTACAAGGTTAATTGACCATTGCACAGCCACAAACAAGCAAACAATGTTTCAGCTGTGGTCAATGAGATGTTGTCTTGCAGTGGTGTTTAGAAGATTACGAATAAGTGAGACGTTGTTGTCGTCAGGTAATGGAAGAAGTCGACGGATTGAGAAAACAAGGTAGGTGATATGGAGTCGTTTGCCATTAGAAAATTATATATATATTATATATATATATATATATATATATATATATATATAGATATATATATATATATATAGAGAGAGAGAGAGAGAGTGAGAGAGCGTGAGAGAGAGAGAGATTGACAAAACAAATCATACTTGCCCTTTGAGTTGTCAAGGGTCACGATTGTCGATAGTTTACATAGTCACGCCGATACATTGCCGAGGCAAAACCAGCATTCAACCAAGCTATATTGAAAGCAGCGGACAAAGAACCGGCCGACAGTCTCTGTTAATGTCTAAAATGGGAAACCCCGACTCAGAAACGTAAATTAACCAGACACACACAAGGTCTCAGCACCCTTTTTGTTACTAAAAGGTAGTTTCTTACCCGCGTTATTGGCACCTATTATGAGTCCATTATTAGGAACGCTGGTAGGCGGCATCGTCAAGTGATTGACAAGAAAATGATACTGGTCGATACCCTAAAGTGGAGGGCTTAACAACCAGGTTCCCACGACTTTGATCTTGTTGAATCTGGATGACGAGATGTGTCGAGTATTGAAGCTGGGTGATACGATTGATGAGGTTAAAGTTGCAATGTACAGCCAAAAGCATCGCACCTATTACCAACGGCATAAATCACCGCCACCACCACCATCACCATCACCACCACCACCACCAATACCACCAATACCACCACCACCACACCACCACCACCACCACCACCAGACTCATCCGTGGTGGTCAAGAAGGTGTTTGAGGTGATAGACGATCCTGTAATGATGGAAGTTCTCAAAAATATACCAGGGAAATTCCAGACTGAAGGGCGCCTGTTAATGGATAGGATCCAACAAAACCCTGATATGGAACGGAATGGAAAAGGAGAATTAGTCATTAGAGGTCAGGCCGTATCTAGAAGCAGTACGATCAATTCAATGACGTGTTACGGGGTCGTAAACATTTTACTCCCCTTGGTTGGCAAGAATTTGGTCGGGCCTCGCGTGAAACCAACGTACCACAAGATTGGTCGAGCCATGCAGATCGATTGTCGTGGATCAAACGTGGGGAAGATCGAGTGCAGCGAATTGATTTATCATAAAGACACTCAACCTGAAAGTTTGGTGGCCAGAGAATAACTACCATTCACTTTTTCACAACACCGAATGTGGAATCCACAGCAGAGCGCTGTAATCGCATTTAGAAAACCATAATGTGACGCCACTTTACCAAACACAACAGTGGATTATCTACCCGTATTAGAACAATAAGGCACTGACGATTTAACCAAAACGTGACAGCATGACCCGGCAGTGTTTAGGCTACATGGTTAGGTCGTCATTTTCTTTATCTAAGGTGCAATTCAATGCATGTGAATTAAATAAAAGCTTACTAGACTATGATCCATTTCAAATTTGTGGCCTGATGCTAGAGGTAGCGATAATCTCTTTAATGGTCATTCACTACCAACATTCCCATAAGTGTCATAGCTTATTTATTGTGGACCATGGGTATCATATGCTGCACTATAGGTGGTTTGCTTTGATCCTAAGGGTTACTAATTGTGGCATAATTTTAAATATTAGTGAAAATGCTGTCCATCTTGGATCCTATATAGGACGAAATTCCGAACAATTGAATATGTATGCTGCATGTTGTGATGTTGTGTCGAAAACTAATATGCTGATGTCAAGATTCGGTCACTGTTGCGTAAATGTTCGTAACACACATTTGACAATTATTGCACAAGTTTGTATTGATCCCCATTTTGGACGCTTTCGAGCAATTCATTTAAAAGCTTATGTTGCACTTGGCGTAAATGCATCCGCCATATATGGAAACTGCACTCTAGAACAAGATCAATGTATGTTCCTTGTTTAGCTGGTAGACTACCTCTAAAAGAGCAATTAATGTTGCGATGTATGAATAATTTTTAAATAGTCTAAATAGTACGAAGGATCTTGTATCGGCGGTCAGCCGATTATGTGCCTTTAGTAATTCGAATGTTGCAAATAATGTAAGATATATTATGAGTATCGTTTATCTTAATACTGCTATGATTAACGACCAAACCATTACTTTTAATGATATTTCAAGCAAGCTTAGTCTACCGAGCATTGATCAAGAGAGATTGAATTTTGTTAACTCCATACAAGAACTTTGTGTGGCCCGTGAATGCGTATATATTCCCGATTTTTTGCACGAAGATATCAATGTTCTACTTAATTTTATTTGCACATTATGATGGCACCCCACGCTAATGATGGCACCCAACGCCAAATGATTGCACTTAATCATGATCGTCATAAAATATCTGTACCATGTGTGCGAAATAAATGCTACTATTATTATTAACAAAAGTCGAACTCTTAATCCAAGTTTTTATATGTCAAGGTGAAACTTGGGACTAAATTTTGTGAGATAAGTCTACGCCCGACGCCTTCCTCTCATTTCTACCATAATGTCTTAATGTGATATTTCTGTGTGTATTGTACACAACGATACAATGTCCATAAAGACCTTAAAGTTTGAGCATTATTTTATACACGTATGTGTATTATGAGTTAAAGAACACGACGTAATGAATCATAATATCTCCTTAGACACGTATATGGGCCAGACATTCGCAATATCAGTGTGCAAAGTATAGTCCATAGTGAAACGGTGTTCATAATGAGGTTCCGGCAACTTCGTTACTCCAGGGCGTCTTTTGCATTGGGCGCTAGTTCAGATCTATCTTTTAAGCACTGCTTTGCCAAACAGTTTTTTGCAGCCACAATATGCCGTTGAGACATTACAAGTTGATATTAGCATTATGTTGAATGGTTAGAACTGGTTTCAATGCGAGTCAATTGGTTTACTAGGCTTTTCTGATGTTTGAATGGACATGATATAGCTTACAAAGCCGTCGGCTCTAACACTGGGATTCCATCATATCGTTGACCGAACATTTGTATAAGGTGCGCACAGTTTCCCGCTTGACGAGCAATTATTTCGACTCCAGCAGCTATCTACCTAGTATACATGGGTTAATTTACCGAATTTTTTAATCATTGCAGATAAACAGCGTGAGAGAGTTTCCATCCCGGCAACTTGTATTTCCATTAGATAAGTACTTCCACTTCTAGAGATGCCCGATTCAAAACATTAACAACCACGGCAAAAGGCAGCAACTTTGCCGCTGTGCATCTGCTATTAATTTGCCCGAACGGATGATATACCCGATGTATGTGGCAAACAGGAAATATCATGTCCGACAGCTGCATCGCTTTCCTATTATTATCAATTTCAGATCGCGAAGACTTGAGCTCCTGACAACGGTTGCGCCTGTGATCAAACTAAGTTTCTCTAAACGTTTGAAACTCTGGAGTAACGACTGCATTATCCGTTACCTAAACACTAGGCTGCCATCATGATATTTTACACAAACAACCCCTCTGTCAATGCTGCGTCTCAACGTCAATTTGGAAGCTGATTTTATTCTAAACAAAGACCATCAACTATTTGGTTGCAGTTGATATAACACGCATCCTGAAAGTTATTGTCACTAGCATCGTTTACAAATGCTTTTGCTAATGAGGCATGTTGCTCAGAGATGACTTCAGGTTTTGTTCCGTCGCACCATGTTGTTTTTAAAGAGGTAGCCATCCCGACAAATGCTTCGATCAATATGCATAATATCCGTTCGCATTATGAGGACGCTCGATAAATAAAGTACATTTATTGCGACCCGAGTAAATTAATTAGCACAACATATGGGCACACGTGTTTTTACTTATGCTCATTTGCAAAGAACGCATATATTAAGGAGTACCAAGCTAGAATGCAAGGCGACCCGTGTACCGAAACGCATGGATTATTAGGACATTGCTTATAGCAATCAGGCTACGGAGCAGTCGTGATATGTGGTTAGTTAACCTGCGGAAACGACAGTGTTAAGATATGCCACAATTAACTTTCCTGAAGTCATATCTTTGTGGATCAATTGTGCGGTTAAAGCATCCTGATTGAGATCACCGAACCATGGCATAGCAACTAGTAGCGTAACCCAAAAGAGATTGCGAAATGGAACCCTCGTGTTCTAACAAATATCGGCAGCACTTATCAATCAGAGTCGATATGAACATACAAATGGATGCCGATGACGCAACAACGTTGCAACAACCGAGGAGTAATCAGCGCTATGACCATGCTATCACACAAATACATTGTTAATTTTAGGTTCTACTTTATAAATCTGTATATATGGAGTTAGCCCTGCGATACGGATGACTGAGTCGTTCCAATTTACGTACTAAGCAAAGTCACATGTGGGGTGCTTAGGTGGGCTATGTCAATGCCTCAAACATCATCAAGAATTAAGCTAAGATCGCCACGAAACAAACTGAAATGCATTGATACAAAACGAAAGAACAATTTCAACAGTACTTTCGGTGTAATTGTTTCCTGCTGCCTTTCTGAACGTATTCCATCGCCGTTGGAGGATAAATATAACCTGAGTCAATCACCTGACTGCACATTGCATGATAATGGCCGATGCTAACACTTTATATTGATTTGTTATTTGGTTACTTATACCCTATTCCCATCAGCGGAGTAAGCTTTTGTGAGGGCTGTATAGAACGCGCCACAGTTACGCCCTACACACATTAGTGTGATCAATATGTTGCTTACTTAAGCTATATGATGTTTGTTAAGTAGCTGATATAATTTGGATGACATAAGATTACCATCTACCGCATGCTGCTATTTACCTGGTGATTGCAGCCTCTCTATCGCGCATCAGAGGCATCATATGGTAAAGTCGATGCGTAATCAATATATGATTTTCATGGAAATCAGCTGCAGAACGAATCGGGTTACACGGTGCGGTGCTTATGAGCTCTCGAAAGCACAATGAATTGGCTTGATTTTCAGACAAATAATAGTTTTATTGCATCAACAAAACCTGGATATCAGCCATATATTACGACCCAATCCGAACTTGCTAGCAATATGCTATGAATCTCGCTATTCTAATCTCTGCCGTTGCTTGGAAGGCTTTGGGCAGCTCGCATTCACTTGATTCTGGCTCAGTTATGATTCATAATGCACAGTGTAAATACGAACGATGCTGCTTCTATCGTATGCACTTGGGTCTGGCAAGTTACTGCTTTAACCTTACATGACAATCACAATATAGTCAGCAGTTAAATTTGACATTTAATCCTAATTGCGGCGTCAAATCAGAAGTTGATGTTTGTTATGGCAGAGTTTATGCAACACACTCGCATGTCCAACAAATTATTAATACTTACAAAATTGTGCGTGGTGCAGTATGTAGTGGCAGGGCAATTTGTAAATTGATAAAAAAGAATCTGTGAAATGGATTTCCTACTGAACACTCGAAACTGGTGGGTAGACTGGGCAAGTGGCGGTGGCAATTTGTTGTAAAGGTATGTACATATCGGGTAATCGCAATATGATGCATTCTAGCGATGTAAATATCTGTTTCAGAATTGAAGATTTCCTAAGTTGATACAATACGATAAGTATATAAGTATACCTATAGCATAGTCGCTCATTCACCCCTTCCTCTCTTTCTCTCCTTCACTCTCTGAATCACTCACTCTATCTCTCTATCTCTCTTTATCCTCTCTCTCTCACTCTCAAACGCACGTTTTGCTTGCGTTTGGGTCCCAATAATGCCACATGAGACGCGTTCCTTGGAAAGAACATTATCAAATTCAGCCAATAACTCTTACATTGCCAGTAAATCGCTCTGCCTGTTTATCTTTCACTTTGTAGTCGCCATAAATGTTATATAATGGCACTATCGAGAAGAACCGTTCCGTTTAGTCGGAACATTAATAATTGGTATACACGATGTAGATGCATTGAATCTTCTTACGCTTACGAATTTGAAACATGGAAACTGACACGGACGCCAATGAATATCTGTCAAATGAACATATCAGGTTGCTACACGGAACAATGACTATTATACTAAAGCAGTGTGATGTGATTGTTGTGATTCTGGCAAATAAAGTATATATGCTGTAATTAGTCAACTGATAAAGAGTTTGTAGCAAGGTGTTGGGAAAGTGGAGATGCTGTTTAAAATGTAGCAATATAACGCCCACTCGCTTGGTTCACGTATCGCCTTAAGTCATCCATGCAACAAACATGCGTTACAAGGCTATTGCAACAGCTCATGTGCTCTGCCAATTTGCAAATGAATAATTCATAAGGCGAGCGACACCAAGCGGTTCATTTTGTCACTTCACGTTTCGTCCTATAGAGCACTCTGTTCCAGCGGCCATTCACCTTACTCCTTGTTTTGTCACGCCTTTGTTTTGTATACGTGTCTACTTTAACACTAATTATGATGGTCAAAGAGATTGTTCATTCATATGATGATAATAATTAATATTGGCTTGATATCATTTGTATTTTAAGCAAAGTGGTTCATTTGATGGAACCAGTTATTTCAACTTACTCACCAGTCACAGGTGTTGTGTTTTTTAATATGCAATTGCTCAAAAAATATCCCACACAAATGATATGTGACTAACAACGTTAAACCAGTACTACCTTGTTGCATCAGAAAGGCACAAACGAAAACCAGCATGTCCATCTTTGGCAACGTTAAGCCTCCTAGCAATTGACCAGTCTAGCTTTTCGTCTGCTCTATATTAAATGATCTGTATATAAAGATGAAGGTGAGCAATGGACTCACTCGAATTGTTTCGTTGACCTTTTTACTGCCATTTCCGGGTTAAATACATTCTACCACTATATTAATGTCTTCATAGCTACTATCGAAGGGCTCAACTATTATTTCAACACATCTGATAATTGGAAATCCAGTATAAAAGAACGGGAGAAGTTCCGTATAAGATGAAAAACCTACGATTTCATTAAAGCACGATTCGGGTGTATTTTTTCTTTACAATATCAGGTCAGAAGCACAACTAACATCGAAACATCGGCCTTGCAAAATTAACATGATTAGAACAATATACGGGCAACATTAGTGTAGGTTTGTAACTGTGCCGGACGGTTATATTTTGCCCTGATGAAAACGAATGATGCACGTTTAAAGTACAGCATGTTAAGTTTTCATGAGCTGTTTTTTACACTGATAATGAAACCATACTGATATTATAGCTGTTGCTCAATGACCATTGCAACGAATTATCTGTCAATCTATGATGGTTTCGTTAATGTCGTCAATATTCAAATACTTTGTTGTTTGGCATGAACCAATATTTTTGCTGATATGAACGCTGAAAACTCCTGCGCAAGGGGAGCAAAGTCTTTAATCATTAACCTCCGAGCAACTGTCAGTAGAAGGAACGGACACTTCATGACAGTCAGCTACGCATGCCTCAGTCACTAATGCATTCTGCAACAAAAAAAAACATTCAGCTTCATTCATGTCAGTTTTTACTAGGACCAGTTCCCATGAGTCAAATTGTTACTTTGTAGTTTTATAATATGTGCTAATTATTTGTAAAGTGTATGAACCATGCCTTCCAGGTCATTTGCTGTGCTGATATAAACGAAACTGGGGAAAGACTCCAATGAAGTCGAAATCAACTTCAACTATTTTTCTATCATATCATATAATGGGAGAGCAATAGCGATGCTTCTTAATCTTCCCCGGACGTTATGTCGCACGAAGACAGGTTAACCATCATAAAAATTATGGTAATTGGTGTAGCCGAGCCCTATACTTTATGTATTACGTAGGACAGTCAGAAGGATCCCAGATGCTATTTTTATGAAAGATATCCACGGATGACTAGCCTCACAAAACAGATCCCTGAATACCTTATCAGTCATGTCAGTAAAAAAGCATCTCTGCAACAAAAAACATATCATGATGGACATAAAATAACGCTCATATCAAACAAAATACCTCGCGAATACTTCAACCACCACCCAGGTTTCCATTAACCAACAATTTAATCTCTAAAATCGTCACGGCAGCATATTGGGCCTTATACAAATGTAAGCCATTGGTCTTGATCGAGTTTTGTGACCGGTTTCACGTCAACGCATTGATGCCTTTTACTGGATCTTCTGCTGCCAAGGCCATGTACGCATTGTCACAATGCAACGCATCCACATTATCAACGCACCATGTGCCAGGGGTCAATGGAAAAGCCACAACATCAACTTTCCGTTTTCCCAAATTATTTAATCGCAATAATGTTGACGGCGATGCAGTTAAAACGTTGTTATAATAACCAAAGAGCAACCCAAGAATCAGCGTTATGGCTATGATATCAAGTAATAAGCGATGGCATGGTCAAAATCAATTCGACTCTATTATTCGGATTATGTGGAATTTACCCTGCAGTACGAAGTACTGGGTGGTTCTATAGTAATAGGAGAGTCATATGAGGTACCCAGGCCATGGTCAATGCATAACAAATCATTTGAATAAATGTAGCTGCATTCAATTGATATGCAACAATCGAACTATATCCACAAAAATCTCATCGCACTCATTTGTAGTTGCCATTCTGACATATATTAACTATGACCTGAGTCATTCATTTGACTGTGTGGTGCGCTACTTTTCTAAAACACTTGTCCATAACAAAATACCGGCAATTACCACTGTTACCATTGATCGCCTTGATTAAATTCCCTTTTAGTCATTAACTGACAGTCGCAAAAACGTAAGTGGTGCTTGCTGGCTGTGCAGACACCTGTTGTAGACTGAGTAAAGCTGATAAATCCCAACATTGGAGCGTGAATGATTATTGCCTGTATTGATATGGGTACAAACAACTCAGTAACCCACCGGACTATTATGGATCACCTAGCAACTGCAAACCAAGAGTGCACTACTTTGCATAGCTGCGTCAGTTCCCATGTTCCCCGCGTTTTATACTGGTACTCAATACTACATATCCATGTGTGGTGAACGTAATATCGCTTGTGCATTAATGATAGTGACACAACTAAGGTAAATCCACTGCTCCATTACTTTGTTATTACTCTTGGTATCAAGAAGTGGTGTTTGTCCTTCAGGTGAAAAAACCACCCATGCGGTATTACGCTGCAACATTGACTTGAGATGCTAAATGCGGCCATAGAGATCAATATACTTTGGTTAATTCAGCTATATGATGTTTGTTAAGTAGCTGTTATAATTTGGATTACATAAGTATCAATAATATCACCATCTGAATCAATTGCAAGCTGCTGTTTACCCGGTGATTACAGCTTCAATATCTTTACCGCGCATCACAGGCACACCAACATATGCCGATAAGTCGATGTGGCCTCATAATAGCATAGATTGATAAACAATTTTCTCGTGAATCAACAATAGAAGAATCGGATTACCTAGTGCAGCGCTCGTGGTCACCCGACAGAACAATTAATTTCCTGATTGTCAGACAAATAAAAGCTTTTTTGCATCGACAAAACCGTGATATCATCCAGATGTAGCGACCCAAAGCCAATTAGGTAGCAATCTGCTATCAATCTCTTATGGCAATATATTTGATCAGCCGATGGTCACTATTAAAATATCAAAGTGAACTGCTATATCCACACAACAGCATTAAATATAAAGAATCCGCATACATAGCTAAACGCAGCATCATTTTAATATTATGGTCTCAAGAGGGCTATATTATCAATTTTCAATGCACAATGCAATCTACTCTGGACTGCGTCTGGTAATACAAATGACAATGCCAGGATTGCTTTGATTAAGAATTTTATGTCACTGCCTAGGTAGGAACCTGTTAGTAACACTTAGAGCGTTGAACACAAACTCATCCTCGATGCGTTCTCACTATAATTCAACACATTCACCGCGGAAACCTACTCACCTTGAATATTCCCATAGAAGATGTGCCTATAGGCGGTTTCAATTAAGGGCATTGGCTTATTCTGAGGGTTACTCCGTATTCTATATGATGTGCAAGGTGCACAAATATCATTGTGTATGTAAGATTTTTTCACTAACTGATGTTATCTCTATTTCTATTTCTTATTACAGACATCGCATGCTATTGTACCAAAATTCCCGAGACAGTTAAGAGGTGTAACTGCTTTTGCATGCTATGTGACGGGGGCCGCTTTATGCAACAAACTGTGTAAGTACCCTTGTCAAAACCAATGTCGGAAACTGTGGTACATATTAGGATGGCGACATGTGACGACCGGTGTTATCGACAGAGACATGCGCGAATAGACTTGCAAGCAAACAAGTTTATCAACATATTATTAGCTGTACTGCATCATTAGTTGTGACAATGTTGGAACTAATGCACCTTTTTATGGATCCGTATGAAACATCGAAGGGCTTCCTGTTTTCTTTCAGTTATAAAATATTTGCGTAATTTATATTTGTTATATGCCTCATTATAATGAGTTTAACTTGCTCTTCCGTTTCTGTTTACAATATCACAATTCGCCTCATATAACGAGCGTATCACAAAATCAATTTCTCCTTTTGATATTTATGCACGCGAAAATAAGCCAGAGCATCAAAGGTTCGATACATAAAACTTGGCGTCAAGATTTATCGGTATATGCACACATATCGCAAGCCTGCTTACAGGCATAACGTGATACGAAAAGAGCGTCCCGCATATCATTCATACCTTAATCCGATTGTTATTTGAATAGAGCATTTAATATGAGAAGGCAATTGTGCAATTTGAATGGCCAAACCAACGCTATTATATTCAAGAATGGAAACCTATTCAAAGACCTACGTATTTGATATCGTATCAAATTGGTCGATGCAGTCAGCAAGAAGAAACCTTCTTCCGGGAGGGGGGGGATATTAACCCGAGTAATAGAACACACACATGTGCCCAACCAGAGCCAATGCTAACCCAGCCAATAGGACAATACAGGTGAAAACATGGTCTGAGGTGGGGAGAGAAGCAGTGGTGTAGGCTAGAATAAAATTGAAATGCTGCACATGCGACATTCTTTGAATATATGATGTCAATCAAAATAGCCAGCCGACAGGACTCTCTGAGGTAACGATTGGGATGGCGCCATGTAACAGATAAATCGTCGACAAAATAATCTAATCGATGCGGGTATTGTATAGCGAGCGCTTTAAGCCATGTTATATGCAACCATCGCCTCACTCAGTGGCATTGTTATAGTCAGTGTTCTGCTACTATCGCGTCGTCCCATTGTGTTTTGAAGTAGCAATCAATCGATCCAGCTTAAATGGCTGAAGGCAAAAAACTATCGTGCTAAGTTAGTCCGTATATATATATATATATATATATATATATATATATATATATATATATATATATATATATATATATATATATAGATATATATATATATATATATATATATATATATATATATATGTATATATATAGAAAGATATATATATATAAATATGTATACATATGTCTCTCTATGTAAATATATATATCTCCATATACATATACATATATAAATAGATCTATAGATATTATAGATATCTCTCCCTATCTCTATCTCTCTCTCTATATATATCTAAATCTCTGTATATATATGTCCCTATATATATATATGTAAATCTCTTTAAATCTCTATATATATATAAATCTCTATATACATGTATATAAATATATATATATATATATATATATCATATATATCTCTCTATATATATATAAATACGCGTCCCTTTTTATATGTACATATATATGTATATACATATATATATATATATGTACATGAGATCTATCACACACACACACACATGCCCGTGGGCAAGCACGCACTTGCTCTCTCTCTCTATCTCTCTCTCTCTCTCTCTTTCACTTGCTCTTGCCCTCTCTCTCTCTCTCTCTCTCTATCTATCTATCACTTTCTCCGTCTCTCTCTCTTTTTTCGTTCTCTCTCTCTCACTCTCTCTCTCTCTCTGTCCCTCTCTTTCTCTCTCTATCCCTTTCGACCTCCCTCCCTCCCTCTCGCTCTCTCTCTCTCTCCCTCTCTCTCTCTCTATCTCTCTCTTTCTCAATCGGTAAAGCATCGCTGAGGATACTATGAAGTGCCCGATGCATTATAACTCCAATATTAATCATGTGTTATTGACAGTCTAATTTAAGAAGCTATCACATCGCCACCTCCCTTCAATGTCGATGCCCTTTTGTCGATTAAAACTTAAAACATTAATGCAAATAGAGCCTGAATTGAATAGATTTTATGTTGATGAAGCGTGAGGGCGATGTGGTAAATACCTACTGCACTTCCAAATTGCATCCTAATTGCCGGCGATTTCATCAATATTTCCATAAAACCGATAATATGAATGAGTTTCTGCTGTCATAGAGATGGGTAGGCTATGAATTGTGTGAATATTTCCAAATACACTGGAATAAATTTGGCATCATGTGGAAAGAAAAATGCTCTCCGTTATAATATGAAATCGATTTTGTCCATTTAAACTATGTAATTGCCTCTTTCATGTCAAAATCCAATCAGTGGTAAACCCCTTGGTTAATGAAGTGTGTTAGTCTGCACTGACACTGAATAACAGTCATGCACGATTATAAGTATTATGGCCCGCCAATTCAAGATGATGCAAACCTCTTGACATGCGATATGTTACGGACGGCAACTACAGCCAAAGACAATGTGATTTGTTTCTGCGAGACAAAACGCCCTGCAATTGATCATGCATCTTAACAGTAGGGCCATTTCCTCTACATAAGTGCTGATGGAACAATGACATGAACTGTTAGGAGGAGTCACAGCTCCGATGTCAAAGATACTCTCATTGGAATAGTAAACTCAACAAAGCCATGACGAATAGCCCTGATATTAATAAATTACGCACAAGGAAGCACTTTTTACACTCTCTGTAACGTGCAGAAACAATACAATACATTTCCGTAATTACCAGGGTTTTATTAGAATATAAGTCATGCATATAGCAACACTATGAAGTGTGCAACAGGGTTGTTTTCCTGTTTACTTTGAACAAATGAGCCGAGTGTTTTTACTGAAGCAGCAATATATTTCATCGTGGGTGCATATGGTTATAAAGTGAGGCTGTAATGGGCTATACAGTCGCAATTATGTAACAAAGTATATTCAATGAAAGTTAGCAGCTCAGATTATGCAAATGGTGTCCGTTTACCTACACTCTTATTGGCGCTTGACGAGTGTTATAAATATCTGTTGAAAGACAAATACATTTAATGATAAGACAAATTCATTTAATTATTTGCGATTTTGAAGTTGTGCTCATGCTCACTCGAGTAATATCAAGTCAAATATGATGCTTACCACAAAGAACGTCGCATAATTATCTTATACAATCACGCAATGTCGCCCTATATAATTTAACTGTAATATTATATATCATATCATTGACCAGTATATTTATTGTTTGCCATCAGATGATTTTCTCAAAATAAACTTATCGTCTATGATCACAAGTATTTGGCTGTGAATCGGTGGCACAATATTGTGATTAAGGAGATTCTTGCTGCTCCTGCAGGATGTGAGCGGCGGGATTATGCTAGGAATGATAGCAATACTTACTCTCTATCCGTTGATATGACCTTAAATAGAGCAATGTCAAACATGATATTCGTTTCCGTTTATCGCAGCATCTGAACGTGGGTCATCATTTATTTAAGTGGTCTGAGCACGTGGCATAGTCGCCGCCGATCGTATTTCCTGATCTATTGGGTTGATGCCAAATGTAATATCTAGACAACGAATTACATAACGCTAATAGGTGAATGATCGTTGCTTTATCATTTTGGCAGTAATAATAACTTGATTCGCCGGCATTAAGGCAGTCAGTATATTGCCGACATTTGTTTACTATCTTATTTTTGCAATCTTTTTAGGCACATTTTATTCATGAGCAACGCAAAAAAGCAAAACACAGACGACGAGTGTATTATGTCAATACGTTACTGACTAGCATTTGTGATTTACACAGTATCAATTAGGCTCTGCTTCTGTTATGGTAAGTAATGAAACATGGCAAATATTTAGGTAAATGAGAAAAACCGTATGGCGTCTGTAGATCTCGATAATTACGCTCTAAGCAGTCCCCGTTCTGCGAACTGTCTATTGTGAAAATGCCCGGCGTGGTAGCTATAGACCTAGACATTTTGTTATTCCGATTCGTGTAGTGGATACCAACTTTGCGGTACAAATGTACATTCAAACTAGTATAATGTAACAACGTAATTAACGATCGAACCCATGGAATAGTATCATGTTCAAGTGAATCTTTCTCAAAATCCATGCGTTGTATTGGAATTTGTGTTACAGATTTGGGTTGTAATGCACAAAGCTATTGTATAGGTTATTATTCAACATGTAACGAATCCCAAGAGGCCCTTTATGGCTATATTACCACAAACGTTCCAACATGGCTATAACCGATATTGTTGACATGTCATGGAAAGAACTGGACAAACTGCACAAGAGCGGTGCCTGCAGCAAACTGACACATTTAATGCTAAGCAATATTACTAGCAATTCACATGAACAAACATTCTAAAAGTCATTGCTGATTTGACTATGGCGATAGACCATGTTAATGTGATGCATTAGGGCTTGCGACCTTTCGTGTGTTTTTCTTTATTGGGCGTCTAAAGTCAAAAATAATCGCCCGATTAGTGGGATAGTTCTTTTAATGTGAGCGGAAGCACTAATTAAACAATTGAATTATCGCTTCGGAACTTGCATCAACCATATTGCATCTTCACTGAAAAAGAATTTTGCTTTTCACATGGTCGACTTCAGTCGTATTTCATGAACACCTACTCCAGCCTGCTCAGCAAGAAACACAAACAGCGTGGATATGGGGAATTAACCATATACCGGGGTCGCACGGCTTTGTTTTATCAGAGACATTGATATGTCAATTACAGTCAGTATCATTCCTCCAAATGTCCGAAGCTTTTCGTTCTGTCGGCCATAATATATAATATGCAAACAATGGAAGAAACCAATCGGTAAACCGTTATCCGAAATATGTTTGACACCTAGCCTGTATAAGCGTCTGGTATAAATCAATGAAGCTACGGACGGCACCATATAACACAGACAAAAGGGTTTGAA
The DNA here is from genome assembly GCA_034190875.2 of Urechis unicinctus. Taxonomy (NCBI): domain Eukaryota; kingdom Metazoa; phylum Annelida; class Polychaeta; order Xenopneusta; family Urechidae; genus Urechis; species Urechis unicinctus. Next base: position 7,186,598 of record CM067354.1, read on the forward strand.
GCCATAAACACGATCCCATCAACCCCCAGTTTATGCCATCGGTTTGGAAAAACTTTTGTGGAGTTGAATCGATAGCTTTAATGGCGGCTTGATTGCTGTATTAAACCACTATTGTAAATCCGTCTAAAAAGATCCATATTAAGCCGAGAATCAGTATCATGCAGCCTTATGTAGGCTGATCGTCAGTCTGGTCGATGCTTGGTTAAAATCATTTCGTATATCTTGAATATAATAAATTCATTTGCGAGCACGTCCTGCTCAGATGCATAATACGTAGATTTACGATGGCGATTGCTGGCATGATTACTGTGTTGATTGTTGACACTGTTTTGGCAAAACTAAACATTCATGCACCTTCGAATTTGACTGAACATACAACCTGATAAAACGGTAACGCAGCCCTTATTAAATGATAAATGACAGCTACACATTCGTCTGTCACGATTGTGGCACCCACGTTCTGCACCATGTACATAACGGACCCAAGAGAATTATATGTGCCGTCGAGACTTCATGTAGATTTTTCCTCTGCCATGTTACTACTATTACAGGGCATTTCCACTTAACGATAGTTTCAAACAGGTATCAATATTTTGAAGCAATATTCCATCCTTGCACCATGTTTGTCAGCGCTGACAGGTGAGCTTAGTGTTGAAGCTGTAATCTGATGGTGGTTTTAATGCATAATAAAACACCTGTCTAAAATCTATCCAAGTAAGCTTTATCCAGACAGCATTGCCGCATCCGCATTTTTTATAGTTTCATGTTCCTGTGTGCATTCTACTAAGATGCATTATACACAGCGATTGCATTGACAATTGGTCGCATAATTTGGGTGCAATTGAGTATTGCTTTGGTATATGATAATATGACCGCGCAGTTCGAAATGTGCATTCTTTGCATCAAGCTCTATGGTTTGTGCAGCCGTATTGCTGTGAAATCAACGACACTGTGTATAATTATTTCAAAGCAGTTGATTCAGGTTAAGAGCAACAGTTATGTTTGGTGAGCCCACCCGTGGCTTTACTCGGACATATTGCGTTAAGTATGAGTTCATCAAAGATGCATCTTACACATGTTATTCCGAGGTAATGATATTTCTGAAAGGTGTTATGCAGGGTAAAACGAAGTTGCAGTTACAGTATATTCCCTTATTAGCGCCCCCGGGGGCGTTACATTTCGGAAAGGGGGGGCATTTAGAAAGCGTCAAATATCGATAAAATTTACTTCATGTTTAACTCTTATATACCAAAACAAACAATAGTCACATCATGTCCATGTCTTTTATGCGTAAAAACAACACGTACGGAGCAAACTCCATCTCCCTAAACATCGCATACGTCTATTAGAACAAGTACGGCAATCGATGCTTGAAATATGACACACGAGAATATCATGATTTTCCTGCATCCAGTGAATGTTTGAGAATATAAAAGGATGAATTAGTAAATTTACGGTAAGTCATGATTTTATGTTTCTTTTAAACGGAAGGGGGGCGTTAATTAGGGGAGGGGCGTTAATTAGGGAATATACGGTATATCAATATTAGTAACAGGTCTATTCTGTGTCTTTACAGCTACCTCTGTGAGGCTATGGTGATATCGTACAATATCAAAGAACGTCACATTATTTACAGCATCACGTTAAACATATATTGAGCAAAAAGTCCACGTCAGCAGTCAAAATAACATTACACTTCCCACGTGACCAATCGCAATAAGTCTGCTGACCATGCTACGTTAGTCATTATCACGTGCGTGTCACAGCAAATGACCAGCGCAATATCAGAGGTAGTGGTTAAACTCACAGCCCCAATATATTGTTAATGTATGGACTGAATGAATAACGACCGTAGCTAAGTAACGACTGTGGCTAAGTAACGACGGTGGCTAAATAACGACAGTGACTGGCTACCTTTCATTAGCGAAATGACCCATCATCATGGATTTTACAGAAAAACCCAGTAAATTTATTGATCCTCTGGTAGCGGTTAAGAGAGTTATCCGTTGAAATATAATTCAAGAGGGTTAGGCGTTGAGATGTTCCCCCGGGCGATAAATAGATACGTTGAAAAGTTATCCATGAAGATTGACCATAACTACTACCAACCACTGTACGCCTAATGATATTGTAAGCATACATTGACTTTCTAAGCTTCTGATCGTCGAAATGTTCTTTGTTGTTGAATAATCACTGCGAATTAAATATACGATGTATTAAACCGTACAAGGACAATGCTGACATAAACTCTGCTTGGACGAAACGTGTACAGTGGCAAGATAGAACAGAATGTTAGATGGGTCATCTCATCAACTGCGTGTCTGTCGTCAGTTGATTTGCATTAATAAATTCGTTAAGATCAGCCGATTTATCCCACTGATAAACATAATCTCCCGTATCCTGGACTGTCCACACGACCGGCACAACAAACACAGCGGAGGCACCCCGGGCGCACGATAGCTTATATCATATGGGCAACAAAAGAGTTCCCCCTAACACATCCCAAGGCAACTTGCAACAGCGAGAGTTAAAAGTTTGTGTAATATGACTGTCCCGGGGATTACAAATATGTCTTCTTCTGTGGATCTACTTGGTATCTCGCATTTGAATGTTTGGAACCGTAAAGCAGATTGATGTTAGGCTTTATGTTGCCTGACTGCGGCATTCTGAAACCCCCCTAACAACACCTGGAGATGTGTATGAGTCAATGGCCTTAAGGTCCGTACAATTTCTGTTAAGTTCCAAAGTTCGAACGTATCCAGTCCAAAAGTGCAAAGAAGATAAAATATGCCTGATATGAAAACTTGGGATCAACATCTCTATGGCCATGTGAAACGATTGTGGTGCTCTTAAACATTTATCTTTGCACTCTGAAATATTGATACAAAAATACCCACTGGGTAAATACAAAGTCCGTGAATGGCGATCAAGAGGAATAAATATGACCACAAAGTCTGTCCGAGAAAGGATCGCAATTGAGTATGTGATTGAACGAGAAAACCCGCCCATAACCCGTCTGTAGTCGGTATCTATATCTTACTCCTTTCATGCATGCGGTTTTACCATTATAAGAGTGAGTTGGTTCCGCCGGTTTACAACATGAAGGGCCGATATTTACAAAATACGGAATTCTTATCTACACCTTAAGAAACGGTTGGGTTTACACCATTAATACCTGGACTCAGCCGCCTGTATTTGTTTCATTGGGAGTGAAAAATTCCGTAAGACATGAATTAGAATATGACTCTCGGCAAGGATCATTACTTACCCTGTTCATAGAAGCGTCGTGTAAATTTATCCATAGGAGCACATGTGCATACCGGACATCATATAGTGGTTGAGGTGGTCATGATGCGGTGAGTCTGGGATGATAAGGAGCAAGCACTAATCAAACGATTAACACAGTTCAATATACTATCTTGTAGCTGACACTAGTTATATAACATCTAAATACTTTGTCCATTGTGCAATCAATGTGTCGGGATGATATATGTATTAACTGCGTCATATCTGCGTCTTATATATACCTATTCTAATGATACCTTGCCTATCCAATCAATATATCCCACAGGTTACATTCGACGGAATGTCAATTTGACACCATCTGTATGGATACGGAACGAGCTCTGAATTTTTAAAGCACCATACACATCTAACACAAGTTCCTAACAAGCTTACCCAGGGTTTAGTACGCCTGAAACATCCATCACAAAACACGGGGAATAAGGTTTTCATTCATTGTCAACATTTCATAACAACGTGAACCGTGAAATGGCAGTTTTTCATATGAACCAATGTTAGATTAAAATTTCCCCCGAAATTATTGGAAGAGTTGAAGGATTAATGTTCTATTGAACCCTGTATTTCTGCGTAAGAGATACCTAGTAAGGCATCGTTTCCGTTTCTAGCTGAGGAGTGGCTTCAATTATATTGGGCTCATTAAATGAACAGAATTCATGATTATGAACAAAATTCATGATTATGCCTACCAGAGACTTTTGCTTCGATTTTAAGTTATTTGTGTTGAAATGTGTCCATGTAATCAATGATCAATCCCCTTCCTTATACAGCAGGCTTTATGTGCTATTGTTATAGATAACTTGTTTGTATATGTAGGTGTCTAAGAGTTTGTGCACATCGTTATGGGCATATACTTGGCCATATAGATGTAAGTAGTTAGGTGCCAATATTGTTTAATAGTTCGGTGCAATTATGAAGTGGTCCACTATTGTCTTGATTCTGAGCATTCATAAGACTGCAAAGGCACTCAGTCGATTTTTAGCCGATATGTGACTCACTGTGGAGGTCATTAATGTTCAGCATTCTGAATTAATTACCACCAATACATCATTTATGCCGGCGCTGACTTATATGTCTTGGAACAGGTCACTCGAATATGAAAGTAGAACGCTTAGTACATATATGAATATATATATATATAAATATAAATAGATATATGTATATAGATCATAGTATATATATATATATATTGATATATATATTAAATTTGCAAATAATATATAAATATATATATATATATATATATATACATATATAAATATACGAACATATGTACATATATATGAGTTTTATGTGCACATCGTTATGGGCACATTCATAAATAGTTCGGTTACCCGACCAATAACATTAATGTTATTCTGAATTAATTACCACCATACATCATTTATGCCGGCGCTGACTTATATGTCTTGGAACAGGTCACTAAAGTAGAACGCTTAGTACATATATGAATATATATATATATAAATGTAAATAGATATATATATAGATATATATATTATATTGATATATATATATATTAATTTGCTTAAATATATATATGTATAGATAGTATATATACATATATAAATATAACCATGTATATTATATGTATATTTAAATATATATATATGTTCGGTACAATATATATATATATATATATATATATATATATATCCATACATATATATATTCTGATGCTATACGTCAGTTATAAGTTGTAAGTTATATTGAAGCTGAAATATGTATATATATATATATATATATACATCCTCGTCTTATTGCAATAACACCTCCGCAGGGAAAATTTTGCAAGGTAAAACGCTGATTTAAGCAACAGCTTTGATTAAACTGGTTAGTTAGAAAGCATTACTTTTCACTATCCATTTATTTCATTTTCGGCGTTTTATAATTGAGCTAATCTGAGTTTACACCCCTACCGAAATCATGGTGGTCATTATAAGTGCTTTCAATAAAGCAAAAATGCGGTTACATTTACCACAAATTGTCCTGTTTTTTTTGCAAGCATGTTCGAATTAACTCATCAGGAATATAAAGACCAACACCTGACCTGCCGTATTGGATGTCAAATTCGTACAAATATAAGTTCTGAGAGAACATGCACCTTTATTTGCACAAAGATGCGCCATCATATATGTCATATATGCAGCGCTGTCAGGACGATGCTGTTGATTTGGCAAACACAACGATGGATAGATTATTTATTGTTTAACGCCATCATGAATCAGAGGCTTAGCCTTAATGCCCTTGACGGTAACAATATTGTTCCTTAGCTAGCGGGACTGCAGATATATTGCTTGTTATTCCTCAACACAGACTTGATATTGGTAGACGGCAGTCAACTTTATAGAATTCTATTTTCGTTGACGGATAAATAGTCACCATTAAGCTGTAATAAAATACATTGTATGGTATGAAGTACGAGGACAATAGCAAGCGGTGTATGTAGGCTATTGTACCAGTCAGTTTCTGTGTTGGTTTATCGCGATCGTGTCCAACCATCTATCATGTTTTAGGAGAATATGTGACTGATACCTGCTTTAACGTGACGTGGTGATAGATGGTCTATTTGTGTATTTATTAATTTTCGTTAAAATCTGAGGGGGTATATAGAGAAGAATGAAGGGCACAACTAATCTGCGCGATATCAGATGACCGATATCTATGAACGACAGTACACAGTGCCAGAGTATTTAAATAAACAATATGTTCAACCTAATTAAATGGAAATGTGTGTAATAATATCATCGTGGTGTTTGCTACCAAACTGCACGACTGATATAGCGAATAATCACTAAACGATAATTCTGGTACGCTTATTGATATTCGACTTTTTAACACATAACACCGGAGGCCCCCTGATCATCGCCACCACATGCAGACGCTATATATCACAACTTTTATGTTTCCTCAACAGAGAAAATGTAGATATACCAAGGCTCGTTCTAGTCTGGGAAATTAATTCGCAGCCTGTTGTATTGTATGTTTTCATTTAAGTGGCCAACTGTTACTTATATTAACGTGTCTGGTGAAAACGGGCATCGTGAAATATACGAGTTATCGATATAAATAAATACGTTGTCTATACTAATAGATAAATACATATATATGTATATATATATATATATATATATATATATATAAATATATATATATATATATATATATATATATATATATATATATATATATACAAAAAATAAGTGACATTTAATGCTCTGTTTATTTACACGGAAGCAAACACTGGACACGATTAAGTTCCATTGTCTCTCTATCGTCTCTCATCGACCATGGCTACTTGATGAAGTGCTAAGGTATGGGAAGTATTATCCAGTACTCACGCAGCACCGATGATGATTCCATATTCGCAAAAGCAACATATTCAAGGCTGATTGCAGCTGCCTAATCAGCTTTCTATTTTTCTATTTTATCAATACTGATGTCAATGTTTTATCGTCATTTCACAAGCCGAACAGGAAAACCTAAATGAACTATCCATTATATATATTTACCGACAATGCGTAAATGTAATGTACACTACGCTTTTTCAGTCATGAATTCGCTTTTGACGTGAGATTGACCTTTGCTACCACTATACTTAATAGGCAGCAAAATCAGGCATCAGCATTCTAAAGCCGTGAACAACGTCCTCTAGTGATCCATTTATGTCAGCGCTGACGGGGCACTATTAACCACTTTAGAATCAAGGGCTTGATGACGGTTTTATTGATCTAGAACGCAACTGTCGTAAATCAGTAAAACGAAATGCCAGCTTAAGCTAGGAATCCATTTAAGCAGCTATATATAGGATTGTCTCCGGATTAAACGAACATGTTGTGAATAATTTCGAATATTTGAAATATAACTAGTTCATGGGCGAACACGTCGGTTTAAGATGCACGCTGCGTAACGTGTGCAGCGGTCACTTACAACATGGTTGTGGTGTAGACTGAGTTAAGACATTCATTGCGTTAGTAAAGATAACATAACGTCATCATTCCAAATGCGAACTCAGGGATTTAAAACAACGATATCCTGGCCACTAATTGCTGGTAAAAGTGGCTTGGCCTGTTGGAATTAGCTAAGCTCTTTGTCCGTGTGGTCCGCTGTAAATTTGTAAATGAACTGACAACCTGGTCAGATAGCAATGCAGCCCTTCCGGGGACCACATCAAACCAACCATATTTAAAAAGAAGCGCTGAATTCAGTTTAAGGGTTAACAAAGTGCACAAAATGACCAAATATTCAATGAGAAGAAATTCATCTTGACCTTTAAAGCCACAAAGCAGCTGTAAGGTACATCGTTGCAAGCGAGTGCTGCTTCTGAGCGCGGTAATCTATTGCCAATAGCAAACAATGACCATCAAAAAAGAATTATGTTGAACTGCACAAGCCCCATATTTAGAATATCAAGTATAGCTGCTTAAGGATATACTGAATAAGCACATTTAGCTGGAACATGTTTAATAATGCAAATCATGTTGAGAGGTATTCTTCAAACTTGTAATGCGTTTACCACATGTTTTGGTATTTATTCGTCTGTGTATTTTTCAGTCCATCCTAAATTTGATTTTGACACTTCCAACGGTACAACGAGATAAATGTAGTCAATATTGAAGCAAGTAATATATGAAGATCACGCATGTAAGTTAAAAAGCATTTCATGGTCAAGTCATCTCTGCCTGAAACCCACTGTACAACAGCCCGTCCAGGTAAGCTAGCATCGCAACCAACGGTGGAAATCTTTAGGTGGCAAATTTCCCCTAACCCAAAACCGCAATTCGATAAAAGTTGCGCATATATCAGTTCAAATAACGCTTGAAGCAAAGTAAAGTCAGAGTGATCAATGTAACAAATGAAAGCACTTGAAGTAGTGTTAAGTCATGATTTTAGGGGAGTTATTCAGCAACAATCATTTGTCTAATGAAGTTCGGATGAGCGTTTATATTCGATTATGCTAGGACTCTAAAACCTGGCAAGACGTTCGAACGAGCTTTTAATTTATATTGAAAAAGCTGATTATGCAAGCCAGCACGTCTCGTAACCCCACACATCAGAACAGTTTAAAATCCCATTGTTCCCTGGCAAAGAATAAGCACAAATGGCATTGCCTCCAGGGTTCCCATGACTGTAGCATACTGTGTAATATGTCACACAATGCAACACGTGTTTACTGATGGGTCTACGACCTATCTATCCGTTGATAAACGCTGTTGACATTGAATTTTGCCTCATACAAATTGTTAATGTAGCACAGGACTTGTATGCGTAAGCTAGCGCGCTGATTATGCCCAGATGAAGGCATGATAGTTAACGTGACTTTACGTTCATTTTGCCTCTGTTGATGGTTTTGCTGTAATAGTTAGCTACATTTACCTGCCACAGTACATCACGAACTGCAACCAAAACGCCAGGACCCTTCTCGATTTTGTTCGGTGCCTTCAATCAAACCTTGACTTTTAGAGTAAGAACATTGTGAATTAGGTTGATGTTTTTACACATGGTTGCCGACATGGCTGTTTTCGTGACGTGAATGATATGGGTGGTGTATCATGAGATATACACTGTGTATGAAAATTTAGATTGAAAAAAAGGATTAACTTCAAACGTGACAGCAACAAATGACAGGTTTCTATGGCCATCAGCAATGATGGCTGTCGATGCCATTATCGTTTAGAATATTATTACGTCAACTCGCTTTGGCATAGAACCTACATAAATAGGTGTCGTTTAGTGACAAGCAATTTCTGCAGCCACCCGGAAACAGCAACTTATACCTGTAATTTTATATTCATAGATATATGCCGTATTAACGGGAGAGGTGTATAAGCAGCCGCTAATGTCCCCGCATGTATAGTATTCTGTATATCTCAACGCATTGGAATATTTCAGTTGTTGTTTTATATTACCAATCCCATGGATGGGTAAGTCATCAAGGAGATTTATTCAATAACCACTGCATATTTTGTGTCAAATATTTATCATTCATAAAGTCCTCATACATATTAAAACGATTTGTGATCTGACGGAATATCATTTCCTACAAATGGACTGTGCTGGTGAAACATGGAAATTTTTCATCACATTTTGACTTCACATGGAATGAACTATATTTAAAAACATAGTAAACTGTTAAATGCGATGTCAGCACATCCAAAACGCTTAAGCACAGTCAAGACGCCATAGATCATATGAATAAGTAACGCTCGTAAAATACCATAGCACTTAGGTATTTTCATACGTCACACCAAGTACTGCGTATTTTGTTTAGGGTTCTTTGCATTTGTTGCTTATTAAGCGTTTGCATACAGAACTGTAAGCCTATATACCAGTGCTGATCAAAGCCATTTTGATTGGCTTTCCGTTATTTGTGTAAAGAATGTAGAAAATATTTTTCTTTATAAATAACTAAAAGAATCGCTTAGCGTTTTGACCGCTCTAAAGAGGGTGTGTTATTTTGTATAGATGAAATGTTGTACCATTTCCAGTTAAACTGTTTATTCGCTGCGAATCATGCTACTATTCAACCAAACACGTATTCTGTGCCAAACCAGTACATTCATTACATAGCCCATAGCAGCAGTATACCATTTATGAGCAATAGATATGAACTGTTGAGGCTCAGTTTTGCGTATCACAAATTCTGGATTATAAGTTTCAACAAATTAATCGAAATGGGTTGAAGAGAGTGCGTCTCATCTGAATCCTTACATGTCGAATCATTATCTTACTGCAAATCAGAGTATGGGAGCCACAATGGTGTAACATGGCAACGTACAGCTGACAGCTTATTACAATAACCATGCAAAAGAATCGCATTCACACAAAAGACTTTTTCATTTCAGTTCTAAGCATACATTTTAGTATGCCGCGCTGCTAGCGTCAAGACACTAAACTATGTTGATGGCTGGTGTTTATGATGTCTTAGCAGTAGCTTACGTCGAATTCTAGGCAGTTTGCTTAGATTTTACAACGATATAAGAATTCAGTGTCATCATTTGGGACGATTATTAAGACGAATGGATTTTGGGGTTTCTGGGTCAGTATTCAAAGAAGAAATAGGCGACACTTGCATCGGACAGCTGTGAAATGGTCATCAATGCATCTAATTTGAGCATTCGTAAGTTCCTCACTTGGGCTCTTTCAGATTTATATATCATACCCACAGGGCTTCATGAAGTGAACGGTATTAATTTTGTTAGCTTCCACTTCTTTATTATTCAAAGCATTATATATATCCCGTTTGATATATTGGTACTCATCAATGATTGTCGCGTGCTGGCTATCTTTTGACATATGACGTATCAAATCCTCAAACTTCTCCAGGTTAGTCATCATTCCATATTCAATGGTAATTGCAGCAGCACATTTGTCTGTCAGTATCACTGAACCAATGTTAACGCACCATGAACATTTAACGGACCAATCACTATCCACTCACCACCAGACGGCGCTTGGTTTGTCAAACAGCGATATACGTACCGTTGGTATGTGATCAACCTTATATAGATCGTTACCACTTTATCTCAGCAGTGAAAACATTCACCTTTATTCTGAAGACCCGGAAAATACTATATAATTGCACTCTGCCAGTGCTGTGCATTGAGCTACAGCTGCATTAAAAGCTTGATGGTGGTTTTAATGCATCATAAAAACCGCGGTCCTTATTCCATCATACGAACAGTCTGTAAAGCGCCTGTATAGGCACTTGCTGTAGATAAAAGCGCAGTGGTGAGCCGATCACACGGCGCATGCAATTTTCTATATTGTCAATATAACCTTACTATTTCGGAGTGCAACCAATCAGCGTGCGCTTTCGAGGCGTAATGGGGTACCCCGGCCGTATGTAAAAGCATATCACATCCCAAAAAGCTAATATTACGGGCGACAAAACAAGATCCTCTAACACTTCAGACAGACGCACAGCAGCGATAGGCATAGACTCGTACAATAATCTGGTAGTTGGGATCACACAAACAGTTTAGAGACTGTGTTAAGCTACTGCAGAATTCTCCCGCTTAGGATTAAGTAAACAGCAAACATTGAGATACGCCAATTTTATTGGTATCTCGCTTCGGAATGTTCACGCAGCAGTCTGATGTTACGTTTTATGTTGGCTAATATGGCTTATTCTATTCCAACTAGTAGAGGTATTTAAATATACCCACTTGGCGAATAAAAGGTCCGCTGGTGGTGATCAAAAAGGAGATATATCACCGATAAATCTGCCAAAACAAGCGATAGAAATAGAGTTTGGATTTTAGTGTAAAGAGAACACCAGGCACACGAGAGGTTTAACAATCGAAAGTCGATTACAATTCTAAAATATACCACAATGCATATAATATTTATGCTGGTAGATATATCTTGCCCATGGAAGTATGATAAATCTGTACTGTAATATTGTATGCAAGTCATAACATAAAGAGTTTTTATCATGCCATCTATATATATCTTGCAAGTTAGCGTCAGCTAGATTAACATTGACGATAGTTACCTCTGCCTCTAGTATTTGCTTCTTTTTCAGCCTAACCGCCATGAAGCAGAAGATGACCCAGGCAACGCGCATTCTGATATTACCGCTATTCTGATGACGTTCTCTTTGTCATTACACGTGAGTAAAAGGCGTGTAGTTTACAGGTTGTGGCACAGCATGCATATTTGATTAGCTTTGCGAACTATTGGTTGGTTATCATTGTTATCAGAAGGCAAATACCTCGTACTGAGTATTGACTTAACAAAACCGACACATGACCACTTCTCGGCGTTATATCAGCAGAATAATACATCTCAATGATATCACTAAAATGAGCGAAATGCAATAATCATAGGCGTGAATGGTTTCATCTTGCTAAATGATATGGCTGCCAACACACCCTTCATCTTGGGATAAAAAGATATTGTTAAGCATATTTAGTTGACAAGGCACGGCAAACAAGGCCGGGCATCCGGATGATTTATATCTAAGTCATGTATGATCCAATATTTACCTACTCCGATGACAACTTGCATATTCAAGATAGATAAACGCTATGGTACATTCAGAGGAATAATATTCCGTTCTGACGATTTAACAAGCCTTGTTACGGGGTGCAGGTGGAACATATGGATTTTTCATAGCCTATTACCCATCTTTGTTGACAGGGAACGAGCTTTAAATGTAATGGGTAACTGCTAACAATCGCTCTGACGAAGCCAGTACGTTTGCGCAATGCAAAAGGGCCAGAATGAAGCACTTAACGTTATTGATGATCGGTAAAACAGCGAAATGTGTCACACAGTATACAAGACAATATAGGATGGAATGTGCTTCACTTCGGTGGCTTATGTTCTGCTTACATAACGCCACCATCTCAATACTGACTACAGCAAAGCTTAACATCCGTTAGTATGATTAATGAGTCCTGCCTATTGTAACTATACTTTACAGCCTACTTTGAGATAGGAATGTTAGTTCATTCATTTGGCCATTGCTTGCCAACGGCACGGGTAATACACCGAAAACTTCTGGAGACATCAGGGTAAGATTCATTGCCAATGTTTCTTACCAATGTGAACAAAGAACGACAGCTTTTCATATGATTTGAGGTTTGGAGGTTCTAGACTAACGGCCTAAGACTGCTTTTTCTCGTCAGCCGTTTGCAATGATCTACCTCCATTCATAAAAATCCATATCAATGAAGAGGTTGTTGTTTGGTCCGAACGATGGAAGATTTATCTTAAAGTGCCAACTAAATAACTAATCGATATGAGTTCAATCAGCACGCTACTTGAGAGTCCCCATTTTATCTTAATACTAGGACGTTATGATCGCTAAGGGGAACACTAACATATCATTGATCTGTGGTTATGTTACGAGCAAAAACTCCAGAAATCACTTACAATATTATCACGTGCGTTTCACAGCAAATGGCCACCACAATATTAGAGGGAGAGGCTAAACTCACAACCCCAATATATTGTTAATGTATGGACTGCATCAGTAACGACCGTGGCTAAGTAACGACGTGGCTAAGTAACGACCGTGGCTAAGTAACGACGTGGCTAAGTAACGAAGTAACGACCGTGGCTAAGGAACGACTGTGCCTAAGTAACGAACGTGGCTAAATAACGACCGTGGCAAAGTAACGACCGTAGCTAAGTAACGACCGTAGCTAAGTAACGATCGTGGCTAAGTAACGACAGTGGCTAGTTAACGACCGTGGCTAAGTAACGATCGTAACGATGGCTAAGTAACGTTACGCCCGTGGCTAAATAATGACCGTGGCTAAGTAACGACCGTGGTTAAGTAACGACCATGGTTAAATAACGACCGTTGCTAAGTAACGACCGTGGCTAAGTAATGACCGTGGCGAAGTAACGATCGTGGCTAAGTAACGACCATGGTTAAATAACGACCGTTGCTAAGTAACGACCGTGGCTAAGTAATGACCGTGGCGAAGTAACGATCGTGGCTAAGTAACGACCATGGTTAAATAACAACCGTTGTTAAGTAACGATCGTGGCTAAATAACGACCGTGGCTTAATAACGACCCTGGCTAAGTAACGACCCTGGCTTGGTAACGACCCTGGCTAAGTAACGAATTGTGGCTAAGTAACAATCGTGGCTAGGTAACGACCGTATCTAAGTAACTACCGTTGCTAAGTAACGATCGTGGCTAAGTAACGACCGTAGTAAGTAATGATCGTGGTTAAGTAACGACCGTGGCCAAGTAATTACCGTGGCTAAGTAACGACCGTGTCTAAATAACGATCTTGGCTAAGTTACGACTGTGGCTAAGTAACGACCGTGGCCAAGTAACGATCGTGGCTAAGTAACGACCGTGGCTTAGTAATGACAGTGGCTAAGTTACGTCAAGATAAAGTGAGCAATCTGGCTTTCTGTTTTGACCATCCATGCAACCTATAATGAATATGATAAACCATAGGATATAATTTGTTCAGTCTCCATCAGTGAAAATAACCAGGTCATGTTAATACGACCAAGTTATATTGACGGTAATTTGCTGAATGAATAAGCTGAAGTATGAAAGCATTGCAAACACGGGGGACACTTCGACGTACTCTTTACATAATATTAGGACTTGGTTGTTGATCTTTTTCACGATGCTTTTATTGCAAGTTAATGACACTGTGTGATATTTATACCGCAATAACATTGCACATTATACGCCTGAGTTGAATGCAATTATAATGTTCATGTTGGTTTGTATTTCTCAAGTCAAAAATTTGTATTCAATTGTCTCTTAAAGTGAGTAGTTACTAATGTCTTAAGATAGGAATAGAATATATTACACAAAGAGCACAATTAACATTCACTCTGCCATTCCCTATCGTATTCATGAAAAATGGATTCAACTCTGGTAATTAGGCATCACTAAAATTATAACAAGTGCTGCTAATAGCCGAGAGTGATATTGATAAGAGTCATATCATCAATATAAATGATATTTAAATATCTAAAATAATTGAAAATGGGGATGCATAAAAAATATTTGTTGGCAGAAATATAACGTTCTTTAATTCCATAAAGTTTTTCGCTTTTGATTTAATGGTAGGATCAACTTGATATACAATCATATTCAAATCCCGCCACATAAAAAATGCTCGCGTCAAATTGATTTCCACAGATCAATGTGCACGACAACTGACCATTCATGTGTAAATTGACATTACTTCTTGTGATAAATGCTAGTCGAGGTCAGCAAACAGTTACAAATATGCTACTGCTTGGTTTAAAACAATGTTTTCTTTGTGATTCCTGGTGTTGGTGCTATTACGTGTTGACATCTTGTGTCTTCCTACTTATAGTTCATGTGCTGAAAAGTACTTGACACCCATAAGATACTGGCCCCCAGCCTATTTTATTTGAATAGAATAACGAATGAGCTACCGGTCGGATAGGTTGTCCATATTGATAACACGGTTTTCAGTGTCCATTCACTTCTATTTTGTTTATAGCTCTCCGGAATTAAATGCAAGCGATAGTATTGAAATGCTGAACCATTGTACGCTGATAACAACGACAGTGTACTGTTTAATGCATATGTTATCAGCAATTTAACTCTGTTGCAGTAAATATTGATGAACGTTTCTAAAATATTTCATTGAAATAGGCAACATGATATATTCATATACCTGTAGTTTTCCAGTTTTTGGGTATTTATGGTTAGAAAGTACTTTTTAAAACAAATGAAGGTTCGAATCCTGGTATTATTGAGATAACACCACAGCAATAGAACATTTTGCAAGGTAAAACGCCCAGTTAAGCAGCAGTTTTCATTAAACTGGATTAGTAAAAAGTATAATTTTCACCATCCATTTATTTATTTTCGGCGTTTGATAATTGAGCTAATCTGAGTTTACACCCTTATCGCAATCGTGGTGATCATAGGGCTTTCAATAAAGCATAAAATGCGGTTGCATTTGCAAGTACCGCAGATTGTCCTATCCCACGAAGCAACTGTTGACTCCCTCCTTAGATGCACATACTTATTTTGCTAAATTATCTCAAATTTAATAGTAAACAATCGATATAAAATGTTATATGAATTCAGTTGGCTCATCGTCTATTAGATGATTTATTATTCATCAGCCTGCAGCAAATGATGTCGTTCATCTTAACATACTTGCAATGTATATCCTTATTTATAATTCTGTTCATGTTCAGAGAACAATAATTATTCCATCAACAGGCAGCAAGGCGTTCCTGCATTATTCCCTAGTATTGTTCATAGTAGCATATTGTGAACATGATAATAGATTTGCCAGCGATACTTCCATGTTAAATGGCTAAATATTGTTGCTTATAGCATACGAATAAACTTCTGAGACGTTTCCATTCCAAGCTGATCGTGTTCAATGTTATCACTGCGCTGTTTTAACATTGCCGACAATAATGTGGCTTACACGTACTTCTCTGCTGCTTATCCACGCCATATTCCTGAAGTGTGAATGACCAACAGACACACAAATGCAACACTTAGAGCACGTTACAATCTGCAATATGGTGAGGATTGGTCCGTTTTCTCCTCACACAATACGGCTGTGCATGATTGATGTCACTTTTATTGATATTGAATCAGGCCTCATTGAGCCGTAGTATTTATGCAAGCATGTTCGTATTACCTCATCAGCACCTGACCTGCCGTATTTGATGTCACAAATCTAAGTTTTGAGAGCACATGCACCTTTATTTGCACAAATATGCGCCATCAGATATGTCAGCGCTGTCAGGACGATGCTGTTTATTTGGCAAACACAACGATGAATAGATTATTTATTGTTTAACGCCATCATAAATCAGAGGCTTAGCCGTTATGCCCTTGACGGTAGCAATATTGTTCCTTAGCTAGCGGGACTGCAGATATATTGCTTGTTATTCCTCAACACAGACTTTATATTGGTAGACGGCAGTCACCTTAATGGAATTCTACTTTCGTTGACGTATATATAGTCACCATTAAGCTGTAATAAAATACATTGTATGGTATGGAGTACCAGGACAATGTATGTAGGCTATTGTACCAGCCAGTGACTGTGTTGCTTTACCTCGATCGTGTCCAACCATTTATCATGTTTTATCGGAATAGGTGACTGATACCTGCTTAACGTGACGTGGTGATAGATGGTCCATTTGTGTATTTATTACTCTTCATTAATATCTGAGGGGGTAGATAGAGAAGAATGAAGGACACAACTACTGTTTAATGATAAGGAGTGTAATAAAATCATCGTGTGGTTTGCTACCAAACTGCACGGCTGATATATCGAATAATCACTTAACGGTTATTCTGGTACGCTTATTGATATTCGGCTTTTCAAAACCTAGCACCGTAGGCCCCCTGATCATCGCCACCACGTGCAGATGCTAAATATCACAACTTTTATGTTTCCTCAACAGAGAGCGCAGCATATTACATGGAAACATATCTATATACCAAGGCTCGTTTCTAGCCTGAGTAACTACTTGGCAGCCTGTTGCATTGTATGTTTTCATTAAAGTGGCCAAATACTACTTATATTCAGGTATCTGGTGAACACGGGCAAATTTAACTATCCAGCGAGTTATCGATATAAATATATGCGTTATCTATAAAAATATACATAACTATATAAATATATATATATATATATATATATATATATATATATATATATATATATATATATGTACGTATGTATGCATGTATATATATATATATAAATATATATATATATATATATATATATATATATATATATATTTATATTTATTTATATAATTATATATATATACGTATGTATGCATGTATATATATATACATATATATAAATAAATATATATATTTATATATATATATATATATATTTATATATATGTATATGTATATATATATATATGTATATATATATATATCATGCTATATATATATATATATATATATATATCATATATATCTCTATATATATATATATATATATATATATATATATATATATTTATATATATATATATATATATATATATATATATATATATATATATATATATATATATATATATATATATATATATATATATATATATATATCCAGCGAGTTATATATATAAATATATACGTTTTCTCTTAAAATATATCAGTAAATATATATGGATTATAATTTCACGAAAAGCATGTGAAAGTAATCCGATACGGTTTATTAGGGTTGAAGCGAATGTCGAGTTCGAGGCCAGATGTTTCACGTATAGCAACCAGCATTTGCAACACAATAACAAAAGGGGCTGAAAGACATACATCATCATCGTAAAATAAGCGACATTTAATGCTCTGTTTATTTACACGGGAGCAAACACTTGACACGACAAGTTCCATTGTCTCTCTATCGTCCCCCATCAACCATAGCTACTTGCGGTAATGCTAAGGTATCGGAAGTACTATCCTGTACCCACGCAGCACGTTGAGCACCGATTATAACTCAATAATAGCAAAAGCAGCATATTCAAGGATCATTTTAGCTTCCTACTCAACTTTCTATTTTTCTCTATTACCAATACTCATGTTAATCTATCATCGTCATTTCACAGGCAAAACGGGAAAACATAAATGAACGATCCATTATATATTTCATCGACATTGTGGTAATGTACGCTACTCTTTATCGGTAGTGAATTCGCTTTTGACGTGGGGTTGACCTTTGCTAGCACTATACTTAATAGGCAGCCAAAACAGGCATCAGCATTCTGAAGCCGTGAACAACGTCATCTAGCGATCTACTTAAGTCGGCGCCGACGGGGCAGTTTTAACCACTTTCGAATCAAAGGCTAGATGACTGTTGTATCGAATTATATAACGCAGCGGTCGTAAATCAGTCAAACAAAATGCCAGCTTAAGCTATGAATCCATTTAAGCTGCCATATATAGGATGGTCTCCTGATTAAACGGACATGTTGTGAATATTTTCGAATATTTGAAATATAACTAGCTCATGAGCGAACATGTCTTTCTTAGACGCACAATGCGTAACGTGTGCATTGGTCATTTACCACATGATTGTGGTGTAAATTGAAATATTATATACATTGCTTTATTGAAGATAACATAATTTCATCATTCCAAATGCGCACTCAGGGATTAAAAACATAAATATCCTGCTGACCGATTGTGGGTAAAAGCGGCTCGGGGAGTCGGAACTAACCGTGTGGTTAGTTGTAAATTTTTCAATGAACCGACAGCTTGGTCAAATAGCAGTGCCGCCTGTCGGGAAAGCACATTAAACCAATCCTATTACAGTATCGTTGAATTCAGTTTAAGGGTTAAAAAGGGGCACAAAATGACCAAATATGCAATGAGGAGAAATCTCCTTCTTGATCGGCAAAGCCACAAAGCAGCTGTATAATGATACATCGATACTAGCGGGTGCCGCTTCTGATCGCGGTAATCTATTGCCAATAGCAAACAATGACCATCGACAAAGTATTATTTTTAACGGCGCAAACCCCAAAATTAGACCCTCCGGGGTCCTCATGACTGTAACATACCGTGAAATATGCCATAAAATGCAACGCGGGTTTGCTCAAGAGTCTACGACCTATCTTTGTGTTGATAAAACGTTGTTGACACTAAATGTTGCCTGATACAAATTCTTAGTGTACCTAAGCTAGCCCGCTTATAATGCTTAGATGAAGACAAGATATTTAATGTGACGTCGCGTTCATTTTGCCTCTGTTGATGATATTGGTGTAATGGTTAGCTATATATACTTACAATAGCACTTCGCGAACTGCAACCAACGTGCAAGGACCCTTCTCGATTTTCCCTCAAACTAACTTTGACACTTTAAGTAAGAACATCGTGCATTAGGTCAAGGTTTAGACACATGGTGGCCGCCAGGTCTGTTTTCGGGACGTGAATGATGCAGACTGTGTATGATAACTCACATTGTTACCATGCTTCAACGTAAAAGATGATGAACAACAAAAGTGACAGCAATAAATGACAGGTTTCTATTGTCATCAGCAATGCAGGCTGTCGGTGCTATTATCGGTTAGTATGCCATAATTTCCTTTCACTTTGGCATAGATCCTATTGGTGTCTACAGTGACAAGCGTATGGTGCGCATCACAGTCATTTCTGAAACCATCCGGAAACAGCAAGTAATACCTGTAATTAATTTTATATTCAAGGATATATGCCGTATTAACCGAAAGTTGTATAAGCAGCCGGATGTGTCCCCGCATGTATAGTATTCTGATTTTCACAACGCACTTAAATATTCCAGACAAGATGTCATCACGTCCAAAACTCTTAAGCGCAGTCAAGCAGCCATAGATCATTTGAATAAGTAAAGCATGTACTGCGTATTTTGTTTCAGGTTCTGTGCATAAGTTGCTTATTAAGCGTTTGCATACAATAATTAAAGCCTCTATACCAGTGCTGATCAAATTCATTTTGAGTGTTATTGAAAAAGAGTATTTCAATAGCTTTCAATAGTTATTTGTACAAAGAACAAAGAAGGTTGTTATCCAAATAGATAACTTAACGACTCGATTAGCTTTCTGACCGCTCTAAAGAGGGTGTGTTATTTTGTACGCATGAAATGTTGTACCATTTCCAGCTTAACTGTTTATTCGCTGAGAATCATGCTACTATTCAACAAATCGCATAGCGCATGCAATTTCTATGCAGTCAATATAAATTTACCATTTTTTGAGAGCAAACCAATCAGCATGCACGATCAAGGCGTACAGGGGTACCCCCGTCGTATGTAAAAGCATATCACATCGGGAAGAGCTAATGTTATGGGCGACAAAACAAGATCCTCTAACAATTCAGTCAGACGCACAACAGCGACAGGCATAGGCTCGTACAATAATATTGTAGCTGGGATTACAGAAAATGTTTTAAGGTTGCATTAAGGTTCTCCCTCTTAAGCTTAAGTAAGCAGCAAACATTGAGATACGCCAATTTAATTTGTTTCTTGCTTTGGAATGTTCGCGCAAGTGACTTATGTTACGTGTTATGTTACCTCATATGACGGATGCATTCGGAAGTCAAGTAGCAGCTTTGGGGGCCTTGAGGGATGTCACAAGGCAAATGGGTTCATGATATAACTGTTACGTTTTGGGAGCAGGCCTTGTCCTCTCCTAAAGTGAAAAGACGTTGAAACATTACTCATTTGAGCACTTGTCATGTCCAATATATTGCCAACAACATAACGAAGATATCGAATAGCACACGATGTTGGTGTTTCGTTAACATTTATCCATATTCTATTCCAACTTGTAGATGAATTTGATATACCCACTTGGCTAATGAAACGCCTGCTGGTGGTGATCAAATGGGAGACATATCACCGATAAATCTGTCAGTACAAACGATAGAAATTGAGTTTGGACTTTCGGTTAACGAGAAAACTAGGCCCACGAGAGGTTCACCAACCGTGAGGCGACTTCAATTATAAAATATACCAGTATATTTATGATATATTTGCTGGTAGATGAATCTTGCCACTTTTAAACATGCGGTTTATTCCGACCTAGAAGTATGATAAATCTGTACTGAAATATTGTATGCAAGTCATAACATAAAGAGTTTTTAACTATGCCATTCAAATACGTCCTGCAAGTTAGCGTCAGCTAGATTAACACTGACGATAGTTACCTCTGCCTCTAGTATTTGCTTCTTTTTCAGCCTAACCGCCATGAAGCAGAAGATGACTCAGCAAACGCGCATTCTGATATTACCGTTATTCTGATGACGATCTCCTTGTCATTACACAGAGTTAGTAAGTATAAGGCGTATAGTTCACACGTTTTGTTGCATAGCATGCACATTTGATTAGCTTTGCGAACTATTGAAGTGATCTATTTTTTGGTTGGTCAGACGGCAAATACCACGTACTGAGTATTGACTTAACAAACCCAACACGTGACCAATTCTCGGCGTTAAATCAGCAGAATTATACATCTGAAAATATACATGATTCTAGTTAGATAATTGATAATTATGTAGCAATTCATTATACGCGATGACCACTGTAATTTAGCGGATAATTTAATTAGAATAATATTATTAACAAGAGCAAAATGTAATATTCATTTGCGTAAATGGTTTCATCTTACTAAATGATATGGCTGCCAACCATGCTGTGACTATGGATTGCATGAATTCATCATTGCTATTGTCAATAGCTTGATAGCGAGTAGGCTGTATTACCTCGATCACATGTTATAATGCAATCAAGCATTCTCCCAGCTTCAGACACGACTAAACACTGCTTACCTCTGTATACGATTGCTTGTGAATTGATTGATAAATTAAATTTCAGCCCGTTTTATATTCCAGTGATAGGTAACCATTTATGTTGCCATATGTGTTTGTATGCATATTGCGCAATGCGGAATGATATTGACCCTACTATTGGTATATAACTGTAATGTGTACTCATGAGTGCGTGTGTCGATTAGAGTGGACAAGCCATCGACATTTATCTATGTTTTCTCTTCGTGCATCATCAAATAAAAAAAGAGGATACTAGTGCGTATAGTATTGATGACGAGCCGATCATTGTTGAATAGGATGATCCAACAATGTCCAATAATAAATGCAGGAACTATCATGACGTGGTTATAGCTGAGAATTTAGAAGATGCAGTGGCTTAGGGAATAGAAATGTTTATTCAATATGATGCTATCAGTACAACGATACAGGGTCATTCATACGGCGAAGAGTCAACCTAGGCGTGTATTTAATTTTTTGTCAAAACTTCTATTCGAGCTATAACCACAACGTGTATATGTAAGTGTTCTAAGGGAAGCATACCATATTGCAGAGCGACCCCAGGTGGAGCAAATTACTGACATGAAAGGTATCACTGAATTATAGGAGATAATGAAGAGTTAGCAGTCAATCATAGCTACTGTGACACAGTTTACCGTCACTTGAGACGCCAAATGGAAAAGTACTTTAATCATAAAGTTCAACACACCCTTTATGAGGAGAAAGGAGGATATTGTTAAGAATGTTTGGTTGACAAGGCGAGCCATATAAAAGGGTGATTTATATAACTAAGTCATGACTGACCTGATATTAACCTACCTTGATGACTACATGCGCTTTCACGGAAGATAAGCGTATAGATGATATTCAACGGAATATCATTTCGTCCTGACGGTTTAACAAGCCTTGTTACGGGGTGCAGGTGCAACATACGGGTTATTCATAGCCTATAACTCATCTGTATTGACAGGGAACGAACTTTGAATGTAATAGCATCATAAACTGCTAACAGACGCTTTGAGGAAGCAAGTGCTTTTGCGAAATGCAAAAGGTCCAGATTGAAGCACGTAACGTTATTGATGATCGGTAAAACACAGCGAAATGTGACACAGAGAATAAAAGACAATATTGGGCGGAATGTGCTTCACTTTGGTTATTTTCTGCTTATATACGAGTATAGAGTGAGGCTTAAGGTAATAGCATTATGAGTTATAGTTTTAACAAGTGGTTAACAAGACGATCCCGACTTGATTGGAGCATTCAACTTCCGTTTGTATGAATAGTGTGTTCTGTCTATTGTAACTAGACTGTTTACAGCTTACTTTGAGATAGGAATGTTAGTTCATTCATTTGGCCATTTGCGGCACGGAAGTATCAGGGTAAGAATTCTGGAGACATCAGGGTAACATTCATTGCCAATGTTTCTCGCCAATGTGAACGAAGAATGACCGCTTATCATATGATTTGAGGTTTGGAAATTTAAAAGCAACGGCCTAAAAGACTGCTTTTTCTCGTCGGCAACATTACAATGATCTACCTCCTTTCATGAAAATCCATATAAATGAAGAAATTATTTTTAGTCCGAACGATGGAAGATTTATCTAGTGTCATTAAATCACGATATATTATCATTTGGTAGCATGCGCAATACCTCTAAATAACTAATCGACATGAGTTCAATCAGCACGCTACTTGAGAGTCCCCATTTTATCTTATTACTAAGACGTTATGATCGCTAAGGAGAACACTAACAGATCATTGATCTGTGGTTATGTTACAGGCAAGAACTCCAGAAATCACTTACAATATACCATTTAGGAACAAGACTATTGACAAAACATTAAAGGGCTCGCAACAGCGATCCATTGCAGCATAATTCCTCACAGTTGATGGGAGTGGCTCGTGGTATATTTCCATTGACATGTGCGACACTATAACCCATAACAGCTTGTGCAGGTTCATAAGGACACATACGAGCACTATTCTCGAATCATCTCCCATATCAATACAAAACAAACCCAATGAAAGTGGCAAGGCAACGGACACTGAAAATGGTACTTTCATGCAATTAGCTACGTTAAGCAAAACGTACTTGTACTTAAAGTTCAGCTCGTATCGTCTGCTGTATTGTTAAATGATTAAAAACAATTGAAACGAATGGTAAAGCGTTATCCTTATCCACTTTTAATGATGGTCGTAAGATGTTAATGCTCAGCAATTCGAATTGTCATGAACAAAAATCACACTGAAAACCCCATAGCATTTCGTCCAGCGTTAATGCTAATCCCAACAACTTGTTTCAGGCTACCTAAAACGGCATACTCAGCATTCTAATTTAAAATTCTCGTCAGGTTCGTTTAACATATTACGTAAAGCATGAGTTCATCAAAGATGCATTTTATTCATAAAACTGCAAGATGATGATATTTTCGGAAATGGGTATAAGCAAGGCACAAAGAAAACGCAGTTATATCGATATATATAACAGGTCTATTCTGTGTCTTTACAGCTACCTCTGTGAGGCTATGGTGATATCGTACAATATCAAAGAACGTCACATTATTTAGAGCAGCATCATGTTAAAGATATATCGAGCAAAACGTCCACGTCAGCAGTCAAAATAACATTACACTTCCCACGTGACCAACCGCAATAGGTCAGCTGACCAGGCTTCGTTAGTCATTATCAAGTGCGTTTGACAGCAAATGGCCAAACAACCACTGCACGGCAAATGAAATTTAAAGCATACATGTACTTCTGTACGTCGAAGTGGTCGTCATTGCTGAATAATCACGGCGGATTAAATAAGCTGCTATGTATCAAACCGTACAAGGCAAGGCTAACATAAGCTCTGGTTGATCGAGACGTGTAGAGGGTTCAGTAGTATGATAGAGCTGATGGTAAGATGTGTCATCTGATCAACTGTGTGTCTGTCGTCGTAAGTTGATTCGTAGAAATAAATTCGGTATATATATATATATATATATATATATATATATATATATACATATGTACATTATATATATATATATATATATATATATATTATATATACAGTGTACATATATATATATATATATATATATATATATATATATATATATATATATATATATATATATATATATATATATATATATATATATATATATATATATATATATATATATATATATATATATATATATATATATATATATATGAATGTACACTGTCACCTGTAAATAATTAAATAATCGTTCCATGGCGAATGCCATTTAGATGCAATTTCAAGCTCATTTAAATTCGAAACACAGTAGACATTTGTAACTGAAACTTATTTGTCGCAGTGCTTAATTCAAGATCGACCGACTTCTCCATTACACGTTATAACCAGAATGTTGTTTGCCAAGAATTCTAATGCGCCACAAGGCGGAGAATGTACAAATGATTCGATATGCTCGGTTGGTTGGTCCTTATGGTTAAGTTTATTGGTAAATGTGGGCAACCAATGGTTTATTGCTTTGTCTATTGACCATTTAGCTGTTTTAACAACCACCATAACAGCGCCTCAATAGCGTACACATAAAGAATGACGGGCGGCTCTATTTCGACGAGACTTACGGTGTTTGCGGTACAACGTCAATTACTCAAGATCATTGGCTTAAGTAAAGCTCGTAAACTGACTCAAGTACCATAGCACCTGAGTGTTTTTCAATGTAATACATCGAAATACGTCACACTTTGTACTGGGTATTTTGTTAAGTGATATTTGCATATGTTGCTTATTAAACGTTAACATACAGACATGATGACCAGATACCAGTGCTGATCAGCTTTGTCGCAAAGACATTTTGAGTATAATTGAAAACATTTATTTCAATGGCTATTAGTTAATTGTGCATAGAACGTAGACCCATATATTTAACATTGTTGTCCAAATGAATACCTAAACCACTCGACTTTAAGGAGGGTTAGTTATTCTGTATAGATTGAATTTTCGGCTAAACTGCTTTGCATCGTTGAGAAGGACTGCATGTTTATTCGCTGAGAATCAGTTATACTACTCAACCAAACACGAATTCTCTGTCAAACCACGACAGCCAAGAGAAGCAGTATACCACATCTGACCAATAGTTATGAGCTATTGAGGCTACACTTTGTGAATCACTAATTCTGGTTTTTCAAGTTTCAACAAATTAATAAAAATGGGTTGAAGAGAGTGCGTTCCATTTGAACCCTTGCAGACGTATCACCATCTCACTGCAATGTGAGAGTATGAGAGTCACACTGATGTAGCATGGCAGCGAAGAGCTGACAGCTTATTGCAATAACCAAGCAAAGGAATAGAATTCACACAAAAGATTTATTTCAATTATTAACATACGTTGTTAGTATGCCGCACGGCTAGAGTAAACACACCAGATTGATAGCTGTAGTCTATGATGTCTTAGCAGTAACCTACATCGAATTCCAAAGAGTGTCCAAGGATTTTACAACGCAATGTATTCAATGTCATAATTTGGGACGTCTATTAAGACGAATGGATTTTGGGGTTTCTGATCAGCTGTAAAATGGACCGCCATGCATCTAATTTGAGCTCATCATTTGGGATCATGTAGATTTATATATCATATCCACCAAGCTTCATGAATTCAGCGGTAATAATTTTGGTAGCTTCAACTTCTTTATTATTCAAAAGATTATAGATATCCCGTTTGTATATATCGTTGGTACTCATTAATGATTGTCACCTGCTGGTAATCTTTTGACATATGCTGTATCAAATCCTTAAACTTCTCCAGGTTCTCTGTAAGTTACAAAGCATTTCATGGTCAAGTTAGCTCTGCCTGAAACCCACTGTACAGCAGCCCGCCCAGATAAGCTATCATCACAACCAACGATGGAAATCTTGAGGTAGCTATTTAATACTAACCCAAAAACGCAATTTGATGAAAGTTGCGCACATATAAGTTCAACTAACGATTGAAGCAATGTAAAGTCAATTTAACTAATGAAAGAACTTTAAGCAGTGTTAAGTCATGATTTGAGGGAGGTTATTCACCAACAATCCTTTGTCAAGTGAAGGTCATTTGACCGTTCATATTCGATTATGCAAGTTCTCTAAAACATGGCAAGGCTTCGAACGAGCTTTTAATTTATATTAAGAAAGCTGATTATGCAAGCCAGCACGTCTCGTAACCACTGAGGGTCATCATGACTGTAACATACCGTTAAAGTGCAAGTAACGTCTATTTTCGAATCCCTAATCAAAGTTTTAAAAGGTGTCTTTCATCCCGGGAACTGTTGTAGGTGTGAGCATAATCGTATTTTATACCGTCATCATGTACATCATATACCGCAACGACTCACATAATTTCATGTGGCTTGGAGTACTTGTTCGCCTAGAATATGTTAAATTGTGATAAACTTCTATTATGTAGTGTAAAAACGTCAACCAAAGGGGGCCGAGCGATAATACAGGCAGTGCTGGAACACCGGTCTGCACCTCGATTTCAGGCCTGTTTAATGGTTATTAATGATTGATGCACCATTTGCCTGTCCTGTTACGGAGTATATCTTATCTTGTACTTTTATTTGATTTAATGTTAAAACGTTATCGCAAATGAAAACTGATACTACATTAAATGGGGATTTCGTTTTTGCAATAAATTGAATATAATTTCAATAAATTGTATTCTCCTGGTCAACACATAGATATCAATTTTATTTTAAATATTGGCACTGGTTTTAGGAGCCGAAACCTTTCAGGGATAAGCTGTTACAATTGAATATACCTCTCCAGCGAATTGTACAGAGGGACTTCTGGCCCAGAACCCAAGTTCGATTCCATATGTTTATGGCTACATATATCATAGGCTTTTTAAGAGTTCAAAGCCTCACACTTGTCCTTTGAAATACCTGGGGTAACAACCTCAATAATAAATACTTATCGTGTCCTTATTAGTTCTATATTTAGTACTTACACCTAGTACAGTGAATAACTGCCATCATACTTTGTCTTTATAATATGTCAAGGGAGCGAAATGTCCTCATCTTCCTAACATACAGACAACTCCCGAAGCGATGAGCTGTATTACAGCACTGAGTGTTCGTCTCACCAAGAAGAGGAACTAGGAGCCTAAGGGGGCATACAGCCATGCCGATGTTTGCTGAAAAACTAGTTATTCATTGTAATTTTGCACTGTACTAGGTGCTCATGTGGCTCATGTGGGCCAATGCTTACAGTAGCAGAGAGTAAATGCTGCCAGGAAATTCCACAAGTTCTCGCGAAAGTAAAATCTATGGGTGTGTCCCGTATTACAGCACACTCAGGATTTGTGTCAGGGTGCCTGTGTCCCTGGACACTAGAAATAGCATATAGTGCTTATATCCAGAGGTACCACAAGAAACATGCTACTCAGCATGAGTGAGTATACTTAATAATGGTCTGGTTCAGATGATAACTGATGAAAAATATTCATGTACTAAATGAAAAGTTGTAAAGATCTCTTTATATTGCAGGTTATTCCGATTCACTGCATATCAACAGTTGGTACAGTGGTGCTGGGGGTATCTAGGCAGAAATCATAGAGTGTCACTGCCAGCTTGTGCTGTACTAAAAATTAGAGATGTTTTTCCCAAGGGTGAATCAGTTTATGTTGGTTTCAAACTGCCAGCATTGAAATAATAAAGGGACAAAAAAACATTATGTCTTATTTTGTTATTTACATTGAGCTTTGCTGAAGAATATTACAACCTATAGATGATACTACACACTGCTGACAACCAGCAACAAAATCCAGTTAAGGGTGGTCCACCTAATTTATTATACCATATGCATAAAATGATAGGAAGCATCAATTCCAAAATCATGACATACCTGCAGAGCATCTTATTCCTGTATCCTTTATCTCATACAAAAGATGTTGTATCACTCAAATAACAGTATGTAAACAGTCATTCAATATTTTTTTGTGGGATATTTGATCTATCCTGTGTCATTGCACATCAATCATCATGATTTAATTTCACGGGCATATTATACAAGTAATGCTTATACACTTCTGCTCACAAATACCAACAATGTCTGGTTCTTATTCACTTGTATGTGATAATAGAAATGGCAAAAAATATATACACATATACACATATATACTTACAAGATTAGTTCTCATCAAGCCACAAAGAGAAAGCATATAGCAGGGTTTTTTTGGGTTTCACCACAGCTTAGCTTACATTAGACCCATTTAACATTCAAATTAAGTATTTAAGCCATACACATGCTGGACGATTTGAAAATAAATATGGTTTATATAGTTGTTTAACATAACTTTCAACATCAGAGGTCATCTTGTGGCGGTTACCTCACCAATGATGTTTATGATGGCAGGCCGGCAGCTGTGGTCTAGCAGCGTGGGTGTGTGTCTAGCTGCCCAAATGTGGCAAGTTCAAATCCCACTGTGTGCTATGCACAGTGGTGCCATTTACGCGATAGCATCTTAAACTCCAATGTCTGTTCGTCATTATCCACCACCAGTTTGAAATGACCTTTGATGTTGAAAGTGAATTTCAACCCTAATATTTACCATTTATTTTGTGAGTATGATGATAAGGAATATGTCCTTGTGCACTTGTTAAGAGACAGGTAAAATTAAATGTTACAAGCTTGACTTAGCTGAAGCCAAAGCTGAAAAATAAACAGAGCTTAGATATTACTTGTAAACAAGCAAATATCAATCGACCAACCACCAATTTAATGCCTCAGCCACCACCATCAACTTCATCACCACCCCAGTCCTACCCATCACCATCACCACCACTACCATCATTCATCATCACCTTTATATACCTTACTACATGACTCATCTAAAGAAGAAACCTCTCCATATGCTGCCTCTCAGCCTCCTCCTTGTCAGGGTAATCATACATTTCAGCAAGTGCTCCTGGTTCATTGGTCATCACGGATGTACTTATTGATACTCTTGTACTCTTGTCGGTGATGATGCAGTCCAACTGAAGTCCTTGGTCATCCAAAAGAAATGATATGCTTCGTTTGAGGCCCTAGATGCGAATTATTGCAGTACTGGGCCTCACATATTCGCACCATGATGATACAGACATTTGGTATATGAAGCAAATTTGACAGTAGGCCAGGACTCACTCACCGAGCACTGCGTATCGTCCGATGATTGTTTAGGACAAGTGCAAGCTACTGTCAGGCCAGTATACATCTACATATGGCAGCCTGAAGAGACAACTCTATATGTTATCTGTGGAACAGTCTTATAAAACTTGAGCCGCCCCACACTGATCACTATCGGCCATGTTAATTTTGTCAACGGGCAAGTGCAAATTCTGTTTTCAAAATCAGTACAGAAAAATAGCTAATAAATTCTAATTCGACTTTCTCAAGAAACGATGGATACAAAAACGCTGATGAGTGTCTGTAAACAGCGATAAATTAGTACGACAGCTAGTTCGTGAATAGAAACGGTGTCCGTGGCAACATCTTCTGGTGACATATGACGTCACAGCGTCTTCGTTCATCTTCGGTGTGTGGTCGGGAAGTTCCGGAATGGGATGTTTGTTTTTGCCTATTTCTTGTTTACTACGCGTCGGATCGAAAAAAGAACTGCAAATTATTGATCAGAAAATCGCGTTCTATATGATCCCGAAAATTCATATTTTACCCATTATTTGCACTTTAAATATGTCACGCAATGCAACACGTGATAATTTATGTGTCTACGGCCTATCTATCTGTTGACAAACGCCGTTGAAATTAAATGTTGCCTGATACAAATTCCTAGTATAGCACAGGACTTGTATGTGTAAGCTAACGCACTCATAATGACCAGATGAAGGCAGGATAGTTAATGTGACTTTTCGTTCATTGTGCCTCTGTTGATGATTTCGGAGTAATAGCTAGCTACATTTATCTGCCACAGTACATCACGAACTGCAACCAAAGTGCCAGGACCCTTCTCAATTTTGTTCGGTGCCTTCAAACAAACCTTGATATTTCAAGAAAGAACATGGTGCATTATGTTGAAGTTTTTACACATGGTGGCTGCCATGGCTGTTTTCGTGACATGAATGATACGGGTGGTGTATCACAGTCTACAGTTAAAAAAGTCGCTAAGTGACAAGCGTATTGTGCGCATCACAGCCATTTCTGGAACCACCCGGAAACAGCAAGTTATACCTGTAATTGATAACATATTCATGGAAATATGCCGTATAAACAGAAACGTGTACAAGCAGTTGGATGTCTTACTCGCATGTAAAGTATTTCGTGTTTCTGAACGTAGTTGTTTTATATTAACCAATCTCATGGATGGGAAAGTGATCCGGGAGATTTATTCATTTACCACTGCGTGTCGGCGTCAAATATTTATCATTCCTGAAGACTTTATGCATATTAAAACGATTTGTGATTTGACGGCATACCATTTCATTCAAATGGACGGTGCAGGGGAAACATGGAACGAGCTTTGAATTTAATTTAATAACATAGTAAACTATTGATGTACGCTGTCACATCGTCCGAAACGGTTGGGCAAAGTAAAGCACCCAAAGTGCATAGGAATAAGTAAAGCTCGTAAACTGACACAAGCACCATAGCACCTGAGTAATTTCAATGTAATACATCGAAATACGTCACACTCTGCACTCTGTATTTTGTTAAGTGTTCTTTGCTATTGTTAAGTGTTCTTTGCATTTGTTGATTATTAAGCGTGTACATACCGAAATGATGCCTTTATACCAGTGCTGACCAACGTTGACGCCAAGTCATTTTGGGTATAATTTAAAACATTTATTTCAATGGCTATCTGTTATTTAAACAAAGAACGTCGACCCATGTAATAAAGGTTGTTATCCAAATGAATAACTAAACGACTCGATTAGCTTTCTGACCGCTCTAAGGAGGGAAGGTTATTTTGTATAGATGGAATTCCAGATAAACTGCTTTACATCATTGGAAAGGATAGCATGTTTATTCGCAGAGAGTCATTTGTACCAAACACGAATTATCTGCCAAACCACGACATTCATCACACAGCAAGAGCAGCAGCATATCACTTACGACCAATAAGTATGAACTACTTGGGCTCTACTTTGTGGGTCACAAATTCTGGTTTACAAAATTCAACAAATTAGTCAAAATAGGTTGAAGAGAGTGCGTTCCATTTAAACCCTTGCATGTCGTATCACCATCTCAATGCAACGTCAGAGTATGGGAGTCTCACTGATGTAACATGGCAGCGTACACCTGACATCTT
This sequence comes from Urechis unicinctus, assembly GCA_034190875.2. Lineage (NCBI taxonomy): Eukaryota > Metazoa > Annelida > Polychaeta > Xenopneusta > Urechidae > Urechis > Urechis unicinctus. The sequence goes on from CM067354.1 coordinate 7,218,925, forward strand.
ATTACAATAACAAAGCAAAGGAATAGAATTCACACACAAGATTCATTTCAGTTCTAAGCATAAGTATGCAGCACTGCTAGAGTAAACACGAGCAACCAGGATGAAAGATATAGTCTATGATGGCTTAGCAGTAGTCTTCATCGAATTCCAAACAGTGTACATAGATTGTACAAAGCTGGAAGCATTCAATGTCATCATTTGAGACGTTTATTAAGACGAATGGATTTAGGGGTTTCTGGGTCAATATACAAAGAGAAACAAGACGTAACTTGCATCGCACAGCTGTGAAATGGACCGCCATGCATCTAATTTGAGCATTCGCAAGACCGCGTTCTTCAAATACCACGTACTGAGTATTGACTTAACAAAAACAACACGTGACCACTTCTCGGCGTTATATCGGCAGAATTATACACCTCAATGATATCACTAAAATGAGCGAAATGCAATATTCATTGGCGTAAATGGTTTCATCTTACTCAATGATACGGCTGCCAATGATGCGCCGCCAATGATGCGGTGACAATGATGCGGTGACAATGATGCGGTGACAATGATGCGGTGACAATGAATTTCATGAATGCATTATTGCTTTTGTCAATAGCTTGATTGTGACGCCCGATTTATATAGGGATTCCAGTGATAGGTAACATTCAATGCTGCCATAGGGTTTGTATGCATATTGCGCAATGCGGAATGATATTGACGCTACTATTGGTATATAACTGACATATGCACTCATGAGTACGTGTGTAGATTAGTATACAAGCCATCGATATTTATCCATATTTTCTCTTCGTGCATAATCAATAAAAAGAAATATACCAGTGCGTGTAGTATTAATGGCCAGCCGATCACTGTTATATAGGAAAATGCAACAATGTCAGCTGATAAATGCCGGAACTGTTCTGACATGTTTATAACTACGTGAAAAGGAGATGCAGCGGCTAAGGGAAGAGAAATGTTTAAATCAATATGATGCTATCAGTATAACGAAATGGGGCCATTCGTACAGTAAAAAAGTAACATAGACGTGTATTTGATTTATTTGTTACACCTTCTATAACCGCTGACAACGTGTATATGTAGGTATTCCTAAGGCAGCATACAATATTGCAGAAAGACCCAGGTAGTACAATTTACTGACATGAAAGGTAGCACTGAATTATAGGAGGTAGCAAATAACGATTAGTTAGCAGTAACTCATAGCTGCTGTGACACAGTTTATCGTCACCTGAGGCGCCAAATGGAAAAGTACTTAATATAATTCAACACACCCTTCATCTGGGGATAAGAGGATATTGTTCAGCATATTTAGTTGACAAGGCACAGCAAACAAGGCCGGACATTCGGATGATTTACATCTGAGGCATGTATGATCCAATATTTACCTACTCCGATAATAAGGTGTGTATTCAAGATATATAAACCCCATGGTACATTCAGTGGAATATCATTCCGTTCTGACGATTTAACAAGCCTAGTTACGGGGAGCAGGTGCAACATATGGATTATTCTTAGCCTATTACTCATCTTTGTTGACAGGAAACGAGCTTTAGATGTAATAGTATCATAAACTGCTAACAGACGCTCTGAAGAAGCCAGTACGTTTGCGCAATGCAAATACTGACTAGAGTGAGTGTTGAGGTAAAAGCATTATTGATTATTTTGTTAACAAATGAGGAGTTCGACGACTTGATTGGAGCATTCAACATCCGTTAATATGAATAGTGTGTCCTGTGTATTGTAACTAGACTGTTTACAGCTTACTTTGAGATAGGAATGTTAGTTCATTCATTTGGCCATTGCGGGGAGACATCAGGGTAAGATTCTGGAGACATCAGGGTAAGATTCATTGCCAATGTTTCTCACCAATGTGAACGAAGAATGACAGCTTCTTATGATTTGAGGTTTGGAGGTTCAAAAGCAACGGCCTAAGACTGCTTTTTCTCGTCGGCAACATTGCAATGATCTACCTCCTTCCATGAAAATCCCTATAAATGAAGAGATTATTGTTTAGTCCGAACGATGGAAGATTTATCTAGTATTTGATATATTCATTAGCGCAATACCTCTAAATAACTAATCGACATGAGTTCAATCAGCACGCTACTTGAGAGTCCCCATTATCTTAATACTAGGACGTTATGATCGCTAAGGAGAACACTAACAGATCATTGATCTGTGGTTATGTTACAGGCAAGAACTCCAGAAATCCTTACCATATACCATTTAGGAACAAGACTATGGACAAAACATTAAGGGCTGACAAAAGCTCACGAGCACGATTCTCAAAACATCTCCCATATCAATGCGCAACGGACACAATGAAAGCGGCAAGGCAACGGACACTGAAAATGGCACTTTCATGTAATGGAGCAATTAGCTACGTTTAGCAAAACGTACTAATGCGTCATAAAGTTCAGCTCGTATCGTCTGCTGCTATGTTAAATGAGTGGATACGCTTAAAACAAATGATAATGCATTATCATTCGATCGCCCCTTATTGATGATGGTCGTCTGGTGTTAATGCTCAGCTATTGTCCAATAACCATGTTGAACTAGTTGAAAATCACACTGCATTTCGTCCAGCGTTAATTCTAATCCGAGCATCATGTTCCAGGCTACCTACATCTGCATACTCAGCATTCTAATTTCATATTCTCGTGTGATATTAATGAGGTAGAATGTCTTAAACATCTGTACATTTACTCTCAATTACAAAACCAAGATGTGTAACTGCATCAGAATTTGACAGCTCAGAATTGTACATTGAGATGGTAGATGCAGGAAAGGTATATGAAAGTCATCTGATGCGATTAACTAGGGCTGAACCGAATGTCGAGTTCGACACCTAACTTAGAACATGTAGTAACTAGCACTTGAAACGCAATAGCAGAAGGAGCTTAAAGACATATATCATCAGCGTAAAATAAGTGACATTTAATGCTCTGTTTATTTCCAAGGGAGCAAACACTTGACACGATGAAGTTCCAATGTCTCTCGATCATCCCTCATCTACCATGGCTACTTGATTTATTGCTAAGGTATCGGAAGTATAATACAGTACTCACGCAACACCAGATTTGAAGCCCATTGCCTCTCGTTTAGCATCGAGGACAATTCCAAAATCGCAAAAGCAGTATATTCAAGGCTGATTGCAGCTGCCTACTCAGCTTTTCTATTTTACCAATACTGATGTCAATGTATTATCGTCATTTCCCAAGCCGAACAGGAAAACCCAAATGAACAATCCATTTCATCGACAATGTGGAAATGTAATGTACCCTACGCTTTATCAGTAGTAAATTCGTTTCTGACGAGGGATTGACCTTTGATACCATTATACTTAATAGGCAACAAAAACAGCATTCTGAAGACGTGAATAACGTCCTCTAGCGATCCGTTTATGTCAGCACTGACGAGGCACTATTAACCTCTTTCGAATCAAAGGCTTGATGACGGTTTTTTTAACTATAACCCAACTGTCGTAAATCAGTCAAACGAAATGCCAGCTTTACCTAGGAATCCATTTAAGCAGATATATTTAGGATAGTCTCCGGTTAAACGGACATGTTGTGAATAATTTCTAAGAAAGGAAATATAACTAGTTCATGGGCGAACATGTCTTTCTTAGATGCAAATTGTATATCATGTGCAATGGTCATTAACTACTTGATTGTGGTGTAGATTGAGTTCATTGCATTAGTAGAGATAACATAACTTTATCATTCCAAATGCGCACTCAGTGATTACAAACAACGATATCCTGCCCACCGGTTGCGGGTAAAAGCAGCTCTGGCAGTTGGAACTATCTAAGCTCTTTGTCTGCGTGGCTAGCTGTAAACTTGTAAATGAACCAACAGCCTTGTCAGAAAGCAATGCGGCCCCTCGGAAAGCACTTCCAACAAATCATATTACAGTAGCGCTGAATTCAGTTTAAGGGATAACAAAGGGCACAAAATGACCACATATTTAATGCGGAGAAATCCATATTGACCGATAAAGCTACAAAGCAGCTGTATGGTATATGCATGCAAGCTTCTGATCGCGGTCAACTATTGTCAATAACTAAAAATGACCATCTAATAAGGATTATTTTTAACTTCGCAAGCCCAATAATTAGAATATCAACCATAGCTGTTAAAAGGATACACCAAAGAAGCACATTTAGCTGGAATATGGGATTCTTCGAACTTTTAATGCGTTAACCACCTGCTGTGGTAGTCATTCGTCAGTCTTTTGCATTCCATCCTAAATTTGAAATATTGAAGCAAGTAATGTATGAAGATCAAGTCTGTAAGTTAAACAGCATTTCATGGTCAAGTCATCACTGCCTGACACCGACTGTACGACAGCCCGTCCAGATTAGCTATCATTGCAACCAACGAAGGAAATCTTTAGGTAGCAAATTTCCACTAACCCTAAACCGCAATTCAATGAAAGTTCAACTAATGTCAGCGCCTGAAGCAATGTAAAGTCAGACCTAATTGTTTAACTCATTTCAGCGCATGAAGCTCAGTTGACCGTTCATATTCGATTATGCAAGGACCTGACCAAGGATTCAAACGAGCTTTGAATTTATATTGAAAAAAGCAAATGATTATGCAAACCAGCACCTCTCGTTTATTTTCCTCTGTCATTAATTCCAGGGTCCTCATGACTTTAACATACCGCTAAATATGTGACACAATGCAACACGTGTTTATTGATGGGTCTAAGACCTATCTATGCGTTGATAAACGTTGTTGTCATTAAATGTTGCCTGATACAAATTCTTAGCGTAGCACAGGACTTTATGCGTAAGCTAGCACGAGCTAGCAAGATAGTTAATGTGACGATTCGTTTATTCTGCCTCTGTTGATGATGTCGCGTAATTGTTAGCTATATATACTTACAATAGCACATCGCGAACTGCAACCAACGTGCAAGGACCCTTCTCGATTTTGTGCTGTTCCCCTCAAACAAACCTTGACACTTTAAGTAAGAACATCGTGCATTAGGTCAAGGTTTTGACAAATGGTGGCTGCTATGGCTGTTTTCGTAACGTGATTGATACAGGCAGTGTTTCATGAGATATACACGTTGTATGACAATTCACATTTATAGAATATTTATATCTAACCGATAATTAACAACAAAAGTGACAACAACAAATGACAGGTTCCTATTGTCACCAGCGATGCTGGCTGTCGGTACTATTTTTGGTCAGTACACAATTATGTACATTCGCTTTGGCATAGAACCTACACAGACAGGTGTCTACAGTGAAAAGTCGTTAAGTGACAAGCGTATGGGGCGCATCACAGCCATTTCTGGAACCACCCGTAAACAGCAAGTACCACCTGTAATTAATTTTATATTCATGGATATATGCTGCATAAACAGAAAGGTTATAAGCAGCCGGGTGTCTCACTCCCATGTATGTATTCTGTATATCTCAAAGCAGTTGAATATTCCAGACAAGCTGTTTTATATTAACAATCCCATGGATGGGTAAGTCATCAAGGAGATTTATTCAATAACCACTGCATATATGTGTCAAATATTTATCATTCCTGAAGACTTCATGCATATTAAAATGATTTGGGTTTTGACAGCATATCATTTCCTCCAAATGGACGGTGCTGGTGAAACACGGGGATTTTTCGTCGCCTATTACACATCTGACTTCACATGAAACGAGCTTTGAATTTAAAAACATAGTAAACTGTTAATATGTGATGTAACCACGTCCAAAACGCTTAAGCACAGACAAGCAGCCATAGATCATATGAATAAGTTACGCGCGTAACCAAAGCACCTGAGTATTTTCAATGTAATACACCGACATACGTCACACAATGTACTGCGTATTTATTTTGGGGTTCTTAGCATTTTAAGCGTTTGCATACAGAAATGAAAGCCTATATACCAGTGCTGGCCAAAGCCATATTGAGTTTACTTAAAAAAGATTATTTCAATGGCTTTCTGTAATTGGTGCAAAGAACGTTAAAGATTGTTATCCAAATAAACATGCTACTATTCAACCAAACTCAAATTCTATCTCAAAAACAGCACATTCATTACATAGCCCATAGCAGCAGTATACCACATATGACCAATAGATATGCGCTATTGAGGCTCAGCTTTTTGTATCACAAATTCTGGATTATAAGTTTCAACAAATTAATTGAAATGGGTTGAAGAGAATGCGTTCAATTTGAACCCTTGCATGTCGTATCACCATCTTACTGCAACGTGAGAGTCACACTGACGTAAAATTACAGCGTAGAGCTGATAGCTTATCGCAATAACCAACCAAAGGAATAGAATTCACACAAAATATTCATTTCAGTTCTAAGGATACGTTCTTAGTAGACAGCACTGCTAGCTTAAATCAATCAACTAGGATAATAACTGTAGTCTATGATGTTTTAGCAGTAGCCTGCATTGAATTCCAAATAGTGTGCATGGAATTTACAAAGCTAGATGTATTCAATGTCATCATTTGGGACGTTTATTAAGACGAATGAATTTTGGGGATTCTGGGTCAGTATTCAAAGAGAAAATAGACGTGACATGCATCACACAGCTGTGCAATGGACCACAATGCATCTAATGTGAGCATTCGCATTTGGGCTCTAACAGATTTAAATCTCATATCGTCAAGGCTTCATGAAGTCAACGGTAATAATTTTGTTAGCTTCAACTTCTTTATTATTCAAAACATTATAGAAATTTCATTTGCACTCACATATACATATATCGTTTGTACTCTTTATTGAAAGTCACATTCTGATCATCTTTTGACATATGAAGTATAAACTCCTCAAGTATTTCCAGGTCAATCGCCGTTGCATATTCAATGGTAAGTACAGCAGCACACTCTTCTGTCAGTATCACAGTACAAATGTTAGCGCACCATGATCATTTAAGGGACCAATCACTATCCATGCCACCTATACGGCGTTACGTTTGTCAACGTACTGCTTACACTTTATGTTGGTAAATGATCAACCTAGATCGTTACCACTTTATATCAGCAGTGAAAACATTCATCTATATTCTATAGATCCGAACAATATTATACAATTGCACCCATTTTGCTAGCGCTGGCAGGATTTGTATAGTGGATTTAACTAAAGTTGCATTAAATACTTGATAATGTTTTAATGAACCATAAAACAACGGTCCTAATTTCCTCATACGAACCGTCAGAAATACACTTGAATAGGCACTTGCATTTTATGAAATCGCAGTGATGTGCCGATCGCACAGCGCATGCAATTTCTATATTGTCAACATAACTTTACCATTTTTGAGAGCAACCAATCAGCATGCTTGTTCACGGCGTACAGCACGCATTTCACAGGGCGAAGAACAAATGTTATGGGCGACAAGATCCTCTGACACTTCAGACAAGCACACCACTGTAACAGGCAAACTGTTGTACAATAATATTGTACCTGGGATCACAGACAAAGTTTAGAGACTGTGTTAAGCTACCGCAACATTCTCCTGCTTAACCTAAAGTAAGCAGGACACATTGAGATACGCTGATTGTATTGTTATCTCGCTTTGGAATGTTCGCACAGGAGACTGATGTTACGTGTTATGTTAGCTCATATGACGGGAGCATTCGGAAATCATGTAGCAGATTTGGGGGCCTTGAGGGATGTCAAGAGGCAAATGGGTCCATGATATAGATACAATGCACATGCAGAAATGCACACGATGTGGGTGTCTCTCTAACATTTATCCATATTCTATTCCAACTAGTGAAGGATTTTAATATACCCACTTGGCGAATATAAGGTCCGCTGGTGGTAATCAAAAGGGCGATATATCACCGATAAATCTGCCAGTACAAACGATGGAAGTTGGGTTTTGACATTACAATAAACGGAAAACCAAGTCCACCAATCTTTAATCGATTACAATTCTTAAATATACAGTATTTTTATAATGATTTTATTGGTAGATATATATTGCCCCTTTCAAATATGCGGTTTATACAGACCTAGAAGTATAATAAATCTGTGCTGTAATATGGTATGCAAGTCATAACATAAGAAGTTTTAAAATAAGCCATACATATACGTCCTGCAAGTAAGCGTCTGCTAAATTAACACTGAGGATGTGTGCCTTTGCCTCTAGTATTTGCAGACTGAGTATTGACTTAACAAAACCAAGACGTGACTACTTCTCTGCGTTAAATCAGCAGAATTATACATTTCAAAAGAATCATGATTATAGTTATATTATTGATTATAATGTAATTATTCATCATTCGTCATAACCATTTCTTTTAATGTTTTATGGCTGAATTATAGGAGATAGCAAATTACGAATAGTTAGCAGTCAATCATAGCTACTATGACACAGTTTACCGTCACCTGAGGCGCCAAATGGAAGAAAGGATATTGTTAAAAATATTTGGTTGACAAGGCACAGCAAACAAAGCCTTGTATAAGGGTGATTTATATAACTAAGTCATGTCTGATCTGATGCGTATTAAAGGAAGAAAACCAATATGTTACATTCAACGAATATCAGTTCGTTCTGACGATTTAACAAGCCTTGTCGCCGGGCGCAGGTGCAACATACGGGTTATTCATAGCCTATTAATCATCTTTAGTGACATGGAGAAGCTTTCAATGAAATAGCATCATAATCTGCTAAGAGACGCTTTGAGGAAGACAGTACGTTTGTGTAATGCAAAAGGGCCAGATTGAAGCCAGTAATGTTATTGATAACCGGTAAAACACAGCGAAATGTGTCACGCCGTTTACAAGACATGATTAATTTTAGAATGTGTTTCAGTTTGGTTGCTCATTTTCTGCTTACATACGAATATAACGCCACAATCTCAATACTGACTAGAGTGAGGCTTGAGGTAAAAGCATTATTGATTATGCTTTTTAACTAAGTGGTTAACAAGTCGATCCCAATAAAGAGCCCAACGTCTTGATTGGAGCATTTAACATCCGTTTGTATGAATGGTTAATCCTGTCTTTTGTAACGAGACTGTTTTCAGCTTACTTTGAGATGAGAATGTTAGTTCATTCTTTTGCCCCTTCCTTACCAACGGCACGGCTAAGTACGCTGAAACATTTTCCCAAAACCTTAGACACATCAGGGTAAGATCATAAAAATGTTTCTTATCAATTTCTTTCACATGATTTGAGGTTTGGAGGTTCAAAAGCAACGGTCTATGACTGTTTTTTTCTCGTCGGCAACTTTACAATTGTCTACCTCCATTCATGGTATTCCATATTATATGGAGGCCGGTCATACAAGTGATTGTTGTTAGGTCCAAACTATAGAAGTCTTATCTAAAAGGGCCAACTAAAATCACGCTGCATACTACTATCCGGTTATTGGTAGATTCATTAGTGCAACTAATCAATCAACACGCTAATTGAGAGTCACCATTTCATCTTAATGCTAGGACGTTATGATCGATGAAACATATTTGTACCTGCAACTAACGCGTCATAAAGTGCAGCTCGTATGTCTGCTTGTTTGGTAGATGAGTGAATACGTTTAAAACAAATGATATTGCGTCATCCTTTGATCGCAACTTATTCATATCCAAAACAAAAATCACGCAATCACGCTGAACTAGTTGTAAACCCCATTGCATTTCGTCCAGTGTTAATTCTAATTCCAGCAGCAAGCTCCAGGCTACCTACAACTGCACACTAAGCATTCTAATTGCAAATATATTAATATACCGCCATCATTTACGAACAGCGCATCATTAACTCATTATATAATTCCTCTTATATATCATATCGCTAATGTGAAACAACCTTGTATGTTTCACTTACTATGTGAATGAATTCGCCCCTGGCCCGTGATTTACCGAGCGCTCCGCCTCAAAGGCAATAAAACAGGCATCAGCATTCTGTTGCCATGAATAAGGCCCCATCAGAGCTCCGTTAGACTATTGTGGAGTTAACTGCTTTCGAAATAATCGATTAATGGCAGCCTGGCTGCATCATAACACATAGGTCGTAATTCAATTTAATCCGTAAATGTACAGCAGTCTGACATAGGCGCTTGTGGTTTACTGGTAGGTGTGCAGATTATACAATGTTCTGGGGGGTACTTCCTTACATAACAATCACCTGTAGTTTATTCCTGACCATATCCTACTAAGATGCAAAACGAGGGCTGTAGTAATTTATTAGCATAAGTGTTTTAGACATCATAAACATGCTAAAATTTTCACGCTGATTATAAATAAACATTTGTGAGAATTATATGTTAAGGCTAGTATTTCAATTCCAAAAAACAAAATGATCCAAATGATCCGTGCGACAACTCTGTAAGCCCGTAATGTACTATGATCACTTGTACGACTGGCATTACCTACAAATCAAATGGGATGAGACCAAAACAAATTCTAGTAATCGTTATATTGTGTACAAATACAGGGTTAGTTTTCGTTCTGATGCAAGCCGCTATAATAACATACAAGTCCTCTAGCTAAATTTGCCTCATATATTCCCTCCAGCACTACGAATGCAGCACAATGTAATTCATGCTATGTCAGTTTCTATGCATCAGCATGTAACATACTATAATAGCACCTATGGATGCTGGAACAAGTAGTTTTGACAAGTGTCGTTGCGGATACGACATGTTAATGAGTGGCTTAGTAGGACACATGATGTTAGTAAGTGGCTGGTGCGGACATGAGATGTTAGTGTGTGTCTTGGGCGGATATGGGATACTAGTACGCTGCCTGGTCGGACATGAGATGCTAGTATGCTACCTGAGCAGACATGAGATGATAGTGTGTGTCTTGGGCGGACATGGGATACTAGTACGCTGCCTGGTCGGACATGAGATGCTAGTATGCTACCTGAGCAGACATGAGATGCTAGTGTGTGTCTTGGGCGGACATGAGATGCTAGTATGCTGCCTGGTCAGACATGAGATGCTAGAATGCTGCCTGAGCAGACATGAGATGTTAGTGTGTGTCTTGGGCGGACATGGGATACTAGTACGCTGCCTGGGCGGCCATGACTTGCTAGTATGCTGCCTGGGCAGACACGGAATGCTAGTACGCTGCCTGGGCAGACACGAGATTCTAGTATGCTGCCAGAGCGGACATGAAATGTTAGTATGCTGCCTGGGCGGACATGAGGTGCACATAATCTGCCTGGCCGGACACGGAATGCTAGTATGCTGCCTGGGCGGACAAGAGATGCTTGAATGCTGCCTCTGCGAATAGGAGATGAACGTATGCTGCCTGGGCAAACACGAGATGCTAGTATGCTGCCAGAGCGGACAAGAAATGTTAGTATGCTGCCTGGGCGGACACGAGATGCTAGTATGCTGCATGGGTCGACACAAGATGCAAGTACGCTACGTGGGAGGGCATAAGATGCTGGTATTTAGCTTTTGGCGGACATGAGATGCTAGTATGATGCCTTTGGCGGGCATGAGATGCCAGTGTGTTGCCTTGGGCGAACACGATGTCTTTATATGTGGCGAGAGATTAGTTTGTGGCTTGTGTTGAGTCAGGAGACGCAAGAGATAATGTATGGCGTGTTTGACATGGGGCATGATATGTTAATGTCTGGCTAGTAGGACGTGGGGGTAGAGGCGGGGACATGAGAGACAGAAACAGGAATGTCTAGCTGTTATTGCACGACCTCTTGTACATGAACATCCAGCTTGAGCACCGCTGTTCACTTCATTTACAAATATGTGTTTTATACAGAGTAGTGTTTTACTTTTGTAGGGAACAATGGTATATAATTGGTACGCTAGTTAAATTACCCTGACTACATAAACGTGACCTTCAATATCAATGCAATTGAAGGTCGTTCAGCAACATTCTAGTCTAATCATCGATTGAGTTACATGGCGCCACGAACGTCCAATTATTTGGGAACATAGGATAGCAGTCCATGTACTAGGCTCACGAGTTAAACATTTCCACACGAATAAAATAGTATCAGTCGACCAAATGTCGCTGCTGTCCTACGGGTAACATCGATCATTTTCGACGATCCCTGGGGCAAAGGATAAGCTCCAATGCCATTGCCTCTAAGGTCCTTATGACTTCAACCACGTTGATCATATCCTCAAGGCTTCACGAAGTCAACGGTAATAACTTTGGTAGTTTCAACTTCTTAATTATTCAAAGCATTATAGAAATTTAATTTGCACTTAATATACATATATCGTATGTTCCCATTAATGATAGTCACATCCCGATAATCTTTTGACATATAACGTATCAAATCCTCAAGCATCTCCAGGTTATTCTCCGTTGCATATTTGGTGGTAAGTACAGCAGCACAATCGTCTGTCAGTATCACAGTACCAGTGTTAGCGCACCATGATCATATAAGGGACCAATCACTATACATTCACCACCTATACGGCGTTACGTTTGTAAACGTACCGCTTACACTTTATGTTGGTATGCGATCAACCTACATCGTTACCACTTTAGCAATGAAAAAAAATAATTTAAAACATGCATTTCAATTCTAAAGACCGAAACAATATAACATAATTGCACCACTTTCGCAAGCGTTGGCGGGATTTGCATAGTGGATTTAACTATTGTTGCACTAAATACTTGATAGTGGTTTTAATGTACCATAAAACAACGGTCCTTATTACATCATACGTACAGTCGGGAAATCCGCCAGTATAGGCACTTCCAGGTTATAAAAGCGTTGTTGTCTGCCGATCACACAGCGCATGCAATTTCTATATTGTCAATATAACTTTACCATTTCTGAACGCAACCAATCAGCATGCTCGTTCACGGCGTACTTGGTTACCCTGGTCGTATGTAAAAGCATAAAAGCATATCACATCGCGAGGAGCTTATGTTATGGCCAACAAAACAAGATCCTCTGACAATTCAGCCAGACGCACATCGGCGAAAGGAATATGCTCGTACAGTAATATGGTAGCTGGGATTACAGAAAAAGTATGTGTTCAGCTAATCAAGGATTCTCCCACATAAGCTTAAGTAAGCAGCAAACTTTGAGATACGCCGATTTAATTGGTATCTCGCTTTGGAATATTAGCGCGGCAGACTAATGTTACGTTTTATGTTGGCTCATACGACGATAGCATTCGGAAGTTATGTAGTGGTGTGGAGGATTTTAATATACCCACTTGGCGAAAAAAAGGTCCGCTGGTGGTGATCAAAACGATAAATGGGCGAATATGAAACTCCGCCATCAATTTGAGATAATCTCTGCTAATGCCCGTTTCATTTTGTGATTCCAGTGATATGTAACCATCAATGCTGCCGTAGGATTTATATGCAGATTGCGCAATGCGGAATGATATTGACGCTATTATTGGTATATAACTGAAATATGCACTCATATGAGTCGATAAGTTTAGACAAGCCATCGACATTTCTCAATGTTTTTCTCTTCGTGCATCATCAATAAAAAGGAGGATACCAGTGCGTATGGTATTAATGACTTTACTGTAAAGTAAGATGCAAGAATGTCCAATACAAAATGCAGGAACTATCATGACATGGTTATAACAACGTGAATAGGAGATGCAGTGGCTTAAAGAAGAGAAATGTTTAAATCAATATGATGTTATCAATTTAACAAAACGGGGATCATTCATACGGCGAAAAAGCAACATATGCGTGTATTTGATTTATTTGTCACCTCTTCTATTTGAACTATAACTATCGTTAACGTGTATATGTAGGTATTCTGCATTGCAGAAAGATCTCGGTGGTACAATTCACTTACATGAAAGGTATCCCTGAATTATAGAAGATAGCAAATAACGAATAGTTAGCAGTCACTTATAGCTACTGACACACCTTTATCGTCACCTAAGGCGCCAATTAGAAAAGTACATCGTCAGGAGAAAAGAGGGTAATGTTAGGCATCTAGGGCATGGCAACAAAAGCCGGACATCAGGGTGATTTATATAACTAAGTCATGTCTGATCTGATATTAACCAACCCTTATTACAACATGCCTTTTCATGGATGATAAACCCTATGCTACATTCAACGGAATATTATTTCGTCCTGATAATTTAACAAGCCTTGTCACCGGGCGCAGGTGCAAAATACAGGCTATTCATAGCCTATTGCTCATCACTGTTGACAGGGAACGAGCATTGAATGTAATGGCATCATAAACTGCTAACAGACGCTCTGAAGAATCAAGTACGTTTGCGCAATACAAACGGGCCAAGTTGAAGCACTTAACGTTATTGATGATCGGTAAAACACAGCGAAATGTGACAATTTTGGTTATGATGTACTTCACTTCGGTGGCTTATTTTCTGCTTATATACGAATATAACGCCACCATCTCAATACTGACTAGAGTGAGGCTTATGGTAAAAGCATTATTGATTAGGCTTTTTAACAAGTGGTTAACATGACGATCCCAATATAGAGTTCGACGACTTGATTGGAGCATTCAACCTCCGTTTTAATGAAAAGTGTGTCCTGTCTATTATAACTAAACTGTTTACAGCTTACTTTGAGAGAGGAATGCTAATTCATTCATTTGACCATTGCTTGCCAACTGCACAGGTAAGTACACAAAAAACTTCTGGAGACATTAGGGTAAGATTTATTGTCCATGTTTCTTACCAATGTGAACGAAGAATTCCAGATTTTCATATGATTTGAGGTTTGGAGGTTCAAAAGCAACGCCCTAAGACTGATTTGTTTCGTCGGCAAAATTGCAATAATCCACCTCAATTCAATAAAATCCATCTAAATGAAGAAATTTATTTTGGGTCCGAACGATAGAAGATTTATCCAAAAGTGCCAACACTAAAATAGGGTAAGATTTATTGTCCATGTTTCCTGTAATCAGTGCTATGACAATTAACAGCCTGCTTAAGCGCCCTTGAGCAGGATTATTTCCTGGAATCAGGCGCTATACAAATGCCATATATGTTATGTTATGTTATGTAACGACCGTGGCTAAGTAACGACGTGGCTAAATAATGACCGTGGCTATGTAACGACCGTGACTAAGTTACGATCGGGGCTAAGTTACGACCGTGGCTAAGAAACCACCTTAAGCTGTTCATAGAAGCATCGTGCACATATAGTCATAGGAGCACATGTGCATACCAGACATCATATAGTGGTCGAGGTGGTCATGATGCGGTGAGTCTGGGATGATAAGAAGCAAGCACTAATCAAGCGATTAACATATAGTTCAAAATACTATTTTGTTGCGGACGTTTATTATATATCATCTGAATACTTCGCCCATTGTGCAATCAATGTGTCAGGATGATACATGTATTAGCTACGTCATATCTGCGTCTTATATATACCTATTCTAATGATACCTTGCCTATCCAATCAGTATAGCCCATGGGTTACATTTTACGGAATGTCAATTTGTCCAAGTGATTTAACAAGCAGTGCTAACCATCGGCGCAGGTGCAAAATAAGGTTTCTTCATAGGCCATTACTTTTCTGTATAGATCCGGAACGAGCTCTGTATTTTAAAGCACCATACACATCTAACACACGTTCCTAAGCAAGCTTACCCAGGGTTAAGTACGCCTGAAACATCCATCACAAAACATGAGGAATAAGGGTTGATCATTTTCAACATTTCTCAACCATGTGAACCGTTAAATGGCAATAGAAGTCTTGAACGAAATTGCAACCATATTTATGTCCTCGCATTAAAGAATGATGCAGCGTTGCATAATGATATATTGTTATTATTTGATTCACAAGCGCTCCATATTAAAGCCGTATTTAAGCACGTTCTCAAGAGTTCCCATTGTATTACAATGTCAGGGCCCTGTGATCGTACAAAAAAAGCACGAAGCGACCATTCATTTTTCGTTATATTACAAGTACGACCTCTAAAAACCATGTACCATATACCTCGAATGGTAAGTCTGTGGAGAACACATGATAGAGTCACAAAAGCAAAGCCTGTTAAAATGGCTAGGACGTTGCTGCTAGTGGGTTTGCAGAGCCATTTGACGGCTTCCACTGGTTCAACACGACCAGCATCAATCTATTAACAACGCCAATATCAATAAATATACCTCCTTGTTCAGTGTCTTTTTGCACGGTTAGTCGGGGAAACGAACTCTCTAAATTGACAAGAAACTTCACGTAATTTTAAATATGCATAATTTGTCCGGTTCAATATTAGCAGACATAATATGACTTCAGATTATTCTATCAGTTTGCACACCAACGACAGCAAAACAGGGTCATTAATGTGAGAAGCAGCAGTTTACATGCATGTACCCCATTGCAATAAGTAAATATATATATGAATATATATATATATATATATATATATATATATATATATATATATATATATATATATATATAGATATATATATATATATATATATATATATATATATATATATATATATATATATATATATATATATATATATATATATATATATATATGTTAACAGCAGCAAGTTAAACCTGTGATTAATTATTCATGGATATATGCCGTATAACCAGAAACGAGTACAAGCAGTCGGGTGTCTCACTCGCATGTATGGTATTTCGTATTTCACAACGCAGTTGAATATTCCAGACATGTTGTTTTATATTAACCAATCTCATGGACGGGCAAGTGATCCAGGAGATTTATTCATTTACCATCACAAAAAAAACTGGTATCAGCATTCTGAAGCTGTGAACCACCTCGTCTAGCGATCCATTTATATCTGCGTCAAATATTTATCATTCCTGAAGACCTCATGCATATTAAAACGATTTGTGGTTATACGGCACATCATTTCGTCCAAATGGACGGTGCTTTTAAAAAAGGGGGATTATTCATCGGCTATTGCACATTTGAATTCACATGGAATGAGCTTTGAATTTAATAACATAGTAAACTGTTGATATACGGTGTCACATCGTCCGACACTTGAGCAAAGTAAAGCACCTAAAGTTCATAGGAATACTTTGAGCTTGTAAACTGACACAAGTACCGTAGCACCTAAGTATTATCAATGTAATACATCGAAATACGTCACACCAGGCACTGTGTATTTTGTACCGGTGCTGACAAACGTTAACGACATTTATTTCATTGGCTATCTGTTATTTGCACAAAGAACGTAGCTACATATATTAAATTGGTATCCAATATATAAATAAACGACTTGATTAGCTATCTGACCGCTCTAAGGAGCATAGTTTATTTTGTAAAGATGAAATTTTGTACCATAACCAGCTAAACTGCTTTACATTAGCGAAATTACTACGTGTTTATTCGCTGATAATCAGTTATACTATTCAACCAAACACGAATTATCTGCCAAACCACGACATTCATCACACAACCAAGAGCAGCAGTATACAACATATGACCAATAGTTATGAGCTACTAGGGCTCTGCTTTGTGAATCACAAATTCTCGATTACAAGTATCAACACATTAATCAAAACGGGTTAAAGAGAGTGCGCTCCATTTGAACCCTTGCATGTCGTATTATCATCTTACTGCAAGGTGAGAGTATGGGAGCCACACTGATGTTACATTACAGCATAGAGCTGACAGCTGATAAAAATAACCAAGCAAAGAAATATAATTCACACAAAAGATTCATTTAAGTTCTAATCATACGTTCTTAGTATGCAGCACTGCTAGCGTCAACACACTCAACTAGGATGATAGCTGTAGTATATGATGTCTTAGCAGTAGCCAACATCGAATTCCAAACAGTGTACATAGATTTTACAACGCAAGAAATATTTTATGTCATCATTTGGGACGTTTATCAAGACGAATAGATTTTGGTGTTTCTGGGGAAACTATTCAAAGAGAAACTAGAAGTAACTTGCATCGCACAGCTGTGAAATGGACAGCCATGCATCGATTTTGAGCTCCTCATTTGGGATCTCATAGATTTATATATCATATCCACAAGGCTTCATGAAGTCAATAGTAATAATATTAGTTAGCTTCAACTTCTTTATTATTCAAAACATTATGGATATCCCGTTTGTACTTATTATAGACATATCGGTGGTAATCACTTAATGATTGTCACCCGCTGGTAATCTTTCGACATATGGTGTATCAAATCCTCAAACGTCTCCAGGTTAACATCCGTTGCATATTCAATGGTAAGTACAGCAGCACCCTAGTCTGTCAGTATCACAGTACCAATGTTAACGCACCATGATCATCTAATGCACTAATCACTATCCATTCACCACCTATACGGCGTTGCGTTTGTCAAACAGCGATATATGTACCGCTTACACTCAGCAGTGAAAACTTTCTTCTATATTCTGAAGACCCGAACAATTTATGTTATTGCACCACTTTTGCCAGCGCTGGCGGAATTTGTACAGTGGATTTAACTACGGTTGCATTAAAAGCTTAATAGTGGTTTTAATGCATCATAAAACAAGGGTCCTCAATCCATTATACGTACAGTCAGAGAAACGCCTGTATAGGCATGGCAGATGATAGAAGTACAGTGGTGTGTGGATCGCATAGCGCATGCAATTTCTATGTAGTCAATATAACTTTACCATTTTTGAGAGCAACCAATCAGCATGCACGATCAATGTATATCACATCGCGAAGAGCTAATATTATGGGCGACAAAACAAGATCCTCTGACACTTCAGACACATGCGTAATAGCGACAGGAATAGGCTCGTACAATAATATTGTAGCTGGGACGACAGAAAACGTTTAACTGTTTAGCTACTGATCTCCCGCTTAAGCTTAAATGAGCAGCAAATGTTGAGACACGCCGATTTAATGTTTCATGCTTTGGAATGTTCGCGCAGCAGACTTATTTTACGTGTTATGTTAGCTCGTATTACGGGAGCATGTGGAAGTCTTGTAGCAGCTTTGGGGGCCTTGAGGGATGTCACGAGGCAAATGGGTCCATGCTATAGCTGTTACGTTATGGGAGCAGGTCTTGTACTGTTCTGAAGTGAAAATATGATGAAGCATTACTCATTTGAACACTTGTCATATCCGATATTATATTGCGAACAACATAATGAAAATATCGAACTAATCACGATGTTTGTGTTTCTTTAACATTTATCCATATTCTATTCCAACTAGAAGAGGAATTTCAAATACCCACTTGGCTAATAAAAGGTCCGTTGGTGGTGATTAAATGGGAAATATAACACCGATAAATCGGCCAGTACAAAGGATAGAAATTGAGTTCGGACTTTCGGTTAAATAGACAACAAGGCCCACGAGAGGTTCACCAACCGTAAAGCCACTACAATTCTAAAATATACCAGTATTTTTATAATATTTTTCCACCCTAGAAGTATGATAAATCTGCGCTGTAATATTGTATGCAAGTCTAAACATAAGGAGTTTTTAACTATACCATACATACGCATCCTGCAAGTTAGCGTCTGCTAGATTAACACTGAGGATGTTTGCCTCTGCCGCTTGTATTTGTTTCTTTTTCATCCATGAAGCAGAAGATGCCCCAGCAAACGCACATTCTGATATTACCGTTATTGTGATTACGTTCTCTTTGTCATTACACGTGAGAAGTAAAAGGCGTGTAGTTTACAGGTTTTGGCACAGCATTTCACATTTGATTAGCTTGGCAACGTATTGAAGTGATTTATTTTTTGGTTGGTCAGTGTAATCAGATGGCAAATACCACGTACTGAGTAGTGATTTAACAAAACCAACAGGTGACCAATTCACGGTGTTAAATCAGCAGAATTATACATCTGAAAAATTACATGATTCTTGTTAGATTATTGATAATAATGTAGCAATTCATTATTCGTAATCACCACTGTAATTTAGCTGATAATTTAATTAGAATAATATCACTAACAAGAGCGAAATGTAATATTCATTTGCGTAATTGGTTTCATCTTACTAAATGATATGGCTGCCAACGATGCTGCGACTATAGATTGCATGCATTCATCATTTAGCTTGATAGCGATTGAACTGCATTACCTCGATCACATGTTATAATTCAACCAAGCATGCTCTCAGCTTCAGACACGACTAATCACTACTTACCTATGTATATGCATTCTTGTGTATTGATTGAGAAATTAAATTTCAGCTGCATGTGATTGGGCAAATATAAAACTTCTATGTTGATAGGAGAGAATCTCTACTTATGCCCGTTTTATATTCCAGTGATAGGTAACCATCAATGTTGCCATAGGGTTTGTATGCATATTGCACAATGCGGAATGATATTGACCCTACTATTGGTATATAACTGTAATATGCACTCATGAGTGCGTGTGTGTCGATTAGTGTGGACAAGCCATCGACATTTATCTATGTTTTCACTTCGTGCATCATCAAATAAAAAAAGGATACCAGTGCGTATAGTATTAATGGCCAGCCGATCATTGTTGAAAAGGATGATACAGCAATGTCCAATAATAAATACAGAAAATCTATCATGACGTGGTTATAACTACGTATATAGGAGATGCAGCGGCCCAGGGAAGAGAAATGTTTTATTCAATATGATGCTATCAGTACAACGATACGGGGTCTTTCATATGGCGAAGAGGCAACCTAGGCGTGTATTTAATTTATTTGTCACAACTTCTATCTGAGCTATAACCACAACGTGTATATGTAAGTGTTCCAAGGGCAGCATACCATATTGCAGAGCGACCCAGGTGGAACAAATTACTGACATGAAAGGTATCACTGAATCATAGAAGATAGCAAATAACGAATAGTTAGCAGTCAATTATAGCTACTGTGACACAGTTTACCGTCACCTGAGGCGCCAAATGAAAAAGTACTCCAATTATACAATTCAACATGCCCTTCATCTGGGAAAAGAGGATATTGTTAAGCATATATGGTTGACAACGCAAGAAAAACAAAGCCGGACATCAGGGTGATTACTATAACTAGGTCATGTCTGATCTGATATTAACCTACCCTGATGACAGCACTCGCATTCAAGGAAGATAACCCCTATGGTACATTCAATAGAAAATAATTTCGTCATGACCATTTAACTAGCCTTGTTAACGGGCACAGGTGCAACGTATGGATTATTCATAGCCTATTGCTCATCTGTATTGACAGTGAACGAGCTTCGAATGTGATAGCATCATACACTGCTAACAGACGCTTTGGGGAAGCCAGTACGTTTGCGCAGTGCAAAAGGGCCAGATTGAAGCACGTAACGTTATTGATGATCGGTAAAACACAGCGAAATATGTCACACTATATACATGACAATATTAGTTTGGATGTGCTTCACTTTGGTTGCCTATTTTCTACTTGCATAACTAGAAAATGGCACGGCTTAGTACGCCGAAAACTTCGCCCACAAACCTAGAGACATCAGGGTAAGATTTATTGCCAATGTTTCTTAACAATGTGAACAAAGAATGACATCTTTTCATATGATTTGAGGTTTAGAAGTTCAAAAGCTACGGTCTACGACTGCTTTTCTCGTCGGTAACATTACGATGGTCTATACTATTCCTGAAATTCCATATTATATGAATGCCGGTCATACAAGTCTTATCTAAAATGGCGTTGCATACTAATATCTAGTTATTGGTAGATTCATTAGCGCAATACCTCTAAATAACTAATAAATGTGAGTTCCATCAGCACGCGACTTGATAGTCCCCATTTTGTCTTAATACAAGGACGTTATGATTGCTAAAGTTATGTTACGGGCAAGAACTTCAGAAATCACCATATACCATTTAGGAAGCAGATCGTGCACAAAACATTAGAATCGCACTAAAGCGATCCATTGCAGCACAATTCCTCACAGTGGATGGGAGTGGCTCATTGTATATTTCCGCTGACATTTGCGACACTATATCCCACAACAGCTATTCCCGGTTAAGGAGGACGCATACAAGCACGATTCTCAAAACATCTGCCATATCAATACACAACAAAAACAGTGAACGTGGCAAGGCAACAGACACTGAAAATGGCACTTTCATGTAATAGAGCAATTAGCTAAGTTAAGCAAAACTTACTTGTACCTGCAACTAATGCGTCATAAAGTTCAGCTCGTCGTATTTCTTAAATTAGTTAATCAACCTGAAACAAATGATACTGTATTATCCTTCGAACGCCACTAATTAATGATGGTCTGGTGTTAACACTTCGCTATTGCCCAATTATAACGCTGAACTAGTTGAAAACCCAATTGCATTTCGTCCAGCGTTAATTGTAATGCCAGCAGCATGTTCAAGGCTACCTACAACTGCACACTCAGCATTCTAATTGCTAATTCTCGTGTGATATTTACTCTCTAGTACAAAACCAAGATGTGTAACTGCATCAACACTTGTAAGATCAGAATAGTACTTTGAGATGGTAGGTGCACGAAAGTTATATGCTTTGGGGATGAAAATCATCAGATACGATTTACTAGGGTTGTAGCGAATGTCGTGTTCCACACTACTCTCTATCGTCCATCATCTACCATGGCTACTTGATGTAGGTGTCGAAAGTATTATCCAGTACTCACGCAGCACCAGATGTGAAGCCCATTGCTTCTCGTTGAGAACCGATTATAATTCCATAATCGCTAACGCAGCATATTCAAGGCTAAAATGCAGCGGCCTACTCAGCTTTCTATTTTTTCTATTATATCAATACTAATATTAATGTGTGATCGTCATTTCAGAGGCCAAACAAGAAAATCTAAATGAACAATCCATTATATATATTTCATCGACGATGTGGAAATGTAATGTAGGCTCTCTTTTTCGGTAGTGAATTCGTTTCTGATAAGGGTTTGACTTTTGCGGCCACTATACTTAATAAGCAACAAAAAAAAGGCATCAGCATTCTGAAGCCATGAACAACGTCCTCTAGCGGTCCATTTATGTCAGCGCTGACGGGGCACTATTAACCACTTTAGAATCAAAGATGTGATGACGGTTTCATTGAGCTATAACGCAACTGTCATAAATCAGTCAAACAAAATGCCAGCTTAAGCTAGGAATCCATTTAAGCTAGCCATATATAGTATGGTCTCCGGATTAAACGGACATGCTGTGAATAATTTCGAATATTTGAAATATAATGTCTTTCTTAGATGCAAATTGTATGTGCAAATGGTCTTTAACAGCATGATTGTGGTGTAGATAGATTAAAGACATTCATTACGTTAGTAAAGATAACATAACTTATCATTCCAAATGCGCACTCAGGGATTAAAAACAACGATATCCTGCCCACCAGTTGCGGGTCAAAGCGGCTCGAGCAGTTGGAACTATCTAAGCTCTTTGTCTGCGTGGCTAGCTGTAAATTTGTAAATGAACCAACAGCCTTGTCAGAAAGCAATGCGGCCCTTCGGGAAAGCACATCCAACAAATCATATTACAGTAGCGCTGAATTGAGTTTAAGGGTTAACTAGGGGCACAACCAAATTTAATGCGGAGAAGTTCATCTTGACCGATAAAGCCACAAAGCAGCTGTATGGTACATCCATGCAAGCGAGTGCTGCTTCTGATCGCGGTGAACTATTGTCAATAACTAAAAATGACCATCTAAAAAGGATTATTTTTAACTTCGCAAGCCCTAATTAGAATATCCATCAAAGCTGTTGAAAGGATATGCCAAAGAATCACATTTAGCTGGAATATGGTATTCTTCAAACTTGTAATGCGTTTACCACATGTTGTGGTAGTCATTTGTCTGTGTTTTGCATTCCATCCTAAATTTGAATTTATCATTCCCACCGGTACAATGAGATAAATGTAGTCAATATAGAAGCAAGTAATGTATGAAGATCAAGTCTGTAAGTTAAACAGCATTTCATGGTCAAGTCATCACTGCCTGACACCCACTGCACGACAGCCCGTACAGATTAGCTATCATTGCAAATAACGAGAGAAATCTTAAGGTAGCAAATTTCCACTAACCCTAAACCGCAATTCGATGAAAGTTGCGCTTATATCAGTTCAACTAATGTCAGCGCCTGAAGCAATGTAAAGCCAGACTAATCTGTTTAACTTATTTCAGCGCTTGAAGCTCAGCTGACCGTTCATATTCGATTATGCAAGTACCTGACAAAGGTTTCAAACGAGCTTTGAATTATATTGAAAAAGCAAATGGTTATGCAAGCCAGCACCTCTCGTAACCACACACCTCAGAACAATTTAAAAGTTCATTGTCCTCTGTCATTGGCTCCAGGGTCCTCATGACTTTGACATATAGCTAAATATGTCACACAATGCAACACGTGTTTCATGATGGGTCTAAGACCTATCGATATGTTGATAAACGTTGTTGTCATTAAATGTTGCCTGATACAAATTCTTAGTGTAGCACAGGACTTGTATGCGTAAGCTAGCACGAGCTAGCAAGATAGTTAATGTGACTTTTCGTTCATTTTGCCTCTGTTGATGATGTCGGTGTAATAGTTAACTATATATACTTACAATAGCACTTTGCGAACTGCAACCAACGTGCATTCTCGATTTTGTTCGGTGCCTTCAAACAAAGCTTGACATTTTAAGTAAGAACATCGTGCATTAGGTCAAGGTTTTAACACATGGTGGCCGCCATGGCTGTTTTCGTGCCGTGAATGATACAGGCTGTGTATCATTAGATATACACTTAGTATGACAATTCACATTTATAGAATATTTATATCTAAATGATTACTAACAACAAAAGTGAGAACAACAAATGACAGGTTCCTATTGTCATCAGCGATGGTTGCTGTCAGCACTCTTTTCGGTCAGTATACAATTACGTCCATTCGACTTGGCATAGAACCTACACAGACAGGTGTCTACAGTGAAAAGTCGTTAAGTGACAAGCGTATGGTGCGTATCACAGCCATTTCTGGAGCCACCCGGAAACAGCAAGTACCACCTGTAATTAATTTTATATTCATGGATATATGCTGTATAAACAGAAAGGTTATAAGCAGCCGGGTGTCTCACTCCCATGTATAGTATTCTGTATATCTCAAGCGCAGTTGAATATTCCAGACAAGTTGTTTTATATTAACAATCTCATGGATGGGTAAGTCATCAAGGAGATATATTCAATAACCGCTGCATATATGTGTCAAATATTTATCATTCCTAAAGACCTCATGCATATTAAACCGATTTGGGTTTTGACACCATATCATTTTCTCCAAATGGACGGTGCCGATGAAACACACGGATTTGTAATCGCATATTACACATCTGACTTCACATGGAACGAGCTTTTAATTTAAATACATAGTGAACTGTTAATATGTGATGTCATCACGTCCAAAACGTTTAAGCACAGTCAAGCAGCCATAGATCATATAAGTAAAGCACCCAAAGTTCATAGGAATAAGTTAAGCTAGTAAACTGACAAGTACCATAGCACTTGAGTATTTTCAATGTAATACACCGACATACTTCACATCATGTACTGCGCATTATGTTAAGGGTTCTTTGCATTTTCAGCGTTTGCATACAGAAATGAAAGCCTATATACCAGTGC
The DNA here is from genome assembly GCA_034190875.2 of Urechis unicinctus. Lineage (NCBI taxonomy): Eukaryota > Metazoa > Annelida > Polychaeta > Xenopneusta > Urechidae > Urechis > Urechis unicinctus. Next base: position 7,244,373 of record CM067354.1, read on the forward strand.
TGGCCAAAGCCATATTGAGTATACTTGAAAAAGATTATTTCAATGGCTTTCTGTTATTTGTGCAAACAACGTAGAAGATTGTTATCCAAATAAACAACTAAAAGACTTGATTAGCTTTCTGACCGCTCTAAAGAGTGTATATGATTTTGTACAATTGAAATTTGTACCATTTCCAGTTAAACTGTTTATTCGCTGAGAATCATGCTACTATTCAACCAAACTCGAATTCTATGCCAAACCAGGACATTCATTACATACCCCATAGCAGCAGTATACCATTTATGACCAATAGTTATGAACTAATAGGGCTCAGCTTTGTGGATCACAAATTCTGGATTATATGTTTCAACAAATTAATCAAAATGGGTTGAAGAGTGTGCGTTCCATTTAAATCCTTGTATGTCATCTTACTGCAGCGTGAGGGTATGAGAGTCACACTGACGTAACATTACAGCGTGGAGCTGATAGCTTATTGCAATAACCAACCAAAGAAATAGAATTCACACAAAAGATTCATTTCAGTTTCGGAAGATAAGTTTTTAATATGCAGCATTGCTAGCTTAAACCAATCACCCGGGATGATAGCTGTAGTCTATGATATTTTTTCAGTAGCCTGCATTGAATTCCAAACTGTCTATTTTACAACGCTAGATATATTCAATGTCATCATTGGGGACGTTTATTAAGACGAATGAATTTTGGGGTTTCTGGGTCAGTATTCAAAGAGAAAATAGACGTGACATGCATCACACAGCTGTGCAATGGACCACAATACATCTTATGTGAGCATTCGCAAGACCGAGTTCCGCATTTGGGCTCTCACAGATTTAAATCTCATATCGTCATATATTCATATCATGAAGTCAACGGTAATAATTTTGTTAGCTTCAACTTCTTTATTATTCAAAGCATTATAGAAATGTAATTTGCACTCACATATACATATATCGTTTGTACTCTTTTACAATTGTCACATCCTGATAATCTTTGGACATATGAAGTATAAAATCATCAAGTATCTCCAGGTTAATTTCCGTTGTTATTCAATGGTTAGTACAGCAGCACTCTCTTCTGTCAGCATCACACTACAAATGTTAGCGCACTACGATCATTTAAGGGACCAATCACTATCCATGCCACCTACACGGCGTTACTTTTGTCAACTTACTGCTTAGACTTTATTGGTATGTTATCAACCTAGATCGTTACCACTTTATATCAGCAGTGAAAACATTCATCTATATTCTGAAGACCCGAACAATATTATATAATTGCACCACCCAGGGCTGGCAGGATTTGTAGAGTGGATTTAACTACAGTTGCATTAAATACTTGATAGTGTTTTAATGATCCATAAAACAACGGTCCTTATTTCATCATAAACATTTCGTCAGAAATACATCTGAATAGGCACTTGCATTTTATGAAAGCGCAGTAGTGTGCCGATCGCACAGCGCATTCAATTTTTATATTGTTAAAATAACTTACCATTTTTGAGAGCAACCAATCAGCATGCTTGTTCACGGCGTACTGGGGTAACCCTGCTGTATTTAAAAGCATTTCACAGGGCGAAGAACTAATGTTATGGGCGTCAAGATCCTCTGACACTTCAGACAAACACACCACTGTAACAGGCAACCTTTGGTACAATAATATTGTAGATGGGATCACAGAAAAAGTTTAAAGACTGTGTTAAGCTGCTGCAACATTCTCCTGCTTAACCTAAAGTATGCAGCAAACATTGCGATACGCCGATTGTATTGTTATCTCGCTTTGGAATGTTCGCGCAGGAGACTTATATTACGTTTTATATTAGCTCATATGACGGGAGCTTGCGGCAGTGATGTAGCAACTTTGGGGGCCTTGAGATGTGTCAAAAGGCAAAGGGGTCCTTGATATAGATACAATGCAGATATAGAATTGCACACGATGTGGGTGTCTCTCTAACATTTATCCATATTCTATTCCAACTAGTGGAGGATTTTAATATACCCACTTGGTGAATATAAAGGTCCGCTGTTGGTGATCAAACGGGAGATATATCACCGATAAATCGGTCAGTGCAAACGATGGAAGATGACTTTTGACATTACAATAAACGGAAAACCAGGTCCACGAGAGAGCCACCAATCGTAAATCGATTACAATTCTAAAATATACAGTATGTTTATAATTTTTTGCTGGTAGATATATCGTGCCCCTTTCAAACATGCGGTTTATACCGACCTATAAGTATGATAAATCTGTACTTTAATATGAAGTCATTACATAAAGAGTTTTAAAATAAGCCATTTAAATATGTCCTGCAAGAAAACGTCTGCTAAATTAACACTGAGGATGTTTACCTTTGCCTCTAGTATTTGCATCTTTTTCAGCCTAACCGCCATGAAGCAGAAGATGACCCAGCAATCGCACATTATGATATTACCGTTATAGTGATAGCGTTCTCTCTGTCATTACACGTGAGAAGTAAAAGGCGTGTAGTTTACAGGTTTTGGCACAGCATGCACATTTGATTGGCTTTGCGAACTATTGAAGAGATCTATTTTTTGGTTGGTCAGTATAATCAGCCGGCAAATACCACGTACTGAGTATTGACTTAACTAAACCAACACGTGACCACTTCAGCGTTAAATTAGCAGAATTATACATAAAAAACATACATGATTTTAGGTATATTTTTGATAATAATGTAAAATTTCCATATTCGTAATGGTTATATGTGCCCTTAGCTAATAATTTAATTAGAATAATACCACTAACATGAGCGAAATGTAATATTCATTTGCGTAAATGGTTTCATCTTATTAAATGATATGGCTGCGGTGAAATGAATGGCATAAATTCATCATTACCTTTGTCAGTAGCTTGGTAGCGATTTGACTCTATTACCACGATCACATGTTATAATTCAATCAAGCATGCTGTCAGCTTCAGACACGACTAAACACTGCTTACCTCTGTAAACGCGTGCTTGTGTATTGATTAATAAATTAAATGTCAGCTGCTTATGATGGGGCAAATATGAAACTTCTATGTCAGTTGGAGAGAATCTCTGCTGACGCCCGTTTTATATTTGGATTCTAGTGATAGGTAACCATCAATGTTGCCACAGGGTTTGTATGCATATTGCGCAATGCGGATTGATATTGACGCTTCTATTAGTAAATTACTGTAATATGCAATCATGAGTGCGTGAGTCGATAAGTTTAGACAAGCCATCTAAATTTATCAATGTTTTCTCTTCGTGCATCATCAATAAAATGGAATGAATTAATGACCACCCAATCATAGTTGAATAGGAAGATGCAACAATGTCAGATGATAAATGCAGGAACTATCATAACATGGTTATAACTACGTGAAAAAAGAGGTGCAGCGGCCTTTGGAATGGAAATGAATAAATCAATATGATGCTATCAGCATAAAGAAATAGGGCCATTCATACGGCAAAAAAGTAACATAGGCGTGTATTTGATAAACATGTTACAACTTCTATTTGAACTATAACCGCTACCAACGTGTATTTGTTCCAAGGGCAGCATACCATATTGCAAAGAGACCCCAGGTGGTACAAATTACTGACATGAAAGGTATCACTGAATTATAGGATATAGCAAATAGCGAATAGCTAGCAGTCACTTATAGCTACTGTGACACAGTATGCCGGCACCTGAGGCACCAATTGGAAAAGTAATTAAATAATATAATTCAACACACCCGTTATCAGGGAAAAGAGGATATTGTTCAGAATATTTGGTTGACAAGGCACGGCACACAAAGCCTGACATCAGGGTGGATTTATATCACTAAGTAATGTCTGATCTGATTTTGACCTGCCCTGATGACAACAGGCGTTTTCAAGGAAGATAAACCCTATGCTACATTCAACGGAATATCATTTCGTCCAGATGATTTAACAAGCCTTGTCACCGGGCGCAGGTGCAACATACGGGTTATTCATAGCCTATTGCTCATCTGTATTGACAGGGAATGAGCTTTGAATGTAATAGCATCATAAACTGCTAAGAAGTGCTTTTAGGAATCCAGTACGTTTGCGCAGTGCAAAAGGGCCAGATTAAAGCAAAGCACTCAACGTTATTGATGATCGGTAAAACACAGCAAAACGTGTCACACCGTATACAAGACAAGATTAGTGGGAATGTGCTACACTTTGGTCGCTTATTTTCTACTAACATACGAATTGAATGCCACCATAACAATACTGACTAGAGTGAAGCTTTAGGAAAAAGCATTATTGATTATTCTTTTTAACAAATGGTTATCATGACGATCCGAATGAATAGATCGACGACTTGATTGAAGCATTCAACATCCGTTCGTATGAATAGAGTGTCCTGTAACTAGAATGTTAGATGATTCATTTGGCCCATGCTTGCCAACGGCACGGGTAAGTACACTGAAAACTTCTGGAGACATCAGGATAAGATTCACTGCCAATGCTTTTTCGCGTCGGCAACATTACAATGATCTCCCTTCATTCATGAAAATCCATATAAATGAAGAGATTGTTGTTTGGTCCGAACGATGGAAGATTTATCTTACAGTTCCAACTAAAATCACACTGCATACTACTATCTAGTTATTGGTCGATTCATTAGCGCAATACCTCTAAAAAACTAATCAATGTGAGTTCAACCAGCACGCTACTTGAGAGTCCCTATTTTATCTTAATACTGGGTCGTTAATATCGATAAGGGGAACACTAACATATCATTGGTCTGTGGTAATGTTTCAGGCAAGAACTCTAGAAATCACTTACCATATACCATTTAGGAACCATACTACGGACAAACCAGTAAGGGCTCACAACAGCGAACTATTGCAGCAAAATTCCTCACAGTGGATGGGAGCGGCTCGGGGTACATTTCCAATGACATTTGTGACACCAGGTCCCATAACCGCTTAAGCAGGTTCATACGGACACATACGAGCACGATTATCAAAACATCTTCCATATCAATACACAACAAACACAGTGAAAGTGGCAAGGCAACGGACACTGAAAATGGCATTCTCATGCAATTAGCTACGTTAAGCAAAACTTACTTGTACCTAAAGTTCAGTATCGTCTGCTGCTTTGTTAAATGAGTAAAAACACTTGAAACAAATGATACAGCGTTATCCTCCGCCCCTTATTAATGATGGTCGCCAGATGTTAATGCTCAGCTATTGGAATTTTCATGTCAAAACATCACGCTCATCTAGTTGGAAACCGCATGGCATATCGTCCAGCGTTAATGTTAATCCCAAAAGCATGTTTCAGGCTACCTAAAACGGCATACTCAGCATTCTAATTTAAAATTCTCGTGAGATTCGTGTAAAATATTACGTAAAGCATGAGTTCATCAAAGATGCATTTTATGCATAAAACTGCAAGATGATGATATTTTCGGAAATGGGTTATGCACGGCAAAATGTATTTGCAGTTATATCAGTATTTATAACAGGTCTATTCTGTGTCTTTACAGCTACCTCTGGCAGGCTATGGTGGTGTTGTACAATATCAAAGAACGTCACATTATTTACAGAATCATGGTAAACATATCTCGAGCAAAACTTCCACGTCAGCAGTCAAATTACATTACCCTTCCCACGTGACCAACCGCAATAGGTCAGGTGACCAGGCTTCGTTAGTCATTATTAATTGCGTTTAACAGCAAATGGCTAGCGCAATATGAGCAAAAGAGGTTGGACTGGATAAGTAACTACCGTGGCTGGCTACCTTTCATTAAAGATATGACTCATCATGATGGATTTGAACAATTAACCAGTAAATTTATCAATCCTCTGTTAGCGGTCAAGAGAGTTATCTGTTGAAATAGACTTCAAGAAAGGTAAGGCGTTGAAATACAGATGTTTCTTCGGGCGATAAATCGATCAATGCAATTTGTGTTTATTTTGTAAAGTTATCCATGAAGTTTGACCATAACTACTACAAATCACTGTACACCAAATGAAGTGTTCTTTATTGCTGAATAATCACTGCGGATTAAATAAGCTATGTATCGAACCGTACAAGGACAATGCTGATATAAGCTCTGCTTGGACAAGACGTGTAGAGTGTTCAGTGTTCAGTAGTGTGATAGAGATGTGTCATCTGATCAGTTGTGTGTTTGTCGTAAGTTGATTCGCACAAATGAATTCGTTAAGATCAGCGGGTTTATTCTACTGATAAACATGACCTCCCGTATACTGAAGTGTCTACACGACCGGCACAACAAACAACAGCAGCCTATCAGAAGCTGCACAGCCACGGCACGACCGTGTACCGCAGGTATAAGATAGCTTAAATTATATGGGCAACAAAAGTGTTCCCTCTACCACATCCCAAGGCAACTTGCAACAGCGGGGAGTTAAAGGTTTGTGCAATATGACTGTCCCGGGGATTACAAATATGTCTTCTTCTGTGGATCTACTTGGTATCTCGCATTTGAATGTTTGGAACCGTAAAGCAGATTGATGTTAGGCTTTATGTTGCCTGACTGCGGCATTCTGAGACCCCCTAACAACACCTGGAGAGATGCTTATGAGTCAATGGGCTTCAGATCTGTGCAAAGTCCGAACGTATACCGTCCAAAAGTCCAAAGAAGATGACATATTCCTGATATGAAAACTTGCCAGATACTTTTGCTTGTGATCAACATCCCTTAGGCCATGTGAACTGATTTTGGTGCTCTCTAGCATTTAATTCGACTCTCTGAAATATTGATACAAATATATCCACTGGGTAATACAAGGTCCATAAATGGCGATCAAGAGGAATAAATATGACCACAAAGTCTGTCCGGGAAAGGATCGCGATTATGTTTGTGCATGCACGAGAAAACCCGCCCATTACCCGTCTGTTGTCGGTATCTTTACCTCCATTCAAGCAGGTGGCTTTACCACCATAAGAGCGTGTTGGTGGAGCCGGTAATACCGCATGAAGGTCCGATATTTACATCATATGGAATTCTTATCTGTACCTTAAGAAAAGGTGATGTCGGTTGGATTAACACCATTAATTCATTGCCTCAGCCGACTGTATTTGTTTCAGTTGGAATGAAAAGTTCCGTAAGACATGAATCAGAATATGACTCTCAGCAACCCTGTTCATAGAAGCATCGTGCACATATAGTCATTGCAGCATATGTGCATACCGGACATCATATAGTGGTCGAGGTGGTCATGATGCAGTGAGTCTGGGATGATAAGGAGCAAGCACTAATCAAGCGATTAACACAGTTCAATATACTATCTTGCTGCTGACATTAATTATATATCATCTAAATACTTCGCCCATTGTGAAATCAATGTGTCAAGATGATATATGTATTAACTGCGTCATATCTGCGTCTTATATATACCTATCCTGATGAAACCTTGCTTATCCGCTCAGTATAGCCCATAGGTTACATTCGACGGAATGTCAATTTGTCCAAGTGATTTAACAAGCAGTGCTAACAATCGGCGCAGGTGCAACAGAATGATTATTCATGGGCCATTACTTTTCTGTGTGGATACGGAACGAGCTCTGAATTTTAAAGCACCATACACATCTTACACACGTTCCTAAGCAAGCTTACCCAGGGTTTGGTACACCTGAAACATCCATCACAAAATATGAGGAATAAGGGTTACATTCATTGTCATCATTTCTTAATAATGTGAACCATGAGATGGCAGTTTTTCATATGAACCAATGTTAGATTAAAATTTCCCCCAAAATAATGGGAAGAGTTGAAGAATTAATGTTCTTCTGTACCCTGTGCAAATTTTCACCATCCATGAATTTATTTCTGCGTAAGAGATACCTAGTACGGCATCGTTTCAGTTTCCAGGTGATTGATGGCTTCAAGTATCTTTGACTCATCAAATGAACCAAATTCATGATTATGCCATCAAGAGACTTTTGCTTCGGTTTTAAGTTATTTTTTATAAATATGTCCGTGTAAAGATCTATCCCCTTCCTTATACAGTAGGCTATATGTGCCTTTGTTATCGATAACTTGTTTGATAACTATTGCCCGTAACATCATTCTTCTCCGCCGATATGTGACTCTCTGTGCAGGTCATTAACGTTCAGCATTCTAAATTCAAGTACCACCAATACATCATTTATGCCGGCGCTAACGAGAGATAATTTTGCATTTAACTGAAAGGTTAAATCATCGCACCTCCATCCAGTACTACCAGGAATGGTCATTCAACTTCTAAACATGAATAAGGTTGACAACATGTCTATCAAACGGACTTACGTAAGGTGAAGAGGATGGAACCTCGTGTTCATTGAAAACAATTAATGTTTGGAGGTGTATAAGCAAAAGCCTACGAATGCCTCTTTTCGAAGATGACATCACAATAATCTTCCTCTATTCATCAAACGATCCATTTCTTGTGAGGGCCTATCATGCAATGCTTGTAGCTTAATCCGAGCAATAGAAGTCTGGGATGATATTGCAACCAAATTTATTAATGTCCTCGCATTAAAAAAGGATGCAGCGTTGCATAATAATATATTGTTATTATTTCAATCATAAGCGCTCCATATAAAAGCTCGATTTAAGCACGTTCTCAAGAGTCCTATTGTATTATAATGTCAGGGCGCTGTAATCGTAAGAAAAATCACAAAGCGTCCATTAATTTTTCGTTATATTACAAGCACGACCTCAGAAAACCATTTACCATATACCATTTACGAGCAAGTCTGTGGAGAATACATGATAGAGACGTGGCTGCTGGTGTGTTTTCAGCGCCATTGTAGACTCTACCTCTACCACCAGTTTCCTCTGATTCAAAAAAACGACCAGCCTCATTCTATTAACAATGCCAATATCAATAAATATGTGGAATAATGATAAGGGCAAGGCAACAAAGGATAGAAATGGCACTCCATCCGCCATTTTGCATACCGTCGTCAAAGAGGACTTCTTTACCCGAAAGTGCCTAAAAAAATCATTATCACTACTTTTATTTGTTGAAAAATGATGCAGCTTGTAAAGTCGTTCCATTTGCTGTTTAATTTTAATTCCCACATGCAATACTCCCGCTGCATTAGTTACAAAACCAATTGCATCTCGTTTTTCTAAAATTTAATTCCTCAGTCACAGCAGCAGCATATTCAAGGCTACCTACACCTGCATACTAGGCATTGTACTTTCATATTCGAGTGCCGATGGTTATATATCGTCCTCATATTACAGACCATATCCGATCAAGCAATGGAACGATTGATAATATGTATCCCTTCGCTAACATTAAACCATTATGCTTGTTGCCCCTACTTTATGATAAATTTGCCCTTGGCAAGTAATTGACCGTCTTTACGGGTATAATGCATTAGCAATAGAAAAAAGGTTCAGCATTATTTGATACTACAATGTAATATAATCAAACAGTAATGGTTGTATGGTCACGGGCATTTGATTCTGAAATGATAGACTGATATTCACTGCCTGGAGTCTTTTGTGAGGTCCACCCATATTCACAATTTAATTGAGGTAGGTTGTAAAAGGACTCCGGAGTGAGGTGAAGTGACCAGAAGAGGGAATACTTAGCGTGCCCTTCATATTTTGCCCTCGTACGCTTCACTTTTTTCACTCTTTCGCGTCTATGAATGGGGATAGGAGCAACCCCCGACACAACAACGATTCATCATCACTGATTGTAGATCCAAATACTTGCGATCAAAAAGCAAACAAGGCGCAGACAATTACTCAACGTCGCATGACAAACTAGTCAATTTAAGCAAGCCGTTAATTTCAGAATATTTCTCACATATTGCAGCTGTGAACTATGTGTTAAATAGGAATAACTGATCACTTACAAAGGTGGTTGCGGAGCATCGAAGGAGTCTTGTGCAGGATGGACTGAAGATTATGTATTCATAGGCACATTTCATATGTTAAATATATATATATATATATATATATATATATATATATATATATATATATATATATATATATATATATATATATATATATATATATATATATATATATATATTATAATATCATATATATATATATATATATATATAAATAATATATATATATATCATATATATATATATGTATATATATATATATATATATATATATATGATACATACATATAAAATATAATAAGATATATGTACATATATATTTTATATTGATATGTATATATATATAGTTTGCTTAATTATGTATGAATATATATATATGTGTATTTATATATATCAATATATGTATATATATCAATGCATTTATAGATATATATATATATATATAAATATAAATATATATATATATATATATATATATTGTGTTTATATATATATACATATATATATAAATTTATAAATGTATATTTATATATAAATATATATATATATATATTTTACATATGTATATATATTTATATGTATATATAAATATATATGCATATATATATATATTTATATATATATATATATATATATATATTTATAATCTGATATTTGATGGGATTACTTGCTATTTTTTGGTCGCATGAATTGTTATCAATTGTTCAACCTGATCATATAATCCATGAGCAACCGGGAGTTGAATGCAATTATATGTTTCATTTTGGTTTGTATTTCTCAATTCGTAAATTTGTATTCAATTGTCTCTTAAAATGAGTAGTTACTTATGTCTTAAGATAGGAATAGAAAATATTACACAAAGAGCACGAGCAACATTCACTCTGCCATTCCCTTTCGTATTCATGAAAAATAGATTCAACACTTGTAATTAGGCATCACTAAAATTATAAAAAGCGCTGCTAATAGCCGAGAGTCATATTGATAACTGAAAACTGTGTGGAAAAACTGACCATTCATGTGTCAATTGACATAACCTCTTGTGATAAATGCGAGTCGGGGTCAGCAAACAGTTTCAAATATGCTACTTGGTTAAACACAACGTTTTCGTTGTGATTCGTTGTGTTGTTGCTATCACACTCATAGGAAACAGGCAACCAGATTATTATATTTGAATAAAATAACGAACGAGCTACCGGTCGGATAGGTAGTCCACAGTGATAACACGGCTTTCAATGTCCATTTACTCATTATTTGTTCAATGCATCCCCGAATGAAATGCTAGTATTAGTATTGAAATGCTTAACCATTATACATTGATAACAACGACCGTGTACAGTTTAATGCGTATGTAACCAGCAATGAAACGTCGTTGCACGTAAATATTGACGAAAGTTTTCATAAATTTTCTTTGAAATAGGCAACATGATTTATTTACATAGCTGTAGTTTTCCAATTTTGGATATACTATGGTCAGAAAGTACTTTTTGAAATAAATGAAGGCACGAGTCCTTGTTTTATTACCGCATAAAACTACAACATCGATTAAATTGGGGAAAGCATTGTGCATTTATTTCATTTTCGGTTTGAAATTGAGCAATCTGTTTTAAGAGTGCAACATGCGGTTTGATTATATTGGTTTGTATAGAAATATTATTCCATTTATATATTTATCGGCGTTTGATATATATAGCTAATCTGATTTTATATATATATATATATAAAGATATATGGTCAGAGTGCTTTCAATAAAGAAACATGCGGTTGCATTGTTATATATATATGTATATATATATATAATTCCAGCGAGTTATCTTTATGGATATATAAATATACACGTTATCTATAAAAATATATCAATAAATATATATATATAGATTATAGGTGCACAAAAGGCGTAAGTCATCTGATACGGTTTACAAAGGTTGAAGCGAATGTCGAGTTCGAAGCCAAGTTTTGCAGGAATAGTAACTGGCATTTGCAACACAATAACAAAAGGGGCTGTAAGGCATATATCATCATCGTAAAATAAGTGATATTTAATGCTCTGTTTATTTACACGGGAGCAAACACTTGACACGACGAAGGTCCATTGTCTCTCTATCGTCTCTCATCAACCATTGCTACTTGATATAGTGCTAAGGTATCGGGAGTATTATCAAGTACTCACCCAGCACCAGTTCTGAAGACCATTGCTTCTCATTGAGCACCGTTGATGATTCCATAATCGCAAAAGCAGCAGATTCGGGACTGATTGCAGCTGCCTACTCAGCTTTCTATTTTTATATTCTATCAATACTGATGTCAATGTATTATCGTCATTTCACAAGCCGAACAGGAAAACCTAAATGAACAATCCATTATATAAATTTCATCGACAATGTGGAAATATAATGTACGCTACGCTTTTTTCAGTAGTGAATTCGCTTTTGACGTGGGATTGACATTTGCTACCACTATAATTTATAGCCAGCAAAAACAGGCATCAGCATTCTGAAGCCGTCACCAACGTCCTCTAGCGATCCATTTATGTCAGCGCTGACGGGCACTATTAACCACTTTAGAATCAAGGGCTTGATGACGGTTTTATTGATCTAGAACGCAACTGTCGTAAATCAGTAAAACGAAATGCCAGCTTAAGCTAGGAATCCATTTAAGCAGCTTTATATAGGATGGTCTGAATAATTTCGAATATTTGAAATATAACTAGTTCATGGTCGATGCGTAACGTGTGCAGCGGTCACTGACAACATGATTGTGGTGTAGATTGAGTTATATATACATTGCTTCATTAAATATAGCATAACTTCATTATTCCAAATGCGCACTCGGGGATTAAAAACAACGATATCCTGCCCACTAATTGCTGGTAAAAGTGGCTTTGGTAGTTGGAACTATCTAAGCTCTTTGTCCGTGTGGTCGACTGAAAATTTGTAAATGAACCGACAACCTGGTCAGATAGCAATGCAGACCTTAGGGAAAGCACATCAAACCAATCATATTAAAGTAGTGCTTAATTCACTTTAAGAGTTAACAAAGGGCACAAAATGACCCAATATTCAATGAGAAGAAATCCATCTTGACCTTTAAAGCCACAAAGCAGCTGTATGGTACATCGTTGCAAGCGAGTGCTGATTTTGACCGCGGTAATCTATTGCCAATAGCAAACAATGAACATCAAAAAAGTATTATGTATAACTGCACAAGCCCCATTTTTAGAATATCAAGTATAGCTGCTTAAAGGATATGCTAAAGAAGCACATTTAGCTGGAACATATTTGATAATACAAATTATGTTGATAGGTATTCTACAAATTTGTAATGCGTTTACCACATGTTTAGGTATTCATTCGTCTATGTATTTTGCATTCCATCCTACATTTGATTTTGACACTCCCACCGGTACAATGAGATAAATGTAGTCAATATTGAAGCAATTTATGTAAGAAGATCAAGTCTGTAAACTAAAAAGCATTTCATGGTCAAGTCAACCCATTGTACGACAGCCCGTCCTGATAAGCTATCATCGCTACCAACGATGGAGATCTTCAGGCAGCAAATTTACACTAACCCAAACCCGGAATTCGATGTAAGTTGCGCATATATCAGTTCAACTAACGCTTGAAGCAATGTAAAGTTAGAGTTATCAATTTAATAATTGTAAGCACTTGAAGTAGTGTTAAGTCATGATTTGAGGGGAGTTATTCAGCAACAATCATTTGTATTATGAAGCGTTCATATTCGATTATGCAAGGACTGGCAAGACTTCCAACGAGCTTTTAATTTATATTGAAAAAGCTGATTATGTAAGCCAGCACGTCTCGCAACCACACACATCAGAACAGATAAAAATTCCATTTTTCTCTGGCAAAGGGTTAGCACAAATGGCATTGCCTCCAGGGTCCTCATGACTGTAACATACCGTTAAGTATGTCACACAATGCAACACGTGTTTACTGATGGGTCTACGACCTATCTATCCGTTGATAAATGCTGTTGACAATAAAGTTGCCTGATACGGAATTCTTAGTGTAGCACAGGACTTGTATGCGTAAGCTAGCCCACTAATAATGCCCTGGTGAAGGCATGATAATGAATGTGACTTTTAGTTTATCTGCCTCTGTTAATGATTTCGGATTAATATTTAGCTACATTTACCTGCCACAGTACAGCACGAACTGCAACCAAAGTGTCAGGACCCTTCTCGATTTTGTTCAGTGCCTTCAAACAAACCTTGACATTTTGAGTAAGAACATGGTGCATTATGTTGAAATTGTTACGCATGGTGGCCGCCATGGCTGTTTTCGTGACATGAATTATACGGGTAGTGTATCTTGAGATATGCATAGTGTATGAAAATTTAGATTTTAAACAATGATTAACTTCAAACGTGATCAACAACAAATGACAGATTTCTATTGCCATCCGCAATGATGGCTGTCGGTGCAATAATATTATGTCAACTCGCTTTGTCATAGAACCTACATAAACAGGTGTCTACAGTGGCAAGTCTTTCAGTGACAAGCAATTTCTGTAGCCACCCGGAAACAGCAAGTTATACCTGTAATTTTATATGCATGGATGTATGCCGTATTAACGAGAGAGGTGTATAAGCAGCCGGTTGTGTCCCCGCATGTATAGTATTCTGTATATCACAACGCAGTTGAATATTCCAGACAAATCGTTTTATATTAACAATCTCATGGATGGGTAAGTCATCAAGGAGATTTATTCAATAACCACTACATATTTTGTGTCAAATATTTATCATTCCTAAAGACCTCATGCATATTAATACGATTTGGGATTTGTCGAAATATCATTTCCTTCAAATGGACTGTGCTATTGAAACATGGGAATTTTTCATCGGCTATTGCACAGCTTTGAACTTAAAAACATAGTAAACTGTTAATATACGATGTCAGCACGTCTAAAACGCTTAAGCACACTCAAGCAGCCATATATCATATGAATAAGTTAAGCTCGTAAACACACAAGTACCATAGCATTTAGGTATTTTCATACGTCACACCAAGTACTGCGTATTGTGTTTAGGGTTCTTAGCATTCGGTGCTTATTAAGCGGTTGCATTCCGTTATTTGTGCAAAGAACGTAGAAGATGGTTTTCCTAATATAAAACTAAAAGACTCGCTTAGCTTTCTGACCGCTCTAAAGAGGGTATGTTATTTGGTATAGATGAAATGTTGTACCATTTCCAGCTAAACTGTTTATTCGCTGAGAATCAGGCTACTATTCAACCAAACACGAATTCGATGCCAAACCAGTACATTCATTACATAGCCCTGAGCAGCAGTATACCACTTATGACAAATAAATATGAACAATTGAACATCAGCTTTGTGGGTCACAAAGTCTGGATTATAAGTTTCAACAAATTAATCCATTTGAACCCTTGCATGTCGTATCACCATCTTACTGCAACGTCTGAGTATGGTAGCCACAATGGTGTAACATTACAGCGTACAGCTGACTGCTTATTACAATAACCATGCAAAGAATCGAATTCACAAAAAGAAGTTGATTCATTTCAGTTCTAAGCATACATTGTTAGTATGCCGCGCTGCTAGCGTCAACACGCTCAACTATGTTGATGGCTTGTGTTTGTGATGTCTTAGCAGTAGCTTACTTCGAATTCTAGACAGTTTGCATAGATTTTACAACTCTAGAAGAATTCAATGTCATCATTTGCGACGATTATTAAGACGAATGGATTTTGGGGTGTATGGGTCAGTATTAAAAGAAGAAATAGGCGACACTTGCATCGGACAGCTGTGAAATGGTCCGCAATGCATCTAATTTGAGCATTAAGTCAACGGTATTAATGTTGTTAGCTATAACATCCCGTTTGATATATTGGTACTCATCAATGATTGTCACCTGCTGGTAATCTTTTGACATATGACGTATCAAATCCTCAAACTTCTCCAGGTGCATATTCAATAGTAATTGCTGCAGGCCACTCGTCTATCAGTATCACTGAACCAATGTTAACGCACCATGAACACTTAAGGGACCGATCACTATCCATTTACCCCCTATACGGCGCTGGGTATGTCAAACAAGGATATACGTACCGTTTATACTTTATGTTGGTATGTGATCAACCTAATACCACTTTATCTCAGCAGTGAAAACATTAACCTTTATTCTGAAGACCCGGAAAATACTATTTAATTGCACTCTTGCCAGTGCTGTGCATTGAGCTACAGCTGCATTAAAAGCTTGATGGTGGTTTTAATGCATCATAAAACCGCGGTCCTTATTCCATCATACGAACAGTCGGTAAAGCGCCTGTATAGGCACTTGCTGTTGATAAAAGCGCATGCAATTTCTATATTGTGAATATAACCTTACTATTTCGGAGTGCACCCAATCAGCGTGCGCTTTCGAGACGTGATGGGATACCCCAGTCGTGTGTAAAAGCATATCACAGCAGAGAGTGTTAATATTACGGGCGACAAAACAAGATCCTCTACTACTTCAGTCAGACGCATAGCAACGATAGGCATAGGCTCGTACAGTAATATGGTAGCTGGGATTACACAAGCAGTTTATTGGTATCTCGCTTCGGAACGTTCGCCCAGCAGACTGATGTTACGTGTTATGTTGGCTCATATGATGGGCGCTTTCGGAAGTCATGTAGCAGATTTGGGGGCCTTGAGATATGTCAAGAGGCAAATTGGTCTATGATCTAGCTGTTACCTTATGAGAGCAGGTCTTGTCCTGTCCTAAAGTGAAAAAAAATGAAGAGTTATTTATTTGAGCACTTGTCACATCCGATATCATGTTGCGAACAACACAATGCAGATATAGGATGGCACACGATGTTGGTGTTCCTCTAACATTTATCCATATTCTATTCCAACTAGTGCAGGATTTAAATATACCCACTTGGCGAATAAAAGGTCCGCTGGTGGTGATCAAAAGGGAGATATATATCACCGATAAATCTGCCAGAACAAAACGATGGAAATTGAGTTTGGATTTTAGTGTAAAGAGAAAACCAGGCCCACGAGAGGTTCACCAATAGAAAGTCGATTACAATTCTAAAATATACCAGTATGCATATAATATTTAGATGTATGATAAATCTGCACTGTAATATTGTATGGAAGTCATAACATTTGGAGTTTTTATCTATGCCATCTATATATATTCTGCAAGTTAGCGTCAGCTAGATTAACACTGACTATATTTACCTCTCCCTCTGTAATTTTCTTCTTTTTCAGCCAAAACGCTATGAAGCAGAAGATGACCCAGCCAACGTGTATTCTGATATTACCATTAGTATGATTCCGATCTTTTTTCCTTGCACGTGAGAAGTAAAAGGCGTGTAGTCTTACAGGTTGTGGCACAGCATGCACATTTGATTAGCTTTGCGAATTATTAAAGTGATTTATTTTTTGGTTGGTTATCATTTTAATCAGACGGCAAATACTACGTACTGAGTATTGACTTAACAAAGCCAACACGTGACCACTTCTCGGCGTTATATCAGCAGAATAATACATCTCAATGATATCACTAAAATGAGCGAAATGCAATATTCATTGGCGTAAATGGTTTCATTGCTAAATGATGCGGTGACAATGATGCGATGAATGATGCGGTGACAATGATGCGGTGACAATGATGCGGTGACAATGAATGGCATGAGTGCTTTATTGCTTCTGTCAATAGCTTGATTGCGAGTGGACTTTATTACCTCGATCACGTGTTGCAATTCAATCGAGCATGCTCTCAGCTTCAGACACGACTAAACATTGTTTACCTTTGTGTACGCGTTCTCGTGTATTGATTTATATATCAAAGGTCAGCTGCTTATGATGGGGCAAATTTTAAGCCTCTGCTGACGCCCGATTTATATTGGGATTCCAGTGATATAAAACCATCAATGTTGCCATAAGGTTTGTATTCATATTAATGCGATTAATGCAATGCAGAATGATATTGACGATACTATTGGTATATAACTGAAATATGCGTGAGTCGATAAGTTTAGACAAGCCATCGACATTTATCTATGATTTCTCTTCGTGCATCATCAATAAAAAGAAAGGTACCAGTGCGTATTGGATTAATGACAGGCCGATCATTGCTGTATAGGAAGATGCATCAATGTCAGCTGATAAACGCAGGAACTACCATGACGTGGTTATAACTACGTAAAAATGACATGTAGCGGCCTTGGGAATAGAAATGTATAGATCAATATGATGCTATCAGTATAACGAAACGGGGCCATTCATACGGCAAAAAAAGTAACATAGACGTGTATTTGATTCATTTGTTACAACTTCTATAACCGCTGCCAACGTGTATATGTAGGTATTCCTAGCGAAGCATACCATTTTGCAGATAGACCTAGGTAGTACAAATTACTGACATGAAAGGTAGCACTGAATTATAAAAGATAGCAAATAACGAATAGTTAGCAGTCACTCATAGCTGCTGTGACATAGTTAACCGTCACCTGAGGCGCCAAATGGACAAGTACTTAAATAATATAATTCACCACACCCTTCATCTGGGGATAAGAAGATATTGTTAAGCATATTTAGTTGACAAGGCACGGAAAACAAGGCCGGACAGCCAGATGATTTACATCTAAGTCATGTATGATCCAACATTTACCTACTCCGATCACAACATGCGTATTCAAGATAGATAAACCCCATGGTACATTCAGCGGAGTATCATTCCGTTCTGACGATTTAACAAGCCTAGTTACGGGGAGCAGGTGCAACATATGGATTATTCATAGCCTATAACTCATCGAACGAGCTTTGAATGTAATGGCATCATAAACTGCTAACAGATGCTCTGACGAAGCCAGTACGTATACGCAATGCAGAAGGGCCAGAATGAAGCACTTAACGTTATTGATGATCGGTAAAATAGCGAAATGTGTCACAAAGTGTACAAGACAATATTGGTTGGGATGTGCTTCACTTTGGTTGTTTATTTTCTGTTTACTTACGAATATAACGCCAACGTCTCAGTACTGACTAGAGTGACGCTTAAGGTAAAAACATTATTGATTATGCTTTTTAACAAGTGGTTATCATGACGATCCAAATGAAGAATTGTACTTCTTGATTGCAGCATTTAACATCCGTTAGTATGAATAGTGTGTCTTGTCTATTGTAACTAGACTGTTCAAAACTTACTTTGAGATAAGAGTGTTAGTTCATGCATTTGGCCATTGCTTGCCAACGGCACGGGTAAGTACAACGAAAATCTCTGGAGACATCAAGGTAAGATTCAATGCCAATGTTTCTTACCAATGTGAACGAAGAATGACAGCTTTTCATATGATTTGAGGTTTTTGGAAATTTAAAAAGCAACAGGCTAAGACTGCTTTTTCTCGTCGACAACATTACAATAACTACTTCCATTCATGAAAATCCATGTAAATGAAGAGATTGTTGTTTGGTCCGAACAATGGAAGATTTATCCAAAAGTGCCACTAACATTACACTGCATGCCACTCTTTAGTTATTGGTAGATTTATTAGCGCAATACCTTTAAATAACTAATCGACATGAGTTCCATCAGCACGCTACTTGAGAGTCCCCATTTTATCTTAATACTAGGACGTTATGATCGCTAAGAGGAACACTAACTGATCATTGATCTGTGGTTATGTTACGGGCAAGAACTCTAGAAATCACTTACCATATACCATTTAGGAACAAGACTATTGACAAAACATTAAGGGCTCACAACAGCGATCCATTGCAGCAAAATATCTCACAGTGGATTGGAGCGGCTCGTGGTATATTGCCATTGACATTTGCGACACTATATCTCATTACATCTTGTGCAAGTTCTTAAGTACACATACGAGCACGATTTTCAAAACTTCTCCCAAATCAATACACAACAAACAAGTGAAAGTGGCAAGGCAACGGACACTAAAAATGGTACTTTCATGCAATCAGCTATGTTAAGCAAAACTTACTTGCACCTAAAATTCAGCTCGTATCGTCTGCTGTTTTGTTAAATGAGTGAAAACACTTGAAACGAATGATACAGCGTTATTCTTCGCCTCATATTAATACAGGTTGTCAGATGTTAATTCTCAGCTATTGGAATTGACACGTTCAAAAATCACACTGAAAAACCCCAAAGGATTTCGTTAAGCGTTGATGCCAATCCCAACAGCATGTTTCAGGCAACCTCAAACCGCATACTCAGTATTCTAATTTCAAATTCTCGTGAGATTCGTTTAACTTATTACGTAAAACATGAGTTCATCAAAGACGCATTTTATGCAAATAACTGCAAGATAATGATACTTTTGGAAAGGTGTTATGCACGGCAAAAAGAAATTGCAGTTATATCAATATTATTAACAGGTCTATTCTGTGACTTTACAGCTACCTCTGTGAGGCTATGGTGATGTTGTACAATATCAAGGTACGCAACATTATTTACAGCATCATGTTAAACATATATCGAGCAAAACTTCCACGTCAACAGTCAAAATTACATAACGCTGACCATGCTACGTTAGTCATTATCACGTGCGTTTCACAGCAAATATATACAGGCGTCTAGCGGATAATTGTTGTCAATCAGGAACTTCACTCGGACGTATAGATGTAGGGGTCATAGGGCTTATACTCTTCACTCAGGATGTTGATAAAGACAATGAGATGTAAGGGCCTAAGAGTCATTTCTTATCAATCATGATGTTCATTGGCACAAATGGATTTGGGGATCTAAGGGTGAATGGTTATTAATGAAGAGCTTCACTAGCCCACGCGAAAGTAGGGGTCGTCTGGCTAATATTAATTTATTTAGAAGTTCATTGGAAAAAATAGATGTTGGTGTCTAAGAGGTAGTCCTCATCGTTATGGGCATATACTTGGACATTTAGATGTAGTTAGGTGCCAATATTGTTTAATAGTTCGGTGCAATTATAGAGTGGTCCACTATTGTCTTGATTCTGAACATTCATAAGACTACATAGTGCACGAACCCTCTAAATTGACAAGAAAATTCCATGAAGTTTTGAATATGCATACTTGTTCGGTTCAATATTAGCAGACATAATATGATTTCAGATTTTTATATCAGTTTGCACACTAACGACAGCAAAACGTTGTTATTAATGTGAGACGCAGCAGTTTACATATATATATATATATTCATATATATATATATATATATATGTCTACCCCATTGCAATATATATATATATATATATATATATATATATATATATATATATATATATATATATATATATATATATATATTATATATATATATATATATATGTACATATATGTTTACATATATATATATATATATAAATATCTATGTATGTATGCATAGTATATTTATTTCAAGATTTTATTTCAAGATCATTGTGCATTCGAAACACATTAGATATTTGAAACTGAACATTATTTGTCACAGTGCTAAATCCTAGGCCGACCAACCTCTTCTCTAACATGTCTTAACCTGAATGTTGTTTGTAAAGAATTCTGATGCGCCACAAGAATCTACGGAGAATGTGCAAATGGTTCGATATGCTTGGTTGGTTGGTCATAATGGTTAACTTCATCGGTAAATGTGGGCAATGAATGGTTTATTGCGTTGTCTATTGACCGCATTTGCGAACTGATACAAACAGATATCATTTTTCATGTCGAGATCACGGCGAAAGGTTTAATACGCAAATGTTAGAACTAGCATACGTGCTTCTAACCTGTCTTAGAATGACTTGAACATCTGTACATTTACTGTTTTGTACAAAATCAAGATATTTGACTGCATCAACACTTGTCATATCAGAATTGTACAGTGAGATTGTAGGTGCACAAAAGACATGTGAAAATCATCTGATACGATTTATTAGGGAGAAGCGAATATCGAATTCCAGACCAAATTTAGCACGTATAGTAACTAGCACTCGCAACACAATGACAGAAGGGGCTGAAGGTGCTATAATCGGTTAGTATATTATTGTGTCAATTCGCTTTGCCATAAAACCTACACAGACAAGTGTCTGCAGTGAAAAGTCGTTAAGTTACAAGCGTATTGTGCGCATCACGGTCATTTCTTGAACCAACCGTAAACAGCAAGTTATACCTGTAATTAATTTCCTATTCATGGATGTATGCCGTATAACCAGAAACGAATACAAGCAGCCGGGTGTCTCACTCGCATGTATGGTATTTCGTATTTCACAACGCAGTTGAATATTCCAGACATGTTGTTTTATATTAACCAATCTCATGGACGGGAAAGTGATCCAAGAGATTTATTCATTTACCATCGCAAAAAAACATCAGCATTCTGAATCTGTGAACAACCTCGTCTAGCCATCCATTTATGTCTGCGTCAAATATTTATCATTCCTCATGCATATTAAAACGATTTGTGGTTATGCGGCATATCATTTTGTCCAAATGGACGGTGCCTGTAAAACAGGGGGATTATTCATCGATTAATGCACATTTGAATTCACAGGGAATGAGCCTTGAATTTAATAACATAGTAAACTGTTGATATAATGTGTCACATCGTCCGAAACACTTGATCAAAGTAAAGCACCCAAAGTTCATAGGAACAATTTTCATTGGCTATTGCACATTTGAATTCTCAGGGAATGAGCCTTGAATTTAATAACATAGTAAACTGTTGATATACGGTGTCACATCGTCCAACACTTGAGCAAAGTAAAGCACCTTAAGTTCATAGGAATACTTTGAGCTCGTAAAGTGACACAAGTACCGTAGCACCTGAGTATTATCTATATAATACATCGAAATACGTCACACTATGCACTGTGTGTTTTGCATTTGTTGCTTATTAAGCGCTTACACACCGAAATGATGTCAATATACTGGTGCTGACCAACGTTGACGCCAAGTCATTTTGGGAATAATTGAAAACATTTATTGCAATGGCTATCTGTTATTTGCACAAAGAACGTAGCTACATATATTAAAGATTGGTATCCAATATATAAATAAACGACTTAATTAGCTTTCTGGCCGCTCGAAGGAGGGTAGGTTATTTTGTAAAGATAACATTTTGTACCATTTCCAGCTAAACTGCTTTACATTATCGGAAATTGCATGTTTATTCGCTGAGAATCAGTTATTATCTGCCAAACCACGACATTCATCACGCAGCCAAGAGCAGCAGTATACAACATATGACCAATTGTTATGAGCTACTAGGGCTTTGCTTTGTGGATCACAAATTCTCGATTACAAGTTTAAAAAAATTAATCAAAACGGGTTGAAGAGTGAGCGTTCCATTTAAACCCTTGCATGTCGTATCATCATCTTACTGCAATGTGAGAGTATGGAAGCCACACTGATGTAACATTACAGCGTAGAACTGACAGCTGATAACAATAACCAAGCAAAGGAATATAATTCACACAAAGGATTCATTTCAGTTCTAAGCATACGTTGTTAGTATGCAGCACTGCTAGCGTCAACACACTCAACTAGGATGATAGCTGTAGTATATGATGTCTTAGCAGTAGCCAACATCGCATCCAGACAGTGTACATGGATTTTACAACGCAATAAATATTCAATGCCATCATTTGAGACGTTTATTAAGACGGATGGATTTTGGGGTTTCTAGGGCACTATTCAAAGAGAAACTAGATGTAACTTGCATCGCACAGCTGTGAAATGGACCGCCGTGCATCGATTTTGAGCTCTTCATTTGGGATCTCGTAGATTTATATATCATATCTACAAGGCTTTATGAAGTCAACAGTACTAATATTTGTTAGCTTCAACTTCTTTATTATTCAGAACATTATGGATATCCCGTTTGTACTTATCATAGACATATCGGTGATAATCACTTAATGATTGTCACCTGCTGGTAATCTTTTGACATATGGTGTATCAAATCCTCAAACGTCTCCAGGTTAACCTCCGTTGCATATTCAATGGTAAGTACAGCAGCACCCTCGTCTGTCAGTATCACAGTACCAATATTAACGCATCATGATCAAATAACGGACCAATCACTATCCATTCACCACCTATACAGCGTTGCGTTTGTCAAACAGCGATATATGTACGGCTTACACTTTATGTTGGTATGTGATCAATTTAATATTATATCGTTACCACTTTATCTCAGCAGTGAAAACATTCTTCTTTATTCAGAAGACCTGAACAATATTATGTAATTGCATCACTTTTGCCAGCGCTGGCGGAAATTGTACAGTGGATTTATCTACAGTCGCATTAAAAGCTTAATAGTGGTTTTAATGCATCATAAAACAATGTTCCTCAATCCATCATACGTACAGTCAGAGAAACGCCTGTAAAGGCACCGGCAGATGATGAAACTACAGTGGTGTGTGGATCGCATAGCGCATGCAATTTCTATGTAGTCAATATAACTTTACCATTTTTGAGAGCAACCAATCAGCATGCACGATCAAGGTGTACTGGGGTACCACGGACGTATGTAAACGCATATGACAGCGCGAAGAGCTAATGTTATGGGCGACAAAACAAGATCCTCTGACACTTCAGACAAATGCGTAACAGCGACAGGCATAGGCTCGTACAATAATATGGTAGCTGGGATGACAGAAAACGGTTATCTGTTCAGCTACTGATCTCCCGCTTAATCTTAAATAAGCAGCAAATATTTAGATAAAAGATTTAATTAGTTTCTTGCTTTGTAATGTTTGCACAGCAGACTTATGTTACGTGTTATCATAGCTCATATTACGGGACCATGCGAAAGTCTTGTAGCAGCTTTGGGGGGCTTGAGGTATGTCAAGAGGCAAATGAGTCCATGATATAGCTGTTGCGTTATGGGAGCAGGTCTTGTACTGTCCTTAAGTGAAAATATGATGAAGCATTACTCATTTGAACACTTGTCATATCCGATATCATGTTGCGAACAACAAAATGCATATATCGAACGGCAAACGATGTTGGTGTTTCTTTAACATTTATCCATATTCTATTCCAACTAGAAGAGGAATTTGAAATACCCACTTGGCTAATAAAAGGTCCGTTGGTGGTGATTAAATGGGAAATATAACACCGATAAATCGGCCAGTACAAAGGATAGAAATTGAGTTCGGATTTTCGTTTAAAGAGAAAACCAGGCCCACGAGAGTTTCACCAACCGTAAAGCGACTACAATTCTAAAATATACCAGTATTTTTATAATATTTTTGCAGGTAGATATATCTTGACCCTTTCAAACATGCGGTTTATACCGACCTAGAATTATGATAAATCTGCGCTGTAATATTGTATGCAAGTCTAAACATAAGGAGTTTTTAACTATACCATACATACGCATCCTGCAAGTTAGCGTCCGCTAGATTAACACTGCGGATGTTTGCCTCTGCCTCTTGTATTTGTTTCTTTTGCAGCCATGAAGCAGAAGATGCCCCAGCAAACGCACATTCTGATATTACCGTTATTGTGATTACGTTCTCTTTGTCATTACACGTGAGAAGTAAAAGGCGTGTAGTTTACAGGTTTTGGTACAGCATTTCACATTTGATTAGCTTGGCAACGTATTGAAGTGATTTATTTTTTGGTTGGTCAGTGTAATCAGACGGCAAATACCACGTACTGAGTAGTGATTTAACAAAACCAACACGTGACCAATTCTCGGCGTTAAATCAACAGAATTATACTTTCGAAAAAATACATGATTCTAGTTAGATTATGTATAATAATGTAGCAATTCATTATTTGTAATCACCACTGTAATTAAGCTGATAATTTAATTAGAATAATATCACTAGCAAGAGCGAAATGTAATATTCATTTGCGTGAATGGTTTCATATTACTAAATGATATGGCTGCCAATGATGCTGCGACTATGGATTGCATGAATTCATCATTGCCTTTGTCAATAGCTTGATAGCGATTAGACTGTATTACCTCGATCACATGTTATAATTCAATCAAGCATGCTCCCAGCTTCAGACACGACTAAACACTGCTTACCTCTGTATAGATGGGGCCAATATGAAACCTCTGTATTAGATAGAGAGAATTTCTGCTGACGCACGTTTTATATTCCAGTGATAGGTAATCATCAATGTTGCCATTGGGTTTGTATGCATATTGCGCAATGCGGAATGATATTGACCCTACTATTGGTATATAACTGTAATATGCACTCATGAGTGCGTGTGTCGATTAGTGTGGACAAGCCATCGACATTTATCTATGTTTTCACTTCGTGCATCATCAAATAAAAAAAGGATACCAGTGCGTATAGTATTAATGGCCAGCCGATCATTGTTGAAAAGGATTATACAGCAATGTCCAATAATAAATACAGGAACTATCATGACGTGTTTATAACTACGTATATAGGAGATGCAGCGGCCCAGGGAAAGAGAAATGTTTCATTCAATATGATGCTATCAGTACAACGATACGGGGTCATTCATATGGCGAAGAGGCAACCTAGGCGTGTATTTAATTTATTTTTATCACAACTTCTATCTGAGCTATAACCACAACGTGTATATGTA
The DNA here is from genome assembly GCA_034190875.2 of Urechis unicinctus. Classification (NCBI taxonomy): domain Eukaryota; kingdom Metazoa; phylum Annelida; class Polychaeta; order Xenopneusta; family Urechidae; genus Urechis; species Urechis unicinctus. Next base: position 7,270,740 of record CM067354.1, read on the forward strand.
AGTGGCCCAAGGGAAGCATGCCATATTGCAGAGCGACCCAGGGAACAAATTACTGACATGAAATCACTGAGGATATTGTAACGAATAAGCATATTATGGTTGTGACAACGCACGGCAAATGACAAAGCTCGGACATCAGGGTGATTTGTTATATACCTAAGTCAAAGCCGGTCAGGGAGATCTATAACTAGGTCATGTCAGATCTGATATTGACCTACCCTGATGACAACACGCGTATTCAAGGAAGATAAACCCTATGGTACATTCAACGGAATATAATTTCGCACTGACCATTTAACTAGCCTTGTCACCGGGCACAGGTGCAACGTACGGATTATTCATAGCCTATTGCTCATCTGTATTGACAGTAAACGAGCTTCGAATGTGATAGCATCATAAACTGCTAACAGACGCTTTGGGGAAGCCAGTACGTTTGCGCAGTGCAAAAGGGCCAGATTGAAGCACGTAACGTTATTGATGATCGATAAAACACAGCGAAATATGTCACACTATATACAAGACAATATTAGTTGGGATGTGCTTCACTTTGGTTGCTTATTTTCTGCTTGCATAACTAGAAAATGGCACGGCTTAGTACGCCGAAAACTTCTCCCACAATCCTAGAGACATCAGGGAAAGATTCATTGACAATGTTTCTAAACAATGTGAACAAAGTATGACATATTTTCATATGATTAGAGGTTTAGAAGTTCAAAGGCTACGGTCTACGACTGCTTTTTCTCGTCGGCAACATTACAATGGTCTATCTCTATTCCTGAAATTCCATATTATATGAATGCCAGTCTTATAAGTGTTTGTTGTTTATTGCGAACGTTAGAAGTCTTATCTAAAATGGCGTTGTATACTAATATCTAGTTATTGGTAGATTCATTGGCGCAATACCAATAAATGTGAGTTCAAACAGCACGCGACTTGATAGTCCCCATTTTGTCTTAATACAAGGACGTTATGATTGCTAAAGTTATGTTACGGGCAAGAACTTCAGAAATTACTTACCATATACCATTTAGGAAGCAGATCATGCACAAAACATTAGAATCGCACTAAAGCGATCCATTGCAACACAATTCCTCACAGTGGATGGGAGCGGCTCATTGTATATTTCCGCTGACATTTGCGACACTATATCCCACAACAGCTATTCCCAGTTAATAAGGACACATATATGCACGGTTCTCGAAACATTTCCCACATCAATACACAACAAACACAGTGAACGTGGCAAAGCAACAAAAACTAAAAATGGCACTTTCATGTAATGGAGCAATTAGCTACGTTAAGCAAAACTTACTTCTACCTGCAACTAATGCGTCATAAAGTTCAGCTCGTATCGTCTGCTGCTTTGTTAATTTAGTTAATCCACCTGAAACAAATGATACTGTATTATCCTTCGAACGCCACTAATTAATGATGGTCTGGTGTTAACACTTCGCTATTGTCCAATTATCACGCTGAACTAGTTGAAAACCCCATTGCATTTCGTCCAGCGTTAATTGTAATGCCAGCAGCATGTTCCAGGCTACCAACAACTGCAGACTCAGCATTCTAAACTGCAAATTCTCGTGTGATATTAACATCTGTTTATTTACTCTCTAGTACAAAACCAAGATGTGTAACTGTATCATCACTTGTAAGATCAGAATTGTACTTTGAGATGGTACGTGCACTAAAGTCATATACTTTGGGGATGAAAATCATCAGATACAATTTACTATGGTTGTAGCGAATGTCGTGTTCCTGACCAAACTAAGCACTTGAAACACAATAGCAGAAGGAGCTGAACGAAAGTATCATCAGTATAAAATAAACGACGTTGAATGCTCTGTTTATTGCAACGGGAGAAAACACTTGACACGATGAAGTTCCACACTACTCTCTATCGTCCCTCATCAACCATGGCTACTTGATGTTGGTTGGAGGTCCAAACACAAGAAAATCTAAATGAAAGTATTATCTAGTACTTACGCAGCACCAGATGTGAAGCCCATTGCTTCTCGTTGAGAGCCGATTATGATTCCATAATCGCTAAAGCAGCATATTCAAGGCTAAATGCATTGACCTACTCAGCTTCCTATTTTTTCTATTATATCAATACTAATATAAATGTGTCATCGTCATTTCACAGGCCAAACAAACGAAAATCTAAATAATGAACAATCCATTATATATATTTCATCGACAATGTGGAAATGTAATGTACACTCTCTTTTTAGGTAGATGAAAGACATCGTTTCTGACGTGGGTTTGACTTTTGCTGCCACTATACTTAATAGCGGCTCGGGCAGTTAGAACTATCTAAGCTCTTTGCCTGCGTCGCTAGCAGTGAATTTGTAAATGAACCAGCAACCTTGTCAGAAAGCAATGCGGCCCTTCGGGTAGGCACATCCAACAAACCATATTACTGTAGCGCTGAATTCAGTTTAAGGGTTAACAAAGGGCACAAAATGACCAAATATTTAATGCGGAGAAATTCATCTTGACCATGCAAGCGAGTGCTGCTTCTGATCGCGGTAAACTATTGTCAATAACTAAAAATGACCCTCTAAAATGCATATTTTTAACTTCGCAAGCCCTAATTAGTATATCAAGCAAATTTGTTGAAAGGATATGCCCAAGAAGCACTTTTAGCTGAAATATGGTATTCTTCAAACTTGTAATGCGTTTACCACATGTTGTGGTAGTCATTTGTCTGTGTTTTGCATTCCATCCTAAATTTGATTTTATCATTCCCACCGGTACAATGAGATAAATGTAGTCAATATTGAAGCAAGTAATGTATGAAGATCAAGTCTGTAAGTTAAACAGCATTTCATGGTCAAGTCATCACCCACTGCACGACAGCCCGTACAGATTAGCTATCACTGCAAATAACGAGAGAGAAATCTTAAGGTAGCAAATTTCTACTAACCCTAAACCGCAATTCGATGAAAGTTGCGCTTATATCGGTTCAACTAATGTCAGCGCCTGAAGCAATGTAAAGCCAGACTAATCTGTTTAACTTATTTCAGCGCTTGAAGCTCAGTTGACCGTTCATATTCGATTATGCAAGGACCTGACAAAGGTTTCAAACGAGCTTTGAATTTATATTGAAAAAGCAAATGATTATGCAAGCCAGCACCTCTCGTAACCACACACCTCAGAACAATTTGAAAGTTCATTGTCCTCTGTCATTGGCTCCAGGGTCCCCATGACTTTGACATATAGTTAAATATGTCACACAATGCAACACGTGTTTCCTGATGGGTCTAAGACATATCTATGCGTTGATAAACTTTGTTGTCATTATATGTTGCCTGATACAAATTCTTAGTTTAGCACAGGACTTGTATGCGTAAGCTAGCACGAGCTAGCAAGATAGTTAATGTGACTTTTCGTTCACTTTGCTTCTGTTGATAATGTCGGTGTAATAGTTAGCTATATATACTTACAATAGCACTCTGCGAACTGCAACCAGCGTGCAAGGACCATTCTCGATTTGTTCAAACAAAGCTTGACATTTTGAATAAGAACATAGTGCATTAGGTCAAGGTTGTAACACATGGTGGCCGCCATGGCTGTTTTCGTGACGTGAATGATACAAGTGGTGTATCATGAGATATACACTGTGTATGACAATTCACATTTGTAGAATAGTTATATCTAAACGATAATTAACAACAAAAGTGACAACAACAAATGACAGGTTCCTATTGTCACAAGCGATGCTGGCTGTCGGTACTATTTTCGGTCAGTATACAATTACGTCCATTCGCTTTGGCATAGAACCTACACAGACAGGTGTCTACAGTGAAAGGTCGTTAAGTGACATGCGTATGGTGCGCATCACAGCCATTTCTGGAGCCACCCGGAAACAGCAAGTAACATCGGTAATTAATTTTATAACCATGGATATATGCTGTATAAAAAGAAAGGTTATAAGCAGCCGGGTGTCACTCGCATGTATAGTATTCTGTATATCTCAACGCATTTGAATATTCCAGATGGATGGGTAAGTCATCAAGGAGATTCATTCAATAATCACTGCATATATGTGTCAAATATTTATCATTCCTAAAGACCTCATGCATATTAAACCGATTGGGGTTTTGACAGCATATCATTTCCTCAAAATGAACGGTGCTGGTGTAACATTACAGCACAGAGCTGATAGCTTATTGCAATAACGAACCAAAGGAATAGAATTCACACAAAAGTTTCATTTCAATTCTAAGGATACGTTCTTAGTATGCAGCACTGCTAGCTTCAACCAATCAACCAGGATGATAACTGTAGTCTATGATGTTGTAGCAGTAGCCTGCATTGAATTCCAAATAGTGTGCATGGATTGTACAACGCTGGATGTATTCAATGTCATCATTTGGGACGTTTATTAAGACGAATGGATTTGGGGGTTTCTGGGTCAGTATTCAAAGAGAAAATAGACATGACATGCATCACACAGCTGTGCAATGGACCACAATGCATCTTATGTGAGCATTCGCAAGACCGATTTCCGTATTTGGCCTCTCACAGATTTAAATCTCATATTGTCAAGGCTTCATGAAGTCAACGGTAATAATTTTGTTAGTTTCAAATTGTTTATTATACGAAGCATTATAGAAATTTCATTTGCACTCACTATGCATATATTGTTTGTACTCTTTAACAATAGTAACATCCTGATAATCTTTGGACATATGAAGTATAAAATCCTCAGGTATCTCCAGGTTAATCACCGCTGCATATTCAATGGTAAATACAGCAGCACTCTTTTCTGTCAGCATCACACTACAAATGTTAGCGCACCACGATCATATAAGGGACCAATCACTATCCATGCCACCTATATGGCGTTACGTTTGTCAACGTACTGCTTACACTTTATGTTGGTATTTTATCAACCTAGATCGTTACCACTTTATATCAGCTGTGAAAACATTCATCTATATTCTGAAGACCCGAACAATATTATATGATTGCACCAATTTTGCCAGCGCTGGCAGGATTTGTATAGTGGATTTAACTACAGTTGCATTAAATACTTGATAGTGTTTTAATGATCCATAAACCAACGGTCCTTAATTCATCATACAAATCGTCAGAAATACACCTGAATAGGCACTTGCATTTTATGAAAGCGCAGTGGTGTGCCGATCGCACAGCGCATACAATTTCAATATTGTCAAAATAACTTAAACCTTTCTGAGAGCAACCAATCAGCATGCTTGTTCATGGCGTACTGGGGTACCCCTGTTGTATGTAAAAGCATTTCACAGGGCGAAGAACTAATGTTATGGGCGACAAGATCCTCTGACACTTCAGACAAACACACCACTGTAACAGGCAAACTTTTGTACAATAATATTGTAGCTGGGATCACAGACAAAGTTTATAGTCTGTGTTAAGCTACTGCAACATTCTCCTGCTTAACCTAAAGTAAGCAGCAAACATTGAGATACGCCGATTTTATTGGTACCTCGCTTTGGAATGTTCGCCCAGGAGAATGATGTTACGTGTTATGTTAGCTCATATGACGGGTGCATTCGGAAGTCATGTGGCAACTTTGGGGGCATTGAGGGATGTCAAGAGGCAAAAGGTTTCATTAAAGAGCTAAAATGCACATGTAGAATTGCACACGATGTCTCTCTAACATTTATCCATATTCTATTCCGACTAGTAGAGGATTTTAATATACCCACTTGGCAAATAAAAGGTCCGCTGGTGGTGATCAAAAGAGAGATATATCACCAATAAATCTGCCAGTACAAACGATTGAAGTTGGGTGTTGACATTACAATAAACGGAAAACCAGGTCCACGAGAGGGCCACCAATCGTAAATCGATTACAATTCTAAAATATACAGTTTATTATATTTTTACTGGTAGATATATATTTCCCCTTGTGGTTTATACAGACCTAGAAGTATAATAAATCTGTGCTGTAATATGGTATGCAAGTCATAACATGAGAAGTTTTAAAATAAGCCATACAAATATGTCCCGCAAGTAAACGTCTGCTAAATTAACACTGAGGATGTTTACCTTTGCCTCTAGTATTTGCATCTTTTTCAGCCTAACCGCCATGAAGCAGAAGCTGACTCAGCAATCGCACATTATGATACTACCGTTATAGTGATAGCGTTCTCTTTGTCATTACACGTGAGAAGAAAAAGGTGTGTACTTTACAGGTTTTGGCACAGCATGCACATTTGATTGGCTTTGCGAACTATTGAAGAGATCTATTTTTTGGTTGGTCAGTTTAATCAGACGGCAAATACCACGTACTGAGTATTGACTTAACAAAACCAAGAGTGACTACTTCTCTGCGTTAAATCAGCAGAATTATACATCTCAAGAAAGACATGATTATAGTTATATTATTAATAATAATGTAAACTATTCATCATTCCTCATGACGATATCTGTTAATGTTTTCATCTTACTAAGTTTTATGGCTGCCTCTGATGCTGCAATTATGAATTGAATGAATTCATGACAGTTTTTCTCAATAGTTTGATAGCGAATGGACTGTTTTACCTCGATCACTTGTTATAATTCAACCAAGCATGCTCTCAGCTTCAGACACGACTAAACACTGCTTACCTCTTTATACGCGTTCGCGTGTATTGAATAATGAATTAAAGGTCAGCTGCTTGTGATGGGGCCAATATGAAACATCTGTATTAGATAAAGAGAGAATATCTGCTGACGTACGTTTTATATTGGGATTCCAGTGACCGGTAACCTGCAATATTGCCAGTTGTCTGGTATACATATTGAGCAATGCGGAATGATATTGACGCTACTATTGATATTTAACTGAAATATGCACTTATGAGTGCGTGAGTCGATAAGTTAAGACAAACCATCGATAATTATCAATGTTTTTTCTTCGTGCATCATTACAAAAAAGGAGGATACCAGAGCGTATAGTATTAATGACGGGCCGATCATTGTTATATTGGAAGATGCAACAAAGTCCGATGATAAATGCAGGAACTATCATGACATGGTTGATAAGGAGATGCAGCGGCCCGGAGAATAGAAATGTTTAAATCAATATGATGCTACCCCTATAACGATACGGGGTCATTCATACGGCGGAAAAAAAACATATGCGTGTATTTTATGTATTTGTCACAACTTCTATTTGAGCTATAACCACTGCCAACGTGTATATGTAAGTGGCCCAAGGGAAGCATACCATATTGCAGAGTGACCCCAGATGGTACAAATTACTGACATGAAAGGTACCTCTGAATTATAGGAGATAGCAAATAACGAATAGTTAGCAGTCAATTATAGCTACTGTGACACAGTTTACCGTCATCTGAGGCGCCAAATGGAAAAAAGGGTATTGTTAGGAATATTTGGTTGACAAGGCCCGGCAAACAAAGCTGTGTATAAGGGTGATTTTTGTAACTAAGTCATGTCTGATCTGATATTAGCCTACCGTGATGACACCATGAGTATTCAAGGGAGATAACCCATGTGTTACATTCAACGGAATATCAGTTCGATTTAACAAGCCTTGTCGCCGGGCACAGTTGCAACATACGGGTTATTCATAGCCTATTAATCATCTTTAGTGACATGGTGCAGCTTTGAATGAAATAGCATCATAATCTGCTAGGAGACTCTCTGAGGAAGACAATACGTTTGTGTAATGCAAAAGGGCCAGATTGAAGCCAGTGACGTTATTGATAACCGGTAAAACACAGCGAAATGTGTCACGCCGTATACAAGACATGATTAGTTTTAGAATGTGTTTCAGTTTGGTTGCTTATTTTCTGCTTACATACGAATATAACGCCACAATCTCAATACTGACTAGAGAGAGGCTTGAGGTAAAAGCATTATTGATTATGTTTTTTAACAAGTGGTTAACATGACGATCCCAATAAAGAGTCTGACGACTTGATTGGAGCATTTAACATCCGTTTGTGTGAATGGTTAGTCCTGTCTATTGTAACTAGACTGTTTTCAGCTTATTTTGAGATGAGAATGTTAGTTCATTCTTTTGCCCCTTCCTTACCAACGCAACGGCTAAGTACGCTGAAAACGTCTCCCAAAACTTAGACACATCGGGGTAAGATTCATAACTAATGTTTCTTATCACTTTCTTTCACATGATTTGAGGTTTGGAGGTTCAAAAGCAACGGTCTATGACTGTTTTTACTCGTCTGCAACATTACAATTGACTACCTCCATTCATGGTATTCCATATTATATGGAGGCCGGTCATACAAGTGATTGGTGTTTGGTTTAAACAATAGAAGTCTTATCTAAAAGGGCCAACTAAAATTACGCTGCATACTACTATCTGGTTATTGGTAGATTCATTAGTGCAATACCTTTAACTAAGCAATCAACACGCGTCTTGAGAGTCACCATTTCATCTTAATGCTGGGAAGTTATGATCGCTAAGGGGAACACAGATCATGCAACGGTAGTTATGTTACGGGCAAGAAGTCCAGAAATCACTGACCATATACCATTTTGCCACATTAGGTACCACAACAGCTATTGCCGATTTATAAGGACACATACGAGCACGATTCTCAAAACACCTCCCATGTCAATACTCAACGGACACCGTAAATATGTAATTAAGCAATCAGCTACGTTAAACAAAACTTATTTGTACATGCAAAAAACGCGTCATAAAGTTCAGCTCGTATGTCTGCTTCTTTAGTAAATGAATGAATACGTTAAAAACAAATGATATTGAGTTATCCGTCCATCGCCACTTATTAATAATGGTCGACAGGTGTTAATGATCAGCATTTGAAATTTTCCATATCTAAAACGAAAATCACGCTGGACTAGTTGAAAACCCATTGCATTTCTTCCAGCGTTAATTCTAATCCCTGCAGCATGTTCCAGGCTACCTACAGATGCATACAAAGCATTCTAATTGCAAATATATTAATATACCATCATCATGTACGAACAGCGCATCATTAACTCATTATATAATTCCTCTTATATATCATATCGCTAATGTAAAACAACCTTGTATGTTTCACTTGCTATGCGAGTGAATTTTCCTCTGGCCCGTGATTTACCGTCGTGACCGCTCCGCCTCATAGGCAGTAAAACAGGCATCAGCATTCTGACGCCATGAATAAGGCCCCATCAGTGCTCCGTTAATGTTAGCGCTGACGGGAAACTATTGTGGAGTTAACTGCTTTCAAAACAATCAATTAATGGCAGCCTGTCTGCATCATAACACATCGGTCGTAATTCAACTTAATCCGTGAATGAACAGCAGTCTGACATAGGCGCTTGTGGTTTACTAGTAGGTGTGCAGATTATACAATGTTCTGGGGGGTACCTTACATAACAATCACAAGTAGTTTATTCCTGACCATATCCTACTAAGATGCAAAACGAGGGCTGTAGTAATTTATTAGCATAAGTTTTTAGACATCATAAACATGCTAAAATTTCCACGCTGATTATAAATAAACATTTGTGAGAATTATATGTTAATGCTAGTATTTTAATTCCATTGAACAAAAAGATCCAAAAGATCCGTGCGACAACTCTGTAAGCCCCGTAATGTACTTTCATCACTTGTATGACTGGCATTACCTACAAATCGAATGGGGTGAGACGAAAACAAATTCTAGTAATCGCTATATTGTGTACAAATACTGGATTAGTTTTCGTTCTGATGCAAGCCGCTATAATAACATACAAGTCCTCTAGCTAAATTTGCCTCATGTATTCCCTCCGGTACCTCGAATGCAGCACAATGTAATTCATGCTATGTCAGTTTGTATGCATCAGCATGTAACATACTATAGCAACCATGGATGTTTGAACAAGTAGTTTTGACAAGTGTCGTTGCGGATACGACATATTAATAAGTGGCTGAGTAGGACACATGATGTTAGTAAGTGGCTGGTGCAGACATGGGGTGTTAGTGTGTGTCTTGGGCGGACATGAAATACTAGTACGCTGCCTGGGCAGACACGTGATGCTAGTATGCTGCCTGGGCGGCCATGATTTGCTAGTATGCTGCCTGGGCGGACATGAGATGCTAGTATGCTGCCTGGGCAGACACGGGATGCTAGTATGCTGCCTGGGCAGACACGGGATGCTAGTATGCTGCCTGGGCAGACACGGGATGCTAGTTTGCTGCCTGGGCAGACACGGGATGCTAGTATGCTGCCTGGGCAGACACGGGATGCTAGTATGCTGCCTGGGTAGACACGGGATGCTAGTATGCTGCCTGAGCGGACATGCGGTGCTAGTATGCTGCCGTGGCGGCCATGAGATGCTAATACGCTGCCTTTGCAGCAAGAAATGCAAGAACGCTGCCTGGGCGGACATGATGTGCTAGTATGCTGCCTGGGCAAACACGACATGCTAGTATGCTGCATGGGTCGACACAAGATGCAAGTACGCTACGTGGGTGGACATAAGATGCTGGTATTTAGCCTTTGGCGGACACGAGATGCTAGTATGTTGCCTTTGGCGGCTATAAGATGCCAGTATGTTGCCTTGGGCGAACACGAGGTCTTTATATGTGGCAAGGGATTGGTACGTGGTGTGTGTGGCTTTGTGAGGACACGAGAGATTAGTTAGTGGCGTGTGTTGAGTTAGGAGACGCGAGAGGTTAATGTCTGGCGAGTGTGACATGGGGGTGGGGGCAGGGGCATGAGAGACAGAAACAGGAATGTCTAGCTGTTATTGCACAACCTCTTGTACATGAACATCTAGCTTGAGCACCGCTATTCACTCACAAATATGTGTTTTATACAGAGCAGAGTTTTACTTTTGTAGGGAACAATGGGATATAATTGGTACTTTAAATTACGTAACTTAAATGACACTGACTTAATAAAAGTGATCTTCAATATCAATGCAATTGAAGGTCGTTCAGCAACATTAAGTCTAATCATCGATTGAGGTACGTGTTGCCATGAACGTCCAATTAATTTGGGAACATAGGACAGCAGTCTATGTAATAGGCTCACGAGTAAAACATTTCCGCACAAATAAAATAGTATCAGTCGACCAAATGTCGCTGCTGTCTTACGTTTAACATCGATCATTTTCGACGAAGCTTGTGCGAAGAACCCCGAACATCGCTCCCATGTTTCAATTCAGACTTGTCAGTATCGTTCAATCGGTTTGTCGAATATGTGGAAACGGTCAGCCTGTTCTGTTAACTTTGCCCTAACTCTGTCACATTCTGCAAATGAAAAGCAAATAGTTCGGTCCCATAAGTTGAGGGGAGTCATTCCAAAACAATCATTTGTCAAGTGAAGCTCAGGTGACCGTTCATATTTGATTATGCAAGGACTTATTTCATTGAAAAAGCAAAGAATAAGCACAGATGTCATTGCTTCCAGGGGCCTCATGACTGTAAAATACCATGAAATATGCCAAACAATGCAACACGTGTTTACTCAAGAGCCTACGACCTATCTATGTGTTGATCAAAGTTGTTGACATCAAATGTTGCCTGATACAACTTGTTAGTGTAGCACAAGACTTGTATGCGTAAGCTAGCGCGCTAATAATGTTCAGATGAAGGTATATTAGTTAATGTGACTATTTGTTCATTTTGCCTCTGTTGATGATTTTTGTGTAATAGTAAGCTATATTTACCTACCACAGTACATCACGAAACGCAACCAGAGTGCGAGAACCCTTCTCGATTTTATTCGGTAGCTTTTTAAAAAACCTTGAAATTTTAAGTAAGAACATCGAGCATTAGGTTGAATTTTCCACACATGGTTGCCGCCATGGCTGTTGTCGTGACGTGAATGATGTAGGGGGTGTATCATTATATATACACTGTGTATGACAATTGATATTTAAAACATATCTCTATCTAAACGATGACTAAAAAGTGACAGCAACAAATGAAAGTTTTCTATTGTCATCAGCGATGCTGTTTGTCGGTGCTATTATAGGTGAGAACATATAATATTGTCCATTCCTTTTGGCATGAAACCTACTTAAACAGGTGTCTACAGTGAAAGGTCGCTAAGTGACATGCGTATGGTGCGCATCACAGCTATTGCTGGAACTACCGAGAAACAGCAAGTTATACCTGTAATTAATTTCATATTCATGGAAAAGTATGCCGTATAAACAGAAAGGTGTATAAGAAGCTGGGTTTCTCCCTCGTATGTATAGTATTTCGTATTTAACAACGCAGTTGTATATTCCAGACAAGTTGTTGTATATTAACCAACCTCATGAATGGGCAAGTCACCAAGGGGATATATTCAATAACCACTTCATATCTTCGTCCTGAGGACCTCATGCATATCAAAACGATTTGTTATTTGACGGCATATCATTTTGTCTAAATGGACGGTGCCGGTAAAACATGGGGATTATTCATCGGTTATTACACATATGATTTCAAATTGAACGAGCTTTGAATTTAAAAACATAGTTAACTGTTAATAAACGATGTCATCTCGTCCAATACGCTAAGTAAAGCAGCCATAGTTCATAGGAATAATTTGAGCTCGTAAACTGACACAAGTACCGTAGCACCTGAGTATTTTCAATGTAATACATCGAAATACGTCACACCATGCACTGCGTATTTTGTTAAGTGTTCTTTGCATTGTTGCTTATCAAGCCTTTACATACCGAAATGATGTCTATATACCGGTGCTGACCACAGTCATTTTGAGTGTAATTAAATCCAATTATTTCAATGGCTTTCTGTTATTTATGCAAAGAACGTAGACCCATATATTGAACATTGTTACCCAAATGAATAAATAAACGACTCGATTAGCTTTCTTGCCACTCTGAGGAGGGAATATTATTTTGTATTGATAAATGCTGTACCATTTCCAACTAAACTGTTTATTCACTGAAAAGTAGTATCACTATTCAACCAAACACGAATTTTATGCTAATCACGATATTCATCACACAGCCAAGAGCAGCAGTTTACCACTTATGACCAAACGTTATGAACTATTGAGGCTCAGCTTTGTGTATCACAGATACTGGATTATAAGTTTCAGCAAATTAATCGAAATGGGTCGAAGAGTGTTTGTTCTATTTGAACCCTTGCTTGTCGTATCACCATTTTACCGCAACGTGAGAGTATAAGAGCCACAATGTACACGGCTACGTACAGCTGACAGCTTATTACAATAACCTTGCAAAGGAATATAATCCCCACAAAAGACTTTGATTCATTTCAGTTCTAAGCATTTGTTGTTAGTATGCCACACTGCTAGCGTTTACACACTCAACCAGAAGCATAGCTGTGGCTCAGTTATCAAAGAGAAGCTAGACGTGACTTGCATAGAACAGCTGTGAAATGGTCCACAATGCATCTAATTGGAGAATTCGCAAGACCGAGTCAGGCATTTGGGCTTAAAAAGATTAATTCATCTTATTCACTAGTCTACGGTAATTATTTCGTTAGCTTCATAATCTTTATTATTCAAAGCATTACAGATATCCCGTTTGTTCTTATTATAGATATATCGTTGGCATTAATAAATGATTGTCACCTGCTGATACTCTTTTGATATATGATTATAATGAAGCTTCTCCAGGTTAATCTCTGTTGCATATTCAACGGTTATTACAGCAGCACTCTCGTCTGTCCGTGTTACATTACCAATGTTAACGCACCATATTCATATATGGGACCAATCATTATCTATCAACTCCTATACGGCGTTACGTTTGTCAAACAGCGATATATATATATACCGCTTACACTTTATGTTGGTATGTGATCAACCTAAATAAACCCTAACAATATTATATAATTGCACCACCTTTTGCCAGCGCTGGCGGGATTTGTATAGTGGATTTAGCAACAGTTGCATTAAAAGCTTGATAGTGGTTTTAATGCATCATACAACGACGGACCTTATTTCATCATACGAACAGTCGGTGATGCGTATGTATATTCACTTGCTCTTGATGAAAGCGCACCGGTGTGCCGATTGCACAGCACATGCAATTTGTCTATTGTCAATACAACATTACCATTTTTGACTCAGGACGCACTGGGGTACCCCGACCGAATGTAAAAGCATATCACAGTGCAAAGAGCTATTGTTATGGGTGACAAAACACGATCCTCTGACACTTAAGACAAACACACAACTGCGACAGCCATACGCTCGTACAATAATATGGTAGCTGGGATTACAGAAGACGTCTGTCTTTAGCAACTGCTAAAGCCGAAAATACGCCGATAAAATTGGTATCTCGCTTTGGAATAATCGGGCACCAGACTTGTGTTATGTTTTATGTTACCTCATATGACGGTAGCATTCGGAAATCATGTAGCTGCTTTGGTGACCTTGAGGGATGTCAAGAGGCAAATTGGTCCATGATATAACTGTTACCTTATGGGAGCAGGTCTTGTCCTGTCCTAAAGTGAAAAGATGATGAAGCATTATTCATTTGAACACTTGTCATATCCGATATCATATTGCGAACAACACAATGCAAATATTGAATTGCATACGATGATGGTGTCTCTCTAACATTTATCCCTATTCTATTTCAACTAGTCGAGAAATTTAATATACCCACTTGGCGAATAAAAGGTCTGCTGGTGGTGATCAAAAGGTAGATATATCACCGATAAATCTGCCAGTACAAACGATAGAAATTGAGTTTGGACTTAAGTACTAAGAGAAAACCAGGCCCACGGGAGATTTCCCTATTGGTCAATCGATTACAATACTAAAATATATCAGTATGTCTAAACTACTTTTTCTGGTAGATATATCTTGCCACTTACAAACATGCGGTTGATGCCCACCTAGAAGTATGATAAATCTGCAATGTAATATTTTATGCAAGTAATAACATAAGGAGTTTTAAATATGCCATACATATACGTCCTGCAAGTTAGCGTCTGGCTGATTAACACTGATGATGTTTGCCTCTGCCTGGCATCATATTCAGCCAAATCGCTAAGAAGAAGAAGATAACCCAGGCAACGCGCATTCTGATACTACCGTTATTGTGATTACGATCTCTTTGTCATTACACGTGAGAAGTAAAAGCTGTGTAGTTTACAGGTTTTGGCACAGCATGCACATTTGAATTGGCTTTGCGATCTATTGAAGTGATTTATTGTTTGGGTTGGTCAGTGTAATCGGGCGGCAAATACCACGTACTGAGCATTGACAAAACCAACACATGACCGCTTCTCGGCGTTGAATGAGCAGAATTATACATCTTAAAAATACATGATTCTAGTTATATTATTGATAATAATGTAATAATGTTATCAGTTCCATTATATGGATTATTTGTATTAGCTGACCATTATAACATGAGTGAAATATATTCATTCGCGTAAATCATCTTACTGACTTGCAATGGGGAAAAATGCATGAATTGCTTTTGTCAATGATGATAGCATTGGAGTAGAACCTCGATCACATATGATGAATCAGCGGCTCCCAATTTCAGACACGATTGGTATTCGCGTGCTTGTGTATTGATTAATGTCAGCTACTTGCCATAGCAAAATATGAAACTTTGAGTTAATTGCAAAATCTCTGTGGGACGGTTTATATTGGGATTCACGTGATAGATAACCATCAATGTTGCCATAGTGTTGCTCCAGGTTGCAAGGTGTCATGAATATTTAGAGCGCTTTTAGGTTTTGCTTTTACATTGACCATAAGCTTAAAACACGGTCATCGACAAAATCAAAAAGTAGTATCTCAAATAACTCCGATAATAACTGTCGGATCGTTGTGTAATTGACATTATGTAGCTCAGACTAATTGTAAATGTCGACAAAAGTTTCATGAATATTTTGAGCGCTTGTAAAATCGTAAATACATGTCCGATGGTCACTTGGGTCACAGCCAGTGTCACTTCTGTTGGGTTTTCACTGATTTGTTAACAGAAGCCTACGCAACGGGCTGTGCAAAGATCGCTGCTGATATAATTCCAAGTTAACATTTGTATGATTGTGCAAGAACTACATCATGTGCTTACAGGGGATAGACCTTATTTCATCATTACTCAACTGTGCGTAGCATTAATCCTCGCCGATGATGAAAATGAAGAAGACAATGATGCGGTGTTTATTATGGTCGTGATCTTGCTTATGGTACCAACAATGATGATGGTCATAATGATGGCTAGGATGATAAGGATCATGATCATGACAATAATATTAGGATAATGATAACAATGTACATAATGTAGATGGTGTTTTTGATAACAATCAAGATGATGATTATGATGACAGTGATGATGATGATGAACATGGTGATTAAGAAGACAACGATCATAATGACGATGATGACGATGATGATGATGATAATGATGATGACGATGATGATGATGATGATGATGATGATGATGATGATGATGATGATGATCTTACATGTATTGTGATAATGAAACTCGACAGGTTGTAGATAGATGATGACAGTATTATGATTATTTCATGATAATGGGTATGCAGGCTGATGTTGCTAAGCCTAAATAGATCGGCCTTGATATATTTATTGAAAAATAATGTAATCAAATAATTGATTTGCTAAATTCATTTTAATCAGTTAAGCTATATGCGTAACGTTTGTTAGCTTCTAAATAAACGCTTCACCTTGTTTGTCTCGTGATACAGATCTCATTTTGCAATATATCTTAGAAATTATTTCTTTAAATGGAAAGTGTATTTAATGCGCAAATACCAGAAGTTGTGTTTTGATTTAACACTTACTAAGGTCAAGAAAAGACACAAATTTTTAATCATCAATATCGCCTGGAAAATGATTCGATCGTAAAAACAATTACAGATTACTGTAGCTGAATTGAATTGTAAGCATTTTTATATATATATAATTATAAGATGTCCATGACGATAAGGGTTATGACGATGATAAACAAATTATTGACGATCTTGGTGAAGGTAACCTTGGTGATTCCAATAGTGTTGATGATGGCTATGAGATAAAAAAGACATCAGAGTTGGCAAACTTCCCTCGGTTATCTATGGGTCTATTTCGCTTTACGTTGGTTAGCTTCTGAAACATTGTTTGTTAACTTTTTTGTCTCGCGATACAAAACACATTTTTTTTAAATTGAAAGTGTCACAGGTGTGCAGAACACAGAGTTTTATTTTGACCTTGATTGTAAACTAAGGTCAAGGTCATCGAAGGAAATTTCAGATCATCGATAAATCCATCATAACTTAAACATAAATTCTTAACACTTCCTGATACAGTTCGCCAAGCTCTCAAATGTAGCTATGGACCTCTTGTTAGTGATGGTCGACTGGTATTACTGCTCGGCTATTGAAATTGTCATGTACATTAACCACGCTGAACTAGTTAAAAACCTCATTTCATTTCGTCCAGCATTAGTTGTAATTCCAACAGCCTACTACTGCACACCCAGCATTCTAATTTCAAATTCTCCATGTGATATTAATAAACCATTATCATTTCAAGAACAAAGCAGAATTAACTTATTTTTCAATTCCTCTTATATATCACATCACGTGAAAACAACCTTGTATGTTTCATTTACTTTGTGAGTGAATTCAACTCTGGCCCGTAATTAATCGTCGTGACACGGGATGTCAGGTATTTGGCTGGGTGGACGCAGGATGGTAGAATGTGGCTGGATGAACGCAGGATGTTAGAATGTGGCTGGGGCGGATATAGAATGTTAGTATGTGGCTGGGACGGGCATGGAATGTTAACATGTGGCCACTAATGGCATGAGATAGTAGTATTTGGCGCGGTACAAGTGAGTAGCTCGGGGTGGGCGGATGTTAAATGCTTGTATGCTGCCTGAGCTGACACGAGATGCTAGTATGCCGCCTGGGCGGACCCGAGACGCTAGTATGCTGCCTGGGCCGACACGATATGCTAGTATGATGCCTCGCCAGACACGAGATTTATTGCATGGCGTGTATGCAAGGGAAGGGCACGTGATGTGGCTTTGTGGGGAAACGAGAGGTTAGTTTGTGGCTTATGTTGAGTTGGAAGACACGAGAGGTTAATGTATGGCGTGTTTGACATGGGACACGATAGGTTAATGTCTGGCGAGTATGACGTGGGGACATGAGAGACAGAAACAGCAATATCTAACTGTCATTGCACAACCTCTTGTACATGAACAATGAGACATAATTAGTTCTTCAATAATCAGCCTGTTCTGAATTAAACTACTTCAAATCGGCTTTAACTTTTGCCCTATCTCTATCACATTCTGCAAATGAAAAGCCGATAGTTCGGTCCCGTGGTTTAAGGGGAGTTATTCCTAAACAATCCTTTGTTAAGTGAAGCTCAGGTGACCGTTCATATTCGATTATGCAAGGACCTGGCAAAGGCTTCGAACAAGCTATGAATTTATAATGAAAAAGCATCTGATTATGCACGCCAGGAAGTCTCGTAAGCACAAAGATCAGAGTAAAGGATAAGCATTAATGCCATTGCCTCCAGAAGTGACAACAACAAATGACAAGTTTCTATTATCATCAGCGATGCTGGATTTCGGTGCGATGTTCGGTTATTATATTATAATGTCTTTCCATTTTGCCATAGAACCTACACTGACAGAAGTTTATAGTGAAAAGTCGTTAAGTGACAAACGTATGATGCGCATCGCGGTCATTTCTGTAACCAAACAGCAAGTTATACCTGTAATTAATTTCATATTCATGGATATAAGCCGTATAAACAGAAAGGTGTATAAGCAGCCAGGTGTCTCTCGCATGTATAGTATTCCATACAGCTGAATATTCCAGATGGGTTGTTTTATATCAACCAATCTCATGGGTGGGCAAGTCATCAAGGAGATTTGCTCAATAACCACTGCATGTGTTGCATTTGGACTCTCACAGATTTATATATCATATCCTGGGGGCTTCATGAAGTCAACGGAATTAATTTTGTTAGCTTCATCCTCTTTATTATTCAAAACAATTAAGATACTCCGTTTGTACTTATTGTAGATAAATCGTAGGTACTCATTAATGATAGTCACCTGCTGGTATTTTTTTGACATATGACCGATCAAATCCTCAAGCATCTCCAGGTGAATCTCCAGGTGAATCTCCAGGTGAATCTCCAGGTGAATCTCCAGGTGAATCTCCGTTGCATATTCAACGGTGAGTACAGCAGCACACTCGTCTGTCAGTATCACAGTACCAATGTTAATGCACCATGATCATATAAGGGGCCAATCACTATCCATTTCCCACCGATACGGCGTAGGGTTTATCAAACCGCTTGTATGTGCCACTTACACTTTATTTTGGTATGTGATCAATAAAATATAGAACGTTACCACTTTATCACAGCAGTGAAAACATTCATCCATATTCTGAAAATCCGAACAATATTATAAAATTGCACCACTTTTTTCAACGATGGCGGAATTTGCACAGTGGATTTAACTATAGTTTAATTAAATGCTTGATAGTGGTTTTAATGCACCATAAAACAACGATCCTTATTTCATCATAGCAACAGTCGGGGATGAAAGCTATTGATGAAAGCACAGTTGTGTGCCAATCACACAGCGCATGCAATTTCTATATTGTCAATATAACTTTACCATTTCGGAATGCAATCACTCAGCGTGCTGGGTCAAGACGTACTAGGGCACCTGGTTGTATGTAAAAGCATATCACATCGCGAAGAGCTAATGTTATGGGCGACAAAACAAGATCCTCTAACAATTCAGCCAGACGCACAACAGCATAGGCTCGTACAATAATATGGTAGCTGGGATAACAGAGCAAGTTTCAAGGCTGTGTTCAGCTACTGCAGGATTCTTCCAAGTAAGCAGCAAACTTGGATATGCTGATTTAATTGGTATCTCGCTTTGGTATGTTCGAGCGGCAGACTTATGTTACATTTGATGTTGCCTTATACGATCGTAGCATCCGGAAGTCATGTGGTGGAGTGAAGGATTTTAATATACCCACTTGGCGAAAAAAAGGTCCGCTGGTGGTGATCAAAAGGGAGATATAGCGCCGATAAATATGCCAGTACAAACGATGGAAATTGAGTTTAAAGAGAAAACCAGGCCCACGAGAGGTGCACCAATCGTAAATCAATTACAATCCTAAAATGTACCAGTATGTATATAATTTTGATGCTGTTAGATATATCTTGCCCCTTTCAAACATGCGGTTTATACCGATCAGAAGTATGATAAATCTGTACTGTAATATTGTATGCAAGTCATAACATATTCTTATTACGATCACTTCGCCATTACACCAAAGATCTTGTTATAATAAGATACCCGACACGGCAGCTCGCCCGACAAATTCCGTGACACCGCGTAGGCAGTGCCCCCTACTTTTGTGGAAGCTACTCGACGCACAGCAGCCAACCAACTTAGTTATGACTTGCGAGTCGAGTGTGTCTGACTAGAAGTCAAATACAAATGGGCTTTTCTGCGCTGCAATTAACTATTTGAATTGACAAAGGCCTTTCCACGCAAGAAGTGAATGTTCTAGCATATGTCTCTGGCTATATTGCCCGGAAATTAAGTTGTGTGCAATATGCAGAAACAAAATTTTGGTAGTAAATGATATAAATGACCAGAAGAATTACCGAAGTTCAGAGGAAGGGCTCGTTGTCCCAAGCAAATCACTAGTAGATGCATTATGCAGGCTTAAGGAACCATTGTCGCAAATACATTGACACTGTATTATACAGTAAGCAAGTGAAAGCCAGAACTGTAAGCATTCTAGCTAAAGAGGTCTCATTAGAGAAACTCCAATGTGAATCATGCAGGTGTCCCACACATGAAAATTTGTGCTCTTACTTGTTTGAAGTGCTGTTGTATGTGTAGATTTCCGAAAGATCAAATATTAATATTTGTTTACTTAGTTCCTTGAAAGCCCTCTATGGCAGATGTACAAGGACTATTCTATCATAAATCCACACCAGTATATTGGACTACTGCGCCTTAGACTGTAGGGATGGGGGGAGGTTGTCGAACAAAGGTGTCCCTGGATATACTGTTAGAATGGTTAGTTGCATGGTACTCCAATCAGATGTGTGTGTAAGATGGGTGAGAACAATTTCTGGCTGATTTGGTTTGTTTAATGACATAAGACAGGGAGGCATATTGTTAACCAATCTGTTCAGTGTTTATATGGATAAATTGAGCTCTGGTTTTAAATGATTGTTGTGTTCAGTGTAGTTTTAGTGTGCTTGTTTGTTAATCTTCTAATGTGTGCTGATGATCTGATTTCATTTGTGGTTGTTCTGAGTAAGCTATTAAGACTGAGAGTTTTAGTTGTAATGACATTAATATATATAATGATATATATATATATATATATATATTATATATATATATATATATATATATATATATATATATATATATATATATAGATACACATATATACATGTATATATATACATGTATATTTAGATATATAGATAGATAGAGAGAGAGAGAGAGAGAGAGAGAGAGAGAGAGAGAGAGAGAGAGAGAGAGAGAGAGAGAGAGAGAGAGAGAGAGAGACAGACACATAGAGAGTGAGAGAGACACGGAGTGAGAGAGGGACACAGAGTGAGAGAGAGAGACAGGGAGAGAGACAGAAATACAGAGATAGAGAAAGAGTGGGAAAGAGAGATGATTAAATTCATGCTGCATCAATGTTTTTAGTATATGCTATGTTCTTAAATTATTCATTATTATATTTTTATTCAAAATAAGCAAGAATACATGTTACAGTACTACATAATAAAATCCTACTTCTGCACAGGGGACCCCATCAACCGACAATGCAGCGAGTTGATTCGGTGGCGGTTCGGGTGACAAATCAAATATCATTCAATCGGGAAATCATGAGCATGTATATAAATCAACTTCTTATATTCCGCCGCAAATATTTCCACACTAATGTCAAAACCAATATGATCCAGATTAATCTTTTAACATTAAATAAGGGTAGACAAGACGTCTGGTTGTGTCTTAAAAAGGTGTAAATTCAGCCCTACAAGTCGTATGAGTAAGTATGTATTTTACCGTCCGATCGGGGCTAGGCCTGGGGTAGATACTGATATGCGACTTCGTTTAAACGTTCATAAAAAAAAATATTGTAGTTAATAAATCTTCGCACAAATTGATTATAAAGCTGTTAATAGTAATTGGTTTTGTTTTTAAGCATTGGCTCTATCAAAAAGTCGTTAAATTTTAGAAATACAGCGGTATTTATGTGTACATACCATTGCCGATCGATCTTTTACCATTGAGCCACGCGCTTTTGTTTACATTTTAGCTTCCACGAAACCAGGTGGCGCGCCGGTCGCGAGCTTCACAACTTAAACGTCCGAGTCGGGTATCTTATTATAGCAAGATCTTTGATTAGACGGGATAAGTAAAACTAGCGTATTTTACAGGTTTAGGCACAGCATGATTGATTGGCTTTTCGAACTATTGAAGTTATTTATTGTTTGGTTGGTCAGTATAATCAGACGGCAATTACCACGTACTGAGTATTGACTTCACAAAACCAACACGTGACCACTTAAATCAGCAGAATTTTACGTTTCAATAAATAATAATTTAAGTAATATTATTGATAATAATAAAGAATTTATTATTATTTATGACAACAATATATTCATATTTGTCCTACGCTTATAATTTCACTAGAATAATACCTCTAACATGAGCGAAATGAAATATTCATTTGCGTTAATAGTTTCATCTTACTAAAGGGAGTAAAGCTGCCCATGATGCGGTGACCATGAATTGCATGAATCCATTATTGCTTTTGTCAATAGCTTGATAGCTTGATAACATATTATAATTCAACTAGAATGCACTCAGCGTCAGACGCGGCTAAACACGATAAATAAATTAAAGGTTAACATGTGCATGGGCAAATATGAAACTTCTGCATAAATTGGAGAGAATCTCTGCTGACGCCCGTTTTATATTGGGATTCCAGTGATAGGTAACCATCAATGTTGCCATTAAGTTTGTATGCATATTGCGCAATGCGGAATGATATTGACGCTACTATTGGTATGTAACTGACATATGCACTCATGAGTGCGCGAGTCGATAAGTTAAGACAAGCCATCGACATTTATCTATGTTTTCTCTTCGTGCACCATCAATAAAAAGGAGGATACCAGTGCGTATGGTATTAATGACAGGCCGATCATTGTTGTATAGGAAGATGGAAGAATGTCCAATAATTAATGCAGGAACTATCATGACGTGGTTATAACTACTTAAAAAGGAGATGCAGCGGCCCAGGTAATAGAAATGATATGATGCTATCAACATAACGAAAAGGGGTCATTCGTATGGCGAAAAAGCAACATAGGTGTGTAAATGAATTTTGTTGCAACCATAACAACCGTTAACGTCTATATGTATACATTCCACAACTTCTATTTGAGCTATAACCATTGCCAACGTGTATATGTAAGTGTTCAAAGGGAAGCATACCATATTGCAGAGTGACCCCAGATGGCACAAATTACTGACATGAAAGGTACCACTGAATAATAGACGATAGCAAATAACGAATAGTTAGCAGACACGGTTTATCGTCACCTGAGGCGCCAAATGGAAAAGTACTTAAACAATATAATTCAACGCACCCTTCATCAGGAGAAAAGAGGATATTGTGAGGCATTTTTGGTTGACAAGGCGCGGCAAACAATGCCCGAAATCAGGGTGATTTATATACCTAAGTCAAGCCTGAAATGATATTAACCTACCCTGATGGCAACACGTGTATATAAGGAAGATAAACCCTATGGTACATTCAACGGAATATCATTTCGTCCAGATGATTTAACAAGCCTTGTCACCGGGCGCAGGTGCAACATACGGGTTATTCATAGCCTATTGCTCATCTGTATTGACAGGGAATGAGCTTTAGATGTAATAGCATCATAAACTGCTAACAGACGCTCTGAAGACGCCGGTACGTTTGCGCAATACATAAAGGCCAGATTCAAGTACATAACGTTATTGATGATCAGTAAAACGCAGCGAAATATGTCACACCGAATACAAGACAATATTGGTTGGGATGTGCTTCACTTTGGTTGCTTATTTTCTGCTTACATACGAATATAACGCCACTATCTCAATACTGACTAGAGTGAGGCTTGAAGTAAAAACATTAGTTTAAGGTTGACATAATGATGCCAATGAGGCGTGCGGCGACTTGATTGCAGCATTTAACACCCGTTTGTATGAATGGTGTGTCTGGTCTATTGCAACTAGACTATTTTCAGCTTACTTTGAGATAGGAATGTTACTTTATTATTTTGGCCCGGCCCAACGCACGGCTAAGTACGCAGACAACTTCTCCCAGAAACCTAGACACATCAGGGTAAGATTCATTGCGAATGTTTCGTAACAATGTGAACGTAGAATGGCAGCTTATCATATGATTTGAGGTTTGGAGGTTCTCGTCTGCAGCAGTACAATGATCTACATCCATTGATGAAAACCCATGTTATAGGAAGTGATTGTTCTTTTGTGCGAACGATAAAAGTTTTATCTAAAAGGGCCAATTAAAATCACGTTGCATACTTCTATCTAGTTATTGGTCGATTCATTAGCGCGATACCTCTAAATAACTAATCGATGTGAGTTCAACCAGTACTCGACTTGAGAGTCCCCATTTTATCTTAATACTAGAACGTTATGATCGACAAGGAGAACACTAACTGATCATTGATCTGTGGTTTATGTTACCGGCAAGAACCAGACTATGGACAAAATATTAAGGGCTCGCAAAAGCGATCCATTGCAGCAACATTCCTCACAGTACACAATACACACAGGACACCGTTAAAGGTGCGAGGCAACAGACGCTGAAAATGGCAATTTCTTGTAATGGAGAAAACGGCTACGTCAAGCAAAACTTGCTTGTACCTACAACTAATGCGTCATAACGTTCAGCTTGTATCGTCTGCGGCTTTGGTAAATGAGCAAATACACTTGAAACAAATGACACTGCGTTATGCTCCGATCGCCACGTATTAATGATGGTCGTCTGGTGTTAATGCTCAGCTATTGGAATTGTTATGTCCAATAACCACGCTGAACTAGTTAAGAACCGCATGTCATTTCGTCCAGCGTTAATTCCAATCCCAGCAGCATGTTCCAGGCTACCTGCAACTGCACACTCAGCATTCTAATTTCATATTCTCGTGTGATATTAATAAACCATCATCATTTCACGAACAAAGTAGAATTAACTCATTGTTCAATTCCTCTTATATATCACATCGCTAATGTGAAACAACCTTGTATGTTTCACCTTCTATATGAGTGCATTTGCCTCTTGCCCGTGATTTACCGTCGTGACCACTCCGCCTCACAGGCAGTAAAAACAGGCATCAGCATTCTGATGCCATGAATAAGGTCCCATCAATGCTCCGTTAATGTCAGCGCTGACGGGAGACTATTGTGAGGTTAACTGCTTTCCGACAATCGATTAATGGCGGTCTGGCTGCGTCATAACACATCGGGCTTAATCCGTGAATGCACAGCAGTCTATTATAGACGCTTGTGGTTTACTGGTGAATGGTGTGCGGATTATACAATGAATTTTACGGTACGGTACTTTCTTAATTAACAGCCACAAGTAGTTTATTCCTGACCATATCCTACTAAGATGCAAAATACACAATTAGGGCCGTATTAATTTATTAGCATACATTTCTAGACATCATAAACATGCTATAAACTCTGATTATAAATATTTATGAGAAATAAATGTTAATGCTAGTATGTTGTAATAGAATCAAATGGATACTATCTATTTGTGTGATAAGTCTAAACGACAGAATGATCCAGATGATCCGTGCGACAACTCTGTAAGCGCGTAATGTACTATGATCACTTGTATGACTGGGATTACCAACAAGTTGAAACCAGAGGGCGTTGACGTTGTGACGCCATAGAATTAAGCCCACACTCTGTGAAAGGCGAAGAAATTAACCACTCCTCCAACAAGATAGATTAAGTAATTCACAAAATATAACTTCAGGCTACAAAATGATTTGGTCAACGCAACCATGATTCAATTCTGCTGGTGCGAATTTCTTTTGTGGAAAATTTTGGATATCTGTTGCTTTCAATATAACTGGACGCATTCTGTTTATCAAGTAAAACATGGGCAATGTATTGCAGAGGAATTTGATACACTATTGCATTTCGGTTTAGAAATTAAGCAATTTGAGTACGCTTATATTACATAAAAGATGTTATATAGACTGTGCTTGTTTTGTTTAATTTCACGGTTGCTTTATTTGGCCTCGTAGGGGCCGTTAATAATAACAGGTACATGAGGACTGGGATGAGAACAAAACAAATTCTATTAATGCGTTATGATATGTACAAATACTGGCTTAGTTTTCGTTATGATGCAAGCCGCTATAATAACACACAAGTGCTGTGGCTAAATTAGCCTTGTGCATGGAAGGGAAACTAAATGTTAGCAAGTGCCGTTGGCCGAATAGGAGACACAAGTCAGTAGCACAGGATGGGCGGACATGAGATGCTAGTATACTGCCCGAGCGGACACGAGGTGCTAGTATACTGCCCAGGCGACATGAGGTACTAGTATACTGCCCGGGCGGACATGAGGTGCTAGTATACTACCCAGGCGGACATGAGGTGCTAGAATACTGCCTAGGCGGACATGGGACACTAGTATACTGCCCGGGCGGACTTGAGGTGCTAGTATGCTGCCTGGGCAGACATGAGATGCTAGTATGCTGCCCGGGCGGACATGAGGTGCTAGTATGCTGCCTGGGTGGACATGAGATACTAGTGTACTGCCTGTGCAGACATGGGATACTAGTATCCTGCCTGGGCGGACATGAGGTGCTAGTATACTGCCCGGGCGGATATGAGGTGCTAGTATACTGCCCGGGCAGACATAGGATACTAGTATCCTGCCTGGGCGGACATGAGGTGCTAGTATACTGCCTAGGCGGACATGGGATACTAGTATACTGCCCGGGCAGACTTGAGGTGCTAGTATGCTGCCAGGGCGGACATGAGGTGCTAGTATACTGCCCGGGCGGACAGGGATACTAGTATCCTGCCTGGGCGGACACGAGGTGCTAGTATGCGGCCTAGGCGGACATGGGATACTAGAATACTGCCCGGGCGGACATGAGGTGCTAGTATACTGCCCAGGCGGACATGAGGTGCTAGTATACTGCCTAGGCGGACATGGGATACTAGTATACTGCCCGCGCGGACATGAGGTGCTAGTATACTGCCCAGGCGGACATGAGGTGCTAGTATACTGCCTAGGCGGACATGGGATACTAGTATAATGCCCGGGCGGACTTGAGGTGCAAGTATGCTGCCTGGGCGGACATGAGATACTAGTATAATGCCCGGGCGGACACGAGGTGCTAGTATGCTGCCTGGGCGGACACGAGGTGCTAGTATACTGCCTGGGCTGACATGAGGTGCTAGTATACTGCCCGGGCGGACATGAGGTGCTAGTATGCTGGCTGGACGGACACGAGGTGCTAGTATACTGCCCGGGCGGACATGAGGTGCTAGTATACTGCCCAGACGGTCATGAGGTGCTAGTATGCTGCCCGGGCGGACATGAGGTGCTAGTATACTGCCCAGGCGGACTTGAGGTGCTAGTATACTGCCCAGACGGTCATGAGGTGCTAGTATGCTGCCCGGGCGGACATGAGGTGCTAGTATACTGCCCAGGCGGACATGAGGTGCTAGTATACTGCCCGGGCGGACATGAGGTGCTAGTATACTGCCCAGACGGTCATGAGGTGCTAGTATGCTGCCCGGGCGGACATGAGGTGCTAGTATACTGCCCAGGCGGACATGAGGTGTTAGTATGCGGTCTTGGCGGACATGAGATACTAGTATCCTGCCTGGGCAGACATGAGGTGCTAGTATACTGCCTAGGCGGACATGGGATACTAGTATACTGCCCGGGCGGACTTGAGGTGCTAGTATGCTGCCTGGGCAGACATGAGATGCTAGTATACTGCCCGGGTGGACACGAGGACTGCCCGGGCGGACATGAGGTGCTAGTATGCGGCGTGGGCGGACACGAGGTGCTAGTATACTGCCCGGGCGGACATGGGATACTAGTATACTGCCCGGGCGTCACGATGTGCCATGTGCTGCCTGGGCGGACACGGGATGCCAGAATACTGCCTGAGCGGACAGGAGATTTATTCCATGGCGTGTGTGCAAGGGATTGGCACGTGATGTGCTTGGCTCTGTGGGGAAACGAGAGTTTAGTTTGTGGCTTGTGTGGAGTTGGGAGACACGAGAAGGTAATATATGGCGTGTGTGACCTGGGGCACGATGGGTTACTGTCTGGCGAGTGTGACGTGGGGTCGGGGGCGGGGGCATGAGAGACAGCAGATCGGGAGGACCGCCCAACTCTCGGAAGGACCGCCCAACTCTCGGGAGGACCGCTCAACTCTCTTCTAATTGTCGTTCGTTAAGATTCATATATTCACATGATTATGGCTCACACAGAGACATCGCCAAGTCTCTAACGCACATTAGCTCCTCGTTATCTTCAGGGGAGAAAACGAGGTCAACTTGATAAGCTGACCTTTTATTGGACAGGCAACCGTTGAGTGCTGGGAGTCACCTTTATAACAAGCGTAAACGTAAATCTAGTGATTCCGTTGACATGACGTCAGCATGATGTGTGAGGTGTTAGGTGTGGAACAGACCCTCCGTGTCATATGCCTACGTGACAAGCCATGGCCCATCTTTTGGATGCATTTTTTGCAGATTCCCAGTAATTTTCCTTTTGTTTCCGTTTTTTATCCAGATCCTATAATGCCTAGAGTCTGATACGTTTGGGGCATTGGGCAAACAAACAAACTCATTGATAAATGATCGGCGCCTTGAACACAACTACCGTAGTTTGATTGCACAAATATCCATATGAGTAGCTTTCAGATCGAATAACTCGTTTTCTGCTTCGGTGGTCTATATTCGTCTTCCATGTGCCATATGTCTGTCACCTATTATCGCGTCGCGTCACAACAAGGCATTACAAAGACCCCCGCAAACAGGTAACGTCGCCGAGTGGACTTTATAAATATCACAAACAACGAACAGTCTTTATGACGATCCCCTTTTTGTCACACATTCAAGCAATTTTATTATCATAGACATTGGACGGAGCTCCGGCAAATCGCAAAGAATCCTGAATTGATAATCCAAACAATGAGAGGGGTCGCCTCGGGTCGTCTGTTAGAGGTATGGTGGATACTATTGTGCCGCGTAAACGCAGTTGTCATTCGATTACATGAAGACCGGGTTCTACTGTGGCACCTGAGCCCCCACCCCTCTTCTTCCCATTCGCCGAGGCAGGCCAACTCGAACATCGAAAGTTAGTAATCAGAGGCGAATTGAACGTCTGGATGGGAGTTCAGCATTCAATCTGTGAAAAAAATATTTGATCGATAAATGTCACAGAATTCCTCTTAACAAAGCACCCCGAAGCACCTGCACACAGTACCCTACAGAAAAAAACGATTGAAGATAATTTGATTTGAATATTATTGCATTATAGCAACAACTAAACGCACCCCCCCCACCCCGCCCCACGACACCCACCCCCACATTGCTGTCATTTGGGTTGATTAGTTTAACATGTAAAAATGATTGAGTTCTTTATCAAGACACGTGCTTCCTACAAATCTACTTAGTGCAAACACTTCAGCTAAATCATTCTTTCAACACATCAATCAATTATAGGTCAACTCATCAAAAACCACATTTCCTCTTCCGGCTTCAGATTATTGCTGCGGGGCGGAAACATGGGCGGACCATTTGGTGACGTCACCGAGGACAATTTCGGGAACTATAAAGGTTGTTGGATGACGACAAGAACTCTGTCTTCACTCGTGCGCGTCCCGTCTCGCCAGAGCCAGTTTAGCTAGTGGGTCACAAGAGCTTTGCAAACGCGGCTGATAATTGACAAATATTTGACATATATATTCAAGGTAAGTGTTGGTATATTGTCTATGTTTATTTTTTATTTTTTTCGTAGTCAGGAATACGCAGCAAATTTGGATTTAGAAGTGGGTAACGTTCCTGTCATTTTGATCTAGCTATTTATCTTTGATCCAAAGATTATTGTTTAGATCCATAACAGGCGTTTCTTCTTAATACAGTAACCTCGCAATAACATATATGCATCTGCTTCCTGAAAACATCAAAGCAAGTTTATAATGGACAAAAAAGATACAATTAAGTGACCGCTATCGACAGGTGTCCGCTATGAGTAGCTGCACACTTAGGCCGTTGTCTGCCAGGGTCTGGTGTCAGCCACCAGAAGTTGCATCTCTCATTTAGTACAACAAACCGTTCAGACAGTTCTCTAACGAAATAATCGGTCGTTAAAATATGCAAAAAACTACATTCCAACTTGCTCTTGTCATGTTTGGTTAAAAGAGAGGGGAGGCCTTCCTGTTGTGCTGTGCGGTAACAGTAGCTTAATACATGACTTGCGTGAGATTAGTCAGACTCAAACAAGTACTAGAACGGTCAGTGATTAACTCAAAAACGGCGCGTCGTCAGCTTATAGATGTACAGTTTTATTTCCAGAAATAGCCCGTTTATTTGGGCCCCTGTGTATTGGAGGCGGCAGTTCGCGCTTAACAACCCAACAAAGGTCACTCATCGGGGACTAAGTATTGTGATCAGATAACATCAAAGGTTAAAGTTGAAGCAAGCGAGGTAAACATATATTCCGCGACCTACTTTAATCTAGAGGCGGCCTTTAGTTTCGATGGCGTTGATATATGATGCGTAAGAGTCGATCTCACAGCCTGTACTTCCTCGGGACAAGAACCAATAACCCGGCAAGTTTCGAGACCAACATCGCCAGTCATGCAGCTCCCATGGCACCCCAGGGGATACGACCACCTCTATCCGAGTCTACTTCAATAGACAAATTACCTCCATTAATACGACGTGACAATTAGTCATTAAACCGTCTATTTTATAGCTCATTATATAATCGATGACGTCATCATTCCTTGTGTGGATTGCTTCTTCGATACTCTCAGGATCCAGCCTGGCGATTACGCCGTCATCCTCGAAATCCCCATCAATTTTACAGGCTCATTATATAATCGATGACGTCCCCATCAATTCCTGGCTGTAACGCCGTCATCTTTGACACATCCCCATCAATCCACTGGCTGTTACGCCGTCATCCTCGACACATCCCCATCAATCCACAGGCTGTTACGCCGTCATCCTCGACACATCCCCATCAATACACTGGCTGTAACGCCGTCATCTTTGACACATCTCCATCAATCCACTGGCTGTTACGCCGTCATCCTCGACACATCCCCATCAATCCACTGGCTATTCAGTGACACTCTCACCTTCTATCCTTTCAGTATATATACATATTTTAGCCAAAACGATTGACTTACAATTATCATAACGTTATTGGTAGATACTATTCGTTGTTGGAATAAATTCCCTATTACTACTGTACGTTTCCACATCTCTCGCCAGTCATGGGCTCTGCCTTCATCTCCCCAGCCTTAAGTCGCCTCATGCTGATGGATGTTACGATCTATTCAGTCCGACCAACAAAAGATCCCCACCAACTCATGTAACTCGTCCTATTTAATGATATCTCATTGAAGTCGTTTTTCGGAAGTGAGATTTGCGCCTCCACAGGCTTCTGTTATTGTTAACCTGCCTGCATTTTCCCACGGTAACCCGTCTTGCCGGGGTCGCTTATGAATAGGACCGCGTCGCTCGTCACTCAATGACTGATAGCGATGGGCGGTCTATGGGCCTTCACTGTTTACGACTTATTAAGCTGTCCCTCTCGTCTTAGTTGTCAAATCATATTGAATTAATGACATTTCTTCCAACAGGGAAATGATATGGATACAGCTGGTGGGTAACAACAGCGAGTATTGCTGGGAGGATGGCAGGGTATTGTTTGTAGCACATTGATGGACCGCCATCCCCCAGAATAGCATTAATCATAGTACTTGACATTAATGAAATGATGAAGAAATGTTACATTATATTTTACCATGAGGAAACACATTTTGCTAATGATTTGGTCGTAATGTTAATGGGGTTCTGCTGTGGCAGTGTTCTCGGAGCGAGCTAGGTGAGATGCAGGTGAACGTCCTGCAGGTGGCGGTGCTCGCTCTCTGTGTAAGCAGCGCCCAGACAGAGCTCCTGGTGAACAGTGACTTCGAGGCTTCATTAGGACAGGAATGGTTCTGCTCCAAATGCACATTGGATCGCAGCCTGGATGCCTACCGGGGCGACTATAGCGTCCGTGTTAGCGACAGGTGAGTGGGTCGTCCGTGTTAGTGACAGGTGAGCGGGTCACGGGTTAGTCCGGGTGTTGTTAGCGACAGGGAGGGGTCGCCATGTATTCAAAACGTGGTGTTGCGAGGGGGGTGGCTCTATTCAAGCGACTTGACTGGTTTTGGCCCACGTGAGGGGTGAGGGAGGTTATAAAGGTAAGGCAAGTGTAAGGGAAGGAGGGTGGGAGTAGAGTGGGATGGGGGTTAACCCACGTTGACCCCACACGTGGGGGTTTTGGGGAACTGATTCAGCCATTAACGCGGTATGACCGTGATTAGGGACGTGTTGCCATTAACGCGGTGTGACCGTGATCAGGGACGTGTTGCCATTAACGCGGAGTGACTGTGATTGGGGACGTGTTGCCATTAACGCGGAGTGGCTGTGATTAGGGACGTGTTGCCATTAACGCGGAGTGACTGTGATTGGGGACGTGCTGCCATTAACGCGGTGTGACTGTGATCGGGGACGTGTTGCCATTAACGCGGAGTGACTGTGATTAGGGACGTGTTGCCATTAACGCTAAGAGACAGTGATTGGGGACGTGTAGCTTGCAGGGCATCTAGGTGTTAAAGCCAAAAGACGGAAAACGACTTGTGTTGGTTGCCTCGGGAACTGGGAGGAGTGGGAGGAGTTTTAGCGGGGGTGGTTTAGCCTCGCCTTTCGACAGGCTGTAGGTCTTGATCACGTACAAATGGCGACAAAAGGGATGGATGAGATTCGGGCTCCCTGAGGTGGGACACACTATGCTTCGTAAAAGTCGATGACTTCGTCCACAACACACTAGTACAACCTGGGATCACCAACCACACTAGGCATCTACACCTGACACTTTATGGCTGCTACGACCTCAATCTTACCAGTCAACAGTCGATATTAAATTTGCAACCTTATTTATTAATGAATCCACTTTTGTCATGATAGAATATTCTTCAGTGTCCCGCCATATAATGCACTTTCACTCTTCGTGTGAGATATCAGATCCGAAACCTGGGACAATATTGTGCAAATCGTACAAGCTACTCCCGGAGAAATCTACGCTGTATCTGCTATGGTGAAGGTTGAGAATCTGGCTTCCGGTAGCTCGTTCGCAGAGTTCTGCCTGAAATTCAGATACACATTGGAGGACGGTCAGTTGTCTTCATTCATTTATTTGATATAAGTTGCCACTCATTTTGTGTTGCTTAAGTAGTCAATCGTACCTTGACATTTTCAAACCTCAAGTATTTTGCCAGTTCGCGGGATGGCGGGATTTCTGTTTTCCCCTTTCCGGTGTGGTAAGGACAGATAGTATTCCCAAACCAACACCGCCCACTTACACCCCCCACCCTTACCTCCAACACCGCCCCCACACACATACACACACACCCCAGCTATGAATCCTACCTATACCCCCGCCCGTGTCTCATTTGAAACTAAGGCCACCCCTTCGCACCTGGAGTCACGAGGCAAATTCACTGTTCCAAAGAAAAACCCAATTGGTGTTGGTGGATGCTTTTGTACCCAGACCATATCCGATGTGATCGATTTAAAATGTCAATGATGTTTTTGATTGTAAAGGCTCGAAACAGACGACCGCAGAAGCCTTACTGCCGCGACTGGTGGTAGCAGATGGATGGCAAAATATATCGGCTGTCCTCCTAGTGCCTAATACAGGTAAGTCTAAACCAAACATGATGGCAGGCCAATGACGTCATTCGCGACATAACCGTCATATCACCTCGAATTCAGAAAAGCAAGAGTCCGCCACCTTAATTCTTACATACAACAAATCTAATTGGATGGCGCTCGGTAAGCGTACTTTGGGATTAGAGCTCCGCCTGGTGAGAAGCATTATATGTTTAACAAGCCCGCCAATAATTCATGACGTGATAGTATGAGGCTATCTATTTATCTACATTCCTTGAGCCAATCGTAGCCGGGCGATTGCCAATCGGTATTACCCTTTCTGATGTTCATATTCTCCTAATTTACATTTGATAATATACATGTCTAGCGATCGTGGAAACGAGGCTGTTTTTCGAAGCAAACTCTAAGGAAGTGAATTACCTGTTGGATGACGTCAGTATGAGCCAGGTAGCAGCGTCTTCTAATTGGAGAACGGCGGCAGACGATAGTATAGAACAACTCAGGCGAAATGATATCCATCTCGAGTAAGTCGTCATCTGGAATATTCTCTCAGTCCAAAATGTCTGCTAATGTGTGAGTTGCCGGTCATCTGGGTCGCATCTTGTGTAAAGCGACTACATTCACTGCCAAATAAATTTACCTGTCAGATGTTCACATGTGGTCAGATGTTCAAGTGCGGTCAGATGTTCACGTGCGATCAGATGTTCATAAATGACCTGAAAGTTGTTCATATATGACCTCATATAGTCATGTGACCTGATGTTCACATATGACCTCATTTAGTCAAATGACCTTATGTTCATATATGACCTCATAAACTTATGTGACCTGATGTTCATTTATGACCTCATAAAGTTATGTGACCTGATGTTCATATATGACCTCATAAACTTATGTGACCTGATGTTCATTTATGACCTCATAAAGTTCTGTGACCTGATGTTCATATATGACCTCATATAGTCGTGTGACCTGATGTTCATATATGACCTCATATAGTCATGTGACCTGATGTTCATATATGACCTCATATAATCATGTGACCTGAGGTTCATATATGACCTCATATAGTCATGTGACCTGATGTTCATATATGACCTCATATAGTCATGTGACCTGAGGTTCATATATGACCTCATATAGATATGTGACCTGTTGTTCATATATGACTTCATATAGACACCTGGTGTTAATATATGACCTCATATAGACCTGATGTTTGCATAAGAGTTGATGTTAGCAGGTGACCTGATGTTCATGTATGACCTCACAGACATGTGACCTGATGTTTATGCGTCGTCAGATGATCAGGGATTCTACGTTAATATATTACCTAATTTTCACCTTATCTGATACGTTCCTCTGACCTATTCCTAAATATTGTCATCCGCTTTTCGTATTTCAGTGTACACGTGTCAGGCGAATATGACGTCAACTTGGTTGACGTCTCGGTAAGCACTCAAATGCCTTTATAGAGCTTCATGTACTTCAACATTACCTGGCAGATATATTTTGAACACTTGAATAGATACATCCGTAAGTTCATGTAGGACTCCATTCAAAACAATTCCGTTTCACAAACATTCACATTTTCAACTTTCAATGAACTGATTGTGTCACAAAATAGCTGGAGCTCGTCCGACATGAGTTTGGGTTCGGCTCCTCTGTAAATGAAAACTATATGTCAGGAGGTCAAGATGCAATTTACGACCTCTACATTAACTACTTCGTAGACATGTTCTGGGCGGGGATGCCCGAGTGGTCGATGGACTGGCGCAGACAGGAACCGCAAATGGTATTCTCCTTTTGAGTTCGCCAACCAAACCAATATTGGTTATGTGCTTAATAAAGCTACAGCAATGAACCGATTATCATTCTCATGAAAATTATTCAAGGCGAGCGGTAATAGTGAATTACGCACATCGCAGAAGTTTGATTAGTAACAGAAAGTCATGGTCTCTCATGGGGGGGGGATGGGGGGGGGGGGTGATATATTACTACCCTGTTGAAAATAATACAGTGATTGTGATCTATTTCTAAATGGATTGTGATGACTTCAGTACCAATGTATGTTTTTTAAAAACTGCCCTGCCTACGATATCCATTGATCAAGTGACTGTTTTTTTTCAATCCAGGATGTTTTAGAAATGGAGAGAGCTGACGCATGCGTAGAAGACTTACTGTCTTATAAGTGAGTGTTTTTTATATGATACAGCTTAATCTTTTATGAGAACAGCTTTATTTCCTATTTAACGGCCGATGTACGGAGTGGATATGGCACAGTACCTGGCCGATGTACGGAGTGGATATGGCACAGTACCTGGCCGATGTACGGAGTGTATATGGCACAGTACCTGGCCGATGTACGGAGTGGATATGGCACAGTACCTGGCCGATGTACGGAGTGGATATGGCACAGTACCTGGCCGATGTACGGAGTGGATATGGCACAGTACCTGGCCGATGTACGGAGTGGGCATATGGCACAGTACCTGGCCGATGTACGGAGTGGATATGGCACAGTACCTGGCCGATGTACGGAGTGGATATGGCACAGTACCTGGCCGATGTACGGAGTGGATATGGCACAGTACCTGGCCGATGTACGGAGTGGATATGGCTCAGTACCTGGCCGATGACTTGACCGGTCCATGTCTTACGTCTTACAAGAATCATAGCTTTATGTTGAATCGAATCTTTCTTTTTATATCATGCTGGGAATCGTAGATAATTGCTGTTTATTATTAAGGGTTCTCTCTCATCAATTAAATGGCTAACATTTGTTACTCGTTTTACCCGATCACTAAACGTAAATTCATTGCCTTCATCTCGCATCACACCCTACCTCGCCCACCACACCTGGCATCTTACATCAGCCTTCATCTCGCATCACAGCCACAGCCTCATCTCGCATCACAGCCTTCATCTCGCACCACATCTCGCATCACAGCCTTCATCTCGCATCACAGCCTTCATCTCGCATCACAGCCTTCATCTCGCATCACAGCCTTCATCTCGCATCACAGCCTCTCATCATATCCTTCATCTCAACAAACATCTCTCGCTACAGCTGTCATTCCACCCTTCCTCGTCACCTCATCCTCTCTCGCTACAGCTGTCATTCCATCCTTCCTCGTCACCTCATCCTCTCTCGCTACAGCTGTCATTCCATCCTTCCTCGTCACCTCATCCTCTCTCGCTACAGCTGTCATTCCATCCTTCCTCGTCACCTCATCCTCTCTCGCTACTGCTGTCATTCCACCCTTCCTCGTCACCTCATCCTCTCTCGCTACAGCTGTCATTCCACCCTTCCTCGTCACCTCATCCTCTCTCACTACAGCTGTCATTCCACCCTTCCTCGTCACCTCATCCTCCCTCGCTACAGCTGTCATTCCATCCTTCCTGGTCACGTCATGCTCCATATGAATACCTCTCCTTCCTTTGTACTAAAGACCCTCTTTCTGAATGATTACCGTGCAGTATCGCTCCCCATGGGAGTAGCATCGTAAAGGCTAACCCGTCGCAGCTACCTACATGGGCCTCCGACCTGTCCGGTCAGTCGCTCCAAGCAGGGTTGGACGAGAGAATCCAAGACATGGCAGCGCACTATGCCGACAGGTAATCAATAGTCATACCTGTTCAATAGTACAGGTAATAAATGTTCAGTTGGGACGGCCAAGTTGTATTTACTCCTGCATGTTATCGACGTTAATCTATGTTTAAAGTTACCTGGTTGATTGAGACATTTTATGGCGAGGTTTTATGACGTGATGACGTCATTGTAAGCGTACTTTAAGTATGTTGCCCTAGAGGTACTATGCTGGTGACGAATGATGGTATTGGGCTGGTTGGTATGATATTGACCTTCGTAGATGCAACATAACACAATTGTGTTGGTATGCCGTTAAATCATGAACTTATCTTACCTTTGACGGTGGATATCGCTGTGATGATGACGATGCTGATGATGACGATGCTGATGATGACGATGTTGATGGTGGCGATGCTGATGATGACGATGTTGAGGATGACGATGTTGATGATGACGATGCTGATGACGACGATGCTGATGACGACGATGCTGATGACGACAATGCTGATGATACCGTCATGGGACTTATATAACATTGTGACACCTCACCTCCCTCGTCTAATGTTGCCTTATCCCGTGACTAGTATTTGATGATGTTGTGATATTTCGTTACTTGTCTATGATTGTATTGTGATATTTCGTTAGTAGTCGTAATAGCATTGTGATATCTCGCCACTGCATTGTGATATCCCGTGACAATATTGTGCCACAGCATTGAGCATCTGGTCGTCAATGATGAGAGTCTCCACTACACTGGCCTGGAAGAGAAGACCGGTGTCCACGACATCACGGCACACCTGTTTCAGAGTGCTCAGGCCGCCATGCCTGACGTGAAGCTGTTTCTGTCTGAAGATGACGTGCTCATTAAAGGGCTATACACACAGGTGAAGGATAATGACGGTGGTGTTCATGGTCAAGGTGAAAATGAAGACGATAATGAATGATAATGTCTGTTATTTTTGTTGACGAAGATGTTTATGGTGCTGATGATAATGCTATTTATTGGTTACGTTTATGAGAATGATAACTATAAGCGGATGGTGTTGACGATAAGGATAATGATTTAAATGATAACGCATTGATTATTATGATGAAAGCTAATCTAATATTGATAATGATAATGATAAAGAAGATGATGATGGTGATTATGATGATGATGATGATGATTATGATGATTATGATGATGATTACCTTTAGGCAGTAGTAAACCAAGCAAAAGCCTTAATGGCCCAGGGCATAGCCGTTGGCGGGATAGCCGCCCAATTCAGCCTCGGTGCCGATGACTCTGTCAACCCTACCATTCTCACAGTATGTTATCTACAATCTGATTCTGCTCCCCATCTTAACGCAATCGTGACCTCATATAGCCGTCACTACAGATAACCGTCTTATACACCACGAGTTATATGATATGTTCGCAGAAGCAACTCGATACTCTGGGTGCTCTTGGATTACCAGTGTGGGTGACACAGTTGACGGTGGACCGTGCCGACGTGACAGAACGGGCTGAGGCTTACACGGACCTACTGCGCCTCTTCTACAGCCATCCCGCCGTGCACGGAGTCATGCTCTATGGCTTCTACGATAGGGTCAAGTGTGGCCAGAACGCCGCTCTCGTCGAGACAGAAGGATTCATTGTAAGACCTTGTTACTTTCCGTATGAATCATTGGGTTTCCAAGTAACTCATTACTCGTTGAAATGCAAGAACCATTCGTGGGTTTAACGGCGGGTGTATTCCCAATTCTCATAGATAGGCTCAATTGCGCTCTGTTATAAGCTGTATTTCCGACTGTGATAAGCTGTAATGCTCTCTCTGATAAGCTGTAATATCCTCTGTGATAAGCTGTTATGCTCTCCCTGATAAGCCGCAATATCCTCTATGATTAGTTCCGTTGATCTCGGTGGTAAGTTGTATTTTCCTCGGTGGTAAGCTGTATTGTCCTCGATGCTATGCTCTATTGTCCTCGATGCTAAGCTGTATTGTCCTTGGTGCTAAGCTGTATTGTCCTCGGTGCTAAGCTGTATTGTCCTTGGTGCTAAGCTGTATTGTCCTCGGTGCTAAGCTGTATTGTTCTCGGTGCAAAGCTGTATTGTCCTCGGTGCTAAGCTGTATTGTTCTCGGTGCTAAGCTGTATTGTCCTCGGTGCTAAGCTGTATTGTCCTCGATGCTAAGCTCTATTGTCCTCGATGCTAAGCTGTATTGTCCTTGGTGCTAAGCTGTATTGTCCTCGATGCTAAGCTGTATTGTCCTTGGTGCTAAGCTGTATTGTCCTCGGTGCTAAGCTGTATTGTCCTCGGTGCTAAGCTGTATTGTTCTCGGTGCTAAGCTGTATTGTTCTCGGTGCTAAGCTGTATTGTTCTCGGTGATATGCTGTATTGTCTTCGGAGATAAGCTGTATTATCCTCGGTGATAAGCTGTATTGTCCTCGGTGATAAGTTGTATTATCCTCGGTGATAAGTTTATTTACATTTCGTTCTATGAAAAATTACATTTATATCCATCATTATTCTGCATGTACAGGAGAACGCCGCCGGGAAGGCAGTCCGTGACCTCTGGGGGTCATGGGCTACCAACATGGCGATCAAACCAGATACACACGCCTTAAAGAGACACAGCACCAGAGGTTATCATGGTGATTACATCGTTAAAATAATGTACGACGGAAAGATGGTTAAGGAGCAGAGCTTTACGCTGGACGGAAATGACGTCACGATGGAAGTTCATGTTGTTCCGCAGTAAGTCGTCGAGACTAACTGACAGCCTTCATGCCCTTGTTTCTGATAATGTATTCCCTAGTCTAGCTGAGAACTAACGAGAAAATGTATTTTTTGCCTATATTAGCTTATATTGCATGATTCCGTTCACCTGGAGCGCCAAGTGGTGTTTCCTTTCTGTTGTCTCATAGAACAGTTTCTTCAGTTAGCCATTACTTCCATATCGTCTTGCCGATTTAGTTGTCTCATAGAACAGTTTCTTCAGTTAGTTAGCCATATCTTTGCCATTTAGTTGTCTCATGCCAGTTTCTCAGTTGTCTCATAGTCTTGCCGTTTCAGTTGTCTCATAGAACAGTTTCTTCGGTTAGCCGTTACTTCCATATCGTCTTGCCGTTTGCCTTGTACACCAAAAAGTATATACGTACTTATGTTAAGTCACACCAACCAAGCGTATAAATATATTTTTACTTTCATCAAAAGATGAAGGAAGTCCTGTAATTTTCGCCAGTACACAAAGTGTAACCCACTCTTGTAAGCTAATTCATGACCGCCTCCAGAGGTGAGCTGATCTCCAATGGTGACATCGAGGTCGGATTGACCGGGGGCATTTGGAAGTGTCC
This sequence comes from Urechis unicinctus, assembly GCA_034190875.2. Classification (NCBI taxonomy): domain Eukaryota; kingdom Metazoa; phylum Annelida; class Polychaeta; order Xenopneusta; family Urechidae; genus Urechis; species Urechis unicinctus. Next base: position 7,311,631 of record CM067354.1, read on the forward strand.
GGGGTGTGATGTCACGGCCAGCACAGACGCTTACCAAGGACTATACAGCCTCTATGTCCATAACAGGTGGGTACAAATACATCATCATCATCATCAGCAGCAGCAGCAGCAGCGGCAGCAGCTGGAGCCACTGTAACATACGCTCCGACAATATGGGTCAACCCTTGCTAAATTACCATCAATGTTATTAGCGAACTTATTCCATCAAGTATTGCATTGTTTCCATTTTTATCTAGAACAAATCTGGTTATTTCATGTTTGAAACATGGCCGATGAATACTATCAATATGAACAAAAGGTCTGGTGGTGTCTGTTAAATGCTTCTGAATTCGGTTCTGTGAGCCGTCAAAGATTTACAAACAAATGTAATGTAAACACATATTTTTTGGTGGAACATCGTTGCAGGAAAATGTAAGTGCTCGCTGCGGATACTGTCATAGCTCCGTGGCGCTTTAGTTTAGATGGAATCACGGTTATATGTCTGTAGCTGGGTGGTTAGGAGCGGTAGCTGCTCAGTACTTCATCGTTGTTGTGTCACATGAAAAGACGACGCGCGTCCATGTCGATCAGCTAGTACATCGCGCGTCCAAATCGCAGAATATGTCTTTGTGGGTGGGACTGTGGTGGAAGTATAATACATTGTTGTCGTACCCCTGGTGTGGGTCAGTATTGTCGACCTTGGTTGTATTTGTGGTGTGTGGAGTCTTATAAGTGTCAAGCATGGTTCTTTTCGTGACGTCATAACCACTGTTGTGCTAGGTGTCGCATACAACACCAGTTGAAGTCACTAACCGTCTACATTAACCTACGGTAATAGATCCATTGTTAATGATCCCCCCTACGGCATGAGATCCCCCATTAATGACCAACTCCTACGCTAATAGATCCTCCATCTAAGACTTCCTTAGACGACTATAAATACCTCATTAATGACAACTAGGTACGGCAATACATCCTGTGTTAATGACCTCCGTCTTCGGGAATAGATCCTCTATTAAGGATGAACTCCATCGAGAATAAATCCCCTATAATTGAACATCTCTTACGGCAACATACCCTCCACAAATGACCATCTTCTACGGAAATAGATCCTTTTTTAATGAGCGCCTCATACGACATTAGATTCATCATTAATGACCAGCTCTTGCGGCAATAGATCCCCCATCAATAATCACATTTTACCGCAATAGAGCGTCCAAATAATGACCACCTCCGATGAGATTAGATCCCTCGTGAATAACCTTCTCCTACGATAATAGATCGCCCATTAATGACCACCCTCCATGGGAAAAGATCGCCCATTAATGACCACCTTCCATGAGAATAGATCGCCCATTAATGACCACCTTCCATGGGAATAGATCGCCCATTAATGACCATCTTCCATGGGAATAGATCGCCCATTAATGACCACCTTCCATGGGAATAGATCGCCCATTAATGACCACCTTCCATGGGAATAGATCGCCCATTAATGACCACCTTCCATGGGAATAGATCCCCCATTAATGACCACCTTCCATGGGAATAGATCGCCCATTAATGACCACCTTCCATGAGAATAGATCGCCCATTAATGACCACCTTCCATGGGAATAGATCGCCCATTAATGACCACCTTCCATGGGTATAGATCGCCCATTAATGACCACCTTCCATGGGAATAGATCCCCCATTAATGACCACCTTCCATGGGAATAGATCCCCCATTAATGACCACCTTCCATGGGAATAGATCGCCCATTAATGACCACCTTCCATGAGAATAGATCCTTCATTAGTGACTACCTCGGACGGGAATAGATCCCCCATTAATAACCGCTTCCTACGGGAATAGATCATTGTTTCATGACCCGTCAGTCACGGGGATAATGTGACACGGTGGTTATGTGACACGGGGATAGTGTGACACGGTGGTTATGTGACATGGTGGTTTTGTGACTGGATGGTTATGTAACATGGTGGTGGAATGTTGGTGCTGGTATTCAATGTTCATTGTCTTCACAGAACCACCTCACTATCTAACGTGGCACAGAAAGTCAAGCTACTCAAAGCTGCGAGGTACTATGTTTCTGCCATGGTCAAGATGAGTGCCACAATGGGATCCGATTTTCAAACTTCCCTGTCCATCCAAATACACCTGCTCAATGCGAACAGTAAGTAGAAGATCACACCCCCATTCTAGGAGAATTAGTTGAAATGATATAAGATGTCGTTTTGTAATTAAGAAGTAACTACGCATTGTATTCACGCTATATGACTTGAATTCACATTGACTTCCATGTATTATTGCCGCCCAGACAGTATTTATTGCACCAATGTTCACTTTTCCTATGCTGCGTGGTTTAATTCATATGTTACAAGGTGGAACTACGGTGGTAACTGTGGCAAAGATCCCCAACCTAATGGCGGAGCTGGGCTGGCAGGAGATAGGTGCCGCATTCGTCACCCCGGACACTGGTAAAATGCCTGAACATCGTTTATAGTTTGAGGTGTTAATTGATTGTCATTGGCATATTGTTGGATGACATAATCTCAGGTAAAGTAGATCTGCGGTTCCTGTGTTGTGGATGTAATATCAAACATTAGTCATACTTTATTCTGAGTGTTTGACAATGGCGTTGACATCAGAATGTGTTTACATTCAGACTCCTCGTCATCCATGCTCGTGTTCGATGTGGAGGACGTTGGAGTGAGTTACCGTATTGACGAAGTGAGCCTCAGGGAAATGTCGCCAGAGCTTGACTGGAAGCAAGCAGCCAATCGGCGCATCGAAGAGTTTAGGAAGAGTGACGTCACATTCAGGTAACTACGTTATAACCACGTTATAACCACATACGGGCACATAACCACCGGCATTATCTGGACCTGATTATTCGTCAGCGTTCGCCCAGCTACAACTTAAATTAACAGCAAATCATTGAGTATTTCTCATTACATCCTGACATCAACTCGGGGGCAGCAACTTGGGAAGCAACTCAAGCTGATCAACAGCCGATAAATAATCACAACCATTGAATTAAACTTCCAAACATTTCAATACTGTTCCAACAGTCAGACCCAGTATCTCATTACAAAAGGCAGAACCACTCTATGGTCATCGCATGACACCATCACAATGAATGACATCACTATAAGTAAAGCCATGGCTACCCAAGCGCAATCAATTGATACCAATGTTTATGATTGTTTTCTTGTGAATCTTCAACATGGAATGGATTCACTTGCCGTTGTCGTTGCTTTCAGGGTACGAGTTGCACCAGAGTATGATCCCACTAAAGTGCAGTTCAGGGTAAGTAAAGAATCCTAAAATCCTAAAATTGCCGTTAGGGATCACAATCGCTAAGCCAGGGAAGTCGTTCCTTACGCGATGCTAATTGACTTATAGTGAAAACATGAATCGTGCTAGTGCTCTTCCCTCCATTTTGAAATAGAGCTGTGCCATTGCACTGTACTACTGTGAAAAGCAAGCTGCTACCAATTAGACATCGTTCATTACTGCGCGTTGATTTGTACATTAGCTTCTCCTTCTGTATCTGGTCTCTTCTCTCACTCTCAGCAGAAGCTCTACTGAAATCACGTCCCAATCCAAATTTGTCTCTCCGAATTTCGAAGAATGTTATCTGGTCTGATATGATGAGCATACACTACACAGGGTTCAACGGGTACAACTTGTCCAATTCACTGGGCTTAAATCCTTGATAAATATATTATTAATCAGATTTCCCTGGCCCAAGTTTTGTGACCATTGGTGATTCATTCCGTCCACTTGGTGAAGTACCAGGTTGTTGGGTGATGATCTGTTCGTGTTTGGCTCATAGCAGTCACATCTTGTATGATCATAATGCCAAAGCTGCTCCTCAATTTCAAAGAAATGAATTCAAACTAAGTGTTGTTGTATCGTTATCGCTGACGCGTGGATCATGTAAATCACCAACGTGACCCTGTGTGTGTCTCAGATGCGTCTGACTCAGCATGCGTTCGCTTATGGTGCCACAGTACCCGAAGAGTACATACGGGGTTCTGATGACCAGTACGCTCCCTTCATACGCTACTTCTACCACAACTTCTGGTGGGCTACCCCAACTGAAGCCTTTGACTGGCCCCAGATGGAGCCAAGTGAAGTAGGTCAAGACATCCGGTTTGGGCGAAATAAGGTGTAACATTTGCCAGTGATTTAGATCTTGTTTTTAACCATCTGCAGTGTTGCTTAAATTTATAGAGGGTGGTGAATTACACGGCTTCTGATGAGGTTTTAAACAAGTTGACCGAGCAGAGGTAGGTGTGATGTTAAGTCAGCCTTATGTCAAACAGACATATGTATCTGAGTAGAATAAGTCGAGTATCTTATACTCCTCATTCTTTATGCTGTTATGTAGGGTATCAATGCTAGGGAGAAGCGTTGTATGGGATGCCCCACGCCAGTATCCAGCCTGGCTTAACGTGCTCGGACCTTCACAGGTACGCCGGTTTATCAACAGGCGAGTAAAACGAACCGTGGGGCGATACAAAGGAAGGTATGACCAACTTATTCCTACTCACAATGACAGAATATCGCACAGGTCGTAATGCGACGAGGCTCAAGTTGATCTCAGTATGTCATATAACAGAACTTGTCATATACACATGTCCGCTGTAACATGTTCCAGATACAAATGTGGCGATGTTTTACGTGTTTATCTATGACTGTCACTAGTTTAGAAGCATCTCAAATCGTGATCTAAACGATTAAACAAATAGTGATCACAAACAGAGTTGGTGGAAATGTTACGAGATGAAAGTAAAACAGAATATGCATATCAGCAGCGTATAATTACAAATTTCTCGGAAATGTTTCAACTTTCTCATCATCATTAGAGTGGCGCTGTAGAGTGGCTTATCCATTGCGTTTGCGGAGCCAACTTCAGCGACACTCATGCACTGATATTTCAAGAAAGATGATAATTGCAATGACCATACTTTCTATAACCCTATAAAAACTATCGATACCTACACCTATCTGACCGACTTTATTGGTCCTTTACGAGCAGAATACCCGCGGTCGTGGTCCACAACAACCCGCTTCACGAAGACGAATTACAACAGAAATCTGGCAATGCCAACTTATTGGAGTCTCTGCTCAATAAAGCGCGAAGCCTGAGCACGGACATGCAGCTGATTATCAACGAGAGGGAGACATTATCGTCTGGAACAATCACACAGGTAACAATGTCTATTTGAAGCACACCTGTGAAGTTGATACAATAAAAGAATTATGTTTAATGTTGGTTTTTGCAAGTTCAAGACTGATGATGTTGAACTCACAGGCCTTGGTGAACACGGCGAAGCGACTGATTCGAGCGGATGATAGTACAGTAGCACTCGGGGTACAGGGCTTGTTCTCGTCAGACGCCACTGCGGACATCCACGTCATTAAGGTGCGTCATAGGCCACATCCACGTCATTAAGATACGTCATAGGCCACATCCACGTCATTAAGGTACGTCATAGGCCACATCCACGTCATTAAGGTACATTATAGGTCACATCCACGTCATTAAGGTACGTCATAGGTCACATCCACGTCCTTTAAGGTACGTCATAGGCCACATCCACGTCATTAAGGTACGTCATAGGCCAAATCCACGTCATTAAGGTACGTCATAGGCCACATCCACGTCATTAAGGTACGTCATAGGCCACATCCACGCCATTAAGGTACGTCATAGGCACATCCATGTCATTAAGGTGCGTCATAGGCCACATCCACGTCATTAAAGTGCGTCCCAAAACACTTCAACGTCATTAAAGACCGATACAATACACATTACGCAATTAAAGAGCAATACAAAACTCATTATGCCATTGAGGTGCATCGTAGATCACATCCAAGTCATTGAGGTGCATCACTAATCATCCACATTATTAAGGAGTGATAATAAACATAATACGTCAGTAAGGTGCGTCATCGACCACATTCACGTAATTAAGGTGCATCACAAAACACCATATCGTATAGGTGCGTCATTAAGCACATCAAGACATTAAGATACGTCATGGAACGCATCCTCGTCATCAAGGTGCGTCACAAAACACATCACATCAGTAACGGTGTATCCACGTCATTAAGAGTTCATCACAATAAACATCGCGCCTGATTGGTGCGATGCAAAGGTGCGTCATAAAACTTATCAACCAATGAAAAATTAGCCAAAACGTTATTTTTTTTCAATGCTAAAACAATCGAGCCAATCAATCACCGTGGCTAACTTAACAACGTAGCTATATTTCTCTCCCCACCTACTCTCCCCTAATCCCGTATTCTTTATATGTAGCCTTTGAGATTCCAGTACGATGATATTTGCGCGTGCAGAAACGGCTCGACATGCTGAGTCGGGCCGGTATTCCTATTTGGGTCACGGAGCTGGCAGTTAACATGGCCGATGAAGGCGAAGCCGCCGAGCTGTACGAAGACATCGTGCGTCTACTTTTCAGTGTGCCGAGCGTGGCGGGCATCATTCTGCATGGATTTACAGATGACACGGATCCTCTGTCAAACGCGGCGTTAGTGAGGGGCGAAGACGCAGAGGTTGGTGTAATTGTTAGTTAATGAGCGTAAGTGGTCAGCTCAATTCCATCTATGTGCGACTGATTGGAAATGTTAATGGGTGTAAGTGAGACCTGTGTGTGAGTAAGTGATAAGATGAATTAAGGAGTGTTTGTGAGAGACTTAATACAACCTGTGTGTGAATGATTGGCTATGTTGGTGAGTATTAGTGAGAGACTTAATTCAACCTGTGTGTGAGTGATTGGATATGTTGGTGAGTGTTCGTGAGAGACTTAATTCAACCTGTGTGTGAGTGATTGGATATGTTGGTGAGTATTCGTGAGAGACTTAATTCAACCTGTGTGTGTGATTGGATATGTTGGTGAGTGTTTGTGAGAGACTTAATTCAACCTGTGTGAGTGTTTGGCTATGTTGGTGAGTGTTTGTGAGAGACTTAATTAAATCTCTGTGTGAATGATTGGCTATGTTGGTGATTATTTGTGAGAGACTTAATTCAACCTGTGTGTGAGTGATTGGATATGTTGGTGAGTATTCGTGAGAGACTTAATTCAACCTGTGTGTGAGTGATTGGATATGTTGGTGAGTGTTTGTGAGAGACTTAATTCAATCTGTGTGTGAGTGTTTGGATATGTTGGTGAGTGTGGGTGAAAGACTTAATTCAACCTGTATGTGCTCGAGTGGAGTGTTAGTAATTAGTATACTCGTTGTGTATTAAGTGTATGTTATAATGCATAAACCGACTAAGCGTATGTTCACTATAGATTAAATTATTAAACCGACCCAGTCTGTATTAAGTTTAGGTTAGTTAGATTAAACCGACCTACTGTGTAATCAGTGTAGGTAAAATTGATTATACCAACCTATTGTGTATTCAGTGTAGATAGAAGGGATAATACCTACCTGCTGAGTATTACATGCTTTCTCTTGTGCACAGGAAACGGAAGCAGGACGTCGAATGCGTTCTCTGTGGCAAAATGAATGGGTGAGCGAGGAGCAATTCAGCCCCACGCAAAATTCTCCTCACGACGTCGTGCAGCGGGGTTTCAGAGGTCGCTATAACGTCGACGTTCTGTACGACGGTCAGGTGCTCAGGACGGACGAGTTTGACCTGAACGAGGATGCACAGAACACTGTTCTACTCAACGTAGTCAACCCGTAAGTGATCAGTAGGTGATGTTCTACTTTAAATAGGAGTACTGAATGGAAGCCTCATATCAGAGTTATGTTCGTCCGATTTTACCTGACTCTCGGTAAGATATCATAAAATAAGAAAGTTAGATGGCATTGATTGCAACGGCAGCAATGAGCCATATATCTACCCTTGAGAATGATATTTGTCGGCAATCATCCCGGAGTAATCTGTTTTCAAGTGCCGAGATGATGAGGGACGGTGATTTGGAGAATGCTAACAGAAACGGTGTGTGGTATTGCACTGGGTGTACTCTGAAAGTCATTGGCACCGACTGCTTTGATCAATACTGCGCAAGAGTTACTGACAGGTATGTACACAAGTATTATATCATTAACGGTCAATACGTAAAAGGTATGCTTCACAAACAAAAGGCAATCTTTAAGTTGCGTTTCGAAACTCGTGACATTATAAGGACACAGAATCTGTCATTGTTAGGCTGACCAGATTAACCATTTTCAACCTAGCTATCGGCTAATGCTAACGACATTTAACCTTATAGGAGGCGTCTATAAGGTCCTATAATTTCGTTGCTACACATTTAACGTAACCCCCTCCTAATACTTAATGAGATGTCATGTAATCATCCATCTTATCAGAATGTTGATATGCCTGCACACGTGAGTGCACTCATTCAGGGTTTCTTAGTTTGAGTGGGTTTTGTGTAGCACCAGGAGCTGGTCGAGTCTACGTCAGGACGTCGCTCTCACGTCTGGTCGCATATACACTCTCTCAGCCAAGATCAAAGTTGATAGAACCCCCAAGAAAGGCTTTTACTCGGCTGCTGAGGTCCAACTCCGTCTCTATTACGGTGGTAAGAGATCATAGTCAAGCACTACCACATCTTAAAGCTAGTGGCTTCCACTTAATAACCGCCCATCATGGATGTTGACAAGGGCAAAATTGACAATGGCTCATGTAGTTGCTGCTACGACCATGACTCCAATCAACCATCCCGGCAGATATCAACAAATTAATGACCTGGCTTTTTGTACAGATGGTTATAAGACATTTGATATTGCTCGGTTGCCTTTTATGCGTCCTGGGGACGGTTGGCAGACAATCAAGACTGCATTCAGAACGGGAAATACAGGTAATTATGTATGCAGGTATTCTATATGTAACAGCGTTCCTGTAACCTTGATTAGTAACATCATATACTTTCTCACCTGTCTGCATTTGTGTCCTTTTAATGCAATACGTCATCACAGGTGACAAATGTGCCCCTTAACATTGCTTCCCTCAAAGCGTGCTGTAATAAATTACGCCTCAATCATGAATGAATGTAGGAAAACAAGAGTTGTAGATGATATCGAATGTCTGCGTCTATTAATCACATCATTATATGGCTTATGATAACTTCCAGGTTTCACTAGGGCTGTAATAATGCTACGAGTTAGTGATGCATCCGTCAACTATGTTGTCGATGACGTACAACTGAGGGAAAAAGACACAAGTGTTTCATGGGAAGAAATGGCTGAGCGACGAATAGAGGAACATCGAAAGGGAGACTTGAACCTCCAGTGAGGCCACATTAGTGAATTAATCTACTTATATATTAATGGCATGGCAAAGGGACTTGGTCGCCATATTTGCGATCACTAATCATATGTTAATACTAATTTGTTTTATTCCATTTTAGTATTAAAGTTTCTTCTGAATATAAACCCGAGGATGTCCAGATCGAGGTGAGTTGGATCGTCTGCAACAGATCACAGGATTCAAAAGAATCATGTTTTATGTAATTCCGCAACATACTTCCACATGGTGTATTGCTACCGTCGGTATGTGCTTATTCGCTGCATTGTTGTTTGCTGATAAGGTGGCACAGAAGCGGCCGATGTTCGGTTATGGTAGCTACATTAACCCGGATGCTTTTCTCGGACAATCTCCGTCAGATTCGCGCTACAGGAAGTACTTTACGGAGAACTTCCGCTGGGCTGTCCCAAGTGGCATCATTGATTGGGAGAAGTTAGAACCAACTCGGGTATGCGTTTAATGCAGAGCTATATGCGTGAGTTCAGTGATTTGTGGACCAGGGGTTGAAAATACTCGCGCTCTCACGAAAGCTATCACGTTATGTATGTACAAAACAATGTGTTGAGAGTTTCATTACAAGTCCTATCAAATGTAAGTGTATCGGTCAAGCGATACGCTCGTGGGTTTGTCACTCCAACGTAAATTAATCATTAATTGTTGTGAATTCCAGCACCATATATATCGTGCGCCAAATATTCATTTTAGAACAATCAATGCTTTCATTGTTTCATTTTGGCGGGTAACACATTAGTTGTTTCCTTGTTCAGGGAAATAACCAAATGCCGGAAGTTCTGGAAATACTTAAACAACTGCAAGCTACGAGGTATGAGCAACTGTATACGTCGTTTGTAGTTGATCCCCTTTTTTACTACCCTCATTTATTTTCTTTAGCTAGTTTTGCATTGATTTTAACGTTACATGTTTTATAAATTGCAACGCTTTTCTCTGTTAGTGATATGATATATTGCAAAAGTGGTGTGTGTGTGAATATAACATCAATGCAAATGGACATAGAGTTTACCATATGAAGTCGACCTATCAACATATATTGTATTATATATAGTTGAACATGATGATATACTATATAGCATGTAGTTAGCACCCAGCATATATGTGATCATTTGTTTACGCCACATTGTTCACGTACGAAACCCGACGTCATTTCCTGCACCACACACACTCCATGACATTTGTACCAATGTTTCGCTCTTTGCAACTCACTGTATCCCACCCCGCTGGCAGAACACAGCTTTACGGAACGAGTGTGCTGTCATCACTGTCCGCTCAGATGCCCTCCTGGCTGGACGGATTATCAACTTACAGGACCAGATATGAACTCAAGGATCATACGGAAGATTTCATGCAGACGATTGCCCCCATGTAACTAATGATATACGATCATCTACAAATGTAATATTTAAAGGCCATTGCAGTTTATTTAAATGCCGCTATAGGTTGCTTCTTGGTTGCCCGGATTTATTGCTTATTCAACGGTATAACATTGACTGAAGTGATGTATAAATCAGTATGTCCATTTGTCATTTTACTTTGTTGTGTTAAACAGCCATTGATTTCTATAACAACATGCATTCGATGTCCTCGACACCTTTGAACAATACCAGAGTCTTATTAATTGACCCATCATAACCATATACTTGTATATCATTATTTGTGCCTTGTATGTTTCGACAGATTCTCGAATGTAGAATTTGTAAGTGATATCGTCCACGGGTCGTTTATAGAGGATGTTAGTATGAGAACTGAGATGACACCCAATTTACTGAAGATAGCTCAGTCTGTTGAAAACTCGACCGGCCTCTTCATAGGAGATTCCGACTGTCTTGTCAACGGAAGACTTACTCAGGTGGAGAGTTATTTTATATATAGCTCTGCAAGTCATAGTTTGTCAAAAATTACTGTCATGTGAAATTGTTGTTTTATATCTAGTGTCTCTGGGCTGTGATTTGTTGGGTGAAGTATCACACTGAGATCCCATTGGTCGTCGAATAGACAAAACTGGCCCTTGATTGGCTGGGTACCAACCAACCTCACGTGCTGTACCATATTGAGCCGTGATTAACTGTGTTCTTTGCAGGCCATGGTGGGCTACGTAGAGAAGTTACGCAGCCTTAACGCCGATCCGTCGGGGATCAGTTTGGGGTTATTTTACGACTCCGCGGATGACATTGACTTGGATTTAATCTCCGTGAGTTACTGATATTCAGTGACTTTCTGATTCGCTTAGATGTTAAAATGATCATGTTCATATAATGTATTGGCTTCAACCGAAGTCTTCTCGCGTTCTATTGTATATGTACAGACGCTAGTGAACTCGACAGTCTTCATGTTGCAGGCGGCGTACACACAACCAATGGGTTTTTGCAAATTGCGTATTTAAGGGGCTCCCTTTGATCACTTCATAACGCGCTTTATTCTGTTCAGGAACGCCTTGAGATCGTGTCCAGGGCGGAGCTGCCCATTTGGATCACTGGGCTGAAGGTTAATCGTGAGCGACCAGAGGATCGAGCCGCGGCTTATGAGAATCTGATGAGGCTTCTCTATAGTCAACCTCGTGTGGCTGGAGTGATAATGGCCGGCTACTGGGGTCATGAGACTGGCACTGATAGCTCTCTTGTTGATGGAGATATGCTACAGGTAACGCGTGACCTTAATCAATCCACAGGTGGCATATAACTTACACTCAGTGGCTTTAATCATTCTCACAGGTGCCGTCGTATGGGTTACACGTGACCTTCACCATCCCTACAAGTATCATATTGCTACTAGCGTGCGGTAGTAACCACTCCCATGAGTATAATAGAACGTGTTATGTGGGAACGTTATCATTCTCACAGCTGCCATATTATTGGTTCCGTCCGCTGACCTTCATTTGTTCCAGTTTATGCCTGGCTTTCAACATTAATTGTCTGAATAATGTTCCATTACGCGTTTAATGGTATATGATTGGAGATAATATTGTAATTCTGATATAATTTATAGAAATTGACACCAATGTGTCTTAATAGTCGTTTCCGAGTATTTACGGGTGTATGGCGATAACCACCTGTGTTTATTACTATGTCATGCATGTTCATCGTGGTAGGTAGAAGTATACACGGGTAGGCTAATGTGTGTTAAACTGGAGAAGATGAGGGAAGCGATGTTTGGACGTTAGCTGGGAGATTGCCGGGAGTAAATACAGAGTCGCCATGTCTTTTGACTTTAAAACGTTCCTCTTTGTATGCTGCTGTTTGTCCAATATTATCATCTTGAGATTAGGAAATAGCACCGAGTTATTGTATGTATTGACAGGAGAATCTAGCAGGCCGTAAACTCCGAGAGTTGTGGGGGACCACATGGAACACTTCATTCAGAATAGTACCACAAAGTAATGCCTTAGAGAAGCATTCACTGCGAGGCTTCCTGGGGGATTATGACGTCATCGTGAGACATAAAGATGACGTCATCAGCGAGCTGTCGTTAACGTTAACCAGAGAATCAGACCCTATCAACATCGATGTTTATCCAAGGTAAACGGTTCTTTCAGGTTAATGATATGAATAAAGGTGCTGGTGGGGAAATTTGTGTTTGTAACTACGGGATATGGCGCCTCATATCGTAACACTTAATCACCACATCCCTACTCCATCCCGGTATGTCGTGACCGTCCATTCCTAGACATGGCCTCAGTTGTAGAATATATCTGAATGATCTGCAATGTAAAGGTGACTGTTGGTTCGTGTTGCAGTAACGAGATGGTGACCAATGGCGATTTCGAGAGTGTCCAAACTGCTGATTGGGAGTGTTTCAAGTGTAAACTACAGGTGTCTAAACTCTCCTACAGGGGGGTCTACAGTGCTTATATCTCAGACAGGTGCGTGAAGCCAGATGATAATATCCAATTGTAGTAAACATTTGTTCAGTCACTGGGCTAACTTACCCGATGGTATTGTCCATAGCTTACTCGTGGTTATGTCCTTAAACATGGTTATAATGTAAAGTTCGTGATTTTCGAGAAGTAAATGTGTTTGTTACACCAGAACGAAAGAGTGGTCCAGCCCTCAGCAGAGCGTCCCCCTAGTGACAGGTGGCAAATATACCATGTCTGCCATGATACGACTCCACGAGAGAACACGCAACGCCAACCTGATCAAGATGAGATTATATCTACAGAATTCTAGAGGTAGACACTTGTCTTAGCTTGGTAAATTTCCTAATCATTAAGTTACCATTTGGTCCAGTCGTGAGTCGGTAAGCCGTCCCTCAGTTAAACGTCACATCTAGATAATGGGCCTTGTGCAACCGACCATTTACTACAAACAAGTCTAGCTGTTAAACAGAGCCCTGGTTACAAAAAGCCTCGTTCAGCAGATTGATTTGTAACTTCCTCCATCCCCGCCCTGTAGCCAGACTGGACTGTTCATCGATTTACGATTAACCCCTCATTATCCTGGACTGTCCATCGATTTACCATTAACCCCTCATTATCCTGGACTGTCCATCGATTTAGCATTAACCCCTCATTATCCTGGACTGTCTATCGATTTAGCAGTAACCCTCATTACCCTGCCATCGATTTACCATTAACCCCTCATCATCCTGCCATCGATTTAGCATTAACCCACATTATCCTGCCATTGATTTACCATTAACTCCTCATTATCCTGCCATCGATTTACCATTAACTCCTCATTATCCCGCCATCGATTGACCATTAAACCCTTATTATCCTGGACTGTCCATGGATTTACCATTCACCACTCATTATCCTGTCATCGATTTACCATTCACCCCTCATTATCCTGTCATCGATTTAGCATTAACCCCTCATTATCCTGCCATCGATTTAGTTTTAACTCCTCATTATGCTGCCATCGATTAAGTATTAACCCCTCATTATCCTGGACTGTCCATCGATTTAGCATTAACCCCTCATTATCCTGCCTCTCTTCGTATAAACAGCCGCAGTTTGTTTGCTGTTATGACCAGACGAGAAAGTCGGCACTATAGCCCCGGCCGTCCTTCCACGCGTGGTGGCCAGAGACGGGTGGACGCAGATCGCCGCTGTGTTTGTCGTCAATGAACCTGGTTGGTTTCATACGTCTGTTGCCTGAACACACTTGCATTCCCGTTTCTTTATAGCTTTAAAACAGATACATATATATATATATATATATATATATATATATATATATATATATATATATATATATATATATATATATATATATATATATATATATATATATATATATATATTTATATATATATCTATATATATATATATATATATATATTTATATATATATATATATATATATGCATATATATGTGCATTTATTGAAGTACATATATGCATTTATATATGTATATATATCTGTGTATGCATATATCCAATTATATATATATTAATATATATATATATATATATATATATATATATATATATATTTATCAATATATATGTATAAATGAATATATGTACATGTATATACACACACATATATATATATACATGTATGTATATATGTATATACATGTATTTATATATATTTATATATATATATATATGTATATGTGTATATATACATATATTTATACATATATATATATTTATATATATATATACATATATATATATATATATATATATATATATATATATTAGTATATATCTACATATATTTGTGTGTGTATGTGTGTGTGTATGTGTGTGTATATGTGTGTGTGTGTCCGTGTGTGTGTGTACTACATTTAAAAAAAAATTTGATGCAATATATTTGATTCATTTTTTTCAGATGTGTCTTCTGGGATATTGCACTTTAACATCGATGATCCAGAAACTGATTTTTATGTGGATGAAGTTAAACTTCGAGAGATAACGCATAACAGCAATTGGAAAATGGATGCTTCAAATAGAATCCAGGATATTCGCAAGAACGATATACAATTTAGGTAGGTGAACTGTCCAAGTTTTATTCCACGTGGACTAATGAGTGATACGTTTATATTGTGGAATGGTCTGACATTTTGAAATCAACAAGAGCTGCTTTTTTTCTTGGATTCGCTAATAACCCGATCATTATGGATCATTTCAGAGTACGCGTTTCAGAAGACTATCACGCCAATAATGTTACTATCAAGGTCGGTCATCAAAGGGAACTAAACACCACAATCTAACAAGAGATTCTAATCAATATCTGACTATGATGGACCTCTATTGCTTAAATGTCTGTTCACAGATTAATTTAACCAAACCCCTATTCGGATATGGAGCGCCAGCCAATGAACACTTGATGACGTCACAAACAGCAGCCGCCGTTGTCTATCAAAACTACTTCTTTGACAACTTTTGGTGGGGCGCACACGAGTATTCCTTCCTGTGGTCTAACATGGAACAAGACGAGGTAGATTTCGTCCTCTTAACGACTTCTCTCTTCATTCCATTTTAACGTTTTGTTATAAGTAGCTCATGCCTTGTCTGTGATAGGGATCAACCAGCTTTGAGCGTGTTGAGGCTACCATGGACTTCCTGGCCAAGAACAAGTAACATCAAATATTAATTCCTACTTTGTTTATTCATATCTGAGTATCTGTTGTAAATTCAGGGGTACAATCACAATAATTTCCATAAAGAAATTATTCTGGAAATGTTCGCTTATTTGTTGACCCAAACGAGGCGCAGAAGAGTAGTATTAAGTGACAAGTAGTCTTTTTGTCGGTGTATAAATGGTAGTTTGTGTGTTATCAGTGTCAATATGAGAGCCAGCAACCTCTTGTCGGCCGATCCACGCCGATGGCCGACCTGGCTCTCACAGAGGCCACCAAATCAATTCCGGGGTCGCGTTGCCAGACGCATCCGCTCCGTTCTGCAACGGTTTCTAGGCAGGTATGTCATCATTGAGACGCGTAGCCTGGAGGTCGCTTGTTCGGGACCGTTACGATCAAGCCTACAATGTGTGAACAAAACAAGCGGAACTTTCTTAATAACTTAATCTTGAGGTCAATGGCAACCACTTCGTATTGTGGTGATCCAAATATGGCTAGACCACCAATTAATTCCAAAACATACGCCACTGGGACGAAGGTCCGGCACGGTACTATTAAGCTACCGGGTCGGGTGCATCCCCTTTCGGAGATGGTACCGCCATTCAACGTAATCAGCCAAGTCACGGGGAGCTAGTTTTTCACACTTTGGTATCGAACCCACAACCTGTGGGTCGAAAGACGACGCAGTAAACCACTATGCCAAGAAACACAAATAATGATATATTTATGTCCGTAACAACTCCTCAAGTACGCTTGCGTTCTCGCTGTGACATTTGCAATGCGGTAAAACCTGCCCTTTAATCTTTCCAGCTTTGCCCATGTTGACGTCAACCATGGCGCTATACAGTACAATGATTTTGAAGAGAAGAGCAAACGAGTAAACTTCACAGCCGATATATTCAGAAACTATCATGAACAGGATCCGTCCGCTGTCCTGTTCATCGAAGCCAATGATGTTCTGTCTAGTGGCTACTACACACAGGTGACGTGTGCATAAAGAAACATGAGACTTGTGAACAAATACATATACGTGTGTGCAGATAAATCCTGTATTCGAACGTAGAAATCTTTGCCATAGACACATACTCAGAGATGTTTGGTGAGTACAGCATACGTTGGCTTACTGGTGTCAGTGCAGATAATCTTTGATGATATGAGTGGTGTTTTGTAGGCTATGATCAACACAGTAAAACAATGGCAAAAAGCTGGAGTACCAGTCCAAGCTATCGGTGTAGAAGGTCATTTTGAGGCAGAGTTCGACCCGGATGTTATACAGGTATGTTTTCATGTAGAAATATTGGCATAAATCGCAATCTCTATTAACAGTGGGTAAGTTGATTTAATTCTCTTGCCATATCAAGTTGATGTGCTTATTCCAAGACGAGATCGAGGCCGCTCAATAAGCATGCTCTTACGCGGATGTTAAGTGGAGGATTAAAGATGAGGTTGAAATACCTCCCCCTCCAAAGTTACGCAAAAGACCTTATAGCTGCACTAATAGGGCTCACTCTCGCCTCCGACCGACCAAATGTGTTGAGACGGCACCTTTGTGAAGCACGCTGTTGGTCATTATGTAACTTTAAAAAACATCAGGAATTCGTCGATTAATTCTTTGTAGCGGTGCTCGCAATCGGTCAACTCCATTCTTTTAAAAAATAAGCTGCAAGCCGCCGATCTTGGAGATCGGTCAAAACACTCATATGATTTTATTATTTTCTAGTAGCGCCACCTGGCAGCGGGTGTGCTGTTCACTCAAGGAAATGTTCACCACATAAACAGTCGGAGTGAGCCCTCTTAGCGTAGCTATATGCTCTTTCGTGATACCTTGTTAGTGAATATTCAAAAAAGTTATCAGGCGAGATGTTAACTTTCATACACTTAAATGCCATGAAATTTTATGTAAATCTATTGAATTACACTTGCAACATATAAGGTTGAATATGTGATGTCTCTTTTTTTAGCATCGCCTTGATATGCTGGCGACCACAGGACTTCCTGTATGGATAACGCAGTTTGATATCCACGTGGGTGATTCAGACAGACGAGCATCGGTATATGACGATTTGATAACGCTATTTCACAGCTCGCCTGCTGTGGCAGGTGTTATCCTGAATGGGTTCTACAGCGAGGTTCGCTGTGATGAAGATTCCAGCTTGGTCGACGGCTCAGATTTTATCGTAAGTGAAGGAACCTCCAATATCTTTTATTCCGTCTAGTTAACCATAAGCAAATTGGCGATATATGAAAGACGAATGATATTATACGTTGATAATGGCCATGTTACTGATGCATCTACACCGCCCATGTAGCATGGTATAGTTATATCTCACGCGCTATTTGTTGCAATAGTATCACCTCTATAAAGAAAATACCAATGTTTGCCGCTTCTAAGAGTTTATACCATCTTGTTTAGTGGATAAACATGTTTATGCTTTTCCCAATAATTTGATATTTGAGACTATATGGCAATATCTCATTTTATGAGATCGAAATTATTTTCTGATGCATATACCAAAACAGCCGAAATGAATCTGGAAACAATATTTGCCAAGTTGCCAGGGGTGCGATTTTGTAATACGCCGTATTATTCGCCACTTTGTGTGAGACAGGAGAACGCCGCTGGGCGTCGCCTGCGTCATCTATGGCACGACACGTGGCACTCTGAGGCAGTACACATGGCGACAGCTAATCACATTCAGGAGTTCACAATGTCAGGCTTCCATGGCGAATACGACGTCAGCATGTATTACAATGGGGAGTTAACGAGGAAAGAGTCGTTTGTGGTTGAGCCAGGCGAGGACGTGGTGGTAGACATTAACATGATAGACAGGTGAGTCAATCATCGCCTTCTAATACTGGTAGTTCTCCTGGACACTCTCTGTCCGTATGTACAGCAAGTGACAATGTATGCGCTGTTCTATTATACTATATACAACGCTGAGCATCCCATACAGTACATGCATGGCATACTACCTTTATGTTGAAGCCAGACTACATATATTACATAATATAGCTTACATAGATTTTGATATGCGTTTATTGCTGTCATTTCATATTTCAACATAAGCATTTTATAAAACTATGTCTTGCATAACTGGATCTATTCAATTGACCTTTACACTAGCAATGTACTAGGAGATCTGTGTTGTCATGTTATCTCTATCACTACTCTACCAGCGCCGAGATGATCCGGAGCGGGGATTTTGAGACGGATATCTGCTCCTCCGAGTGGACGAGCGTGGCATGCATGATTAGCCGAAGCTTGGATAGTTATGCAGGATTGTACAGTCTATACATCTACAATAGGTAGGTTATGTAGATAGATGTTAATTCACTCTAATGTCAATTGCATCGAGATCAATCTAACACCGCCAATGGCTTCTGGGTAGCGAACTCATTAACCTATGTAATACTTACACCAATCTAATTCATCTAATCCTTCATTTTCCCTTTTTGTTGTTATAAGCTTCCAAACCGAGGGATGAGGGTGCAGCGTCACATCACCACCCTTTATAAAGCTACCTTCTGTATGATACGATGTGGTTCCGTGCGTAACATGTAAACATCTAAGGTGTTGTCTGGAAACCCAGCGGTGTATACAATTCATTGTATGTAGCATGGAAGACACAACGGTGGCCCCGAAGTGCATACAGTTCAAGATTAAACCAAATACCCTTTTTACTTTATAACATGCGGCTAAGCTCAATAAGGTGTTGGCAAGCCAGGTATGGTAGCTTATGGGAATAGTGACAAGTCGAGTTCTTGATGAAGAGATGTTACACTAGTACCCCGAGCTGATACAGGTAAGCAACAGGTGTGTCTCTGTCCAGCATACGGACACAAAGTCCTGTTGAAAGTGCGTGTTGTTATTTGCTTACCATCTGTTTGACGCTATAAGCATTAGCATACTCAATATGTCTTTGTATTATAATCGCCATTTATAATGTGAACAACTATATATAGCACCATATATGTGTAATTGCTGTGCTAACATTGTAACACGTTTGCTGTTTGGTGTGGTTATTGGTGTATGTTTGTTTTGGAACTCATAGTGCATGCTTACTGTTGTAAAGTAGCGAACGCTATATGTTTGTCGTTACTACATTGCGACGCGCGATAACTCGGCAACATTTCTGGGTCGGACGCGGCGCTTATGGAAGGTCTAAGTTACACTGAATTTGAATTAATTATCTACTTAAGCTTGCTCTTAAGCTGTATCAGTTAGTTTCAAAACATTTTTACATCGCGTTACAGGCTTAACTTTTATACTGTATTGTAATTTCAGGGGCGCGTCGTACGCGTCGGCGCAGCAAGTTATCCCCGTAGTCCGCCGGGGTCAGTATCACATTAGTGCCATGGCTAAGATCGAGAGTCTGGCGGGGGATGCTATGTACCACCGGCTTTTACTGAAGATCAAACTGAAACTCGTGTCAGGTATGTAATTTTTTGTTTATTCAAGAATTTGTGATCATCGTAGCCTACTACGCAGGAGAGGTGGCCATCGAAGGGTCCCAGTGGGTAATGTGCCCAGGTACCATTCGCTGTCATCCACCACCACCGCGCCTTGGCCGCTAGGCTGAAAGCCATGTTAAGCATCATTCATTTCCACACATAAACGTAGAAAGGGTTTAATTCCAACTTTGTTCTAGGTACAACGAAATATATGCCCGTATCCGATGTCCCTTTCATGCGACCAAGTATTGGCTGGCAGAAGATAGGCGGCGCTTTTGTCGTCGAAGACTACGGTAGACAACTCTATAGCATTAACCACATTGGCAATTGCCGTAAATAGACTTGCTCCTGGAAAAAGATGTTGATTTCGGCTGTGTTGTTCCCGTGTGAACAGAGAGTGATATCTTGGAAGCCACATTGACCTTCGACCTAGAACCGGACATTAATTACTACCTGGATGAGGTGCGACTCAGGAAAATCGAACCTGACGAAGATTGGCGAACCGCCGCCAATCAACGCATTGATCAAGTTCGCAAGTCAAGTGTTAACATTAAGTGGGTATCGCTGCATTTGCAAATTGACACATGTTTCATGTGCATGCCTCCCGTTTGATTGCGTTCACGTGTTGATTGGTTGTCTTCAGTATGAAGGTTTCTGAGGAGTACCAACTGGACAAGGTTCGCATAGAGGTACGTTCGATTTGGGTGAATTTCCATGGATAAATTCACTGGACTAATAATATATTTCTGCTGTTGGCACTGAATGTTTTCGTTGACGCCACATCACGTAATACTAACGAAATGAACATATCACTTGCATCATTTCATCCCATTGTATGTTAATTATAACAGGTGAACTTAACAAGAAGTAACTTTGGATTTGGCACAAATGCACGAGCGAGATACCTTACCGGATCCAACCCGGATCACGACTGCTACCGCCAGTATTTCTACGATACCTTCTGGTATGCCGCCCCAGAGAGAGCTCTGCGCTGGGATTTCATAGAAAGCCAGGAGGTTAGTCATCCAGCCTAATCAACCACGGTGCTGTGTACATGTTAGACTTTACCTGTCATCCAGCCTAATCAACCACGGCGCTGTGTACATGTTAGACTTTACCTGTCATCCAGCCTAATCAACCACGGCGCTGTGTACCTTTACCTGTCATCCAGCCTAATCAACCACGGCGCCGTGTACATGTTAGACTTTACCTGTCATCCAGCCTAATCAACCACGGCGCTGTGTACATGTTAGACTTTACCTGTCATCCAGCCTAATTAACCACGGTGCCGTGTACATGTTAGACTTTACCTGTCATCCAGCCTAATCAACCACGGTGCCGTGTACATGTTAGACTTTACCTGTCATCCAGCCTAATCAACCACGGTGCCGTGTACCTTTACCTGTCATCCAGGTAATCAACCACGGTGCCGTGTACATGTTAGACTTTACCTGTCATCCAGCCTAATCAACCACGGCGCTGTGTACATGTTAGACTTTACCTGTCATCCAGCCTAATCAACCACGGTCCACATGCCTATCCAGCCTAATCAACCACGGTGCTGTGTACATGTTAGACTTTACCTGTCATCCAGCCTAATCAACCACGGCGCTGTGTACATGTTAGACTTTACCTGTCATCCAGCCTAATTAACCACGGTGCCGTGTACATGTTAGACTTTACCTGTCATCCAGCCTAATCAACCACGGCGCTGTGTACATGTTAGACTTTACCTGTCATCCAGCCTAATCAACCACGGCGCTGTGTATATGTTAGACTTTACCTGTACTCCAGCCTAATCAACCACGGCGCTGTGTACATGTGTAGAGAACAAGCGGCAAATGATGCACTATGTGATTGTGGTACGGAGATGTTGACATGGTGTTGCAGGGTCTACCGGATTATGATGAGCTGAATGCGTTTGTGACGCTTATGGCCGATAAACGGTGAGAAATGTGACAGATTGAGACAATCGATATGTATACGGAGTGACCCAACATGCTGACAGACAGACAGACAGACAGACAGACAGACAGACACAGACTGAAACAGCTTTACTGACGCATGGGTTGACAGTCATTTCAGGTTTTTAGTAAACCAATATAGCCAGATGTATCATCTCTGGGATTGTTTATGGTATCTGGATAGCCTATACAAAATAACAGATCACGGCTTTCTCATACCATGTACACGATTGAACCCGTTTTATCGCTCGTTTGCAGAATACCACTGTTGGCACCGGGAGTTGTTTGGGGAAAATCAGGAAAATATCCAAGTTGGTTGGACTCCAAAACACCCACCCAAACTAAAGTTTCTCTGGATGGTCGCATCGTCGATATAATGGAGAAGTTCGGGGGCAGGTAGATACATCAGCAAAGAGCTCTTTGGTCTCGTGGTGCAGCCCGACCTAACATGAGAATGATGCTAAAAGTAATTATGGCCCTGTTGCAGATTCAGTCAGCTGGATATTAATAAGGAATCGTTGCACTTTGACAATATAGAGAGCTTATCTGATGACCCTGATGTTATGGCTGCCATGGTTACCAGAGCCAGGGAGTTAGACCCTGATATCAAGCTTTTCCTCAATGACTATGACGTCTTCGCTGACGGGACGTTTACTCAAGTAACAACTTGATTCAGAATATGATGGATTTCAGATGTTTAAATTCAGTACTTACATGATGTCATGCCTTTGATGATGGCTTTCAGGCTATAGTTGGACTTGCCCAACTGATTGGCCAGCAGAGCAGCGCGTTGGACAGTATCGGCGTGGAGGGTAGATTCGTTGACGGCGTAGACGACATCGCATTACTGGCTGTAAAAAGAGATGACATCTTTTCTTTGTCTCATTTATATCACAATATCAGCACTAAGAATTGTGCTATATTTCATCGAGTTAACGTTGGTTTAGAAAGATCTAGCAATATTTATGAACAGTTTCTGGACATTGATTGACTGTAAGCTGCATTTCAGCAGAGAACTAATCGGTAGTATGGATTTTTATATTCTGAATGAATTTGTATTCGATCAGAAACGTCTTGAGATTCTGGAGGAAGCTTCCTTGCCTATTTGGGTGACCGAGCTCCTCATCGATGAGGGTACATCACTGGAGTCTGCCAATGTGTACGAGGACGTGTTGAGGTTGCTCTTCAGTACCCAGTCAGTGGCTGGCATTCTTCTTTATGATTTCTCGGATCTGGCGCGGGCTTCCAGCACCAACGCGCTTGTGACAGGGACAAACTGCCAGGTGGGTCTTTTTATTACCCCACCAATCAGCTGCAGCAGTTTCCATGAGATGACACATGCTAACAAGACTCCAGACAACTAAATCACCCAAGCTGTTGTCTGATAATCTGCTACTGAGTTCATGATTTCGCGTATATGATACAACTCAAATTTGTCTTTTACGGAGATTATTGACAATAGATGTGTTTTCCTTTTAACGGACCAGTTCTAGTTTATTTTCTGGTGTTTGAGCCTAATATTCAAGTAATAATTTAATCTTATCTATCATCTGTTTACCTGTCTTGCTTTTGGGGAAACTAAAGTTTATGTACCAAACATACACAATATCGATTCTGTACAATATATCTATGTTTTGATATTGGTGTGACTAGGAAACTGAAGTTGGCAAACGAATCAACAAGTTATGGAAAGAGGAGTGGAACTCTCAGTTTACTCTCTTCCCGAGCTCCCACAGCCAGCAGAATTTGTCATTCAGCTGTTTCCATGGGGATTATGACGTATACATGTATCATGACGGAGAGTTAATCAACACCCAGTCATTCACTGTTACACCTGAGAGTGGCGCAGAAGTCATCAGTCTCGCCGTCATCCCAGAGTCTGTTCATTTGATCGCTCTCTTTACGTTATTCTTCGTATCTTGTAGCATTATTTCGCATCGTCCACTAGGACTCATACCTCTGAGTGTACGATATTGTGCAACTACAATTTACTGATTTCTTTTTGTCGGGATAGAGAGGAGAGTATTACTGACGGCGATTTCGAAGGAGGAGCAGTCCCGGACGCATGGTCATGTGCCTACTGCAGTTTATCCTTGTCTCAAGATGCATTTAAGGGATCTTACAGTGCATACATCAGCAACAGGTGCGTTATGACATCTGATTCTATCACGACATCAACACTCAGAATATGCCAATATCAGTGTCATATTGCACATCAAAAAAACGACTATTTGTCCATATTCACAGGCGGAGATCGAATAGTTACATCGAACAGGTAGTGAGTGTAAAAGCAACGGGGAAGTATCACTTATCAGCCCATGTGAAACTAGAAAACCTGCCGGATGGCAAGATGTATGTCCCCCTCTATGTCAAACTTCGTGCCAAGTCAGCAGACGGTATTGTTGCCTTTCGTATCATTCCTCGTGCAATATACATGCTTATTCCGCCTCGACCCTAAAATATAACAACGACCTATAACTTAATCGAGGTCAACTGAACCAGACAAATATAATACATATATAAGCATATATATATATAAATATATATATATAAATATATATATACATATATATATATACATATATATATATATATATATATAAATAAATATACATATATATGTATATATATATATATATATATATATATATATATATATATATATCGACAGGGGGGGCCGGGAGAAGGAAAGATATATATATATATATATATATATATATATTTCTATATATATATATATATTTTAATATATGTATATATATGCGGGGCGGTGTTTTCAGGCTCGACGTCCACAGAAATCGTATCCACTCTACCTTATTTGACTCCCGAGCTGGGATGGACCGAGGTCGCTACGGCATTTAGCATCGATTATCCTGGTGGGTCATTTATGAATAAAGCCTGACCCTTCCATACACAACTGGCAACTTATCGCCTAGGGGTGATGCCGAATATGCTAATTTAAGGTCTCAAAATCTCGACTGCGACCAGGGGGTCCTGTAAAGTAAATAATGGTCTCATACAATATATATATATATATATATATATATATATATATATATATATATATATATATATATATATATATATAGATATATATATATATATATATATATATATATATATATATATATATATATATATATATATATATAGATATCATATATACATATATATATATATATATATATATATATATATATATATATATATATATATATATATATATATGCACATAGTTATATATATGCATATATATATATAAACGGAGACGGAAATTTGTTTATGCACAAAACGAGTGTGTTGTGTTTGTGATAAGATGCTGTGAGTCTGTCCTTATCACTGGAGACACCTGACAGTCAGGTGAATTACCGTATAGACGAGGTGCGACTCCGTGAGATTGCTACTGATCCTGCCTGGAAGTCACAAGCGCAACAGAGAATAGATGACATTAGGAAGAACAACATACATTTACGGTACACTCTAGAGATGCATTTATATATATATGCATGCATATATATATATATATATATATATATATATATATATATATATATATATATATATATATATATATATATATATATGTATATGTATATATATATATATGTTTATATATGTATATATATACATATATAAATATACAGTCACATACATATAAAGTCACATACATATGTATAGGATACATGGAGGATATCCACAAATGTATAAGACCTACTCCCCAAACAATTTTGTCTGGTGTATGACTAATGTTGTTTTTCGGTTCTTTGTACAGTATGTCAGTGTCTGAGGATTTTGATGTCAGTAAAGTCGAAGTAGAGGTGAGCTTTGAGGCTATTTTCATTCTACGTCCGTATCATTCATATTCTTATGTCGTGTCAACATGGTGTTTCTCTGCCCCCTCCACCCCCCCCTTGTGTTTCTATGTAACCTACAACACATTCTCTTAATGTTGCGTTTCTATGTAACCTACACCTTACTCTCATAACCTTACGATGCCATGAAACCTTCACCTTATTTCCTCAATATTACTTAGCTATGTAACCTGAACTACATTATCTTAATATCACGTAGCTTCAATAAACCTTTTTGTGTTTCACTTACGTTGCATTGCATCGAGTCATTTCTTTACTATCTGCACACTACAGAGATGCCCTATCGTTGCTATCAACCAACGTGTTTCATTATTACCTTGCCCATATTGCATATATGTTACGACGATGCGTCCCATCGGGCTACAGGACTATGTGACGTGCCAGTCACGTGGTAACAAAAAATAATGCGTAAAGCACGTCCATGTGTTGGTATTGTCTAGGTGAAGCTCAAGAAGCATGCATTCGGATATGGATCAGTAGCCGATGCTAAAGATATCGGATTAGACCGCTCTACGCATGTTCAATTCAAAAACTATTTCCTTAACAACTTCTGGTGGGCTACGTTTCACAAGGACTTCACATGGCGCAAGATGGAATCAACTCGCGTATGTTTACTTGGATCTTGTTTCATGTGTCGATCGGTTTGTCATGACTAGAATGTGTATAAGTATGGCAACCTTTGACGTGACTTATCTTACGCGTCGAATGTGTGTGTGTGATGACCAGGATATTTTCACGGAATTATTCTTGGTTGATGCATTGGATGTCTTGGAGCAACACGAGTAAGTTCAGATTACTGATATCATTTGATGGCTTGTCCACCTTGCTTCTTGTATGACATGTTTTGGTTCAATATACGACTGAATATGAATGTCTAATAGACCGATTACATGTTAGGCATAGTCCTATATGCAACTTACATATTATCTTTAATCCATTGTGTCTCTTGTGTCTCAGATTAAGTGCAATATGCCACTTAATCTTACGTTTAGTTCAATATGCCATTTGATCTTACGTTGAGTTCAATATGCCATTTGATCTTACGTTTAGTGCTATATGCCACTTAATCTTACGTTTAGTCTTATATGCCACTTAATCTTACGTTTAGTCTTATATGCCACATAATCTTACATTTAGTTCAATATGCCACTTAATCTTACGCTTAGTTCATTATGCCATGTTTAATCTAATATGCCACCCATATGTTATGTTCAGCCCCCAGGGAACATATCTTTCTTGATCATATCTTGAGGCTTACTTTTTGTTCTCTACACCATACGAGATTTTTCTTAGATTCTTTGTAACCAACGATTATACTATCACGCGACTTATTTCTCTTGACTTAATGAAAAGACAGTCGTGTTTTGAATCATGCCAAATTATTTCCTTCGAAATATACATGATGTCAACTTTGTAGATATATTGCTACACGCTGCTTAAGTTTTTCCTCTCGCCTTGGTTACTGTGATGCTCTATTGCTTTATTGAAGTGTCGCGTCTGTGTTAATCAGCATTAACGTACTGGGACGTGGCCTGGCTACGAGCCTGCGCAGTGAACTTCCTCTCTGGCTTCCGGATCTTGCCGGTATTGACATAATGGAGGAACTTGAGGAGCGCATAACCCATCTGGCGAACACCATCGGCCCTAGGTGACAGTTGGGCTCATAATCCGAGAAATATTCATTATCATATGCAGAGATAATATAAATAATGATGCTGCAGGGTGACCCTGTAATGACGTCATTCACTCTCAAATGCTCAGTTTTTGTGATAGCATCCTTGACCTTAGCGTTTATAAGTAAACGCACTATACATGATTTAGTCAGCATGTGACCCTTGTATTGATGACTATGTGCGAGCAAGTGTTGCTTTTTAAGTGCTTGTATGAAAGCAAATCTCCAAAACTATTGCGCCTCTATGTATAAGCGTTCTATATAGAAACGTGCTTTTCCATGTGAAGGTTCGACCAGCTGGACTTTAACGACGGACGGCTCCACTCGGCCTTCTTTGAGACAGCAGGCGGCTCCGTAAACGCCTCCGCCTGGATCCTAGAGTATGCCAGCGAGCTTATCCCTCACGCTTCCTTCTTCCTCAACGATGACGAGATTCTGTCCGAGCCTAGCATGACCCAGGTATGAAACTCTCGTGTTTCCACCTCGATATGAATCAATATAAGCACTACCGGTAGTTGTAGTGCTCATCTCGGCTTGGAATTCACTTCGTGACTTGGGTACCACTACATTCGCTGAGCCATTTACCGTAATCCTTCACTGTATTGGATCAAGCCAAAACTGTGACTAGCTACGCTAAATGTATCTTTATTCCTAAATTTTCCGGCTGGCTTAGATTATTTTTCTGGCTGATGCAGAAGCTTACAATTCTATCATCCTTTGTGTCTGTTCAGGCAATGGTCAACTTCGCGAAATTACTCGTAAGGTATGGGTTGGACCTTGGAGGAATCGGTGTCGAAGCCAACTTCAAGGCATCCGATGGATTCGACCCGGACTTGCTACTTGTAAGATATTTATGGCATCAGCTACATATGAATATTAATGGGTGTTTTATTCATTATTAAAATGCCTGAAGTCATGATATGCCATTGAACCCCTGATATCAACATGTGCCACAATGGCTCAGGTCGACCCGCTGCGGTGAGTACCATGCTGACGTCGGCACTAACCTTCCAAATTCTCCCGACAAAATACTTCGCTGTTCGATTCACTTGAACGTTTGACATTGACATCCGCTAAAACAGGTCTTATCGGTAATCGTACAGATATTATCGCTCAAACTTTGGAGTATGAGCGATATTAGCTGAATAGCGCGTGAATAATTATTCAATCTCTTCGCTTCTCGTTTGCATAATTCTGTAAGCAATTTAGAAGGTTGTTGTCGAGGCACCGGTATCGATTCATTTTTTTATCATTTCACGAATACCACATATATATTTGACATCAACCTTTGATATCGTAAATAACTCACCTAACTGCCTTCATTTTCCTGTGTTTAATCTGAATAGCGACGTCTAGAGATGCTTGAAGCCGCCGGAATTCCTGTCTGGATCCGGGAGTTTTCCGTGGAGGCTGATGACGTCACTCAGAGGGCGGCTCTCTATGAGGACCTCCTGACGCTATTCCTAAGCGCGCCAGCAGTTCAGGGGGTTTTCCTGAAGGGCATTTGGGACCAAGAACGTGTGACCTCGCTTCAATCCCTGGTGGACGGAGACGACTTTTTGGTGAGGCACTATCATAGCTTGACTTTTCAATTGCTGGGATTTTTGTGGGAATGCAAAGTTCTGTTTATGCAGAAACATTTGTAGGTAAGTAAGTGATTGCTTTTAAGATCAATATTCAATCATCAAAATTATCCCTTGGTATGAGCCGCTGCATAATCGATGCATATGTTAAATGCTATTGAACGATTATCGTCAGATACCTAATAAACTAATACCTTAGAGGGGTTTTGTGGCGCCAATAAAAAAATTAGGAAAACGAGGCGGGTCGACGCGTGCGCAGTCTGTGGGAAGACTCGTGGACAACGAGAACAACAATACAGCCAGAGCGTAACACCCTGACCACGTATGACATGGTGGGTTTCTATGGGGATTATGACGTCATCATGCGCCATGATGGTGAGGTCGTGAAGACGCAAAGCTTCACGTTGACACAAGGACAGAGTATCGATCTCTACTTCGACATTTATCCCCAGTAAGTTCACCATTCTAACCATTTCGCGTAGTTGCTCTATGAACGAAAGTTTAAAGGACGTTTTCAAAGTAAATAATTAATTATTGATGATGAAGTGTTTCTAATACCAAGTACGCGGAAATAGACACAAGGCGGAAATTGCACGAAATCACAGACAAATGTATTGTTAGATCATCATACATCCTGTTAAAGAAAACATGTCTAGAGTAGTGTTCCAGCGATTCAGAACATCTTGCCAGTGATAATAAATCGAAACATATCCCAGATATAGCAGTTGCATTGTGTTGCGGCTTTAATTGCTTGAATTTTCGCTTTCTCTTCACACATCACGTGACCGATTGCATTCCTAGCAAAATAATTAGTCATTTTAGGCATTTTTTCACATCATATTTTTTTTGTTTGAATACGCTTCATTTATTTTGACTAGAAATGAGATGATCAGAAACCCAGGATTCGAAGCTCCCATCGAGGACTCCGACGTGGAATGCTTGTCATGCAGTATTGAATACGTTCTTGATCCGTTTAAAGGAAATTATGCCGCCTTAGTCACTGGCAGGTAATGCTACGTCACGAAGGTGTTACTGTTTGTCAACAAACATCACTTTTAAAGTCGGTCATTGAACCATAAACCATGCAACATCATTTCAACGTGAGTCATTAATCCATATGTAACCAGGCAATGATTTTTTTCAGTCCAAAAAATAAACGTTGAATTTGATATGATTGTAGGACGGCACTGTGGAACACCGTGGCCACATGGGTGAGCGCTCGCTCCGGGGGGCGCTACTATACATCTCTCATGATTAAACTTGCCAATGATGTCGCTGACATCCCCCACCATGATCTGCTCCTGAACATCCGAGTCGATGATACTGTCAACGGTCGGGTGACATTCTTAATGGCATGATAATAATTTCAACGGTATTGGGACATTGCTAATGGCATAAAAATGTTGTTGCCTGTATGTCACATTCTAAATGGCATGATAAATGCATGGTTTCAAAACTGTTGCCATAGTGCTGTGGCGTATTTGACGGAATCATAACGCTGTGACGTGTTTGACGGAATCATAACGCTGTGACGTATTTGACGGAATCATAACGCTGTTAATGGAGTGCGTGCCTGACTTTTATATCATCAATAGTATGTTGGCGTTGTTTAGGATACTGCCGACATTCTTATCGGCGTGATGACTTAGTAGCCGATATGCGGACGTTATTATCGATATGGTGACGTTGTTTTCGGAATGGTGACGTTGTTTTCGGTATGGTGACGTTGTGAAGTAGTATGATGACATATCAGTGCTATTACGCGCTGTAATGGTTAGGTTGGGTGGAGCGGATGCTGAGGTTTAGTCAACGTCCCTGACTCAAGCGTCCCTGAGTAGCTACTCTGCTCGCCTCTGGCGCAAAGTTGAATATTCGAAACATGTACTTTAATTGTGTGTTTATTATAAAGGGGCTTCTCGTAGGCGATTTGACCCCGAACACATGATGAGTACTGCTATTTATAACCACAGCCGTGGCCATTGTCACTGGAAATATTACAACTTAAACCGTTGAAATCGTCAACAGGTTTTAAAAACCAGTCCCAAACCACCAGAGATATCCTTTCACTTGCTGTATTGCCGGCACCGCCATCTATCACCTGATACACAACCAGGATCCTCTTCTTGACTTCATCACTTCCAATATCGCCGCGCTACTGTTTCTCTAGCATTTCATATCTATCCCCAGTCAATCGACGGTCTTCGCCTTGTCTGTGTATTTTCAGGCGAGGACGTGGTGACGTATAAGTTCATCGCCAGCGTGCCGTATGCCACGGCCGCCAAAGGCTGGATCAAAGTAGCGGGTACTTTCGACTTGGACGATGTCGTTGGTAAGTTGTTCCAGAGCTCATCAGCTGACAGGGGTGAAGGGTCAAACTTGGTTGAGGGTAGTGACGGAATTGCGTTATTGAGATGGTCTTTGGTTGTATTGTGAGGCGATGAACGATTAGCTAGCTGAGTTTGGGTGGCCATATGGCGATGGTAAATTCAGAAAATTTTGCACAAGTGTTAACTTAGGGGCCTGAGTAATAAAAGGAATTGCAAATATTTTTGAACAAATGAATTATCTTATTCGGTCAACTTATTACTAAGTGACACTAGGGAAACTGGACTGATTAGTTCGGACAAGGCAACCTTTTTCTCAACAAGGCATGATAACGTGGTTCATATCAAAGTGACGAGAAAAACGCTATCACAATATGTACAGGTAATGCAGGAAGGTCTGTGGTTGATGTTTGCAGCTGCTAATGTTCGGATCAGTCCGATGGTGTACGTGGAGAGTCCGGACATCAACTTTTATGTGGACGAGTACAGGATGCGAGAGATAGAACAGCCCGAGAACTGGCGAGATCTGGCAAATGAACGCATACAGAAACACAGGACCAGTCCGCTGGTCATCGAGTAAGCATCATGACATGCCTGACACACTCCTGACATTAACATGAAAATGTGGATGACGCGTACATGACCCCTAAGTAATATATATATATATATATATATATATATATATATATATATATATATATATATATATATATATATATATATATATATATATATATATATATATATATATATATATATATATATATATATATATATATATATATATATATATATACTCTCTCTCGGTCTTTATGATGCTTTTATGAGCAATATATTGTACTTTTTTTCAGGGTTGACATATCCAATGAATACCAACCTGATCTCGTGCGCGTGGAGGTCAATATTATCAAAGATTATTAACATCGAGAATATAACGATAACGTCGTAATTGATATCTCATTCTTATGCATTATCTGAAAAGGCGATAGCTAGTTATTATAGAGCAGCATACGGGATTCGAAATTGTTGTTGTTGTTGTTGTTGTTGTTACACTTATTGCTTTTGATTGACCAGGTGATTCTGAGGCGACACTCATTCCCTTATGGATCAGCGGTTACAGCTAACACTATTCGCTCCAACAACCCAGCCTCTCAGAATTACCGCGATTATTTCTACGATAATTTCTGGTACGCTGTCTTTGCGAATGCTTTCAAGTGGCATCTGTTGGAGAAGAAAAGGGTCTGTAGCTTCTCTGCTTATCTTCTCTGCTTCCTTCACACTTCACTGCACCAGTTGTTAGCATGTTTTTCTAAAACAACAAATTGTGCCTGTAGAACTTCTTCAACTGGGCGCGGGTGGATGAGGCTCTGGATGCGCTCGATGCTCACAAGTAAGCTATAGAACTGGTCGGCAGTTCAGTGGCATAAATATGGGTATTCAATTCAAAGGTCATTGGTTCTAAACCAAATGTGTCGAAAATGTTTATGCCAATTACATTGAAGGAGCTTTGTTGTCACCTTTATCCTCATTATCCCCCATGGCTGTCTTGACATGACCTCATTATCCATTATGGCTATCCTGTCATGACCTCATTATCCACCATGGCTGTCCTGTCATGACCTCATTATCCCCCATGGCTGTCTTGACATGACCTCATTATCCCCCATGGCTGTCTTGACATGACCTCATTATCCATTATGGCTATCCTGACATGACCTCATTATCCATTATGGCTATCCTGTCATGACCTCATTATCCACCATGGCTGTCCTGTCATGACCTCATTATCCACCATGGCTGTCTTGACATGACCTCATTATCCCCCCATGGCTGTCTTGACATGACCTCATTATCCATTATGGCTATCCTGTCATGACCTCATTATCCATTATGGCTATCCTGTCATGACCTCATTATCCACCATGGCTGTCCTGTCATGACCTCATTATCCACCATGGCTGTCTTGACATGACCTCATTATCCACCATGGCTGTCCTGACATGACCTTCGATTGTAAATATGACGTTAAATTCACATGCTCCAAGCATAGGCCCCCAACATTACATGAAAGTGGTGTTTGTGTGATTCAATGGACTTCTTATGCTTTTTAGTATTTCTACGCGTGGTCACTGCATGTTTTGGGGTAACGGAGAAATCAATATTCCTAATTGGCTGAAGTCCGAAGGTACAGAATATGTGAAATCGGAAATCGACCGACGTATTACCCAAGCTGCTTCAAAATACAAAGGAAGGTGTGCACTTAAACTTAATGATCAAGACAGTGTCAGGAGCACAGCAGCGGCTATCATAACGCCATTATCTACACGTTATGATTTGATCATTTCAGATTTACGCAATACGACGTTAACAACGAGCAGATTCACGGATACTGGTACGAGGATCACACACAGGATATAGACATTACGCCTAAGATGTTTGAAAAGATCCACGCGATCGACCCAGATGTACAGCTTTTCACCAATGATTACAACGTGCTTAGTATGGGCATTGTCACCCAGGTAATTATGTTAACATTTTCCGAAACTCACCCACTTCTGCTTGTATGTTGCACTAAAAATGATGACTTAGCTAGTGAACTACAAAATGCTCAGCCTTTTCACGCTGGATGAACGTGAACGTTTGTAGAACCAGATCACTTGTGCGTAATATGTAAACCCA
Source organism: Urechis unicinctus (assembly GCA_034190875.2). Taxonomy (NCBI): domain Eukaryota; kingdom Metazoa; phylum Annelida; class Polychaeta; order Xenopneusta; family Urechidae; genus Urechis; species Urechis unicinctus. Next base: position 7,346,001 of record CM067354.1, read on the forward strand.
ACTAATATTACAAGGTGCATACATCATTTGTGTATGTAATCGTTGTTACTCGTATAAATGAGTATTTGTTGTATGCATTGACAACTAACATTTGTCTATAACGCGCGTGTACCATACGTGTATTCCACTATAGGCGGCCGTCAATCAAGTGCTTGAATACAAAAAGAAAGGAGTCCCCATTGGTGGCTTAGGCGCCCAATCCCATTTCCGGACTACTTTAAGCGTCGACCCTATCCTTGTCTACGTAAGCAGTCAATATATACCTCTGTATACTGTCGATGTCGAAAGCTATGCTTTCAGTGTCAACCCTAACACCAAAAAGGCGCCATATTGAAATGGACCTTAAAAGTTCCACCAGCGACATAAATTAAGGTAATCTCATGCTCCATTCTACACCATTAGAATAACTATATATGTCTGCCACACAGGAGCGTCTAGACATGTTAGCGGAAGCCGGGGTTCCAATCTGGATCACCGAGCTCGACATCAACATGGAGGACAGATCCGAGTGCCCGCAAGCGTACTCGGACCTCATGAGGATGATGTTTAGCCACCCGGCCGTGGAGGGAATGATCATGTGGGGGTTCTGGGACACGGACCACCTTTTCCCCTACTGCTCCCACGTGACCGGCGAGAACTTGGAGGTAAGTTCGTGGTGGGGTGTAACGTCACTTTGACCGGCGATAACTTGGAGGTAAGTTCGTGGTGGGGTGTAACGTCACTTTCACGTGACCGGCGAGAACTTGGAGGTAAGTTCGTGGTGGGGTTTAAACGTCACTTTCACGTGACCGGCGATAACTTGGAGGTAAGTTCGTGGTGGGGTGTAACGTCACTTTCACGTGACCGGCGAGAACTTGGAGGTAAGTTCGTGGTGTGGTGTGACGTCATTTTCACGTGACCGGCGAGAACTTGGAGGTAAGTTCGTGGTGGGGTTTAACGTCACTTTCACGTGACCGGCGATAACTTGGAGGTAAGTTCGTGGTGGGGTTTAAACGTCACTTTCACGTGACCGGCGATAACTTGGAGGTAAGTTTCGTGGTGGGGTGTGACGTCACTTTCACGTGTTGGACGTGGTGGGGTCACTTTCACGTGACCGAACGGAGGAGAACTTGGAGGTAAGTTCGTGGTGGGGTTTAACGTCACTTTCACGTGACCGGCGATAACATGGAACTTTCATCAACGAGGTGATATCGCGGCTGTGATGGATGAGAATGATTGTGATGGTTGGATAACTCCTCTTAAATACCATAGCCCGCTCGTCGGCACACGGACGGCTCGGCCAACCTGATGCGGTATGTCGGTTATCATAGGGTGATGTCACGTTTGAGAAAGCATCAATTCCGCCCACCTCTCATTGCGGTTTACAAGTGAAATCCTAGAGGAGCGTCTGTGTTATTGTACCAGTCAAGTTTCATTTGGTGTTTGTGATTTGTTTCTTTATAACAGCTGACTGACTCTGGAAGAACCATTCAAAATCTATGGAAAGAGGAATGGAACACACATGAAGTGATCACCCCGTCATCCCGCAACCCCGACCCGGTCACGCTCAACGCCTTCCACGGCACCTACGACATTCACGTGTACTACGACGACATGTCGATAATGAACGAGACGTTCGAGCTCGGCAAAGGTGTCACGGAACACAAAACGATACGGATTTAAATCCCATGTCATACATGGTCTTATGTCACAGCATTTGAAATGTCACAAATATTTGACTGTAGAACTAATGTTAGATTCGATAAAAGTTTGACTGCACCGAGTGGCTTGATTTTCTTTGAGACATGTCTGCTGGGTGCAAGTCGTATACACACAACCGAGTGATGCTTATCACCTCAATACCTGAATACTGATAAAAACATGGAAAATGTTATTACGGCACAAAAATCACACTTGCATATGTTGATAACACGACGACTATCATTATTAATCGGATGGGAATGACCGTAGAGGGGTGAGATCAAGGTCAAATGGGAAGGGTCATAATATTTTTTACATACTGTCATAAATGAAATACTGGTGGGGTTCACCCCACTAGGTGACACCGCCACGGTGATTGGCTTTGTGGCTTGGACAACTTTCCTTTAAGATAATCGATAGCCATAACAAGCACGCCACCCACGGCGAGGCGTCAAGCAACGGGCGCACACACACACACGCTATGGTGTTTCAGCTTTAACGCAGTTTTCTGTCAAGATAAATATGTTAAATACCATAGCAAGTGCTGCGCCGTTTATGGACAGTGGAAACAAACGGAGAACTGACAATAAGAACAATAGCAATGGCTGCAGAAGTATAACTTCAACACGAAAATGGATTTCATTCTCTGTTTGATCATACGCTTAACGATAGAGATTCATGGTTCAAATATATGACCATTGCTGACAGAAAGGCTATGTAAGGTATGGACATGTATTGTAAAAGTCTACCCGTGTGCCACATAACTAGACAACATCTAGTAGGCATCTTATTGGTTTCTTGTGTGCGGTTTTCGTCTGGTGTACTTTCACCAAGGTTATATGTAGATGCACGAGATCAAAGGCAACGGTGCATTGCCTAATACACACACACACATATATGCATATATATGTATGCATGTAAATGTGTATATATTTGTGTATATATATATATATTTATATATATATATATATATGTATATATGCATGTTTTTGTATACACACACACATATATATATGCATATATATATTATATATTTATATAAATATACATATATATACATACATATATATATATACATTTATATAAATATAAGTATATGTATATATATATATATATATATATATATATATATATATATATATATATATATATATATATATATATATATATATATATATATATATATATATATATATATATATATATATATATATATATATGGGCAGTTGCCAACCCATTGCCCAGACTGGATAAGGTAAGCTTTGAATGGCTCAGATTCGATACACTGGACACTTCCCTGCAATCATTTCATGGTTCCATGCTTCCAATTCTGTAAAAGTTGTCATTATGAGGATCAGGTTTTTGATATGGCAATCATAACGTGTCAACTCATTGCACTTATCTAATCCAAGTTTAGGGTTAAAGACAAAAACTTATCCACAAATATATATATATATATATATATATATATATATATATATATATATATATATATGTGCGCGCGTGTGTGTGTGTGTGTGTAGCTTAGAAAAACGTTTTGTAGTCGAGGAAAACAATACATACTGCCTTGTTAAAATTTGTGGTTTACTGTTATATAATATAGCCCATAAACGTTAAGATATTAGCAATGCAATCTTGCTAAACATATTGAAGAGAAAACCAAGATATATAACAACAAAACACCACCCTAGACATTTCCGCTGGGTAACACATTTTTATCAACAAAACAAAACATCTCAAAATCTATATGGGGCAAACTACCTGAACGATGAGTGAATATGAGCGGGGTTTGGTGATGTTATAGCATGAGTATGTCATGTTGGATACTGCATCAGAGCGTTGCACTCGGACATTCATGTTCAGACGCTGGATGAGGAGTGGTATATTTGGACGTGTGTTTCCGCTGCTTGAGGCTCGATTGCTTCTGGTAGAGGCCGTGGTCTATAAGGTATTGCTTGCTCTGATGCGTAACAGCCCCAAACTCTATTTGGAACTTACAGAGAGCTCGCAGGGGTTCCACTAAAACCTGCCAACACACATCAAAGACTTCAACATAAGTCCAGAATGCTACTGGAAACTTCACTTCAATTACAGGTAAACCTACATTAAGGTCATATTATAATGGTAATAGGCATTCCTGCTAATGCGCCATCACCATTCGGCACCAACCTCTTGCCTGAGCTGGGCGGCATCTTAGATGAGACAGAATTGGTTTCCATCATGTTTGAGAATTAACCTTTAATTACCTAAAAAAACGGGCTATTTTCACAGAGTGGAAATCTGGTGTCAATGGAGGAAATCCAGATTTTAGTTTCCATATTTTTAGAGAACCTTAGGGGGCAAAACTTCAGTATTTATTAGTGACATGCATAGATGCCAAATGAATGATAATTTAATGTCCTAGCCCACCCAGATCACGTAAGATTACAGGTAAAATCCAGGTTAACATTAGGTAATTCTGATTAAGCAGTATGAAAAATGTCAAAAAACTTTTAGGTTATATGTCAGTAAATACCAGGTAAGTAACAGGAACCAACAGGTGTCTTACTAAGACACCTGTTATTCAGTTGATATGCTAAGACTCTTAGCATATTAACTCATGCTATATTCATCAAAAGAGAAGTGTTCATCTGGATGGTCATCTATGGTTTAAAATAAGTCAATTTGAACCGCAGGCTATACAAATTATTCTGCTTACATAGATACTTACATTGTGGATATCAGGCCGCCTTTCCATCATGGACAGAGCTATAGCGCCGGTTTCTAGCGTAGACAGACTGGCATCGTTAGGCTGGGTACGTATTGTGTACTCACTTAACCCTGTGTTACTCAACTGTACCTGACAGACACCATGACAGCAGGTCAAACATGAGTGATATCACAATGAACCTTGTACAGTAAAGAGCATATGTAAATAATAGAAAAATAGCAAGATTTAGTTATCCCAGGGAAGGAAAGCATGAATTGTCCAATTATTGAGCACAAAAGAATTAAACGTGGAACTAAGTAAAATGACTTAATATTAGAAAGAGGTAAGTTGTCAAATATTAATGCGAGTAGCCTCTGACCTGTCTACAGTGGTGAAGCCATGGGTTCTTACAGAATAGACCCTTAGCTTGAGACCATGTTCCATCGAGCAACACCAGATTGTATTCTGTTTTAGAATTAGTGCCATCCTGGTCTTCTTCAGTTAGAAACTGCTGTAGGTCTGTTGCCTGGGGACCAGGGAACATGAGCAGCGTGTTAGGCCCAGCTAAGGTGCGTCTCAGGGATGTATATCTGGAATCCATAAAAGCTCAACAGGTAAGATAAGTATAGAGTTACCTCAACCGAATGGCCAAGAGACCTCTATGGAGGGGGCATAGATGTTGAAGTTTAACAGCAGGGTTAAAGGTTGCAGTAAATGTTGCAAGTCATACTGCGACAGCAAGGAATGCTTTGGACCATTTGATTTCTTATATTTGAGCACCATCACCTGTTGTTCAAATCCACTATTGACCTGATGACAAAACGGTCCCAGTTCAAAGTCAAATGTCACTACAGCCGACACACTTACTTGTCAGAGTTGAATCTCTTGCCCTTGAATATGGAACACTTGCCAGATGAGATACCTTGGGAAAGCATGCGAGCTGTTTGCAGAGGCCGCGTCTCCTGAAATTCAGTGAAACAAAATGAGATGACAGTTTTCAGTGAGGAAAAGATTTTTTCAAGCATGGATGTGAAATCAAGGGTTGAGATGAGTTTCCAAGTGGTGAGATGCTAGGTTTTTAAGTGGTGAGATATGAGTTTACATAAAGTGAGCTACCAGACAACGGGGGTGATCACCTGACCATTGTTACAGGTGACCTCTAACTCACCTCAAATGGATGCTGTAGTATGAAGACATTGGTTGAGATGCTGAGACGGTCAACAGGCAAAAAGGGGCACCAGCATACAGTGACAGGTCTCCTACAGCACACATACAGGTACGATCACATACAGGTACGATCACACATACAGGTACGATCACACATACAGGTACGATCACACATACAGGTATGATCACACATACAAGTACGATCACACGTGAACAAATCTGACACCAAACGTGGTTAACGGAATCTCTTTGAAGCGTAAATTTTGGTTGTGCCATTTGCAGCATGCAGCTCGTGAGAACGTAGCAGTAGCTCAACATCTACTCCCCGAACCCCATCTGCTGCATTGCACGCGTCAGTGCCAGTGGCATGTTGCCTTGGCAGTTACTGGCTAGATCCCCATCCTGTTATGGAGAATTTTTTGAACCACAAAAAGTCAAGGATTCCTGGAAGAAATTGAAATTATACCTCCACCAACACACATTTTTTCATGGTTCAAATGGAGTTAAATACGAGAAAGCAATATTGTTGAAATTCAATACGTTAACTCTCGTTTGATGTATCATTCATCCATGTATCTTGAATATAAATGCACCATATTACCAAGTTTAGATAAAAAATCAGTGGTCAAATTTTTTTATGGAGGTTCGAATATTATAATACACCGCACTCAGGGAATACAACCGAAAATCCATTGTGGCTTCCCATAGACTATGTGGACATATCATTTTTTTTAATTTCTGCTCATAGTACATATACCACTGCACCATATTACCAAGTAAAGATCAAAACTCATAGGTCAAATTTTTTTTATGGAGGTTTGATGTCATTCTGGAGAAAAATTTACAATAAATTCATAAATGGCTTGCTGTAGGGTGCTGCGAGACATCATTTTTCTTGATTTTTTTTGTAAAGCAGATGCTGTTCTTTCTGTATGTTAAATATAATGTAATTCGCTGTATGAACTTTTCTGTAGAACCAAAATATTATCAAAAACGCATAATTCCCATTGGCTTAACATGTGGATCTTAAATTTGCCATACTCAGAAATTTACACCAGTGACCTATACTTTGTATTTTACATTTCGTTAGCTTTATAAACGAGCTTACTCTCTGCAAAAAATCGTGAAAATCTATCTATGTACGATTTAGATCTGTCGCAATGGTCTTTAAGCGTTTCTTGCGAGTTGACTTCCAAGCCGTCAGTAAGCATACCTATATAACATGCGATTTTTTAAGAGTACAAAATTTCTGACGATGTCGTGCCCTCAGACTAGATATGAGGTGATGATGTAGATGAGGAGGAAGAGAATGTGTGTGTGTTGGAAAATTGTGCTGTTGACCTCATTGAATAAATGTCTGCTTTTTGTATGTTTTGACAAGTTTGTAAAAATTTATTTGAATGTTGCATTTAATATAAGAATAAAATATTAAAAAACAATAAAAACACGTACATTTTTGTTTTTTACTATTATTTATAACTGAAATGTAGGGCCGGTAGAAAATTTGTAGGGCTGGTAGAATTTCAAGGTTACCGGCCCGACTGGCCGGTGAAATATTTGGCTAATTTCTAGCCCTGAAACAGCATAGTATATAACAGAAAAAAATATAGAACTGTCAGATTTTATTACTTCAAGAATGGAGGGGTTTGTAATAACCACAGATGTGGTTAATCTGTTCATGTGTAGAGGTATGTGTAGTGATATATTGTGGGTAGTCGGGGTCAACCAGCGCAGGTGAGTGGCTACAAGTGGCAGAGGGGATTAAAGAATAACGCGTTCGGCTGCAGAGTGAGCGCGCGTATGCCGACGACAGCGAGAGTCAACGTCACCGCTGGCTGGTCGCCGTAACTTTAGAACCACTTAAGGTAGAAAGATAAAAATTGCGTTGTTGAGTCATAAATCGAACCCTCTAACCAGTGGTGAATGGTGCTACTTAAAATTGGACAAAAATCAATGCCACCCCACCTTTAATCTAGGGTTAAATTCACGAAAGACCCTCCTGTAAATGCACAAATTATCGCTCAATATGCAGAAATGGTTGCTGCTTTAGTAACCACCATACTCTCAAATGACCCATTGACTTATACACTCACCTGCAACGATCACAGAGCGCCCTCTTACTTGGCGGGTCCGGGCAAATCTCACCCAGCCCATTGAACACGTCGCCAATTTCTTCCATTCTTTCTTAAGCACCGGATCTCGACAACCGCTGGTTGCAGAAGTTCTTGCGAGCAAACGGTCCGAATGATATTTTGCCCAAGTTAACTGGACCAAATCTACCATTTAAACTTTGACTAACCTTGGTGTCTGTTGATGAAACATCTCTACTCTCAAATTTACTGGATGCTGAGAATGAAACAATGACCAAAGTTACAACAATACGAAGAACTCACTGAGAACGATGTAAAACAACATAACAAATGTATTTTTTCACACACATGCGATACGGGCATTTTGCCGATGGGCCACTGTCGCCGCGCATTGCAACGAATCCGCCATTTTGTTCGAGGTGGAAGCAAACGGAGGGTCTGCTGTGTAAGAAAAAAACAATTCGAAAGGTTATAGACTTATGCAGCGTGATGACGAAGTGCTGGAATCTGCAAGAACCATTTGATGAAAAATTGCGAGGGAAAAGCCCAGTTTTCTGTTTTAACGTTTCCCAGTCACAAGGAACAGTCTGAGCCAAGTGGATGAAAGCTTGCACTCGAACTGATCCTGTTATCCGAAACCCATGGCTACATTTGCTTAGTTTCTGGTGAGTTTTTTTTCCATTAATGCTTAATTTGTGATTTCTTGGCAGGTTAGTTATACATCCACGACCGGCGGTTTAGTCTTTTGTTTTGATTTGGTGAATAGAAAGCTTGTCTTGTTCGGACATTTGTCTAACTACTGGAGGGCATACTGTTTACCATTAGGTGCGTTGTCATTTAGGTCGATTAATCGCTTGCCTGATTTTGATTACTCCATTTTATATGCTATTCATGGTCCGTATCTGTCATTGTGTTAAATATGATGGTTAAGTGTGTTTCAGATTCAAGAACGCGGTGTCATGTCATGGCAACAAGCTGCTAGGAAATTAGAGCCACGCCTCGAAATGACGCAGATTAGTGTTACGATATCGTTTGTGCACCCACCGGATGGAATGACCTTGACCTTGTAATAAAGTTGCTTCCTGTTTGACACATCATGGCGTTGATTGTTTACATGGTGTCAGAAGTAAAAATCGAGTGAAATCATCCTTGGTAATAGGCATCGGCGTGCAATGGATGTGGAATTCGGAAGACCAGACACTCTACTTGCCAGTCATTTGCTTCGATTGTGTTGTCAAGTTGATATTTTGACTGTGTGGCCTATCGTAAGTAGTGTCTGTCACGCTTCTTCGGATTGACTGTGTAGTGATCCTTGCATCACAATGGCCGGGCTTAGTGCGTTCAAGGCACCCAGAGAGTTAGACTTTACTGGCAATGTGTCTCAGAACTGGAAGAAATTTCAAAATGCATTTAATATTTTCATGTGTGCCAGTGGGCTAGATGAAAAGCCTGACAAGAGGAAAGTGATGTGTCTGTTGAATGTTGCTGGCTCACGAGCAATGGCTGTGTATGAGTCGTTCCAGTTTGCCCGTGCTGAAGATAAGTTTGATCTCGCAATTGTGTTTGCCAAGTTTGAAGCACACTGTATCCCTAAAGTGAATGAGTTGCTGGAAAGGGAGCGATTTTTCAACCGCAACCAGCAGACCGGTGAATCGGGGACGCAAGTCGTCAGCGCACTCCGAAAGTTAGCCGAGACATGTAACTTTGGTGCTGTGGAGGACTCATTAATACGTGATCAGTTGGTGTTCGGTATGTTGCCAGATGAGAAATTGCGTGACAAACTCTATGAGGAGGATGACCTGACTCTGGAGAAGGCGTTGAAGATGTTCTCAACCCATGAAATACGGACGAAGCTACAGGAGCCGGAGAAAGCTGTTGAAGCCGTGAGTGATGGACATGGACACTCAAATAACCGAGGACATGGCCAGGGTTACCGTGGTCGTGGTAGAGGCCGTGGTCGTGGAAAAGGTGCTGCGCATGGTGCAAGCCACGAGTCAAGTGTGAAAAGGGCATGTGGCAAGTGTGGACACGAGAAACATTTACAGAACGGATGTCCTGCGGAGATGGTGCTGTGTCGGAAATGTGGCCGTAAAGGACATTACGCGAAAATGTGTCACACCAAACGGGCACACCAGGTTCAAGTAGATAACGATGAAGACAGTGACAGTTTGTTTGTCGACAGTATCGGCAATACATCATGTGGTGTGAATCAGGTGTCACAAAAGAAGGACTGGCGTGTGTCTGTAGAGGTGGAGGACAGTGAAAAGGTAGTGTTCAAATTAGACACTGGTAGTGAAGTGAACACAATTCCATGTGATTTTCTTGCCAAAAAGTTTCCGCATGTCAAGGTAAAGCCGTGTGGTGCGCGGCTAGTTGGTTATTTTGGCAAAACAGTAAAACCTGAGGGTCAAGCTAAATTGCAAGTCTGCTTTAGAAGCAAGTACTATGTAATAGATGTTATGGTCATCAAGGGTAGTGCATGTCCGATTTTAGGTCTGGATGCATGTGTTGAGCTAGGTTTGCTCAAGAAAACGTGTCAGGTGTCGAGAGAAGCGAACACAAGTGCAGAAATTCTTGATGAGTCCAAGTACAAAATGGTGTTCAGTGGGCTAGGGTGTATAAAGGGTGTTGCATATGATGCAAAGATGAAACCTGAGGTGAAGCCGGTTGTTAACCCCCCACGTAAAGTACCGCATGCAATGCTTAAACCCCTCAAGCGATCCCTTGACAAACTAGTGGATCAAGCAATTATTGAGCCTGTCACAGAACCAACTGAGTGGGTGAACTCGTTGGTGGTTATCGAGAAAAAGAGTGGTGAGTTGCGTTTGTGTATCGACCCCAGACAGTTGAATGAGGGTATCATGCGTGAACACTACCCTATGCGCACAGTCGAGGATGTTGCTGTCTGTCTTGCCGGTAAGTCAGTGTTCTCTGTCTTGGATGCAGGTCAAGCATTCTATCAGATACCGGTGACAGAAGCGACGGCCAAGTTGTTGACATTCAACTCCCCGTATGGGAGATATAAGTTTCTGCGAATGCCATTTGGTATTTCGTCTGCCCCTGAAGTCTGGGAGCGGACGATCACTACACTGTTTTCTGGCATCGAGGGTGTCGAGATTGTGCGTGATGATATATTGATTGCTGCTGCCTACAGAGCACAGCATGATGTGATTCTGAGAAACGTTCTAGACAGAGCTCTTGAGTGTGGGTTGGGCTTGAACAAAGCCAAGTGCAAAATTGCTGTGAATTCAGTTGTGTACCAGGGTCACATTTTCTCCGAGGAGGGTGTGTGTATTGATCCTGAAAAGGTGAGAGCGATCACGAGTTTTAAGGAACCTGAGAATGTTGATGAGCTCACTAGGTGGCTTGGAATGGTGACATATGTTGGAAAATTCATTCCAAAGTTGTCTGAGAAGGCCGCACCGTTGCGGACTCTTCAGTGTGCCACAACAGCATGGCACTGGGATAAGCCCCAGCAAGATGCATTTGAGCAGTTGAAGAGGGATGTAGTAAAAACCCATGTACTCAGCTATTATAGCTTGAGTGAGCCAGTTACGGTGTCAGTGGATGCTTCGGCGTATGGGTTAGGTGCGTGTCTGTTACAGAATGAAAAGCCGGTGGCTTATGTCTCGCGTGGGTTGACATCGTGTGAAAAGAACTATGGTCAGATTGAGAAAGAGATGTTGGCTATCACGTGGGGTTGTACAAAATTTCACGATTACATTTATGGTAGACAAGATGTGACAGTTGAGACCGACCATAAGCCACTAGAAGCGTTGTACCGTAAACCCCTGAGTGCAGCTCCGCCACGCATACAGCGGATGATGTGTAAAGCTGCAAAAGTACGTGTTGAAGGTAGTCTGGAAGAAAGGCAAGGAACTCGTCATCGCAGACACTCTAAGTCGTGCACCAGTGACGTCTCCAGATGAGCCAAGTGATCTAGATGAATATGAGGTGCATACTGTTTCGCATCTACCAATCAGTGATGTCAGGTTAGCTGAGTTGAAAGCTGAAACCGATCGAGATATGTCATTACAAATGGTAATTAAGTTTGTGTCAACCAGGGGTGGCCAAGCGTGAAAGATCTCATTCCAAACCAATGTAGACCTTACTGGTGTGTCAGAGATGAACTGTACGTGTCAGAAGGTTTGGTGCTAAGAGGCGAGAGAGTAGTTGTTCCTGTGTCGATGAGAACTGCAATGTTGCAGCAAATTCACAGAAGCCACCTAGGTGTTGAAAAGTGTAAGAAAAGAGCTAAAGATATTTTCTTTTGGCCTGGGATGACAGCTGAAATCACCGAACTGTGTGAGAGATGCAGCGTGTGTGCTGAAACAAAGTGTAACAACAGGAAAGAACCTATGATTACCAGTCAGATGCCGGACAGGCCGTGGCAGAAAGTAGCGACTGATATGTTCTATTTTGATGGAACAACGTATGTATTAGTTGCTGATTACTATTCCAAATTTGTGGAATTTGCGAAGCTGTCCCAAGATGCTACAAGTGCCAGTGTTATCAGATTTATGAAAGATCAGTTTGCTAGGTATGGCATACCAGAGCAAGTAGTATCCGACAATGGTCCACAGTATTCTTGTAAAGAATTCACTGATTTAGCCAAGCAATACGGGTTTGTGCATGTGACTTCATCGCCCTATTACCCGCAAAGTAATGGGTTCGCGGAAAGCCAGGTCAAAATTGTGAAAAGAATGCTGAAAGAGTGTCGCATTGATAAGAGCGATGTAGCACTAGCAGTGCTGGAGTGGCGCAACACGCCAATAGATGGGCTTCATGCGTCACCTGCGCAAATTCTGCAGAGTCGTAGGCTGCGTTCAACAGTGCCGACTACTTCGAAACAGCTTCGACCAAAACCCATTATGGTCAAGCTCACTACTGCTCTGGAAGAGAAGGCAGCAAAGTATAAGGCTCAGTATGACAAAATGGCATTGTCCAAAGAACGAGAACAACTGAGTCTAGGAGAGAAAGTGAGGATTAACACCTCAGAAGGCTGGTTACCAGCAAAGGTGACCAAAGTAGGGCCTGAGCCTAGGTCATATGTTGTTGCTAGGAATGGGCACGAGTACCGTAGAAATCGAAAAGATCTGCATACAACTATAGATCAAAGTGTAACGAGTGCAAGCGTGCCGTGCCTGAAAGGTGTTTGACAAAGGTGTAGAAAGTACTCAGCCAGAAACAGCTGATGTGGCTAAAAAGAGTGAAAATCAAACTGTGCCACAAACTGAAAAACATGGTAATGCTGAACCATGCCAGCCTGATGGTTCAAAGGTGTTTACTCGGAGTGGTAGAGAGGTGATCAAACCTAAGCGTTTCAGATAAGATGTCGATGAATATCCTGTTAAAGATTTAAAAAGTGATTCAGTTGATTGTACATCAAGGAATGTATGTTTTAAGTGCTTAAGATTTTTTAGTTAAGTCAAGGTTGAAGTAGTTTTGGATTCAGAGATTTCCTGTCTTAAAAAAGGGAGATGTTACGATATCGTTTGTGCACCCACCGGATGGAATGACCTTGACCTTGTAATAAAGTTGCTTCCTGTTTGACACATCATGGCGTTGATTGTTTACAATTAGCACACGTTGTTTCTGTTGATGCTGAGGATAGCAGCTGCCATGTAGCTTCTAAAATGGATATGCCTCTATCTGCAATTGATAGAGGTATCCCTGCAACAGTATGCTCGCCTGGGTGGCATCTGCAGTCCGCCTGTGTGCCTGATCCTACCCCACCATGTCATCAGCACTGTCTCACCATTACAAGGATCACCTTCTGGACCCGCTAACTGTCCGGCAAGGCATCACTTAAAACAAACCATCTCAAGAGGATATCTCCACACCACCTCCCATATCTGTAGGTGGTTGCATATCACAGCAGGTGCTCTATGATGTGCAGCTCAAGGGTTTTAAGATGTGGCTAGAAAGGGAACGCATCTTCAGCATAACCCCCCATCCCCCCTCCAGCATTTAGGGCACTATATCCAAGACTGAATAGTATAATAGAGTCTCCAGGCAATCTAAAAGCCCGTGCCCAAAGTCATATTAAAAGCGTCATACTACCATGAAATTTTTATTTGGATGTAACCCAATTGGTGCGATTTGTTTTTATCAGATGCAATGCCCTTCCGAATACGCGCCCGATGTACCCTGCACTGCTATGGACAAGTATTATTAGTTTACTTGCCAGTATGTATACACTAACGAACCCAACCTGTAATAGTATATTTTGTATACCGACCAGATTTTTGAGACTTTTTTCACACGCTATGTATACCAGACCTGCGGTACGTTCCGCGTCCACTTTACCCAGCGCTATGCGGTCGCTGACCGACCTGGAGTTCAGAACGATCGCTCGGCTGGTGAACTACTGTTGCTACCCCCGACTTTTTTCAGCGAGGTTCAATGCCAGAGGTAAGCTTGACCAGTATGCTGGTACAACATTCCTTGTTTGCACAGGTAAGTATCCCTCTGTCATGAAATATAATAATATGCATGCTAGGTACTTTGATACTTTAACTGTCACGTGCAATGTAGCCGTTTGATTATTGGTAATACTGAGCTCCGCCGAGATAATGCACGAGAGTTTAACGAATTTCCAGTTGCTCTGCGGTTCTACCCAGCCAATACAATGGTGTGTTATACTGCGCTAAAAATTGACGAAAAACAATGTGACGAGGATCCACCTCCTCCCAGAGATGGCAACAGTGAGAGGCAATGTTCGTTCACTCTCCCCTTAATTCTGTAAATAATTTCCGATTCGGCGACGCTACCATTCGATTCCTGACGATTTTAATTAACGGATGTATCCGAATGACTCGAGTGAGTCGGGATAGCGCTAAATTTTGTATGTGGGGTTCTGTGCACTTTATTTGAGTGACAATTCCCTCATCAAACTCATTACTCAGCCACCGAGTGCGGGATTTACCAATGGGATTAGCATAACGATGAATGACTAAGACAATCACACAGTTTCTTTTAAACAACCCCAGAGATACCAACGTAAGGAGTACAGAGAGCCGCAAGAACGCATATTAGAGAACTGGGAGGAATTTGCAAAATCAGCACACCAAGAACTAACCAGGCCCTACAGCAGAGTAGAGTGGCTGCTGAATCTTAAGAGACATTGTAGGTATTGCACATCTCAGCAGTTAGCAAGCACTCTTCAGTTGCTCGAAAAACCTTCATGCAATTTTGGTCGCAAAGGGCGATTTGCATTGGCGATATTCAATTCATCAAAATGCAGACTTTTGGTTATTTACAATGTTTTAGAATTTTGTGTGGAAGCCGGATTTGGAAGGGGTGCGACTGTTGCTGGTTGACGTTTTAGAAAGGCAGCCACAGTTTGCGCTTACATTCGCCCAGTTCATGTCTCGACAACCCACACCGCCGGCAGAAGGATTCCACCCTCTGCCAACTACCACTTCACCAGACTGGTGCATCTGCCTTCAATGTAGGGAGATGCCTACCCCTGTGGAGCGGCATTGTTGCACATCTGCACTATCTCAGATGGAAAGAGTTGTGTTCGACCCGATGGTCATCGAGGTTAATAACTAGTACCGGACGTACTTGCTAGGAGAGTTAGATGTGGTTGTCAAAGGATCAAAATAAGATGCTTAGACATGACGCCAATTGCCAATTTGGCTTTTTGGGCCAAGACAACAGAATGGATCCTACCCTGACCAGTATGGACAGTATACTGGCCTTAAACGAAGTAGGTTTGGGTAATACACTTAAATTCTTTAATTAGTAATTTAAATAAGGAAATATCCCATTCTTCTGCTTGTTATTTTTGTGTTGGTTATATTGTTGTCCCAGTATTGAAATTGCCTAGCCTCACAACGTGTGGTATAATTTGTACTGAACAGTTTTGTTTCTACGATCTCATAATTTGAAGTGTATTTAATTGAGTATTATGTAATGAGCATTCATACATTAATGTAACTTTAATTTGTCTCACAAACACAGGACAAAATATGATGCATACATTATTTACCCAGCTTAACCACTGTCAACGATGTTACGTGGGTCATCAGCAGAGTGTTGTGGGTGATGTTGGTGAATGCTATCGCATTTCCTGCGCCTTAAGATTTCTGCCATCATGTCTGGTACCACGTCTTTGACTGCTTGTTGAAGCGAGTGATGTACCTGTAACACAACACAATCGCTTATAAAACGGTCAAATATCCAGAACACATTACATGTGTGACATCATTATTTTGTTTTCTTATAGGAACTTTGGTCAGTGTGTAGTTGAGTGGTTGTGACGAGACTTACATTGGCTGACCATCCTTCTTGAGTGTACATGTCTGATCCCTATGCCTGTTGTGGTCCATTGCCGCAAGTTGATTGCGGGCAAGGTAGGATGGACACCTGATATAACACCAACCTTTGAATTAGGGTCAAGAAACGTTCAATGCCAAAGCTCAGTGACCTGACCTAAGTTTATATTCATATACAAATAACCTGCCAATTGACGAAGCAAGCTTCAGTCAACATATTGGCGATGGAACACAACCCACGCGAAAGCGAATCTCTTGGCACAGAACATCAATATCAGCTGATGAAGGTTTTCCAGAGCAAACATTTATTAGACAGTCTAACTTATGTGCCAATAGAATTTATTTTAACGGATGAATATGTGAGGATGCAATAATTTCTATACCTGTAATTTACAAAGTAAGTTATGTTTGCAACAAAGGGCTTGTCAAGCACAATGCGCTTCAGAGCTTTGTGTGCAGGTGAGCTGGGGACACGAAGACGGTCGGTTCTTTCTGGGCATTCATCAGAGTGATAGCACTGACCAATCCCTTCCTCCATTGTGATCCACTGGTGTTTTCCTGTGGTGTGGTGGAGCAGTCCTCGCTTCACAAAGGCATAGTGAATATATGTTTATGGCATAGCATAATCAAGTAAGACACACTCAAATGGTTAATAAGGCATACGAGCTGTCCCACTTTGAACTTGGATGTTGATCCCTCACAGTTACGGGAAAAGTAGTAGAAGTGTTTTACCACATCCTTTATCCAAGGCTGCAAGGCCTTGCAATCTTTGGCCAATACAGCCTGAAACACAAGACCGTAAAACACAATTTGAATCGTTTCATTCCGAATGAATGTCTCTTATTTTTCATCTTTATCCAAATATGTTTCTCATCTTTGTCAATTTCTTGACTAAGTTCTTAGCAAAATACTAGATGTCAAAAGAATGTTTCTTTGGTAGTAGGCCATCTTCTTGCCGTTTTTGGTTTCTCGTCTCTGAAGGAAATCAAAAACACCAGACAATCACAAGTGTGGTGAGACACAGAACACATAATAACTGCCAGGCTAACAATGCAACTTACTCATGTAACTGATGACCTAGGGGTGCTGGTCCGTGACGACCTCCAAAACATCAAGATCACTTACCATGTGGACAATCTCTGATGTGTCCTGGTGCATCAATGTGAATGTACAATACATGACATTGTGACCAGGACTATCCATCATTCCATCAACCAAAGAAAGCTGTTGTGCATACCAGTCATTATAACTGTAATACGCCATTGGTATGCTGGTACTAATGTTTATTACATGTTGAAGGTCATACCACTTAAAATGAGAGGCGGTTGAAACATTCTTGCTGCATTGAATCCCACTGGTTTTGTACTACTGGATTACCATAGACACCAGCATATTTGGTGTGAGTGGCTGGAGAAGGGAAGGACAGGCCCATAAACCTCATCACAAGGGTCACTTTACCAAAAAGGAGAGGACCACAGCGCCGCGTAGAGCTAAGTCTCCAACATTCACCCATTTGACCCTGGCTTGAGACCACCACTGGTGGATGAGATGGCCTTGTCTGCAACAAACCTAAAATCACACAATCCCAAATGCTCACACCAAAGTCGGTTCCTGTGCATGAATGTATCATTAGACCAGTAGTTACTGATTTTCTTACCCACTGCTAAATGACTCAAGTTCCATTGGGAGTTGTTATGATATTAATCTAGCTCTTTTGACTTTTGAAACGCTCCCCCTCTTTTCCATTGTCAGCACGACATGTTTCACTAGCCCGGGGATACCTTCGCCCTTAAGACGGGGGTGTGACCCTGATAATAGACCTGGCTGGTACCTTTTCCCATTGGCCAATGACCCTTCGAGCCCACGCCCCATGTGAGCAGTTGGGGTTGACCTTTGT
Source organism: Urechis unicinctus (assembly GCA_034190875.2). NCBI lineage: Eukaryota > Metazoa > Annelida > Polychaeta > Xenopneusta > Urechidae > Urechis > Urechis unicinctus. The sequence goes on from CM067354.1 coordinate 7,363,806, forward strand.
GAAGGGGGACCGGCTATACCTGGACCAATGGGAGGCCAGCTGTGGGTGTGGTTCCGAGCGTAATCCAATGCCGGAACCCCGATAAAATAGCTGGCCTCGCCGAAGTACAGGGAGAAATACCTAGCGAAGAGACGAAGTATCTGAACAAGATTCTGACCCGAGATTCCAGAGAAAGCTATTAAGGTAAAACTCGAATAAACCAACAACAACTCAACTCCTGGACTCGTGTGTTTTCTCTGGTTAGTGTCCCCACTCAAGCAACTACAATCAGCTACAATATTCCTATATATGAAGGAGCGCGCAGAAATACGAATAACCAAGAAATATAAGTATAACAAGAGTATAGCTATACCCAGTATGCGATTTGTCGGCCATGACACCTGGTGCCGAAGGCCCACCGGAAATCGGTGGTCTACAAAATCAAAACATTGGTGTGTAATGGCTTCTCCCTGGCGGAACGTTTTTGCGCTTCGTGAGATTCAGCTCGCCAATTGCGATATATCACCCGAAAATGCCATGCTATGTAGTTCAGAGATGACAGAAAGTGCTAGAGCCTCATTTAGTTCATATACATGGCAGAGGTAAGGTCTATGTTTTCTAATTTACAAGTATATCATCTAATGATACATTATATGTTATTCAAAATTCTATGGCATATTAATGAGCTATCGCTAATAAATAACACCACTGTTGAATGATTTTTCTGAAACAATGGCGTAGTGATGCGATCGTACTTAAATCGAAGTACGGTGTGCTTCCTTTTGAATTGGTACCATATTCTGATAGTAGATCGTATACAGATAAAAGAATGACACTTATGAATCATACGACCGAATCGCAAGTTATAAGATAATTTGTTTTGGAATTTGTCGTGCACGGCTTGAAGTGACAGTGTCAATATTTCAAACCGAATATGATTTAGTCTATTAGTAGAGGGTGATATAAAAACAATCTCACAGGAATTGCTGGTTTGTGTTGTGTACTTAAACATAGATTATAATATTTAATGTTATGTATTTGACTAGCCAGTATCTGATTTACTTTGGGTTTTTTTTCAGAATAGAACAGCTATGGGCCAAGCCGTATTCAAGACGGTGTTCTTCTGAAAGCCTTCAATCACAATGAGGATGTTTGGAAACTGGAAACCTGAAATTAAAATTTCCAACCTGAAATTAAAATTTCCAAGTGGTGTCAAAGAAAAACAGAATCTGTCCATTACACAAAAACTGCTCCTAAGTTCTGTCAATCATGCATTGATGAAGTGGATGAAATCTATCCAGACTTGAACATTCCTTCAGCCATTAGTGTAGCCGCGAACGACGGTAATATAAATATACCGTCGTGATTGAGGATATGTGGGTCGTGTGGCAATTTTTGTATTTCGCGTGCATATAGCTTCTCATCAATGTTGTGTACTTACGTAAATATATATGTCGACAAATGAGATGAATATCCGCTTCTCCGCACTATTTTGGTTATCAACTGGCTCGTGATTATTTAGCAATTGTCAAATGAACATTTAGAAATCACAACTTTCATTCACGGCAGCCCCAGTTTTGGAGATATGACGTCACATTACGCAGTTTCATTTTCACTCGCCTTGTGGCTGCAGGTCCCGGAGGAGGGGGCACTTAAGTATATAGAGGTAGTATACAAGTGTCGGGGTAGGTTTTTTTCGGCCTCCCGACGGGTTTTGTTGACCTCATAATTGTAGGATGGGGTATGCTCTTGCCATTTTTACCTTGTATGACGGGTACAGGTTTTTGAGATCCCGGGCACAACCCTACATAGGACAAGGCCAAGTGCCCCCTCCAGACTACGGGAATCAATAAGTGTTATCTTTTTTTAAATGTCAATGTGATATCGTTGAATACATATCGCCCTTCAAAGTAGATATTTCCAAAAGATAATCATTGACAAAATGACACATATACTCAAATAATAAAATTCAAAAAGAAAAAGTTCGCTTGCGAGGAACCTTGTCTGCGCATGCGCGCAGAAACCGATCTTGTCGTTCAAAATAAACATGAACTTTTCAGAATTTGTGTGGCCGGATTAAATCGCCTTAGACGAAATCTCACACGTAAACTAACTCAACTTGTTAATAAACATTCATTTATGTGAAAAATTATTCTTCATATGTACATTTGTGTAATTATCGTGTATAATTGGAACTCATGTATCGTTCACGCGCATTCGGTTACGATCTTTGCACGACGTTAATAAACGTCGTGCACGGCTACCATTAGTGATAAGTCCATGGAGCCGCCTTCCAAGCCGCTGAAAGTTGGTTACAGCTCTCTCAATGAAGAAGCTATTCCTGTGAGGGGTGTACCAGGTCTTGCCTGTTTTCGTCTATATACTCAACCAGAATATTGCCCTCACATCGCTGAACAAGTTCATAAGACTTTGTGCATATTATCCTCTTCCTCTCGTTTCCGCTCTCGCGGCATTCATCAGCTATGTATGCAATATGTATTTAACCTGTGTGGTGTTTCCACTTGGGATCTCTGAAAGTTTAAGTAATTTTTTCCAATATATTCCATTCCAAACAACAGAGACAGAGAGAATATTTTATTCTGGATTCCATTTTCATGAAAACATAGGTTGAATTTGTTGAATTTGTAAACGTTATCGCATAAGTCCTTTTCTTTTCTCTTTAGAAGGGAAGAGGCTGCCCCAATTAAATCCCGCGCGGATATGGTCAGGTAACCAGCACTTCTTTGTCTTGTTCAATTAGATTTCAACGAGATCACATCAATTTGCACTCCCATTTCCCCCCCTTCCGTTTTCAATGCCATCCCACCTTTTGTACATGCTTTCCTCTAGTTTTGTCATTCAACACTCTCTGTTGTAATATGTATGTCTGTACATGTATAGGTATATCAATTAATCCTATCTGTGTCATGACCTATTTAAGTAGCTTTATCCTGCGTTGTGTAACCTGTCCTAGACATATCATAGTTTTGTATCTCACTTATTGCATCAACATCATACATATACCTTTAGCTGTCAAACAGTCATAACATTTCTATAGTTGTTATCATTATCTGCCTCATTGTGATACTGGTAATTGATTGTTAGTGTACCTGCACTCGGGATTACTCGGTATCCTATTATGCAATAACGAATATTGTATGTATGTGATTTTGGACTCAATTTGCTACTTGAGAATTATTTCTAAAATAAAATTTAACTCAAACATTGCTGTTCCTCCACTTCTTATCAAAATATGGATCTGCATGATATATTGCATGTGATTAAAGGCATATGATTTGGCTGATAGAAACTCAATTATTAGCAGCATGTAGAATAAACACCATCATGAAGTTTACCGATGAGGAATGATCTTATGACCACTGTCCACATTGCTATGGAAGTAATTGTAATAAAGCATAGTCAATATCAATACAACATGATCGCTGACCCTGTGATTTTGTGAACATTCCATTTCATATCTGGTAAACCTTAAGTATTCTAAAATGATAATGTTCATTACATATGTAATGATGCTCATTTCCATCTGTTAAGCCTTAAATAATAACCTAACATCCAATTAAAACAAAAGTTTTCAAAAACACAAACAGAACAGGTCAACAAAAGTATGAAAACTTACTGTTGTGGTGTTTTTGGGGGCATTCTGTTCAATATCAAACACCTGGCTGCTTTGTTATTCTATTTGAGAAGACCATTCATTTTTGAACACAACTGAATGCGTATATGAACACTCTCAATCAGACCCGGGTACACAACAAGCGAAGTTTGAAACCACCATGGTGCGGCGTACTTCGATTGTAGTACAAAAATATCAGGTGTGCAAATGGATTGACATGGGGTGTGATGTTATCATCCATAAGTCACAAATATGCCATACAATTTTCACTAAACTGTATTTCATATAATCTAGACAAACTATGCTCCGCAAAAAGTAAGTTCTTTACTTTGCCAGACTGATTCAAAAAGGATTTTTGCCTCATCAATCGTCGGAAAAGACACGCGATGGCCGCCGAACTAAAGTTTGAAAACGCGTAGAAAAGCCTTCTCGTACATGGGCAACGCTAAATATGGTCCCAAATCGAGGCTGTGACTACTAAGAGGGTTTCCACGATTTAACCCAACCAAATCTCAGTAAATAATGTCACAATTTGAAAAACAGTTGAGAAAATTAATGTTTATGTATGCATACTTCAAACCAAGTACGCCGTACTAGGAACGAGGTACGTACCTCGATCGAGGTACGTACTTCCTTCTGCGGTCGTCTTTGACCTGATTATACAGATATGTATCTTCTATTTTGTGTTTTTCTTAGACCCAATGTTATTTGTATTGATTTTATTTTGTTATACTGCAATATGCGTATGATTAACTCGGTTATGAAATCAATTGCCAATCAACATTTTGTAATCTTGGGTGGTGATTTATCCAAATTAATCAAATAATTGGGATATTGTGTCACATTTGGTATTGCTCTTGCCCTTGATTTTTGTTGTGGTCAATGTATTTATTTTTAAAAATTGTATTATCCTGAAGACACATTTGTTCCAGAAATTGAAACCCAGCAACTTGCCAAACAGCATCTGGACTGTCTTCTTCAGCTTGACGGTGAAGCCTCACTTCCCCATCCACAAAGTGTAACAAACTGGTCGTCCCACAATTTCAGTATGGGAACCTCTACAACTAATTGATTGAAACACCAGGTAATTTTTTTGTTTAGTTGCTTTTGATTTCTTATCAGTCATACTTGCTTAGAAATGTTTGTTCATATTTCAACACTACTTACTATTAACCTGTAGTATGAAGTGGCCCTTTAATTCACTTACACTGCTAATGAATTATTGCTTCAGTCATTTACAACAAGGATTCTTTGGGTTCATTCAAGGCCTTGGATGCATACAACTATGTTTATTGTGGCTGGGTAGACCAGCTTTGTGTTCACATGACGGCAAACAAGTTTGTGTTTGTGGCAACAGCTGTCCGTCCATCTCAGCACACCACAATCGCCCCGTATGATGTGTGGGCCCTCATCACCAAGAAGGATGGGTCAAGGGAGCAAGGTGCTGCTGCATGGCTAGGCTTGGGGAAGCAAGCAGTCATGTTGGCGCCTTTTTGTTCAGGATGCTGGCTGTGAATGACCTTGGCCTCAACAAAGCGGACACATGCACAGATATTCCTGCCCAAAGGCCTTCAGGTAAGTGTATTGTTAAAAAGTACATAGTTACCACATTTGTATGACGTGGACATCATGCCAATGACTGTCATTAATATATATATATATATATATATATATATATATATATATATATATATATATATATATATATATATATATATATATATATATATATATATATATATATATATAAATTACTTTTATGATTCATAGTTATTCATTTGTTGTTTGTTCCTTTAGGACAGATCTTGTCCCCATGAAGCTGCACAATATCGGCTTCTCAATGCCCCAGTATGGGAAGCGGCATGTGCGTAACAAGCAACCTAAAGAGATGAAGAATCCCTCTGGGATATTGTAGCTGAGGCTGCACCGAATGCAGTCATTCTAACTGCCATCGACCCAGTTAGACACCAACAGAATTCCATTGGTGAGTTGGTACACTTATGGTTACAGCAAATCAGATCTCATGGGACTAATTTATTTATGCATCTCCTTACTTGAATAATCTAATTAACTGATATTTGTCTGTTCTTCAGCTGATGTTTCAAGGCATGTAGTCATATCAGAGACATCTGAGTATGTAGCCCCTGCCCAAACAATTGCTTCGGTCATTGCTGACAATGCTGATGTGGACCTCATTGCCATCAAGTCCAGCATCAACCCTGCCAAGTCAGACCGGTCGTACCAGTCCACAAAACTTTAGGGGAGATGTGCATCGCATGGAAAATCCTTTTTTAATACTGATAATCTATCAGCTTGTTGTACATTTAATTCATACATTTGGCACATGGCTATACTTATTGTGTGTTACTAATTATTTGTTTGTAGTCAAGGTAATGTTTTTTTCTTCCATACTATGACGGTATGCATAGAACAACTGTCTCGCTTTCATTACAAAATATTGTTTATTTTCATAAATCACCAATTTAAAATGTGTAATCATAGTGAAATATTTACAGGGGGCAAATGATGTAATAAATTACATTGTTTCCATATATTGCGTACTGTTCTCAACTCAAGTTTCAAGGTCACTATCTTGTACTAAAGGAGGGAGGAGATTTGTTATGGCACAAACAATTGTCATAATATTGTCAAGCTGGCTAAACCGACTCGGGGAGAAAACAGCCTGCAACACTCTAAAGTCCTTTATTCGCTCTATTGCTCTCAACGTGAATCCTGAGGCTGGACACTTTTCTGTGGCGTTCGACTTCACATTGGCTAAGCTGTGTCTTTCCTTTGGTGAATGGGGGTATATTGAGCGTGACACATCTGGGGGCCAGAAGATCTGCAATGTCAAAACCCCGGTCTGCCATAATCTGGTCATGTGGGTCCAACTGATCCAAGAACTCTGCTCCTGTAAACATTTTGAAAAGCAAAAGATATAAACGGGTATATGTACATAGTATACAGGCAAACAACAAGCTAAGTTACACAAGACCAATAATACTCCCTTACCTGAGTTTTTTACAAGTGCTTGTCTGAAGCCCAACCACCCCACATCTTACTGAGTGCGAAAACCCGAGAAATGATGCAATAAAACTAAGGTACTACAGGTGAAATTTAAACAATATTTCGTCATTTTGTATGGGACTCTTACCAGGGGGTAACTGCTTTGACAACTTGAGCCTAGATTCATATTCACGGCGAGAGGGGGCATCTGAACCTGGAAGTATAACATACAAATTAAGATTCTCAAACAGAAGTAGATTTTAGCTGTATGACATAGCTTTACTGATGTATTACAATAAATCAAACAGTCACCTTGTCTGTATCTTCGATGGGTAACCCATGTTAAGGCATGGTGTTGGATGTTGAGGTGTTGGCATACCTTCTACAAAATGCTTGGAACAAACAACAGTGTGTGGTTTGATAGCTAAGTTCTTCCTGCTAACTGCCTTGACCCATGCCTTGCTCTGGGTAGCGAATCTGCCCCGGGAATTTGAAGAATTTAGGTTTGGAGCCATCCTGGTTTGTAGTTCTTGAGCTTGTGATGCAATCGACAACGCAGTAGTGATTCACCATTGTGATATATACCATAATTATTGAGATTAACCCCTTTATATACCCAGTGGCGTGCATTAGCCCAAAAGAACAACGTCAGGTTCTATTTATCACCTTGCATCACTCCCGTACTTAGTTCGAAAGAGCTAGCGTGCATGGTTACGAGCGGTGTTGGCATTTGAGCAGATCATAATAAACCGTCAGCGAGAGGCCAGCCTCATTGCATTGACTTTCTGCATGATCAAAGGTATCCAAACCGCGACACACCCGAAATCAAAGACATCACTTCTACCACACGACGACCTGTCTTCCACCTATTTCACAGCTGTCAAAATCGCGTTCCTCGACCACCGATTTCCGGTTTAGCGATCCAAGATGGCGGAACTCGCCTAGTCGGTATATAGGAGGAAATGTAGTTATAAGAAGTGGTGGAGAATCCGGGTATTCTGATAAGTTCTACTCTTATCAGAGCACAACTTCCCGGTACAAAGCGCTCTACATGCTCCTTCGTACAGGAAAATAGCTGACAATTGCTACGCCGAGAATTCGCACGAATCCAAACATGTCGCAGAGCAGCAGCAGCGATAGCGGACACCGTGAGACAACAAACGCAGAGGAGAGACAGGCAAACCACGATGCGACGGCCGTTACAGACATGGCAGCCGTCATTACCGGAGCCTTTCGCCTTCTTGCCGACAACCAGGTATCGGCACACGAAGCAACTCTGCACCAGCTTCAGTCATCCGAAAAGAGCCCCTCCCTGCCCGACTGGATAACCTACGAGGGAAAGCCAACGGAAAACTTGGAGGATTTTCTCCATAAATCCATGACTTATATGAAGCTAAATAAGGTACCTCGCGAGCTTCAGGGTATTGCCCTCAGCACCGGACTCACGGGAAGGGCGTACAACTGGTACCGTTCTTAATCCACAGACGTCGCGGAAGATGTGAGACGACTGACCACCGCAATGCGCTCACATTTCGTCAAGGAGGAGCAGCGAAACCATCTCTCTCGATTGTTCGACCGCGAACAAGGTAAACGAGAATGCGTTGAGGACTACGCGAAGGACCTCACGGATATCTTACCGCGCACCATTACGGATGAGGCTGTGCGAGTGCAGCTTTTCACAAAGGGTTTCCGAAAAGAAATCGGTACATGGGTACACCAATTTGACCCTAAAACCCTCGTCGAGGCAGAACAAGAGGCTCGCCGCTTCGAGTCATCAACCCCGTCGGAATCGGACACGCTTACGCGATTAGAGACCATCATGCGAGGTTCATCTCTTCCCCCACCACCTTCTCCACAGGAACGAGATATAAACGACCTCAAAGAGCAAAAGCGTCTTCTACAGCTTTCCATGGCTCCGAAACAGGTAAGTTTTGATGATAGAGGACGTTCCCCTTCAACAGACCGTAGTGACAAGAGATATCGGCGAAGCCCCTCACACGACAGCTATCCAGCTTATGACCGATGGGATGAGCGAGGCAGCAGACGCGCGGACGATCGAAGTCACGAAAGCCGTCGTGATTACGGTAACACCTCCTCATACGGCCGCGACAACCACAGGTATTCGTCCGAAGGCCGAAATTATGTCCGGGATAACTCCCACAATCGCAACGGCAGTTGCCGACAATATTCCCGCGAAAACCGACCAATTGCCACTCAATGCTCCGTCTGCAACCGAAGAGGGCACTCCGAAAGCAACTGCCGGCAGCAAATCTGCCACAGGTGCTATAATGTCGGACACCACAAAGAGCAATGCCGCGCTAACGTCAACCTTTCCTGCTCCATATGCAGAAAGCTAGGGCATGCTAGTTCTACCTGTCACTTCCAGGGAAACTAGCATCGCCCGTTGCTGACTCTGTGAGTAACGGGCCAGACCTTCAAGACGACAACATTGGAACTACAACGGCCACTGGTAAGTACGGCACTCACATTTTAGACAACAATGAGTTGACTATAACGCTATCAAATAAGCGATACAAAGCTAAAGTCGACTCAGGAGCTGATCTGAATTTCTTATCTGTAGACGTATTGGCCAAATTGCCACCAACATTACGGAACAGATTTAAGTCTAAAATTAGCAAATGTGTGTGTGCCAACAACACTCAGGTAACTACTCTAGGTAACATTACCTTATCATTCTATGTATATAACCAAAGGTTATCCGCTGATTTTGTGGTATTGAGCGACTCTCACTCCCCAATGTACTTAGGCATTCCATTTCTAAAGAAACATTCAGCAGTAATGAATTTCGGAACTGGTACCATTTCATTCACAACCAATGTCCCAGTACACTCTGCACAGAATATTACCATTGATCCCTTTTCTGAAATTATATGTGCAGGAAATCTTTTCCGTAAAACTGAAAGCAAAACAACAGGGGAATGTTCAGTTTTCCCGCATTTGAATGCAAAAGGTATTTTGTTAGCCCGCGCAGCAGTAACCGTCAATGACAACTGCGTGCCAGTAAGGTTGTTTAACACTACCCCCGTTGCAAGGTTAATTACCAAGGGTGAGAGAATTGCCACATTTGATCGCTGGGACAATGATGTAGAAACCTTCCAGTACAAAATTTATGACAATATGAATGCTGTTGAAAGTGAGTATGTTAAATTGAATGCATGTCATTTGCCCTCACAAAATACTAGCCATGTACCAAATGTAGACTGGAGCCAGTCTCAGGTAAGTGAAATTGAGCGCCAACAGCTTAAAGACCTGGTAGCAGAATTCGCCGACTGTTTTGTCAATCCAATAACCAAGGAGTTAGGGTTGACCGATAAAACTTCGTGCAAAATTGAGATTCTCCCGGGCTCTACCCCTGTTCATAAGTATCCCTATAGAATGGCTCCCCAGGGCAGACAGGAAATGGACAAAATCATCGATCAACAAATTCAACAAGGACAAATCGAGGAAGCTCACGACGGAGCCTGGGCATCGCCGGCCCTTTTAGTTAAGAAAGCCGGTGGTGGTCTAAGACTTGTAATTGATTACAGAGGTCTTAATGCGGTAACCATCCCTCAAGTCCTTCGAATTCCCAGGTTAGATGAAGTGTTAGATTGTGTAGGTGAGAACAAACCCAAGTATTTCTCAGTTCTTGATTGCACTCAAGGGTTCCATCAAATCCCCTTAGATCCAGAGTCCAGGGATAAAACTGGGTTTACCACACCTTCCGGGAAATACAGGTGTCGAACGATGCCCCAGGGCATACGGAACGCGCCGAGCGTGTTTCAATCCCTCATTGACTCTTTGTTGCGTAACATACAATACAAATACGTCATGGCATACATCGATGATATCTGTTGTTTTTCGCCCACATTTGTACGGGTACGCAATGCCAACCTGAAGCTACACCCCAGAATATGTTCGTTTGCCGTGAAAAAGGTAAAGTATCTGGGCCATGTATTGCAGCCAGAAGGCATATTACCCAATCCTGACAAATTAGAAGCAATTGAATCTTACCCTACCCCCACAAAACTCAAAGACGTACGTGCTTTCCTGGGATTAACGGGCTTTTTCAGAAGGTTCATCAGTGGCTACGCAATTATTGCGCGCCCTCTATATGCTTTAACCAAGAAGAATCAATCATTCACGTGGTCGCCAGAATGCCAAACCGCATTTGACGCCTTGAAAAAGGCGCTGGTAAGTTCACAGGTTTTAGGCTTTCCCGATTTCAGCAAACCATTCGTATTGTCGACTGATGCTAGTAAGCTAGGATTAGGCGCATGTCTTAGCCAGGAAATTGACGGCAAGCTGCGACCGATAGGGTTTGCAGGGAGAGGTCTCACTAAATCTGAAGCAAATTATTCCACTACAGAACAGGAACTTCTTGCAGTAGTATGGGGAATTCAACACTTCAGAGTGTATCTTGAGGGACAGAAATTCCAGTTACATGCTTGTCCGGTCGCAATTGAGGGGAGCTAAACGGTGGCGTTGTTGTAAGGGGAAGCGGATTAACAGGGGTGACCGTGTCAAGATCGGGATAACGATCGATGACCTCATCAGCATCGGTACGGGTGATGTCATAAGGACGTCGACTTAATGCATCCGGGACAATGTTGTCCTTCCCTTTAACATGACTCACTTCAAATTGAAATTGCTGTATCAATTATTTTATTGCTGACGATCTCCTGTATCACATATTAACATCACAGGGACCGAAACCAAATAAAGCAATGGCACAGTTAGTCATCCCTCAAAACCTCAAGGAGCATTTCCTCAAAATGCATCACGATGCACCTTTAGGCGGACATCTGGGCGCTTCGCAAATGATTTCAGTCATGCGGCCGCGTTATACTTGGATCAGGATGATCAGGGACATAAACGAATATGTTCACAGATGTAAGTCCTGCAATGCATCCAAAAGTTCCAATGTCTCTATTCGGCCCCAACTTATCATCCGTTAGCCTGCCCCAGGACCGTTCCACACTATGACAATCGACACAGTCGGTCCATTACCGAAAACGCGCTTTGGTAACGAGCACATGGTGTGTGTCACGGACCAATACAGTCGCTATGTCATCGCATGGCCGACTCGTGACATTACAGCCAAATCAATTGCTAAGGGTTTTTACGAGAGAGTCATCTGTGTCTATGGTGCACCCAAGCGACTTCTCTCCGATAATGGATCCGCTTTCATTAGCTCCCTATTCCAGGAATTATGCTCCCTTTTCAAAATTAAGCAAAGTGTCAGTTCGGCGTACCATGCTCAAAGTCAAGGTCAAACGGAACGTTGTCAGCGCTCCATACTAAATCTTCTTAGGAATTATGTCAGTCCTAAGCAAACAGACTGGGACCAGCACCTAATGCCATTAGTATTTGCTCTAAACACTTCTGACAACCAACCGCTTGGCTATTCAAGCTATATGTTAGTATTCGGCAGAATGCCCGTGTTACCAGCGGAGATGGGTCTTCCAGACCCTCTTAAATCCCCCAACACATACAAGGACCACATTGTCGAAATGCTGCAAACACAATCGGAAATTTCCAAATTTGCCGAACAGCACCTAGTCGAACAACAAATGAAAATGAAGGATCAATATGATAAAACGACCAAAAACAACCCAATCGAAGCCAGTGACGCAGTATACGTGTACCAACCAACAATTCGAGTACGAAAAACGAAACGGAAACTGCAAAAAAATTTTCATGGGCCTTTTATCGTTGTCGGATATGCAACCCCCACCACGGTTAAATTAAAACGCCTATCAGACGGGAAGCACTTGGACAAGACAGTCAATGTTATACGTTTGAAGAAGGGACACATAAGGGCAAAGACCAACAAATGGGATCCCTTGAATGTTGAAGATCTCGGGGATCTATTGGAAGAGGATCTTCCCAGCGACAGCTTTAACCAAGCTGCAACAGATAATGACGATTCGGACTCGGACGTGCCTGACGATGCGCCCCGCAGAGCAGGGTTACGCCCTAGAGTCGATCGGACTGCTGACAGATTCGCTACCCCCAGCGTTGTCCACGCGACCCCTTCAACACCCTCCAGGCTAATACACCAAGCCTTCTGCCCCGACGGCGCACATGCAAACAATCATTCGAAACAACACGTGCAAATGCTCCCTCCCGACAAATGTCCCACCAACAACCGCCTTAACCAAAACTTCCCACAAGCCACAAGCTGTACGTAAGGATGGGAAGACACATGATGTAGTAAAATTGATTGGATCAAAGGTTCCTCGATTTTCAAATAAAGATTTTTGAGGACAAAATCAACAGCGCCACCAAGTCTCTGGCGCGAAAAATGCACATTACCGATTTATGACAACATTACCAATTTATGACAACATTTACCGATTTGTGACACTGTTTACCAATATATGCACCATCTACCGATTAATATTTAACTATCATCATTTATTCATTTTCAGATTATTCATCTTCCAATTTATGTTTAACTATTCATTTTCAGAGTGTTTTTTCTTTTCAGAAATTATTCCCATTAATGTCATGTTATTATTTGTTATACCTATATACTATTTACCCCAAAACAGGACGTCTACATTTGTATTGTAAGTATGTTCCTTTTTGTACCGTTATTTCACACACCATATATATATATATATCGTCTATTATTCCAATAAGAAAACATTTACCTGCCATTAACCCATGCTATTGACACTTTGTTTGTCTCACCCGCATTTCAAACCGTCTGCAACGAACCGTTGAAAATTTTAATTGCAATTCGAGACAACTGACACAGACTTAAATGTTAGGATAACAATCCCTCGCCAATTAAACCCACGTACGCTTTATAAAGGCTTATTGGGACTCGAACACTCCAATTAGAGATCGTCTCTAGACATCTAATTACGACCCTGTATACAAAAACTGGGCTATCGAAGTTTACTAAGCCGCTTAAATTACCATCTGACACATCGCCCCTGACATCCATTCATATGTAAGCCCATTGATCAGTTGGTCCACTTATCAATGATCACAGGCTCGATAGCAGCGGGCTTAAAATTTGAACACGCCACGCTTACAATTTCCCACATAAACACGGCTTCCCTGCATCTCGCTTCATAGCGACATACACCCTCTGACGCTAGTCAACGTCAACACTCCGTCGCCTACCTCAACCGACACTTAGTCTATCGATCCTACGCTATCGCACGACACCAACTGTGAGTATACGGTTAAGTTATTAGAAGCCTTTTACATTGTCTTCTTCCAAACAGCGCAAATTAGACACTATAATATTATCAGTTATGTTCAACAATTTTTTACCTCTAAGTTGCAGATTATAAGACAAAATCTTTCTATAAGTAACGTCGACTACACTATTATCGCACCGTCCTTCATATCATGTGGACCAAGTAAAATTAGTGAACCTTCGTGATACACATTACCCATAACGCAATCTTATATTATTCAAGTATATGCGGGGTATCATTTCATGAAGGAATCTGCAGCTTAAGAGAAGACGTGCATATTCATCAAAACAATTAACCGAGAAGTATTTTGTATCATTTAATTCTCAATGCATATGTGAGATGTTTATATTTATTTCCTCCTGCACGTACAACAAATACAATTAAAGTGTCACACCGTTGTTCTTCCGTACTTACATGTTATTCAGTAATCGTGTGCGATATGTGTCCATACATTATTTCAGGGGCAAATTATTCTCAACATCTACCACTCCGAGAAGCACACCATAAATGCTCTTCTGGACGCCCCCTTCCCACCAACGACCGAGCCAGGCACAGGAGGGCTCTACTGGGACCCGTAGGGAAACTGTTCAGAATACTCTTTAATATGGCCGCGATAGACGACATTTTAAAGGTAAAAACTCGTAAAGTAGATCGCGTAATTAATCGTTAAATGCACAGATATCGACCATCGAAGAGTAATTTTCACTAATACAGGTCTAGTACCACAACCCACACAACCGCATCCGTACGTAAATTCGGAATTATCAACACCAAAATCTCGCCCACCCCCACGTCGCTCAGATTCGCCACCACGCTCGACAAACAACACTCTCCATCTAGAACCACTTATCGAATCTTTGCCACGCATTCAATCTCCCTACACAAAATAACAATAAATCATTTTTAAATTTATCTCCACTGCACACATTGATGTCATGATATTATATACACCCTAGTTACTCACGCACATTAACCACACTGAGCACTCATGCTTCTCGTTTTTGTATAATTCACTTTACATATTATCAAGGCACACTGATCACTGCCGTAAGTTCATTTGTTCCCAGGTATATTTACGCCATACAAGGGGGAGATAGCGCCTTCACCCGACGTGCCAATGCCTTGCAAGCCACAGCATACGTCTTCCTGACCATGGATACAGAAGACGTCCAACGGCTCAACCAAGCGTCATAACGCATATCTCCCCTCACCTCAAGCGACACCTGGCGAACCCAATACGGCAGCCCTTCAGAGATCTCATCTCCACGAAACAGCCATACTCGTCAACTTAAATCATTTTCCTGGCATTGGACCAGTGTTATTGTAACGAATAATTTCTGAAACATTAGTTAAATTCTTCCAAATTTCAATTAGCTAAATAATTTATTTTCACCATTCCACCATTGTCTAGTATAGGCTCATCGCTTTTTCCCCACTGGGTTTTAGTGCGGAGTAATACTGTGGAATGTGATAAATGTTATAAGTTAAATTTCAGTATGTAAACCATTAATAACCATATTGTATAACTATTACACAATTCATATATATATATAGCTTACAAGTTTAGAGAAACACTTTTTGTAAAATTATTATAATCTCATCATCAATAATCCATCTATGTTAAATATCTTTGTTATGGACATGTGCCAATGTAAATTGATATTGGCGCATGTCCAAGCTACTCTGGAATCATTCTAAATTCAAAAATCAAATAATATTGGGCTAATGTCGTGCTGTCCCTTTACCCTTTAACTCATATTCCAAATTTCCTTTAACTTAGTCTATTTTCGAAATGCAGAGGTAAATCAAAATTGATTGAACAGTGAAAGTTCAACTTAACTATGGTTGGGGGGGATGTTATGATATTAATCTAGCTCTTTTGACTTTTGAAACGCTCCCCCTCTTTTCCATTGTCAGCACGACATGTTTCACTAGCCCGGGGATACCTTCGCCCTTAAGACGGGGGTGTGACCCTGATAATAGACCTGGCTGGTACCTTTTCCCATTGGCCAATGACCCTTCGAGCCCACGCCCCATGTGAGCAGTTGGGGTTGACCTTTGTGAAGGGGGACCGGCTATACCTGGACCAATGGGAGGCCAGCTGTGGGTGTGGTTCCGAGCGTAATCCAATGCCGGAACCCCGATAAAATAGCTGGCCTCGCCGAAGTACAGGGAGAAATACCTAGCGAAGAGACGAAGTATCTGAACAAGATTCTGACCCGAGATTCCATAGAACGCTATTAAGGTAAAACTCGAATAAACCAACAACAACTCAACTCCTGGACTCTGTGTTTTCTCTGGTTAGTGTCCCCACTCAAGCAACTACAAGCAGCTACAATATTCCTATATACGAAGGAGCGCGCAGAAATACGAATAACCAAGAAATATAAGTATAACAAGAGTATAGCTATATAGGAGGAAATGTAGTTATAAGAGAGTTGCTGACACAAGTTCAGTGGTCCAAAGAGCTCGAGCATATGTCGATACGAATGGGGTCAAAAGGTAGCGTAAGCAAAACTGTACTGCCTGTACAAACATACCGCTGATATATGCTGATCACAGGTGTCGTTAGTTTCCTACCGAAGAGCGAAATATGCGAACAATTAACCTAGGTCTTGGGGGTACTAGTATTGGTGAGCTTTAGACAGGGACATGGAATAGCCTTTCGACGTCCTTGACTTAGTACAGTAACAGGAACAATGTAATTGGCAAATGTTCGCCCTGCAAAGCACTACCCTTTTGTCGATACACAATCGTGATGAATGCCACGGAGATATGGTCGATAACTGAGTCAAAAAGAAAATGAAAAGATAATTTGTGATTGACTCGTTTTTTGTAGAAAGGCTCCATACATGTTTTAGTGGGGGTTGGTCTTCTGTGTCACATTTTACTAACATTTCAGAGATGTTGCGGCGATATAAGTAATAAGTAGAAAAACTTTCTTGCTTTCACCCATCCGTTACTGTTCCGTTAACAGTTAAACCCTATGTGCTGTCATGGTGCTTACGTGGTGTTGATGTAGGCGTGGTGTTGAAGTGGTGTTGCCATGGTGTTGATGTGATGCGGAGGTGGTGTCGTGTTGTTGACGTGACAATGAGGTAATGCTGATGTAATGTTTAGTATTGGCATGGTATTGACGTAATGTTGACAATATTGACGTGATATTGACGGTGGAGGTGGTGTTGACGTGATACTGGCGTGATGTGGAGGAGGTGTTGATGTGATATTGAACTGACGTGGAGGTGGTGTTGACGTGATATTGACATGATGTAAAGGTGGTGTTGACGTGATAATGACATGATGTGGCGGTGGTGTTGACGTGATATTGAACTGATGTGGAGGTGGTGTTGACGTGATACTGACATGATGTGGCGGTGGTGTTGACGTGATATTGACCTGATGTGGAGGTGGTGTTGACGTGATAATGACATGATGTGGCGGTGGTGTTGACGTGATATTGACCTGATATGGAGGTGGTGTTGACGTGATACTGACCTGATGTGGAGGTGGTGTGGACGTGATACTGAACTGATGTGGAGGTGATGCTGACGTGATGTAGAGGTGGTGTCGTCGTGGTGTTGACATGATGTTGACATGATGTGGAGATTGTGCTGTCGTGGTGTTGATATGATGTTGATGCTGTGTTTACTTGATGTGGAGGTGGTGTTGGCGTGGTGTTGACGTGATGTTGATGTTGTGTTGGCGTGGTGTTGACGTGATGTTGATGTTGTGTAGGCGTGGTGTTGACGTGATGTTGATGTTGTGTAGGCTTGGTGTTGACGTGATGTTGATGTTGTGTAGGCTTGGTGTTGACGTGATGTTGATGTTGTGTTGGCGTGGTGTTGATGTCTTATACTAGAATTTCTTACTTCTGCTCGCTCCTTCGTTTTGGTAATGTTACTCACTGATTGTGGTTGCTTGAGTGGGGAATAGCCAGAGGAATAACGCGAGTCCAGTAGTAGAGTTGCTTATTGGGTTTATTTAAGTTTCGACAATGAAGCTCCCTGGAATCTCGGTCTAAAACTTCTCTCCCATGTGGCAGTGGACTCGTTAGCCATTATCCAGTGGGATGAGCGCAGGCCATATCGTGCTGATAATGAATGGGAGAGGCAGGGGGAAATAAATAAAGTATTATAACAGATTTAGGTGAGTGACGGGAGGTTAAATGTGACGAGGAACGAAAGGCACACGAGTCAGTATGAGCATCAGTGGTTGGTGGACAGAGACTTCTCGGATGCTGCCCAGGCGACGAGGAGAGCCTTGTTTAGCCAGCCACCAGTCTTATGGTCAGCGGCCGACATGCAGTCTGTAAGCATACCGCGCATAGACTTCAACAAGGTAACTATTAAATGATATGAAAACAGGTATTCACTCGCTTTTTATCACCAAGCCTACTTCAGTCATATCCTAAACGGGTATCCATAATGCATCTGATGTATTGCATCCAAACGACTTTGATGTTGTCGTAATATCCTTTTCTTTCACATGACCCTGACGGAGGGACGTTAGCAACCTTCCTGATGCTAGATATTTGGATCTACTGAGAACGCACCTTCCGTTCACTATCCTACCTCTTTTGCTTGGTGTCGACTGCATCTTTGAATTGCCTTTCTCGCTACGGTTCTATTGGTCATAAACTCGTGTGGCTTTGCCTAAATGTGACTTTTGCCTCCCGGACTCACCATACATTCGCGTTGCTTAGCTTTAATGTGACTGATGCATTTCTCAGCTCAGCATAAACTCGTGTGACTTGTCTTCGATGCAATTGTTGCCTCCCTTTTGCAATATAAACTCGTGAGGTCTTGCTCCAAAGTGACTGTTGCCTCTCTGCACTGAACATAAACTCGTGTGGCTTTGCTCCAATGTGACTGTTGCCTCTCTGCATTCAATATAAAATTGTGAGGCTTTGCTCCAATGTGACTGTTGCCTCTCTGCACTCAATATAAGCTCGTGAGGCTTTGCTCCAATGTGACCGTTGCCTCTCTGCATTCAATATAAACTCGTGAGGCTTTGCTACAATGTGACTGTTGCCTCTCTGCACTGAACATAAACTCGTGAGGTTTTGCTCTGACGTGACTGTCGCCTCTTTGTTCTCAGCTCATGTCGGACGACAGCGCCTTTCTACAATGGCTGCGGGGTTTAGAGAACACCGGACTCTACCTGCTCACGGATGCACCCAGAGATGAGGGGCAGATTCAGCGAATTGGCCAGCGTATATCGTTTCTCAAGCGTTCAAACTATGGGTAGGCAAATCACAAGAATTGACATAGCGATCCCAATATCCAGAACATTGAACCTACGGCATATCCGGTTATGCAGATAACAATTGGTGTATACAGCCTTCAAGAGTCCTAAAAAACATACTTTTAATTATATCAGTCGTTTGTAATGCTTTGGTATTGATGAAAGAGAAGACGAAGATCTGCATGGAGGGAGGTATTAGTCAGAACGTGCTAGGTCATCTGAAATCGCTGGGTGCATCAAGATTCCTATTCCAGATCGCTTTTCACCGTGAAATCGAAGATTCGACCGAGTAGTTTGGCTTACACAAACGCATCCTTGGAAATGCACACTGACTTGCCATTCTATGAATACACTCCAGGGGTAAGCTGCATTCATTCTTTCTCTCTATGCAAGCGTGTTGCAACTGTTAGGGGATGTTCTAGTTCTGTGGTTAGTTTGCCATGACTTATGCTTATCACAATGTAGACAATCTCGTGAAAGCACTAGAAACGATTGTGTCGTAATCTTCAATGCGCCCCCGTCAGTCCCAGCAGGTTGGATGACGTCATACTGTGTCTATGGCTGTAACAGGTACAGATGTTGCATTGCATCAGGCAGGTACAGACTGAGGGTGGGGAGAATGAGTTCGTCGATGGCTTCTACGTGGCAGAGAAGATGCGGAGAGAGATGCCCGATGAATTCCACTTGTTGTCTACAGTTCCTGTAGACTTTTATGACGTGGGTTCTGATGCAGTTGCTGATTTCCACTTGTTGACACAGCGCCCTGTCATACAGTAGGTATATATAACCCATTCATAAGGTGTGTTGCAGCTTACATACTTTGTAAGGTGTTAAAATTGTTTGCTTGTATTTCGTAGCACTTGGGGTCCTTTCAACTGTTATTCCTTACCACTAGGAGTCAGCTGTTTCTCCTGGGTGAACCCCAATATTACTTCGTTGATGTTTTAAATTTGATTTGTGGTGAAGATTGGACGAAGCTGGTCACGTGGTACGCATCAGCTGGAACAACATGGTACGGGACAGTTTCCTACATGTGGAGCTGTCCCAGGTGGATGCATTATACAAGGCGTTTAAGGTATTCAATGAGCAGCTCTACCACAGCGACCATTACATCACCCACAAGCTGAATGAAGGTAAGGGTCGTCACTGCAGAGGTAGCATAGTAAGTAGCGGACGTGCATTTGTTTCGTAACTTATGTGAATATTGTGCCTAAGTGACCTCGTATAGGCCCCTGAAGTAGCCTCACAGATAGACAGTGAGCTAAGGGTATTTATGTTATCATAAACGGGGATAATTTAGAATCTCATTTTCTTGTTGCAGGAGAAATTGTTTGCTTTCACAACTTCCGCGTGCTCCATGGACGACGTGGTTACACGACCACGGAGAGCGGTGAGCGCCATCTGGAGGGTGGTTATGTCGACTGGGACGAAATGCTCTCCCGCAGGCGACAGCTTATGACAAAGCTCAAAGCAGCATGAAGAATAGGGAGCAGATGGCAATGAGAATATGGATGTTAGATAGGTTTGTTACATGTTTACAGCTGTCGATTTCGACGTCCACGCAATTAATAATTATCGCTAGGGATAATTCGAGGTGACATTTTGTTGCATAACGTTAATATTACATCCTTATACTTATTTCGTTGTCACGGTAACCACCTATAATGTTTTTACCTTGTATTTACTGTCGTAATGTTTGCCACGTAACCATGTCACAGATACTGTATTAGTTAAAGATATAATATATTGATATGCTTAACCTGTTTACAAAACAATTCCGACAGAATTTGTTTACAAATATGTTGCATTTGCAATAATTGTAAAAGTTGAGGCCAATAAATGTTTATGAACCAATTAAATTTTGTGGCTTGTGCAACTTTGTTACGGGTATGAAAAACACGTAAAAGCCGGTTATCAACATTACAGTGACACTCGCGCAGAGCCCTTGAGGCAGGAGAGCAGCTTCTTGTGGCTAATATATCCAAATGGAAACATTATATCTCTTAATTAAAAGAGGTCCACTGAAAAACCGTCAACTGGGAATCATCGAATTATGTTTGGAAATGGCCAACACTGTAGAGGGGTCATCGCGGTGCATTGTTATAACATCCCTAAGCTACTAAACGGATCTCAAATTGCGTTGTCAACTTCTTATAGGAGTACATTGTGATGTTTCTATTTCCGGATTGTGTTTACGAAATGGTTGTGGAAAACAGATTTTGGACGCAAATATTCGTGGAAAGAGGAACCATTAAACACAGCTTCAGTGTGTTCATAGGGGTTTATTTAATGATTCATGAACATGCAGTTCACAACTCGGCTGATAAATTATCCTGCTCTAGTTATGACGCAAATAACCTCATAGGGCTACAAGGTGTGACGTCACATCGTCGATAACAGTCTACACTGGCTCCTTAAAGACCAATCGGTTAAAACTTAAATGTAAATGGGCCACGAGAAACAGTGATGCTGAAGCTAGTGATTCGTCAATCAGCTGATAGCTATTACAATTGGCACTTGATATTTAACTGTCCGCTTAAAAGTCAAGAAACAAGCCATAAAAATTATAATTCAGCAAGGTTAATAATAACAATATGAATATAATGGTTGCTGACAACCC
Organism: Urechis unicinctus; assembly: GCA_034190875.2. Taxonomy (NCBI): domain Eukaryota; kingdom Metazoa; phylum Annelida; class Polychaeta; order Xenopneusta; family Urechidae; genus Urechis; species Urechis unicinctus. Next base: position 7,385,509 of record CM067354.1, read on the forward strand.
TCGTCCCCCTTGTGGGTTCGGGGGTAGAATAGGTCCATTGTATCCTCTTGTATGTCGTAAGAGGAAACTAATGGGGGCAACCTGTTGGCCGTGGGTTGCGACTCGGGTCGGTGGACAATGGGATCCTGATGGTTGAGTGGAGAGGATTTCACCTAGACGAGAGGCTGGAATGGCTTGGTTCAGTCAATCGGTTGGTGGCGACTTGCCCTAAGATAATCGTTTCAATCTTATCTATTAACATTTCTTGGCACCATATTACACATGAGTGTGTGCCGTTAAACCCTTTACGTACCTTACCTTAATGACACGCCTCGCAGGAGACCCAGCATCCATGAGTTTCCACTGCCACCTGGTGGTGACGAATTACACGGAGATAGCAGAGTATTCCAGAGTGAAGGGTGTTAGGGATGATGCTGACAAACGAGACATGGCATCCGACTGCAGTCGCACCCCCAGCAGGGATATGAAAAATGGCGAAGATCCACCCATGAAGATGCACATGTTTGCAATTCCGAAGATGAATCAACAGGCTAACTGTGACTGGGATGAGAGAAGTGTTGATGTGAGTAGTAGATTGACGTGCCCCTAACTACCACGTTTTTGACATCGAACACTGGACGACGTGGATTGCGCAATATATTTTTCGCTGACGATCGCATGCGGATTCGGTGCGGTATTTTGATGACCTAATTCTATTTTTGGAAAGTGATTTCACCATCTGTTCCGTTATTTTCCGCCCTTGAAATCTTTGCGACCTTGGTGACCTCATGGAGGGGCGCTATTTTGGATGAGGTCATTTTTGGGAGTTTTATTGAGAAGGAGTTTGTAAATGGGTATTAAAAGTCAATTAGCGGTAATGGTGTTGAAAGAGAAGTGAAGGATAGTGTTAATGTTAGTGGAGTATTCACCATCTGTTCAGATATGAAGACGGTGTTTACGAGGTGATTTGTTGCTATTAACTTCCTTTATCCCATGACATGTGGTGATATATTGAATTGGTGACCTTAGCAGGCTAACGCGATGTACGGTATTCGAGTGAGTTCATTTGGGGCTATGTCCTTAGGAAGGTTGTTGACTTTCGACCTGCTGTGATGAATGGGCGGTATTTGGGTGAGGTCATTTTCGATAGTTTTATTGAGGAGATTGTAAATGGCTATTAAAAGTCAATTTTCGTTAGATATGTTGGTCGATTGAAGTTTTCACGTGAATGAATCTTACTAGCATATGAGTCTTACATAGGAGGGAAAAAATGACAGATGTCTTTAAGTGTGTTGTAACTCTCATTGAGAATATAACGACAGATGGATTAAAAGTTGACCATTGGATATTTCTCAAAATGGGGGTGGAGTTATGGGTTACAAATAGCGGATGGTAACTTAACTTCCGAATAGTTTTCATCTGGAATATTTCCAAATAGTCATAATGGAACATATCCATAAAAATCATTTTGTTTCAACGGACCCATCAAAATCAAAATTTACTAATTCCGACTATCCTATTTTGATTCAACAAACGTTAAAAAATCCTGATGTGGAGGAGCAATTTGGAATTTATAAAATTATTTCGTATAAGCGATTCGAATATGTAGTTGGCGTGACAGGGGAGTACCCCGGAGGATACATTTCAGCCCCTACCAAGTGGGTGAAAGCTATTACCAAGGGTGGGTCCCTCGTAACGCGTATCCCGTACTGTGAGTATTTGCTTAAAGCACGCTATATCATAGTATAGATTCGTTGACTTTTTTGTATCTGTTGTAAGTCTATATTTCTTTGTATGCAGGGAACCCAAACATTTATTACCAGAGACCCGTGAGTACCGCAAATGTTTAAGATTCTCTGGAATTTTATTTTATTCTTAGAGATTAAAACAAAAATAATTTGTTTTTGTTTGTAGGATGAAGATAGAAGAAAATAGTTAAAATTTAAATATTTTTTAAAATTTAAATAAATATAAATATATAAATGTTATACTGGTGTTTGTGTTATTAATCGGACTTGATGAATCTGTGGTATAATTACACAAGCTGGTAATGTGATTTACCGATCGTTGAATTCACGATGCGCATCTATCTTAATTAAATAACGACTCATGTCAAACGATTTGATAAATTAGTCATTGTGAGTTGCCCCCCTGTCAGTCGATTTCGCATTCACCTCAGATATTGTGGTGACATCATTCTATTTTTGGAAAGTGATTTCATCATCTGCTCGAATATTTTTCGTCCTTGAAATCTTTGCGACCTTGGTGACCTCATGGGGGAGGGGCGCTATTTTGGATGAGGTCATTCTATTTTTGGAAAGTGATTTCACAATTTTCGTCGGATATGTCGTCATAGTTTGCTGAGCTAAGCTAAGTGATGGGATAGAGGGTGTATATAAAACGGGAGAGTGTCCCAGTCCTGCGTTCAGTTATAACCATGGCTGAGAAGAGACAGCTAGAAGCTTTCAACGATGTGTGCAAACGCAGTAGACCGATGAGCGATGCGGATTTGTTAAAAGCCGTGGAACAAATCGAGATGGAAAGCAGTAAGTATGATTTTATTTTCTATATCTGAATTATAGAATTACCACGTATACGTCATTTATTTATTTATTTTTGTTACGCGTGTGTGTTTTAGTGTTGACGGGAGACGAAGATATTTTACATGTCGCTATGTACGCGTATGAAATAGAACAGGCCAATGCAGCCTTGAATTTGTTAAACAACGCTCAACACAGCCCCCCGACACAAACTGGAAATGGCGCTACAGTCGACAACGCTAAGGGTAGGTCTATTAAAGGATAGGTCTATTACCGGTAGAATTGAGGAATGACGTAATGGAAAGCTTTATGATTTTGGGTGATATTTATATTGACAGATTATCGATGATTATGTCGACAGAAGCTGTGTTGGCTGCGAATGAACGAGCTATACGAACTCATACGCGATTTGGAAGCCTGCAAACTGTTTACAATTATAGCTTATCTGAAGATGTGCCCAACCTCAACCAGTATATATTTGAGGAATGCGATTCAGCCTTTAAAATCAACGGGAGTTATGGATTCTTATTACGTCACAAAGAATCAGATGAATTGCGGTACTTTCATTCGTCCGTCAATAACCATCGTATGCTACCAACCCCTCTAGTCGTACGGAATGCCGATGATTTTGAGAGGGCTATGCGTGAAATAACACAAACAGACATTTTAACCTACGCCCAGAACCACCGACCGGATTCGAAATGGAGTGTAGAGGAAGTGACTAATTTGACCATCTTTGTGAACCCAATTGAAGATCACGTGATCGGCTACCCACCACCTGTTATACCGGATCACCTGAAAACAAACAGAGCCATCGACTTGTTAGACCGAAAGAAAACCACGGGTAAACCGTATCAAGACCGATTGTGCTTTTTCAGGGCACTGGCCTTACACAGAGGAGCGAAGATCAGGAGTCTAGAGAACGCAGCAAAAACATTGTTAAAGACTGCTTACCCCAAACAAAAGAAAAAAACATTTGCGGGTGTACCCCTTGAAGACGTCGAAAGACTAGCAAAACAATTCGAAGTGAATATCACCGTGTATACGCTAGACGAGAATCAAGTAAGTGTGTCTTGTAGTGATTAAACAGAAGTAACAACATAAACGATGTAATCATTTGATATCGAAATGGAAATATGAGATGTGATCGATTTGTTATATGTGTTTCAGGTAGCTACTTTGGTCAAGCGAACGCGTACAAAATTCGCCTCGACCTTGAAATTGAACCTGTACGAAAATCACTTTAGTTACATAAAAAACTTTGACCTTTATAGCAAATCATATATTTGTGGTACCTGTCAGAAGCTGTGGAAAAGTGAGAAAAAAACTACATCGCCACGAAAACATATGTACTGTAGAAACCAAATACAAGTACCCAGGCGGTGTTTTTCATCTACCACCCACTATCTTTGAAGCGTTACGGGACGAAGGAATCGAAATAGAAGACGGTATTTACCCTTACAGAGCCACCTATGATTTTGAAAGTTATTTTGGAGAAGACAACCTACCCGTCAATTCACCCAAAGTCACCTGGGACCAAAAACACGTACCGTTATCAGTGAGTGTATGTAGCAATGTACCTGATTATACAGAACCAAAATGCTTTGTAACGGAAGGAAACGCACAAACATTGATTGACAGGATGATGATGTATATAGAGGAGATATCAAACGCTGCCTATCTACTGATGCTTGCTCAATACGAAGCTGCCCTAACCCAGTTACAAGAGAAAATCAATGAAGCGTATCAACTTGATCCGGTCGTCAAGGGAGAACATCCATTGCAGAAATTACAGAACAAATTCGACAACTATTTACATGTATTACCGTTAGTCGGATTCAACTCATCGAATTATGACCTCAACGTTGTGAAAATACCGTTGACAACTTACCTGCAAGAACATTCATCGATCAAGTATACCATCAAACGAAATAACTCATTCATGTGCATTGAAACGGACCATGTACGGTTTTTGGATATCACCAACTTTATTGCACCTGGATATACATACGACAAATACCTACGAGCCTTTCAATGCGAACAGAAAAAGGGATATTTCCCGTATGAATGGGTGACACTCGATCGTTTGAACCACACAGAATTACCACCCCATGCAGCTTTTTACAGTACGTTAAAACAAGAAAACATTACAGCTGACCAATACGCTGAATGTCAAGATGCGTGGGAAGCAGGTCATATGCAGACTTTTAAAGACTTTTTGATATATTACAACAATTTAGATGTCGAACCGTTTCTGGAAGCCATAGAGAAACAGAGTCGTTTTTACAGTGAGAGAGGTATAGATATGTTGAAGGATGGAATATCAGTGCCCGGATTAACCATGCGATATTTATTTCAAGACTTGGAAGATTATTTTACCTTACCTGACGAAAAGAACAACGACATCTATTGGTTGATTAAAAATGGAATAGTGGGCGGACCCTCAATCATCTTTCATCGTTACCACGAAAAAGGAAAAACTTACATCAGGCGTGAACAGAACGGAAATGAAGCGAAGTTGTGTGAAGGAATCGTAGGTTACGATGCCAATGCGCTGTATCTGTGGGCGCTATCTCAACCCATGCCAGCCAACTTTCCGACCCGACGTCACGCGCCTGAGGTTAAACCAATTCAGACCCGAAAACGTGGTGTAGCAGATGAATGGTTGGCTTGGATAGCACACAGCTCACAAAATCAAATACAACATCGTCTAAACAGAGGGGAAAAACGAATTGGCGCCCGGCGATTAGCCGTAGACGGTTGATGCAAAGAAACGCAAACAGTATATCAGTTTCACGGATGTGTATGGCATGGCTGTCCGTGTCTGAAATTGACCCATAGCCCCATCAGTGGAAAACTAATGAGTGATTTATATACCGAAACAGAAAGAAATACCCAGTATTTGAGAGGATTAGGTTATGATGTCGTAGCTGTGTGGGAATGTGAATGGACGAAAAAACGAAAAACAGACCCTCAGATCAAAGCGTTCACGTACAGTCGTCCGCAACCACTACGAACCGGTTTGACGGAAAAAACAGCTCATAGCCAATATACGTGACGGAACCTTTTTTGGAATGGCTGAAGTAGATATACACGTACCAGAAACCCTTAAAGACTATTTTAGTGAAATGACCCCTATATTCAAAAACACTGAACTGACCCGAGGTGAAATTGGACCCTTTATGCGAGACTATGCTGAACAACGGGACATTATGAAAGTAAGTACACAAGGTGACAAGGGGGGCTGGGATCATAATGTATTTTGTTGCGATCATTATGATGTCATAACGATTTTTATTATTTATTTTCAAATAGACGGAATGGCGGACGTTGATAGGGAGCTACAAAGGTGTGAAAATATTGCTTGCTAGCCCACTACTGAAATGGTACTTGGAACATGGCCTGGTGATCACAAAGATATACCAAACACTGGAGTATGAACCCACAGCCTGTTTCAAACGATTTGCCGAGACCGTATCAGACGCCAGGTATGCACGAATATATATGATATACTCTTATAGTTATATGTGATATACTCTTTCATGCGTTGAATTTTATTTTTGATAATGTTCTTGTTTGTGTGTAGACGTGGGGGTGATGTCGACCCGAGTCAGACCGTTATAGCCGAAACTTTTAAGCTACTTGGAAATTCGGCCTATTCTCGCAGTCGGACATCCGGGAACTCGAACTTCCGCCGGCCTTGGTTACGCGCAACGACGGTTGTGTTAGGGTAAAGTCATAACTACGTTCGGCGTTGACTGGTTAAGTTGTGCGATCAAATAAACGGAAATTTACGCGTTCAGCAGTAGATCCTATTGGAATATGGCATATCAATACCAGGAGCAACTCCCTCGCGATGCTTTGAATCGATATCAAGACAAACTTTCGTCTGTTGGGATGAAAATATGTCCGTACAAGGTACTCGCCGACCGTTGGGTAAACAACCCAACCGAGTGGCCACGCGTGGAATATCCAGATATCTACCACTATCTGATCGACAGTCCAGGTATATTTAACATTTATTTTTAAGATCCTTACAGTTTATTATTTTTGATTATTGTTTGCTGTTAATTTAAGCTGTTTGGAAGTGTCGTTTGTGTTTACCGCACGACCGCGTCGGATTCTGGTTTCATGTTTACAAAAAAGTATTCGTAGAAATTGTATGCTCTAGTTTCTTTTTGTTGTGTGCTTTAGGTGTGTATACATCTGAGAAGATGAAGAACTATAAATCGTTGGATGGATATAGATTACCTTATCAGTGGTTGGGTGCAGTCTGTGTACCACATCAAGACTGCATCAGCCATCATTTTCAAAACAGAGGTTAGGCCATCACAAAGACTGAATGATGACTCACACCACCCATGGGCTGCTTTAACCACAACTGGGACAGTCATCACTGCACACTGTGATTGTAAAGCTGGGTAGGTGCATAATGTTATTGTTTGTGATAGTTTTATATAGTTACCATGAACAGATGGTTTGAATAGAGATTGCAGCTGATTCATTAATACCTTTGCACGCATGACAGTTATGTAGGATGTACTTACTCATCGAGGGGTTTCTGTTGCAGGCTTGGAGAAAGTTGCAGCCACGTTGCAGCGCTACTTTTTAAATTGGAAGCTGCTGTCCGCTTCGGACACACCACAGTTGCATGCACAGACCTCCCCTGTGCATGGAACAGTTGCTCTGTGGACTCAGTGAAACCAGCCCCAGTCGCTAAAATACAGTTTTATGAAGAGAAGGCCTGCGATAGACTCAAACAATCGAAAAGACCGAGGAAAATGCCCCCCATCCCATCGACTTCTGATGACCAGCAGCAGTTTCTGCAGGCTCTTTGTGTCACGAACACAAATTCAGTGGCACTCAGCACCTTTGCCAACTTTAATGCATCGTTTGTCCAGACCAAGTCGTCAGCCCCAAGAGTCTCCATGCCCCCACCTCTGAGGGATCTTTTCAATCCAAATGACTCCACGGTTGACTGTGAAGCTATATTAGACAAAATTGCTGTCACAGATGAACAGATTAGTTTTGTAAATGATGCCACAAGGGCTCAATCTTTTTCTACGCATTGGCTTCAACAAAGACTTGGAAGGATCACTGCATCTGTCGCCCACAACTGCCTCCACACACAAACTGACCATCCTGCCCCTTCGCTAGTGAAGAAAATTTGTGTGCCAAGCGGACCTCTCCATGTTCCAGCAGTGTCATGGGGAAGAAATCACGAAGAAGATGCCTTCCAGCTCTACTCCCACTTATATGCAGGAAGTGACATTAGTAGTGGTCCAATGCCTGCAGGTGACATTTTATGCTCACACATTGGACCACATATCAATTTGAAAATTGATAAGTGTGGGCTAGTTATTTGCAAGAAATTCCCTTTTCTTGGTGCCTCCCCTGATGCTGTTATGTCATGTGATTGTTGTGGCAGAGGAGTTTTAGAAATCAAATGTCCCTTTAAGTACCGTGAGACTCCATTTAGTGAAGCTGTTCTACAGAAAGATTTTCCCTTGAATGCTGAACTCGACCTCAAACCCAACCACCCATTCTACACACAAGTCCAGGTACAAATGTTTGTATGTAATGCTAAGTATTCAGATTTGATGATTTGGACTGTTAAGGACTGTGCAGTTGTACGTGTGACAAAAGATATGGCTTTCTTAGACTCGGCAATCAACAAACTCACCAAAATATGGAGAAATGCTATTCTGACAGAACTGGTGACGAGAAGTCTCGAACATGAAGCGCCTGGGGACAAAGAAAATAAAAAGCCTGTGTCGGAAGCAAAAACCATTTTGACAGAATACTGCCTGTGTAGGACTACTACTGATCTAGACAACATGGTTGGATGTGATAGATGTGATCAGTGGTTCCATCCTAAATGCTTAAAATTGAAAAGGTTGCCCACATCAAAAGTTTGGTATTGCCCTTCATGCAGGAATGTCAAAAGAAAGAGGTATTGAGTGCATTTTGTTAAGTGGAATGTAAATATATAATATTGTATGATTATGCCGCATGTTACATTTTTTTTCTTACAAATAAATATTATTTATGATACCAATTTCTTTCATTAAGACTGTTCAGCTTTCTTCAGATTTGCCTTGTGATTATTAAAGATATGCAAGGTAGAGCAATCGAACCTCCCAGTGATAAACAGTGAATAGTTTAACATTCATTACATCATAGATGATCCAGAAAGCTTCTTGAAGCTTTTTAAAAGGATGGTGGTAAAAGGGCCGATTTAATTATGAGAGAAACACCCACACAGATATACTCATATAATATTTTATTACAAAACAACATGCAACGGACAATGTTATACAACCCTCTGGCAATGTAACATCATTTGTACACAATACTCTCTCCCATGTTTGTTAAGGCAGCACAAACTTTAACTATCTTATCAATAGAGGAAAGGGTGGTTTCCAAACTTTCATCCTTGATGCTCTGCACACACCTTACTGGTAAAGAACCCTTCAAAATTGTGTAACGATTTTTCATGAGACCAATCACTCTTTCAATATGAATTCTTACTGAAGAAATACGTCTAGAAATTTCTATTTCCCTAGCTGAAAATTGCTTCTGATCTTTTATGAAAGCTGGTGTGAGAAACTCTACACTACATTGTGTTGCAAATTCTTCCTGCATTGTAAATCCCCGATCAGCAAGGATTTGGTCACCTGGCATATGCAAGTCTCTGCTTAAAAACCCTGATTCCCTAACTATCTGCACATCAGATGCTCTCCCTCCCCAAGCTTTTGACAAATAAGTAACTGAGCCAAGTGGATTACAACCAATAAACACTTTCACTGTACAATGTTTTTTGTAATTGCTGTAACATTGGGCTCTTGCTAACAAATTTCTTGGTGCATCAATATAAATTTCAAAACAATCAACAATAGTGGTCAGCTTTGGAAATTTCTCACGGAACACTGGGGGTATTACCCTAAAGATATTCTCCCTTGTTAAAAACCCAATCTTAGCATGCATCATTTCCACCCATTTCCAAAAATAGTCAATGGTTGTAGTTTTTGCTAAACCTTTCATATGAGCCAAACATTCAAAGGACATATCATGACGGAGCTTTACCAATGTTATGAACAACTGTTCCTGTAGAGGCAAACTGTCCTTGTTTAACCCTTTGTTAGAGAAAAATTTACAAAGAAAAACAGATAAAGTAACAAAAACATTCCACTTCAAGCCAGTTAACATTTGGCACTTGCCGTCATCATTTTCAACAGATTTGGAAGACAGGAAACATCCATTTATCTTTTTTTCAAGTTGTGCAACCCTAGCAAGAGCCTCGTCTCTTTCCCTCCTGAGGTTGTTTATCTCGGAGTACAGTTGTTGTCTTTCTCCTGAGGAGAGGGGCATTTGGATCGGACTAGGCACAGTAGCTTGTACAGAGTTCACAGGAGCTGGCTCCACCTCTTCATCATTAGGATCAATATTGAAGTTCTGAACAGCACAAACTTTCAATGGTATTGTACTTTCCAGATGTTGTCTTCTCGGGGAGAGGGACATTTGGATCGGACTAGGCTCAGTAGCTTGTACAGAGTCCACAGGAGCTGGCTCCACCTCTTCATCATTAGGATCAATATTGAAGTTCTGAACAGCACAAACTTTCAATGGTATTGTACTTCCCAGATGTTGTCTTCTCGGGGAGAGGGGCATTTGGATCGGACTAGGCTCAGTAGCTTGTACAGAGTCCATAGGAGCTGGCTCCACCTCTTCATCATTAGGATCAATATTGAAGTTCTGAACAGCACAAACTTTCAATGGTATTGTACTTTCAAGGTGTGCTCTTCTTGAGGCCCTATCATACCTTCTCAGCTTGCCATGTATATCATGGGCAGTCTGAGTAGGGAATATTGAAGGCACATAATCTGGATGTGTGGGGACTTTCACCCGCTTCCCTACAACAAAAACTATCCATGATAAATAAATAAAGAGTAAGAGCAATGCAGAGACAATTTAGTTCAATTACCAGTCTCAAAACGTGATTATTTTATAAGAGTGAAATACCCACCAGAGTCAAAATGAGCAGAGCAGATATAGTTGTAGTTAGATCTAGGCTCCCAAAGCTTGTTGCGATTTATGGAGCCATCCGAGTTCAACTGACGCCTGTTGATTGCAGTCAGCCATTTTTTTCTGAGATCACCACCAAGTGGTAGAAGGTAAAATGTAAGATCAGGATTTTTAGTCTTGTTGTGGGTGCATCCCACTACACAACAACCCTTTGGCATTGTGAACACCTGGCGATTACTTTTGATTATATCAGATTGCCAAAAAATCAATCTAACTGGTGATGGTATACTTCAAATGAGCTTTCACTTTCATAGGAATACCACAATAACTGCAGGAAGGTTCTTAAGCCAGCAGGGGAATTGGTCAAATTAATGGATTTAAACCTGAAATTCATAAAGCCAAGACAAAACGGCATACCTGGGCCTCTTTGATCTCGACTTGACCAGCTGTCCGTCGCCAGCCGGCTAGTTTCACAGCGTTTCGGAGCTGCTCGTCCGCCACCCGTAGCGCATTGACAGTTGACAGCTTCACCCCAAAACAATTCGTTACTATCGATATCACGTGACGCGTGACGTAGTGCCGACTGCGAGAATGGTAAATATACTAAAATGTATTATTGTAAAGTATATTGATTTAATTGTTACTTTCAAATTTATTTCAAATTTATGATTTAAAAAAAATTAAAAAAAATACCCGTCAAGTGCTGTTGATTTATACTAATTTGTCTATGTTTGTAGGTAAATGCTTCACGGATAAAACTAAACACCGTGATGTCAGATACGCCGACTACCGAGAGGGTCAGAAATTGATCAACGACAAAAGATTTAGAGCCTTGAACGAATTAACCCCCAACCTATTTGAAATCGACATGGCCAAAACCACCATTAATCTCAACTTACCCCAACAAATAGGCTATTTTGTTTATCAATACGCCAAATTAAGAATGCTGGAATTTTACTATGATTTTATTGATAAGTATGTCGCGAGATGTGATTTTGCCTATGTACAGATGGACACTGATAGTAGTTATATCGCTCTTAGTAGTAGTCATCTAACAGATGTCATCAAACCCAACATGAAAGAACAATTTTACAGAGAATACCCTCAGTGGTTGCCAGCTGTAGCGTGTGATGATCACAACAAAGACTTTATACAGTGTAAAACGAACGGAACCCCGTGGGTACCTCAACCGTGCTGTGTGACCCGCCAAAAAAAATATGATAAACGTACCCCGGGGTTATTTAAAGAGGAGTGGAGTGGAGATGGTTTTATCGGACTGTGCAGTAAAACCTATTACTGTTATGGAACTACTGATAAAGCCTCGTGTAAAGGACTCAATAAGCGTCAAAACCACCTGAACAAGGAGAAATATATGAATGTGCTGAGAGAACAAAAATCAGGTCGCGGTGTGAACCGTGGCTTTCGCATTAACAATAACACAATGTATTCGTATACGCAAATTAGAGATGGATTAAGTTATTTTTACCCCAAGAGAATTGTGAATGCAGACGGTGTAAGCACTAAACCTTTAGATGTGTGATACATTAATATGCTATTTAAGAAATTGATATGTGTTATTATGTAATAAATTGAAGTGAAGGTGTTATGTAATCGATGGATGTGCGCTCTGTAAGAAATTGATGTTTAAAGGCTGTGAGAGAAACTAAGAATAAAAACGTCGTACATTTTCAACACGCGTTGTTTATTTGCCTTGAATTAAACATGTCACCAGCTTATCATTGGTTGAATAATCGTCGGTAAATACAGCCAGCAATTGGTTCAAACTTATTCCACGACATCGTCTCTTTAAATAATACAAACAAGTATTGGAATTAAAGTCTTGTAATGGCTTTGTATTATAAGTCCAGTTCACACAATGCTTGGTCAAGAACTTCACAAATACGTTATGAATAGGAGGTAGTCCGTAAGAATCAAAATATTCGCCTCGTTCATTATGATCAATGAAAATAGCAATCCAGTGTTTGCCTTTTTTGGAAGCTGGATCCGTATTACAAACGAAACCGCTGGGGTAGTTGACATGGCGGGGTAATTTATTCCGCGCAAACACTCTGCGCACAGTAGCTCGAGTGAAAGCGTCTTTTTGTAAGAGCTCGTGTAATTGCCTGGTATCCATTGTTAGGCAGCGTAATCAAACAGAAAGTTACGGTTTCGGTCAATTTGAATCATATTTTCAAATTCGGCATACACAATGACATTAATGGTACGTTCTAGGGCCGTACCAAAACGCATTTCCAAGCGCACGTTTCCTTGTTTCAACAAATTAAAATGAGTGCCGCTATCACCCAGGTCGGGGGTCAGATCAAAAGCGAATAGTGTATAGCCATTGGGATAATCACTCCAACTTATGGCATTGCCTTCGTCTTGATAGAGTTGTCCAGTGCTAATGAATAAATTAGCATAACTGCGGGTGTATATATGGTGATTAAAATCGGGCTGTAATGGTTTTGCGGGCACTTGTTGCCCGTCAACGTACAGAGCTAAAAATGTGAGGTCGTTATGCTTAAAGTTGAAGGGGTTCTGAGTGTAATCACGGTTGAACGCCCTATTATCAACACTTCCAACTACAATTCGTTTGGGTAACTGACCCAAAAATAAATTTTCTTGATTGATCGTCATAGCTCCTTGAGATGCAGAAAACACTTTGGTTTCTATGCGTCTTATGGGGTATTTAGCTGGGCTTCGTTCTAAAGCCTTAATGTGAGCTAGTTGCACGGTGGGGTTCAACTTTATTTTGCGTACGAATAAGGTCACGGATTGCGGAACTATTTTAGGGGCAAATCCATCTGCAGGATTGGCCATAAGGGCAAAGCTGTCACCGCTGCGTACTAATCGCAACTTCAAATCTACGCCGTTTAATAAATAGCGTTCTTGACTAAATAAATCTAAATGTAATTTGCCCATCATATCCACAATGCGACTCTCTTGAGCTCGTTCCTTTCTAGCTATCATCCCCTTGTTGTTAGTACCACCCACGGTGTCCATGTGTTTTGGGGTGTCTTTGTACCATAAACTAGCTGTTAACTGAGAGTTTTTGGCTTCCGAACCATAGCTCAATAGCGTTTCCATATAAGCGCGATACGGGTATGTGTTTGTCGAGGAGGACACAAGTTTTTCGTTGAGAGAGACATCGACTTGGGAAAAGAGTGAGTGTAACCAGAGGTTAACGGGTGCTACAGCACTGTCAGCCTCCAAAACCTCCCCATCCTTTTTCACCACTTTGGCATTCACTTGTAAATACGTGTCGTTCAGATCGATATAATCATCACCCGACCCACTGATGTAGAATTCGACTGGACCCGAACCTAAAGCAGCTACCGGATGGAATTCGATCCACGATCCATGATCGACACTGGTTTGAGTTGGGGGAATCGAAAATAGGTCTAATTCACTTTTGACACAGGGACAAGATTGGGGGTGTACCAGTGCCATGATCTAACCGAAAATATCTTTTGGCAACCTCCGAGTTGTTCCACGACGACCGCGTGAACTACTGTTCCTACCTCGTGCGAGTCGTTTTATAGAGAATGGTGGTCGGCGACGCGGTTGTTTGGGTGGAACTATTTGATCGAACACTTCCTCTCCGGTTTGTAACAATCGTTTCTTAGCCGACTGTTTCAGAGACTTCCCTCCCAACAAATCTCCAACCACCCTCACTCCTGTTTTCAAGGCGTGTTTTTTAACGACAGGTAAAACTTTTCGAACCAGCGGTAACACCATTTTAGCCAGACCACCAACCACATTACCAAGGCCGTGTCCACGTTGACTTCTGGCACCGGAAAACACGGGGAGCCCTCCACCCGCTTGGTTCAGGTAATACGGGGTGTAAATATCAGCCATGGTTTTCAAAATATAGCTTTCTTGATTTTACGGAAATGTAACGTCACTGTCACTTTACAAGATTCGAATGGAATGGGTCGACCCGTGTCATCTCTTATATCGATTTCTATAGTAGTAAAAGTCTTGGTGGCTATCGGGTAATAAAATATCTTTTTATACGTGGAGTTGATCAACTGCCCGCGACGATCGTGATCGATTGGAATAATACGCAGAAGGGGGACCACAGTGTCTCCTACCACCTGAGCTTCGATGAGATTACAATAGACATAGAGTCCGTACAAGCCTCGATCAGGGTCAACAATGTGCTGACCGACTTGACTGTTCTCAAAAATCCCCATTTCAAAACCGAGTCTTTGACGCAACCCCTCGTCCATGTAAACTACTACTGACTCATTGTCTAGGGTCATAGTTGCTGTCTGTCGTGTTCGATTGTAGGTGAGACGCACTCGCTCCTCATTTTGCTCCTTTAACTTGGCTGCAAAGGCTTCTATCAACGATCCGGTCGTATAAAAACCAGGGGTAATGTGAAAATATTTGGGACGGGCCTTTGCAAATTCACTCACAATGTCATATCGCTCACTGCAACAGATATCCGGGGGGAGATTGAGCGCACCAGCCACACGATCCATGACGACCAACCCCTCGTCCTCAGTAACATTGTACCACGTGTAAGGGTACTGATTTTCCGCTAATCCCACTTCCCAAGCCCCTTCCAACTGTACAGCTTTGGGGAGTCGAGTTAAGTAACGTGTCAACGTGTTGTTGGGGTGATAATTCATTGAACTGTTGGAAGGTAGGGTCAGAAAGAAACTCATGATGGTGATGCCATGAGACTCAAATTAAGTTCTTCTTGGTTTCACGGAAATGTAAAGTCACCATCACATGGTCCGTCTTCGAATGCCACGGACTGACCCGTGTCGTCTCTTATATCAATTTCTATGGTACAAAAGGTTTTGGTGCCCACAGGGTAATAAAATATCTGTTCGTATGTCTGGGTCACCATTTTGTGCACCCGGTCGTAGTCCACAGGAACTGTGCGTAGCAAGGGAGCCATCGTTTCACCGACCACTTGTGATTCAATTATACTACAATAAACGTACAGTGCGTACAACCCTCGAAATACATTAGGCTTGTAATCAGTTTGAGAATGGTAAAGCGAAAGACATTCCTCACACCTCAATATTTGACGAAGACCTTCGGTCATGACAACTTGAAGTTTGGGATTAGTTATTTTTACATTCACGGTCTGTGAGTGGGAATTGAATTGAAATCGAACCACGCCTCTGAGATGCGATTTGCGGATGTGCATATTGATCCTGTCTATCAATTGTTTAGCACTGTAGGAACCGGGGGTCAGGCGAACGACCAAGGATTCGACCAAAGGATCCCCTTCCAAGTGTCTGTCTATCGTATGGTATCCAGCTCGCTCATCCACTATGACAAAACCGACATTGTCCCCGATGTTGTACCAGGAAACAGGGTACTGAATTTCTGCTAATCCCACCTCCCAATTACCTTTTAATTGTATGGGTTTAGGCAATTGAGTAAAGAAACGTGTCAGCGTGTTGTTGGGGTGATAATTCATTGAACTGTTGGAAGGCAGGGTCAGAAAGAAACTCATGACGTCGCTTTATGTTTCAAAGTGGGGTTGGGAAGAATGTACCCTAAGCTACTGCTTAACAGAGCAGTCCACAAATTACTATCTCCTTTACCCACCGTTAGATTGTAGATGCTGACGATGATTACGGTATATAAAATGAGGATTTGTGTGAAAAACACGATTTCGGCTTTCGGAACTTCCCGACCAAATATGGTCCACACCCGAACACTTCTCTGATCTTCCATCCTAATGACGCTTCTGTTCCAAATCTCAGTTTTTATACAGCTCCACACCACTGACCCAACTATTAAAACTGGCAGGGTAGCCAAACCACTTGACAAAGTATTGTTTTTGTCCTTTCCGTTTACGTTCTTTGATAATTTTTTCAACCCTATACCATGCTTTGTCATTCACTTTCTGTAATTCTTCCGCGTAAAATGTTCCCTCTAACACTTCGTCATTATCATCCTTTATCGTATACACATTAGGGGAGCCTAAGTGAACGTTCTCCACCCGAAACAACTCCTCGCTCCAATTGGAAGTGTAACCCTTTTTAAATTTACCCCGTGCTTGACTGATGCGGACACGATCCCCGATATCATACCGTGGTCGTTTAACCTCACCAGAGCGTTCCCCGTATAATGTCATCCACGTGTCTTCTTGATTACGCACCGAGACTGATATCGGGGGGGGGGGGGCGCTTAATGCTGCGGTGATAACTGACGTTGTATCCTTTCACCAGCGAAGCCAGAACCGGTAGATAAACACTGGTGTTGTGTTTGGTAAAATAACGCCACATTTTAGTTTTTAACGTACGATTAAACCGCTCGACTATGCTAGCTTTGGTTTCTTCGTTGTGGGTGGTAAAAAAGCGAATCCCCTGCTGCTTAAGAAATGTCTGAAATTTACGGTTGATAAATTCTCCACCCTTATCAGTCTGTAAACACAGGGGCTTCCGCCCTTGTTTTAATATACTCTCAAAGGCTCGAATCAAACTGTCACCCGTTTTATTTTTTAGTGGTATCACCCACGCATATTTCGAGAATACATCGATACAGGTCAAGAGAAATTTCATGTCTTGGTTCTGTTTGGCTAAGCGAGCTATGTCCACTAAATCGGCTTGCCATTGATGGTCAATCCCCCCGACTATGACGCGTCGTCTTCGAAATCGACGACGGATCGGTTTATGTAATGTATAGGCATCTTGCTCGCCCAACCATTGTCTGACTGCCTTTGTTTTGAGTTTCGTAGCTCTAACCAATGGCTGCACCCCTCCATATGCGGCCGGTGCCTCAGGGTCGAAATACACACTTAACTTCTCCATGACATCCAATTTTGTGTTACAGGCTCCTCCTCACCAGGTCTTTTATCTATTTGCATCGCACCCTGTCGGATATAGTTCCATCGATCGGGGTGACCTACTAAATCTTGAGGAATGTTGGAGTCTCGCAACGCTTCAGCAAATCTTTTCCAACCCTCTGGTTCAAAGTGTTTACGTCGTCTCAACACATCGTTAACCAAATCCGCCACGTTAGTCCCACTAACGGCTTGTCCTTTAATCGTTAATTCCCCTCGTTCATTCCAACCCATGTCTGGGTTTTTTCGAAGGCGTTCTAATAGCAAACGCCCTTTTTTCTGAAATTTATCAGGGATGGTTTCTACAACTTCCGCAATAGACACATCTTCTTGTTTGGGTGTGTGGGGCGGGGTATTAGCTAAGGCTGTGTGAGGTGTCGGGGTTCTGTGCTGGCGGTAATACTCGCGGTGTTTTGTTAAAATTTGGTTATAAGATTCTACTTTAGCCTCCTCCGATAAATCACTACGATTCAGGACATCCCTCATCTCCGCATCCAAGTTGGATAACACGTCGACAGTGGGAGCTTGATCGTAACGCCCACTTGACAGTACCCGGGGATCAACCAACATCATTTTCTTAGCCATAATTTTAGCCCAATAGTTTGCCTAACAACGGACCAGCGATACCTAAAATAGGTCCTAATAACGCCGGGAGAAAACCACCGGTTTGTAATACTCTTTTCTTTTTCTTGACGTTAGTTTTAGGTGAGATCAAAGCGCGCAGACCTTGTTTGTATCGGGCTAATTTACGCTTCTGAACTGAAGTCAAGGATACGTTTCCTTTTAAAACATTGAGTGCACATTCACATAGACAATTTATCAATTCTTTGTCAGCCGTGTGAATCAAAGCCCTATTGACAGGGGGTTTGGTTTTAGCCATCACTCGTAATGTATCAGCGTGTTTTCTGAGACGCTCTGCCATAATCTATGTCTAACGATAAGAATGGCGGTCGTCCGATGATCGACGGTATTTATTTCTGTAGGTATACAACTTGATTGGGTCGTAGTATGTCAGTTCGTAGCCGTAAGTGATCTGGTGTTGCCTGTTTCAAATCGATAAACAAATAACCGTGAGGTTGCGAAGTAGCATCCGAAAAGGCTTCTTGTACATACTTGATGTTTCGCGGGTACATTTGTTTGGCTAAATGCATGATTTGTGAAGCGTCCCGAGGGTTCTTAAATACCACTAAATAATGAGCGTTCAAACTGATTGTTCGATGTTCTTTATTCTTTCCGAATAAATTTTGTACTAAATACAACACGCTAAGATTGCCATGGTGACTCCCTTTGGTGAATAGGCGAGTGACGCGTTCGTCAGTTTCTTCCATCAAATCATCGATGATCAACAAGGTTCTTTGTTGAGGATCTGTCTCAAAATTCAATCCCTCTACAAATTCCACGTGCGGTAGTTGAGTGTGTACATGGTTTGCCACTCTCCGAAACACCACACGATTCGGTCGGGTGGTGGCTCAATGTGACTACCTTTGATTAACTCACTCACAAAGTAAGTTTTTCCACAGCCGCTCGGACCAGCTATCACGCAACTAAAGGGGTGTTTTAAGGCTCGATCCATTCTTATACTGAGTTATCATTCACAGTTCCCCACTCTTTTTATAGATAGGATAGGTAAATAGTGTCGTGATAAGTAGAACTCAAAAAGAAATTCAATTAAAGTATATCATCACTTTTTATTCAATCACCAATCATATATATTCATGCGTCTTATAATTTTATTATATTTACAGTCATAAGGTTCCCCCATTAAGACTTTAGACCAGTGTTCGGTGGTCACACAAAAACCTAACATGGTACGTCGATACTCTCTAGAGAGCCAAAGACACAGTTCAGTCGAATTGTGTTGCTCACACAACAAGCGCCATAATAAAGCGACCTGATGTTCGTCCACCTTATCCAAGGCTCTTCAAACGCAATGTGAATACATCTTTTGTTGGTTCTCGGCTTGACATACGCCCGTTCCACACACGACGCATGGTTCTTGAGCTATGTCAGATAACAATGGCTTCATCAAACCACTGTAAAGGCTAATTATCATATCCCACCCATCAGGCGACGTTCCTTGGTCATCCATCTTTTGTGCGCGTGCTGATAGGTCTTGGTAAACTTTTATGAGCTGCCACCAATTGAAACTACGGGTAATTTCAATATAGGGGACTGGGGCTTTCACTCGACCAATTACATCGTCACTAATGGTTTCTTCCGTATCAACGTCCGATTGGCCAGCTTCCGCGTCAATCAACGATAAGGTGAGTGATGTAAGAGCCGTCCCGCTTCTGAGAAAGGCATTTGAGGGTAATTTTATTTGATGTCCGCTCCATCGATCGCGAATGTGTAAATCATTGGGGTCTGGGTTACTACACCACTGTGAAATTTGAAAGCGACCACTACGACGACTGGTATACAATGGTCCGTCAATGTAATCACACTCCTCGCCGTTCTCCTCTGCCATCCTGAATGAAACAAAAAGCTGTCCGTGTTCGCTTATTTATCCCCTGATCGAGCTAATGTAAGGGGTTTTTCATGATCACGTGTCCACTTAATTAAGCTGATGTCAGCGCTTTTTTCATGATCACGTGACGAATTGATTTAGCTGTAGTCAGCGGTTTGTCATGATCACGTGACAAATTAATTTCAGATCCGGTAAATCACGCACACACACACACACGCACACCAGGGTTGTGGGGTTCTTCGAACGTGGAAGTTAAGCTTTCCGATTACGTCACAACCTTCCTCTGCTTTGTTGTGCCTGTTGTTTTCCTTAAGTTTCGATTGTATATGTAGAGCTTATAATTACAGTGATATTTCAAGTGTTGGGTCAAAAGCGCCTTCGTTACAAACCCACATTGACACAGAGGACAACGCCGTAACCTCAGGGTTCTGTGTTTACCCTGAGCAGGTGACTTGGGTCTATATGGTTGTTGAGTCTCAGACACTCTCTGACATTCGTCACATTCTACACAAGTATCCATGTCGTCGCTTTAAAGATTCAAACTCTACTACCAGTAAACTTGTTGTTAACCGATATTTATAAGCAGATATTTATAATTACATTAATCTACCTCATCTTCAGACACGAACGCAGTTAACTGACGATCCATTAAACACTCTCTAGCTTCGATCGCTTTACTAAGAGCCGTATCAAATTCGTAACCATACTCCATCAAGCGCTGTTGATTTATACTAATTTGTCTATAGATCTTATTGTCTCTCAGTTCTCGAGTTAGTTGTGCATGCATCTGTAACTTGTCTTTTAAAACAGACCACCTGCTATACGCATCCGTCATGTTGATGTTACTCTCTGACTATCTTAGCCATAAATGACCACCCACCAAATTTGAACTCTTTATAACATACATTCCAAATAATAATTAAAAGAAACAAACACAGGCCTGTATTTTCACTCATTTATTACACAATCTGTTAATTACACGTATTTCAATATCTGATTTCACCGACTCCAACCAATATTTCCTATAGTCCACACACAACCATTTGCTACGTTCCATCCACGAGGGGCAGGGGTCAATTAAACCTATACTTAATTCCCATAAACTTGATACATAGTGTTCGTCAACACGCTCGAGAGCATCCGTCATACACATCCGAACTTGTTCTTCAGGTTCGGCCATCAAACAAAGATTATGCTGTCGCTGACTCGGGTGGTCGATCTGACAGCCATGGCATTTTTCTGGTATTAGAGCTTCGATTAAATCGACAAGCGTGTCTGTGTATACCACCATCAGATATTCCTCCATTAATTTCGCTCTCATCACGTGGGTTCCGTAGAGCTGTTTCAACTCCTCCCACGCTTCTACAAACATATACCACGAGTAACTGTCCATTTCCATTGTCACCTGACCCTTCTTTATCAGCACCATAGGGATCGGGTATCGAACACTCATCGTCACGTCTGCACCAATAGAGACCTCGACACGACTCTCCTCTCCCGCTTCTAACTGTTTCATTGTTTCTGTGACAGCAGCTATTTCGTAACCACAGTCCAATACACAGTGCATCCCAAACTATATGTGACATTTCTTGAAATTGTTTTTCAAAAACACTACATCTTTATTCCAAACCACTATCGAATACTGTGCAAAGTATCGTGTGTATAGCGGTTTCACTTCCTCCATTTCGATTTGTTCTACCGCTTTTAACAAATCCGCGTCGCTCATCCGTTTCCCAGCCATGATTATAACTGAACGCAGAACTGAGACACTCTCCCCGTTTTATACACACCCTCTATCCCATCACTTAGCTTAGCTCAGCAAACTATGACGACATATCCGACGAAAATTGTGAAATCACTTTCCAAAAATAGAATGACCTCATCCAAAATAGCGCCCCTCCATGAGGTCACCAAGGTCGCAAAGATTTCAAGGGCGGAAAATAACGGAACAGATGGTGAAATCACTTTCCAAAAATAGAATTAGGTCATCAAAATACCGCACCGAATCCACATGCGATCGTCAGCGAAAAATATATTGCGCAATCCACGTCGTCCAGTGTTCGATGTCAAAAACGTGGTAGTTAGGGGCACGTCAATATACTACTGATGTGTTTGAGGTGTACCATGACAGATTATGCGGGACCGAGACCTTCGATGACTTGTACTCCTAACGAGTACCACAACAGATGAATCAGGACAGACCCCTCCCGTGACTTGTGCACCTACCGTGTACCACGGCAGATGAATCAGGACAGACCCCTCCCATGACTTGTGCACCTAACGTGTACCACGGCAGATGAATCAGGACAGACCCCTCCCGTGACTTGTGCACCTAACGTGTACCACGGCAGATGAATCAGGACAGACCCCTCCCGTGACTTGTGCACCGAACGTGTACCACGGCAGATAAATCAGGACAGACCCCTCCCGTGACTTGTGCACCTAACGTGTACCACGGCAGATAAATCAGGACAGACCCCTCCCGTGACATGTGCACCTAACGTGTACCACGGCAGATAAATCAGGACAGACCCCTCCCTTAAATAGTACTCTTGTGCTTATGCAGATGATCACAAGCATTGACAATTGCGAGCTTTTAAGGAGGGAAAACAATGTGAGTAACCAGTCGATGACGAGGCACTGTAACGAATTTCGGCTGACGTCTTTGACAGTGTCTGCCGAAACGAATAGGTCTTTACCTGTTTGATATTTTGAGCTAATATAGGGGAATCCGTTCAATTTTCACAATGAAAAAGAGGAACAAGGTGCGGAGTCTCGTGATCGGTCACACAACCACTTTGGTAAGTAAGGTACCTTGGTCTCTGGCGGACGTGGGATATCTGATTTCCTACTACCGCTTAGACATATAAGATTCCGACAAACACGGACGATATAAGAGGTTAAATTACTGTGACTACTACCTGGCTACACCCGCCCCAACTTAGCCCAGTTTGAGTTAAGTGACTCTGCAGAGTCCATCACAGGCAACATTATATATTTTCCAAGCCAATCCATCACATTACCAATATTTGACCCTGACTGCGCCAGTGCAGGCACATGCTAGGAAGAAATGGCTGTGACCAGTTTTGCATCATATTTAATTCATTATTGCAACAGCACAGGCTGGTAAAGGAACTCTTATCTTCTGCCCATATTTCCCCAGCACCGGTGAACAAACTGTCTATATGTTGTATACTTGTAACACCTGTAATATATCAATGGTGATTTATCCATGCCCAAATGATTTTTTGGCATACAGGTTTCAATAAGTATAATAAAATTGTTAATGATGACTGTAAGCCTTTGTACATATGTGTGTGTTAGTAAAATGATAAAAAAAAATTCCTTCACCTTTGAACATCATAATCTGACATTGGCCCGTGTTGTTGTCTGTATGAGAAATATGCCACTTGCAAGGTCAGAATGTTCACACAGATTGGTCTGAAACCAGGATGGTAGGTTATGCAACCAGTTGGAATTGGAATATACTTTACAGCATACATACTCTTCCATTTTTGTCATGGGTTGACAGTAGCTACATAGATACCTTTAACATGATATAGTGATGAGGATACTGATGTATGCCATTAGTGATGGCATATTGTATGAAAGTTTTAGCTGTGTACATTCATTGAAACTCAGATGTAACATTGACAATGATAATAATACCATAACCTTGATTTTCTCAAGTAAAGTTATGCCGTCATTTATGTCTTCCCTTATGGGCTAACTGATATTCCCTCAGCTGGTGTACTTTCTCTCCTGTATATGTTCTAGCTCAGAATCAATCTATCAATTAGCCTTTGATAAGGCCTACTTTATATTATCGAATGCATCTCTATCAGCTAATCAGGATTTAGTTGTAGTTTGTTTACAATTTGTGTCCAGGAGCTTTGAAACTAACATGGTACAAACACGAATCCTAGCAGCCACTTGATCAGACAACAAATGTTTTGATATCTCATGTCTGATGTCTGGTATGGAATAATTATTTGCTCCAAAGCTCTTTTGTATACTATTTGCTTTTTGTTGACAAAAGTTGATATTTATTCAGAGCGTACTTATTGACACCCTGCCTATGATCATCATCATTATGATCATCATCATCATCGTCATCACCATTGTTACCATCATTGCATCAGGTTTTCATTACTGATCATGATCTTCTCAATAGTAATCAGCATCATGAACATAATGATGATGACGATGATGATTATCATCCGCATGTACTTAATCATGTCTTATTCAAATGATGAATTTTGCAAGCAATTATCAACATGGCTCCCGGCATGTTCGTCATACAGATCATCATTATCATCATTATAATGAACATCATAATCTTATGAAGCATTCAATTTGTTTTCATGATCTTCTTTGTTAACATTGTTGTCACCATCATTAGCATCATCATCATCATCTTCATCATCATCATCATCATCATCATCATCATCATCATTCGCACTTTGAGACACCGTAGTGGACTAGCAAGCGGCACTTTATTTACATTATAGAGAAAAGACCCCGAGCGGATAAGATAATGTACACACTATCATGTTGTACGCCAGCTACAGGCGAAATATAGCTGACTCCTATCTCACATCATTATATAGACATGTGTATAAAATCTTTCTTTTTTTCGCGTTATACAATTGTCAAGGCATACATTGAAATGTTCTAAGTGCGCATTATCAGAATACATCTCTATAAAAAATGGCTTGTCATTGTTGAGATTGAGTAATCAAGTACCTTTTTTAGCATGATATACTGAGATCCGGCCACCAGGTCATGTGGTTGAACTTTGACATCCATTTCAGAGTGACAGACAATGGGAAGCTTCCTGTGGTATTCTTAATGGCTCAAGTGGGTACAAATAAAGCAGACTGACTTAGAGAGGCGACCAAGACGGGCTGATTCAGAATTGCAAAGAACGGAACAACTAATACTGGTTTTCATTACTGATCATGATCTTCTCAATAGTAATCAGCATCATGAACATAATGATGATGACGATGATGATTATCATCCGCATGTACTTAATCATGTCTTATTCAAATGATGAATTTTGCAAGCAATTATCAACATGGCTCCCGGCATGTTCGTCATACAGATCATCATTATCATCATTATAATGAACATCATAATCTTATGAAGCATTCAATTTGTTTTCATGATCTTCTTTGTTAACATTGTTGTCACCATCATTAGCATCATCATCATCATCATCTTCATCATCATCATCATCATCATCATCATCATCATTCGCACTTTGAGACACCGTAGTGGACTAGCAAGCGGCACTTTATTTACATTATAGAGAAAAGACCCCGAGCGGATAAGATAATGTACACACTATCATGTTGTACGCCAGCTACAGGCGAAATATAGCTGACTCCTATCTCACATCATTATATAGACATGTGTATAAAATCTTTCTTTTTTTCGCGTTATACAATTGTCAAGGCATACATTGAAATGTTCTAAGTGCGCATTATCAGAATACATCTCTATAAACAATGGCTTGTCATTGTTGAGATTGAGTAATCAAGTAACTTTTTTAGCATGATATACTGAGATCCGGCCACCATGTCATGTGGTTGAACTTTGACATCCATTTCAGAGTGACAGACAATGGGAAGCTTCCTATGGTATTCTTAATGGCTCAAGTGGGTACAAATAAAGCAGACTGACTTAGAGAGGCGACCAAGACGGGCTGATTCAGAATTGCAAAGAACGGAACAACTAATACTGTTCTAGCTAGTGAGACACGGGCAACTAGTGAGATACGGAAAATAAAGTGACCTACTCAGGATTGTTTTTTCCCACTCCAGCAACGGAAGCAGACGTTGTTTGTAATTACATCAGGATTTAACAGTTGATAAGCAATTCCGCCAATCTTATACGATGGATTCTCAGAGTTCACTTACGAGCAAGGACCAGCAACATGGCAAGGGTGGTGATCTGATGTCCGGCCATAGAGAGAGGTAATCCCTACATTCCCTGTTATTCTATGGGGCGCTACTGTTCAATTCATAGTTGGTGATATCAATGAACCTCTGACACAGAGACAGAAAATAATAATTCAAAGACCCTTCTTAAATATCTTATTGAACAATATGTCTAAGGAATTGGGTTGATCAAGCAATTGTCCAATCGAATAAGCTGAAAAAGCTGTAATTGTCGAGAACAAGCTGACACACACCACTAGGATATGATCTCTGTATTGTCCAGTTTCTCTTCAACGGAATATTCGCGGGAGTATTTGGCGGACATGACCTTGTTTGTGGAATCACCAGGTATACCTGATGGGCACGGGTCAAATGTGCATAATCTGGGCCGCTACTACCTCGCGAGACTGATGAAGTGGCTGCATAATGAATTCTCATCAGGTAAATATCATAATATTCTAGTTGTACAAGAAAGGATAATACCTGTACTATGCTAGGGCTAGTCCACCCTCACTCGAGGTGAACGCCGTACACGGCCTGGGTTGTCGCTCGGCTATCATTGAAATAACAACAAGAGGCCCAAATGGAAAAATTTTAGAATCGGGCCAAAATTGACCAAAGTCGGCCAAAAATTACCTAAGTTATCATGGATTATAATTTTTTGTGGACGAATGGGTAAACTTTCAATTTTTTTCAAGTTAACAATTCCATAATGTGGATCTTAATTAAATATATACAATAAGATGAATTAGTTGGCCGATTTTGAAATTTTCCTGATGCATTTCGCCAAGTTCCCCCATACACCCATGTGCCTCTTACCTGTGTAGCGCGAGAGCAAACCAATTCACAATACGACCATTCACGACAAAGAAACGATACGATAACTTCAGACTTCAGTCGAATTTTAAATTTGATTCGTTCGTGACCGGAAATGACATCAGCGACTTCCCCAAAAGAATTATAATTCGGTTGACGCTCTCCATGGTAACATTTGACCCACGTTTTATGACCCTCGGACAAATATTGTCGATTTAATAAGCGATCGAAAAAAAAATTGCCAATTTTAGCTGTTTTCCGAACTTTTAACTGCGATTCGTGAGAAAACTACGCATAATTCCTGCTTTTATGCTGCGTACGAAATGTTACTAGAAAAGTTACCTACAAATTCATGAAAAAAAATTCAAAATCACCCCGGTATTATTAAACATATCGGGGTGTTAATGCACTTTGGGGGGCGTTTTTTAACTTTAAGCTCAGTTTGTGAGAATTAGAAATATACACTTAAATGAAAGAGTTACAAGTTCGGAAGTGCAGGGCTATCTTCAGGTGCAAACATTTTTTCCAATACGACCTTTAACCACGGAGAAACGACGTGTTAACTTCTTTTTGCACAGCTGAATTAAGTTGTTTTACTCGTAACCGGAAGTGACGTCATTGACATCCATAAAAAAAAAAAACATCTGTCGATAGCCACTGCCTCTAGCAACATTCGACCCAATTTTTATGACCATTCATCGAATATTGTCGAAGTTATAAGCGATTGAAAATTGTGGTAAAACAATACCTTAAATTTTCGAACGCGGACTACGGGGCGCAATATGCATATTTGATCGTGACATTTGATATGAAAAGTTGGCCAATAAATCAGGCTACAGGAAACTATAAATCTTTTTTAAATCGCACCGTTCGTTAGGATGATATCAATGATTGAAAACTTTAAAGCCTGACCTTGACCTTAATATGAGATCAAGGTAAAAACAAAACCTCTCGGTTTTGCGCATTATTGCTCCCAACCATTTAAAAAAAGAAATTTTGGAAAATTTTAAAAATTGCGACCTGTATCGCGAAACAAAAAAATGTTTACAAACATACATAGCCACAAACCGGACTAACCAAAATTACTTGGCGAGCCAAGTTACCAGCAACAACAACAATCGAGGTTCATGCCGTCTAAGACGTCTCCCAGAACAACGTCAGTTGTGAATCAGCCAGTTACAGCGTTTGAAGTTTAGTGGGAAAATGATTGCTGTATCTCAGTTTTTTAGAATATAACCATTTTGTAGCTTGTCGGTTATCGTTCCAACATCAGTTCTTTTCATCATCACATGGACGAACTCGCTGGAATATCATAACATAACAGACGACGCATTTCTTATTTCATGCAGGTTTTAGAGATCAAACCCCAGATTTATTCAATGAAGCTAACATGTCGAATGTATATGAAGTGTATATATATATTACCTTTGCCTCTACATATATAAATTCATGAAATGTTGCCAAATATAATCAATGACAAGTTCACATTGCAATCAAATGTCCATACTTATCATACAAGACGTATCCAATTGTATTATGTACAACAATGTTGGACATAGATTCGCAAGAAAACCCTATAGTCTATACTGTTGCGCCAAATCGATATCGTTCTTCAAACAAAATGTTAAGGCGATTATCTTTGAAAAGAGTATTACTCCAATTGAACAATTGAATGTTATGTAACAAATATATGCTTGCCCATGGTATCATGTTAAATATAATTTATTGGTATTGTAATTGTAGTGTTTCATGAAGACTCATGAAATTATTATTTATGTATGAATATGAGGAAGAACATAAGTCCACGACTTGTGCTCCCATCATCGTCAATACGTATTTACCATGATTAAACATTATGTATACATATTGAATGAAGATCAAATAAACCTTCTCTCTCTCTTTGTCGCTCTGTATGATTTGTAGCTACAATGATCAAATCACACAACTGCATAGATCAATTAGTTTCTTCGTGTTATTTTCACGTGTAGAAATACCTTCCATTTATTATCAATGTAATCTTTCAGGACGACATAGAGGCAGTAGGTTATTGGACCTCTGCTCGGGACCTAATATCCATGGTATTATGAGCGGCAGTAAGATATTTGACGACATTATCATGGTTGACGTCAATGAACACAGCTTGGCGGAGATAAAGAAATGGCTAGAAAGACACCAAGATGCTCATGATTGGTCGCAGTTTTTCTCTTCAGTGGCGCAAAAGGAAGGCGGGAGGTAAGTGAAAAGAAGGATTAACTACTGCTGTCAATGATTAATTGCCGACATTAGGGAGATGTGTGTATACGTCTGGCCATGGTATAATCTAGTTTGCCAATAACTGATTGATACATGTGAGATATTGTATTCAGCATCACAGCAGAGGAAGTGGCGTGCAGAGTAAGGAGCGCTATCAAACAGGTTAAGCGATTGGATCTCCACGACGACTCCCCGGGCATTGAACTTCTCTATCCAGTGGACTGTGTTACTGCCATTCTTGCTCTGACGTCAGTTTGCGAAGACTTCGATGATTACCGGCAGAAATTGAATAAGATTGCCTCCTGTCTGAGGCCTGGTGGTTCCTTGCTGCTTGTCATCGTCCTTAACTGCGGCGACCACTACTACGTTAATGAGAAGAAATATCATGCCATTAATCTAAATATGAACTTTGTTCTCACCAGCTTGTCAGATGCGGGTTTCCGAGAAGTCCGTTTTGTGGGATATCCTGTTCCAATGGGAGATCACGTGACTACAATACAAACTAGCGTGTTTCTGTCGGCTGTCTACTGCCCTACTGATGGCCAATAAGAACCCATTATAAAATAAAGAGGCAAACAACATTGTACATCATCTCTTAATTACTTACTTGCATACATAGTTTCAAACGTATACGCACAACTACTCCACACAAATACGTCACATAAATACGTCACACACACACACACACACACACACACACACACACACACACACACACACACACACACACACACACACACACACACACACACACACACACACACACACACACTCACTCACACCAGTTTCGGAAGTACAGTTCCAGAACTTTGAAGAATTTGTATTACTCGTGAATTACATATGATGGTAAAATCGAAGGTTTCATCTTCATGTATAGTCCTACAGGACGACGAATGGAGTGAAGTTAGACACAACGTTCTGAATTCACCTTGATATGATTATTGTATGTCTTCGTTGTCGACTAAACTGTTGCCTGTTATTTCTCCCAACCTCCCTGAAATCGGGGAAGGGCAGAGATACCATTCATTAGTTTGATATAGCTTGCCTCACAATTATGTACTTTCCCGACAACAATTATTCCTTGGAATAACAGGTAATAGCACCTGGGTTATATGCACATATTAACCCTGATTGCCTTTACTGCCCAATGATCAGACCTAATGATTTCACTCAATACAGGCTGCCGGTATAAAGAAATTGTTGACTGAATTTGTTGTGCTTATCAACTCTATCCTTATCAGATATCTGTTAGTTATTCCATCTTAGCTGAAAAATTGTTATCACTATAGAGGAAAAACGATGCTAAGAATTTTTTGTTGGAAGGCCTTGTTTCGTACCTGACAATTGTGGTTACCATGGGGAACAAGTAGTCTGCGTCCCAGACTCTAGGGGTTCCGCTACGCTTCTCGCCCTATAGTCTACGGCCAGACAAGGTCTAAAAGTGGCGCGTCCGAATATTCATTAGACACGTTCGTTGATCTTCGTGACCAATCAACACAAAGGTTGTGACCCGGATTGACCTTAATTGCGCCTGGCTCATGAAACTGGCTTGTGATACGCACCCTTCGGTTCCATGTGACGTCATGGACATTGTAGTGGTCTGCATCCAATGAGAACACATTGAAGGTCTTCTGGAACTATCGGCGTCTCAAAAAGTTCAAATTGGAACTACAACCAGCGCTTTTATCGCGTAGCTGCACGATAGTATGTTTACGTGATAGTCAGTTAAAAAGAACCAGCTGTGTGTCTGCTTCCTCCTCGTCGACTGTGTGATAAACGGTGCCACTCAGCGTGAAACAACAAATCGGAGTGTTGTAGAATGTGTGCCCGGCTCATAAAAATCACTCGGCCGGTTGGACAAGTTCTTCGGAACTTGTAGAATAGACCAATGAGAGACAACGACTCAAAAGTACCGAGAGAGACCGAGAGACACGGCTTGTGATTGGAGCATCCCAAATCTGGGATGCCTGTCCAGTTCAAGACATTATGGTCTCCCAGACCTGAAGGCGAGACTATTGAATTTCAGTAACATGTAAACAGCGCCCGCAGCCATCAGGCTGGGGGACCTTGACTAGGGAACAAGTGGAACGCTAACAAATTTATTCAGATGTTTTTGTATGATAATATTGCGTGTTTAGTCTACATTGAAGAGATCACTGTTCTGGATAAATAATTTGACAATAAATGATTTGCTTCAATGCACCTGATTGTTGATACGGAGATATATCACTGAAAATGGGTATGCATGCTAGTATTCTGGGCGGGGATGGTACTATCAGAAACTTGGGTTAATTTGGGCATGCCTTATCTGGATATTGGTAAATATTATTGCATCATTTTGGGGTTTTGTTTGATTATGCATATTCCAGCAACTTATGTATGATACTGGACCTTTTCTAGCACACCTGTATTTATTTTTAGCCTTAAAGTAGTCAATTATATTCATTTCACAGTCCTTACAAAGTTTTGTGCAGTTTTAATAAACAGATCACTTGTATCTTCGGATAATATATCAATGGCATTCTGGGTGATAACAGCATGGTGTGTGTTTTCTGTTCGTTGAGTAAGATTTGCTTCCTCCTCATGAGAAAACCCACTTTTGTATTCCCTTACGATGTCATTATTCCATTTACATTTCGACGGCTGATAATAAATATTGACATCCTCTAATTCCTCTGTAGGTTCATCTACAGCTGCTCTTTGATCTTCACGTAGCATGTCACCTTGTTCAACATATTTAAGGGTTCCACCGACCGGTGAAAGAACATCGGACAGTCATTATTCAAAGTGATCTACTCTAAAGCTAGCGAAATAAGGCAATAAGGGCGTGGAATTACATAATGTTTGACGCTTATAGCAGCGATTTTGGAAAATGCAGAAGGAAAGATTGAGAGAGGGTGAGAGAGGGAGGAGTAAACGATGATACATGTGTGTATTTATATGTTCGTATATATTTGCCCATTTGCGGCGGGCGTGAACAGATAACTGTAGCTTCCTAAACAACAACCACTGCGAACACAGCCCGCAAAATAATCGGGTGGGGTCGGTCGTAGGTGTTGGATTTTATTTATGCTATTTGTAAGCTGTAAGAGGTGTTTGTGGGTTGGATGCGTGTGTTTTGACACGAACTGGAGTCACTATTTATTTAACCTAGTGACAGCAATTGCAACACCTGAGAAAGTTTTGAATAATATCGCTGCAAATAATGTTATTTTGTGTAGCGTCCGTCTCTGTACGTGCGAAAACTTTTGTGATCATCTGATCATCTATAAAGCATTACAATACAATGACAAGTACATGGGATTATTACTGTAGTTAGTTTCAGCGATGTGTTTTGATGACAATGTCAACAGTTCTGACTGACGTGACAAAAAAAACATCCCCCTGTACATTTCATTTGCTGTAACAAAAGACATTCCAACAACATTCTCTATAAAAAAGTTTTGAATAATGAAGCACTTGGCGGGTGATGCTCTCGCAGGTTCGTCAATGGAAAACCGCCTGGTGACGCTTTCATGTTTCCGTCGCAGTAAACCACCCGGAGGAGCTCTTGCGATTAACCTTATTTACTCCCGGTAAGGTGCGCCTACAGTTCGGGTCTAGCATACCCGAGGCGCCATCTGGCGGGCGAAATGAATTAACTCTCGCAATGACGATGGCTCCCGATTACAAGCTCGCCGTCGCAGTTGCCCACATTCAACCTCGCAGTTATAGCGTGCACAGGTGCGCATTCTTGAGGTTATATGGTGCAAGTGTACATATTCTCGCGGTTATGGTTTGCATGTGAACACATTCTCGAGTTTCTGTTGCACTAGAGGACACATTCTCGCGGTTGTGGTGTGCAAGTACAGACATTCTCATAATGTCACATTGCCACGATTTAAAATGGGTATCCACATAGTTTTCCGGCATTGTCATCACACCATCGGCGATCTTCATGATCACCTGCGTTAACACAGTTAAGAGAGGTTTATGGTGTTTGCTATCACAAGGAAAAATATCTGCTAATGATGTTAATGATACATAAAGCACATGTACTTCTTTCATCTGGGCATAACGTTATGATCCCCATCTCTGCCAGGTTTGATCA
The DNA here is from genome assembly GCA_034190875.2 of Urechis unicinctus. Classification (NCBI taxonomy): domain Eukaryota; kingdom Metazoa; phylum Annelida; class Polychaeta; order Xenopneusta; family Urechidae; genus Urechis; species Urechis unicinctus. The sequence continues at coordinate 7,418,438 of CM067354.1, forward strand.
CACATACTGTCCGCGGTTAAATATAGGTGTAATTGATAAACGAAAACCATTTTTATCCACGAGTCTTCCTGATCACCAACACCAACGTTATCGACATTTGCTTTATCATTCATCTAAATATGTCTTTGGTTCGGTCCAAGCAATGTTTGGCTTAAACAAGCATAACTATTTTGATCCTCTTATTACTTGTAAACTATTACTGTATATCGCTGCAAAAAATGTTATTTTGTGTAGCGTCCGTCTCTGTACGTAGGAAAACTCAGCTCGAGCATTTTGTGATCATCTGATCATCTATAAAGCATTACAATACAATGACAAGTACATGGGATTATTACTGTAGTTAGTTTCAGCGATGTGTTTTGATGACAATGTCAACAGTTCTGACTGACGTGACAAAAAAAACATCCCCCTGTACATTTCATTTGCTGTAACAAAAGACATTCCATTCCAACATTCTCTATAATATCCCCTGATGTCACAAGAGCCCTACCTCTTGCATTGTTTCTTCAACGAAATATACACATACCTCTTCGGCGGCATTGACATTGACTGAGAAGACTCCACATAAACAAAATTGTCATGGGCGAGGAGTGTACAATGGACCGCTAAAAGCTCATGATGCTTTTAAAATCGCCTCCGTTAAAATATCACAATCTTGGACGTTGGACGCGATTTTATTATATCTGGGCAATAAAACCCTACCTCTATTAGATGGAAAAAGAACACTGACTCAATGTTCAAACCTCCAGGTAATTCTAAATTATAGATACCAAAATCTTTCAGGACGGCATATAGGTAGTAGGTTGCTGGAACTACACATCGCGGGACCACATGGACATGGATGATATGGTCGATTTGGCCGACGAACTTTACATATTAGTTGAGATTGACATTAGCACATAGTAGGAGTGTTTCTTGAATTCCCATGTAACCTAACAACTCCCATGTCAAGTTTCTGTGATCTGTCTTATGCCATTTTCAAACCAAAGAACCTTGATTATGGTGATAGTGTTACTATATCATGGCTGAGAATCAGAAAGGGGAGTTTTCACCGCAGTGCCGATAACTTTAATAGTAACCTTTCTGCCCCTTTATGAACCTTAATTTATTATGCTTCAAGATGGCAAGAACGTCGTTTTCTCCATGCTAGCTTTCCAGCTCGCTTATGAATTGGTTAGGATATTGAGATGCTAGTGGTGTATTTTGTATCAATGCAAATTGTGGAAGAGCTTGTTTGTCATTTGTGTATCAAGTACTTAATCATGGAGAGGGAGGCTGTAGGAAATCACCATCCTAGTAATTGGGTTCAGGGAAGATGGTGCTGTTCCATACCCAGATATACAACTTGATGAAGAATCGACGGAGAAGAATCATATATCCTTACAAAAATCATGCCGTCAACTTGACAGTACTTGACCATGCACATTCGTCATTATGAAGGATTACCTCTTACATGAAAAAAAGATCCTATTGGGCTGGTGCTGCTGGTAACCGTTAATTATATGTATCTTCTGTGATGCAGCAGATCATATGTTCTAGAAACTAAAACTCACCCAACAGATGAGATGAGCAGGCAGTCGCACTGGGGGGAGTGCCTACTATACTGCTTGCTTGGCCTTTTGACTTCATTAGAGAGGTAAGTGTTCATATTGATTCATATTAGTCAGACAGCGAGATGGCGTTTGACAGATTGTCTGTTATGACTTTAAGAACAAGTTAGATCAGATAGTAATCACACACAAGAATTGAAGGGCGCTGGTACGGTCAGGAAAGAGAATGCGGTTTACCCCCAGGGTGTATTCATCAGTGTGCTTTGCCAGTATGCGCTTGTGAAGCCTAAGTGACTTGCACGAATATTCGCCTTTCACAGAGAATTGCAAACTGAAATTCAAATATTACCGTAGACAGTTATTTGGGATAACGCCTAGTGCACCCTACACAATACTCCGAATTGGCAACTTCAAGGCGTTATAGGAAACTATGATCCGCCAATTTGTGATATGTCGGTATACTTGGATTGACGTCATTACACATTAAATAACGTACCTGGCTTCTCGACAATGTCTGTGTTTTGCTTGTGCTAATATTAATATGATACCAGCATGTTACACAAGAGGCGTACAAAAATATGCAGTGAAATTCAAAGTATATAACACTGACATATGTGTAGGACAAGCTGATCCTTCTGTACCTTTATGGTGGTCAATGATAGGGATACGATGTAGTTCCTGTCCAATATCAGTTTTGATAACACAATGAGAAGTGTTTGCCAAAAGATGCATGAAGTGTGGCAGAGATGGGCAGGTAAACAGGTGCCTATAATCAGCATGCTGATGATGCAGTATACAATAGCCGAAAACAGCTTCAATGTAAGATCTGGAAATAAGATTCCAATGAAATGTGAACCCAACGATTCACTCTACGTTTAAAAAAATGGGAATGCAACGAGGTAAATTGAGTAAAGAAAGCGAGTGCCGAGCATTTCTACATGTCACAAAATACCTTGAGAAAATACTCGTATTGAACAAATAGCAAACAAATATCCTGTGAAATCAAAGGATGGATATAGAAAAAAAAGCAAGCCTCTTTAGCGTAAACTGTTGTCCGAGCTGAATTATGTAGAAATATTACTGTACTCCTGCAAAGAGGCAAAACTATACAGATGCATAACAAGTTTTTATCTAGATTTTTTTTATAGAATCCCTGCGTCAAAATGGTTTTTGTAGTGCATGACAGGATGTCTAAATGATTGAGTGAACAGTACTGCGTTTGCAACTGAAGGTCAAATTATATACTAGTAGACAAAGGAATCAATCCTTGAAAGGCAACTGTGGTATTATTGATTGCCCTACACCTTTTCCGATAGCATCAGCTCCACGTTGTTTTTCCTGGCTGATCAAGCACCAAAACAAATTATCTCTGAAGCAACATTCGATCCATCACTCTATTAGAAAATCCCGACTATCACCATCCATGAACCACATGACAGCGAAATAAAGTCTGTAGAGCTGCAAAAAGGGGAACAGCATACAGAGATGGGGTATCTTGGATGCAAAGGCCTCAGCAGCTGAAAATGCAAAATTAGAGCAAGTGCCGGAAAGAAATGAAATCAGCCATAGAAGTTGCGCCTAGTGAAAGTTCATGACAATGAAAGATATTCCTTCGCAATGAGCCACCTGGCAACAGAAACCCCCATATTGCTGCGGTTCAATAGATGTTTTGCAGTTATCAGACATACCTTTTTTGTACTGCAACAAATGGCTTCCCTATTTGCGGACCACGCAGAAATATATATTGCTTTTATGAATGGTCTACTTGTTGCTCGACGCGGCGAACGAAGAAGGCTGGTCTCAGATCTTATAAATGAAAAAAATGTTGATGCACGGCATAAAATCTGCTAAAGGTTATGTCAAGGCGGCAAACTTCTTACTTTATAGCACGTAAATATTCCACATTTAGCACAACAAATATATCACTACGGGGCAATGTATTTGGGGCTGTTGCACAAAATTCTGTAAATGATGAAAACTTATGTCATTGCCAAGGCTAGATAATGCAACATTACATTTGAAACGAGAGCCAAAGACAACAACCCTAGGATTCAGATCAGCAGTTACATTAAACAAGAAATGGGTGGTAAGAGGTGGATTGAAAGGGTGGTAAGGGATAGATAGACAATGGTGATAAGGGATGGATATGTCGTAAGAGATGGGTGGATGGGTGTGGTAAGGGATGGATGGATAGGGTGGTAAGAAAACACTCGCTTTAACGCTTGTAAGACTTGCTTGATATTACACCTGATATATGACTTATCATAACACCTTACTACATTTAGTTGACGTTATATATGATGACCAATTATAATGCCTAGAGCTATAATTATACATGTTGAAGCCAACATTGCTAACCTCTTACCAACGACCAACTGAGCTGACTGATGAATGCTGGTGGTGATGACAGTGATGGTGATGGTTGAGATGAGTGGTAGTGATGGTGATGATGAGAGTGTTGGTGATGGTTGTGATGAGTGGTGGTGATGAGGAGTGGTGATGACAGTGTTGGAGATAGTTGTGATTAGTGATAATAACAGTGTTAGTGATGGTTGTCATTAGTGGTGGTGATGGTTTTGATGAAGTGATGGTGATGGTGATGACGAGTGGTGGTGCTGGCAGGCGTTGATGCGTTTTTTTCTTGTTTCCAACGTTTGGGCTGAGAGGCCAAACATTTCTTAGGTTTAACATTTGCCCCATTCTTCCATCGATAAAGCAGTGGTTATTATTGAAACCTAATCAGTGCACCACATTGATAGTTAATATGCTCATGTACACCCCAGCCTGTTGAGAGTATAGGAATAATACAATTCAAACTCAGCAGCTGTGATTTCTTTTATTACCAATAATCAAGTGTATTATAGCAGACGATTTACAGCAAAATATTCATCCTAGCCAGTGATACCTTCAAAACTAATCACCCAATATTATTCTACAATAACACTTGTAGCCTCATTCCACACATTCCGTCACAGTGATCACAACCTTCTGTATCCAAAACTTAACCAGGCCAAACAAACATGCTTACTATTAACAATTGCACAGAGATAGGAGCACAAAGATTGTACTCTTTTGATCACATAAGTTTCAACACTACATCGTATATAACCGTCACACCATCAGATAGATTTCTGATATACCAAACATTATTTGCAATACAATAGTGTGATGTATGTATGGGTATCTAAAATAAAACCTTACAACCATATTCATCTTTATCAATTAATTGGTTAAATAAAATAGTAAATTATATCAAAAATTTACAATTAAAATGGAAGACATTTGAATCTACATGTAGCTATGTTGAATGCTTATATTTACATCTGAAACACCACTGTATAAAATGTCAACAGATAACACACCATAAGCCGGAGTTGCTTCATATTTGTAAGTCTCCAAATTCCCTGTGGGTATAGGAACAACTGGGCAATTGTATGAAATTCACAAGTTCATACACAATATGGGACCAATATACTTGGTGAAATGTGAAATTGCTACCCGCATTTAATAATTATGAGTTGGTTTTGCCGCACCACTGCAAGTAAAACAGATGTCAAGGAATTATTTGTATGAAACCACGAGTTTCTATGGCTGGGTGTATAGCCTCCTCACTCACGCCTGCGTGACATCAGACAATAACCAAAAGAGACAGCAGGTAAAAAAGTAGCAGATTCACCAGACAACAAACACTGGGCCATTCAACAAACACTGGGCCATTCAACAAACACTGGGCCATTCAACAGACACTGGGCCATTCAACTAATCTGGGCTGACCTCATTCTGAATGGCTTTGGCCATACACACATTTCACAAGTGGAAGACAGACCTTTTGAGATGCAGATTAGTACATTGGCCTTATAACATACTAACAAATACATCAGACTTATGCATATATAACTATATGAATGTTAGCCCACAACAAACATCCATGTAAAAAAATTTGCCATGTCAATTTACTCTTTGCCATGACCGTTCCAACAGTGCTACACATCATAGCTGTATTTAAATGATCAGAATCCAGCAGTACAGAAACCAGGGCCTGGACATTCCCAAAGCATCGTCATACTGACCAAGAACATCGGCCACATAACCAGTGATCACTTTCAAGAGTTGTAGTTGGAGCGAAGTATATTGGCATGAGCGTAGATTTGTTCTCTTTTTGGCTTGAGTCGGCTTTGTAGCTCCTCTTCAAACGAGAGGACGGGGGTCTGACCAGCTCCACCAGGGCGGCCTCCTCCCCTGGAGCTCTGCCGATGCAGCATCCCCTGCCCTGTGGCAACCAGGACAACAGCATTATGAGAACAACCAATGAATTGGTGCAAACTATTGTCAAATATATACAATATTATCTCTCTATCTCTCTCACACATTCACACATATTCATTTACATACATACATAAAGGTGTGCATTTTCTAGCATCAAACAATAAAACTCCTCTGTTGTCTACGTGGAAATGTTACAAACATTAGATACGACTGGTAATATGATATATAATCAGCTGCTTATATTACTCTCAAATGGTTTGGAGGAGTTATAAGTTGTAAGACTTATATATATATGTATTGTTTGCATATATATATAATTAATTTCAATCCCGAGAAGATGAGTCATTTTGAACCAGTTTTCTGCATGTGTAAGAGATCAAAGACACAGATAACGATCAAGATTCAACTAGGACAGTATGATGGAAGGAAAACAGTGTTTCCAACACCATGAAATTTCATTAAAAAAAAGGTGCAACAAAAAAAACAACCAGTTTCTACAGGTAATATACAATAATTGGATTTTACCTGGGCTGTTTGGTTCGCTGTTGCGGCGCATGGCGTTTGAGGGCATGGTAGATATTGGAGGGGGGGCAGGGATATTATTGGAGCCCCCGAACTGACCTGGCATAGGGGGTGGTGGGGGAGGGGCGGGAGGGGAGGGGGGGTGTTGATAAGACAGTCTGGATGTACCATATGGCTGGGAATGAGGGTCATTGTAAGCTGCTGTTCTGGTGGCGTAGGGCTGAGGATCGTAACCTGTGGAGCCAACAGGAACAGTTGAACCAAAAAAACAAAAAACAAATGCCAAGTATGGAAAAATACAAAAGTGGCCTATAGATGGGTTAGCATATAGCAGGGAAATTTAGAAAAGTGAGGGTAGAAAATGAAAGATGAGAAATAATGAAATATGTATCAGCTAACACATCCGAGCCAATTCCTTGGTAGAACATGAGACTAACATACGGAATATACAACACAAGAGAGGAGATAGGAGCTAGTGAGACTGCTAGGTTACCAGGTAGCTAGGTTACCTTGGTCTGACATATAGCGATTGCTCATACCCTCCGGGACAGAGTTGGCAGGGTGGATGTTGCGTATTATAGTGTCTGCTGGTGGTTGGCGAACAGGAACTGCAAACAATAAAAACGTACCATAGAACATTACACTAGTGTTACTCAGTTAGCAGAAAATTTGTGACCAAAAATGCCCGATGATTCGACTAAAACACGTTTGTCTCTTCACAATATTAAGTCTCGATAACTACATAGCACAGCCAGTCTAGCTGGGAATAATACAATCAGAACATCGACCACAATGAGGCCAACTAGAATTTACGAAACCATGTGAACATTATAAATATGCTGCTCACATGCATCCAAGGGCAAATCACAACGGGAGTTAAAAGTATCATAATATAAACAGACTTAAGTGGGTGAATAAGGTCACCTGGTGAAAACCTGGTTGTGATATATATGGCTAGAACTATATCTTATAAACACAAATATACACTCCCCCCCCCCCCCCCCCCCCCCCCAAAACTAATCTACAGGTGGTCAGAGACCCGACACTCACCAGGAGTATGGAGCATATCATTATCCTCTGCACATCCAAAATAACAAACCAATCAGCATGAACACATCATTATATTAATCAGCATATATTCACCAGCAAGCATTAACACATCATTGTAATAATCAGCATATATTCACCAACCAGCATTAACACATCATTGCAATAATCAGCATATATTTACCAACCAGCATTAACACATCATTCAGGATATAAAATCAACATATATTCATTAACCAACATTATCATATCCTTCAGCATAAACACATCAGTAATTATTCACACATCAGTATGCATAAACTTCATTAATGCTTGTTGGCATAAATGCATCAGTAAGCTAAACACACAACTAATACGTTAACCAACATAAATAGCTCAATTAATAAGCTGGATTAAACACATAAAAATAATATAAAAATGCACATAAACTTGTCACTTGAATGAAACTAACGGAAATAAAAAAGCAAGATGCAATCACCGCAGTAAAATAATGCAACAAATAATCAAATATAAATCATTCTTAACAGCACTACATATAACACAGGAGCAGCACTTAAGAGGAGCTGCTCTCGACAAGCGGAGGACTTACTAGAGGCCTGGCTGTTATTGTTCTCACAAGTTACGGGTGGGGTTGTGGGGGGTGGAGGGGGAGGGGGTGTCGGGGGCACAGCTGGTGCTCTGCCCAATGTCTTGATAACATCCTCCTCGGCCCCCTCTACCCCTGCTACTTCACAACCAATTACATGGCCCCCTGCTGACCCTGTCTGACCTATAAGCGAGGGTCAAAGTGCAGTGGGTTATTGGAGAAAGCAAGAGTAAGCATTATATGCCAACAAAGCAGGGGAGCAATATGAATTAACTAAAGCAAAGCAAAAAATAACAGTGATGACGTGGTCACACAGACACAAGGGAAGCTGGATATAACACACACCCATTGAAAAAGAACAGTAACCTCTAACCAATGATATATACACAACGAGCATAGCCAACACAGATTCAGCTTGTCAAACAAATCCAGCTTTGCCAGTCAAAGATGTACTTGTCTCCATGGCCTTACATGTTACTTAACCCCATAAACAAAATAGCCCCCAACCCCAAACTCTCACATCCCCTGTCAATACCAGTCTACATAGCATTGAACTCTCCACCGGGTACACGCATGTGAGAAGCATCACAACTCACCTCCATATTCATCAATGTTGCCATATTCCACTGGCGGACCCCAACTAGCGGTCTGTTTAGGCGCTGGAGGGGGTGGTGGGGCAGGAGCTAGACTCTCTACGTTACAACAAGCCACACAGCCACATAGTATTTCATACAAGGATCATGTCAGACTAAGGTCATATGTCACATGTTTAATACTGGTTAAATGTACCAATAGATTAGCTTAAGAGATTCTACTGACAGTATGCAATAATAAATCCAATGTCAGGCTAAGGTTGTGGGTACTTAGTGAATGATGGTAATAATAGATCAGCATACCATTAATCTCTTGGACAGCTTGTTTCAGAGCGGAGTCAACTTGACCTTTTGTGAAGAGACTACTTTCTTTCTCTTTATTTGGGTTGAAGCTGCCGTTGCCGTTGTTTGGGAAAGTGGGGGATTGGTTGTGGTTCCAGGCTGGTGGAGAGGGGGCGGGTCTGTTCCAGGTTGATGAAGAGGTCTGCTGGGAACCTGATGTCATACCAAGGTCACATTTTCATTAGTCACGTTGTCATATTAAGGTCACATATAAGGCACACATGTCAAAGGTCATATGAAGGTGATATAACTGTCACGGTCTTCATAAAAATACCAGTATTGAGAATTCATTGACAAGGAATATTATTTGATTGATTGATTATCATTAAAGTATGCCTGAATATTAACCTTGTGAGATGGAGGATGAGGTATCGCTTGAGGGCCGAGGTCCTGAACCTGGACATAGCAACAGCTGGTCAGCACATTATACACCCACTCAATTAGCACACAGTGGATGTTAATGTGACCATAAGTAAGGGTGGCACAGTAATCATGCCACAGAACATTAACAATTGGCGACATAGTTCTTAGAGATAACCAGTCATTTGATAGTGGCATAGTAAGTCATGGAGTAGTCATTTGATAGTGGCATAGTAAGCCATGGAGTAGTCTTCATTGCACATTCATGACAAAGTACCACTCATAACATGGCACCACCCATAACATGGCACCACCCATAACATGGCACCACCCGCAGGTTAGCATCACCCATTACTTAGCACCATACACAACTTGGCACCACCCTTAACTTGGCACCACCCAGAAGTTAGCACCACCCATAATTTGACACCACCCAGAAGTTAGCACCATACACAACTTAGCACCACACACAACTTGGCACCAACCATAACTTGGCACTACCCATAACTAAGCACCGCCCATAACTTGGTCGTCTCATAGCTTGACACCCATAACTTAACACCACCCATAACTAAGCACCACTTATGGCCACAAACATTATGACCCTAACGGACCAGGTTAAGGATAAGTCAAAGTTACCAATGGGAGCATCAAAACCAGTTCCATAGATTTTGGACAAGTTGTTGGTTTTGAATGGGTTAGTTCCGGGGCCCGCTACACTGACAAAGAAGTCCATTACATCACTCAAGCACTTCATGGGATGGTGCTGAAACAAACAAGAGGCCATGGGTCAAAACACATCGGGTGAACAGGGTCATCCCAGCTGCTGGATGGCAGGACAGTTAATTCCAATAGCTCCAAAGAGTAATCATCTTGAACAAGACTAAGCTGAATGTGAATGGTTTGGCACAATAGTAATAGGCTGATTTAGTTCACTACAACAGACTATAATAACACCATTATACAGTATCCAAATACAGAAACAACAGCGGAAAGGCGAGTTAAATCAAGAGGTAGTTGTATGAACTGGTACCTCATTATCAACGTCAATCTTATAACCGTTGCCACACGGCACAACAACATAGTGGTTCAACTGGGTCCCACTGCACACATAACAAGCACAATCAAACAGTGTAGGTCATATGGAGACATGGTAAGATGAATGATTCATGATAATGATGATGATGATGATGATGATGAAAGGGTGCTGTGATGGAAGCTACTATTGGCCATAAACTGACAACCAGCATGGCAAGATTCCAATAGAGGACAAACTCACATTATATTTCAAGTACCAAAAGTTGCCTGGGACAACCAAGTAAAAAATTCCAATTCACAGCATAACTGTATCGTCTCAGGCAAAAACGGTCCTTCTGTCCTATACAAGTAAAACGGCTCTATTTGATTGACAGGTGGGCAATGGCAGTGAAGCGCATGCTACTTCCTGGTTTATAACACATTATGCTCTAGCTTCAGACAGTTGAGGGTAGTAGGACAACTAACATGCAGATGAAAAGAGTCTACTTCCTGGTTAGTAAAACAGTCACCGAAGATGTGACAACCAATTTCACTGACACTGATAGGGAGTTTGAGAACACAATGGTAATATCATCAAATAAGTTCTGAATAGGAAATTTGGAGGAGCATTTAATCGGATATTCATAAGAACTGATCAACATTTGGTGAACGCCTCCTGTAATCAGTTTGATATGGATCCTAGGGATTTATTTCTGGAAAGTGCTTGTGCTGTGAGCTAGGTGGTACTGCACTGGCAGCGACAAATACTGACAGTGATTTGGTAGTGCTATTGCCAAATATTGGCAGTAAAAGGCACTGATATCAAAGAATAACTGTTAATGATGATACTCATAAGAACTGCCAATGACAAGTGCTGACACTGATTAAGTACTGCCAATGACAAGTGCTGACACTGATTAAGTACTGCCAATGACAAGTGCTGACACTGATCAAGTACTGCCAATGACAAGTGCTGACACTGATTAAGTACTGCCAATGACAAGTGCTGACACTGATCAAGTACTGCCAATGACAAGTGCTGACACTGATCAAGTACTGCCAATGACAAGTGCTGACACTGATCAAGTACTGCCAATGACAAGTGCTGACACTGATCAAGTACTGCCAATGACAAGTGCTGACACTGATCAAGTACTGCCAATGACAAGTGCTGACACTGATTAAGTACTGCCAATGACAACATTGATGAAAACAAATAGTGTAATAAACAACTTAAATCTGACTTACCCAGACACTTGTAATAAACAACTTAAATCTGACTTACCCAGACACTTGTAATAAACAACTTAAATCTGACTTACCCAGACACTTGTAATAAACAACTTAAATCTGACTTACCCAGACACTTGTAATAAACAACTTAAATCTGACTTACCCAGACACTTGTAATAAACAACTTAAATCTGACTTACCCAGACACTTGTAATAAACAACTTAAATCTGACTTACCCAGACACTTGTAATAAACAACTTAAATCTGACTTACCCAGACACTTGTAATAAACAACTTAAATCTGACTTACCCAGACACTTGTAATAAACAACTTAAATCTGACTTACCCAGACACTTGTAATAAACAACTTAAATCTGACTTACCCAGACACTTGTAATAAACAACTTAAATCTGACTTACCCAGACACTTCCCTGCGCATGGAGATGACATATTTGCCACTGGATGTGTTGGATAAACTTGGCCGCAAAAGCACATTGCCAAATTTACGTCCAACGGTCAGCAAGCCTTCTGCGTCCTCCCGAGCACAATTCTCAAAGAACCAGCTTTAACACATAGTTTTAAGGCTGACATTATGTCACAACATGATGTCACTGCACCTAGAATCAGGGATCTAACCGAGTGGGAGCCCAGGGCCCCAACCCTTATATTGTCTCGGGTCCCCTGATTTCTTGAACAGGTGTCCCAGGTGGCCAACACTATACATGTAGGAACAATATGCATCGTGGTGACCCACCCAACGGTAACAAAACACGGAGTAACAAGACAAAGCTGGCTATGGCAAGGACCAACTTACGTGGGGGTTTCCTTGTTTCTCTCAGCACTGAGGTAGAACGGATGATTCTGTAAACACACGTGGAGACAGAAACTCAACAACTACAGGTAACATGCAGCATGCACTACTCCACAGTGATAGCACCCTCTTGTCTTCGCCTGACACTAGCCTACACATACACAAACATGACATGACATGACAACCAAACGAGGCAAACCAAGCTTGAATGCACACTCTAGCAACTCCACACCGTGCCTAACATTTCATAGCAGTATTCCTTATTGGCGCTTGTGGCCGGCCCTTATGACCCCATCACGACTACACACTGACACAATAATTGAGATGTGTGCTTATGATGACCGCATCATATTGGCCTAACTCAAGCGCCACAGGTATCACCTCAGTGTCTGAAGCCAATATGTTAGAGAAAGTAGAAAACATCTTTGTGAATATCACAGGTAGCATGCTGATAGTTATAGATGTATAACGGTGGTGAGTAAACATCGTCATGTCAGACAGGCGAGGAAAACCAAACTTGATGCTTTAAAAAAAAAATGATTATTCAGTACCCAACACTATCGAACAAAGTAGCGTGTTTGTGTCGTCTGTGCCACAGGTTTTTTTTTCTCCAGGCATACAATGTAATGTAAGAAATTGAATTAAATAAATACTTGCTTTAAATAAATGCTTTACTTCCATTTTAAGTCATATGAGTTGAGCTAACTCAATACCAGTGATGCTGATGTGCCAAACGTACCCCTCTATAAGCTCCCTCTCACTTGGCACAAACTTAAACCTTACATTGGTTCCTCTATGTATGTGTATTACAAGGCCGACCCCAGTGACATGGTTTATAGGATGGGACTTGGTCAAATGTGAAAGTAAGAGGTCAGTGCATAGTTACCTGGTATTCAAATGCAGCTAGACAGACATATATACACAAACAGGGATATATCAAGTCATGTACAGAGAAGGAAGGATACATGACAGAATACCCAGTACTTTGGAATAAAGCCAGAATTCTTTATTTAGTAACTAGAGGGCACCTAATGAAGACCTTCATTCTCTTCTTTGCCATTTTTACCGATGCTAAAGAATTCTTCAGAATAATCCTGGATCTGAGAGAAATCAGATATTCCCTGAAATCGTATTGATTGGTCCGTGACAGGTGACAAGTCTTTCTTAATGTTTAATTAAAATCCTTCCTTAATTATGAACAATCAAAGGTGAAAAATGTAGCACCTTGCTAGAGATAATGTAATCAGGCTTGACTTCATACAGAACCTCAGAGATAACAAATACGATGCTACTTAATGCCATGGCAACCAAAGAAACAAACCAGCATGGAAACCATGTCATCACTTAGCCAACACAACCACATGGCAACAGCCAGCCTTCAAACCTTGTCTGCGTCACATCTACTAATTCAAACGAACAAGTATTTGTGACCCATGCGTTATACCTGTACCCCGGGATGGAGAGATTTGTTAGGCACGGCAGGGGGCGCCCCGTCTGATGGGGAGTCTGGTCGGTTGGGCTCTGGAGTGACAAGCGCGCCCACATGAGTTGATGATTGCCTTGACTTGTTTACCGCAGCGTAAACTGGCTCTTCTACGAGTTCCGCATCAGTTGACGCACAGAGAGGGTTCGTTTTTCGAGATCGGGCTGTCAAATCTACGTCATTGTGGGTAGTTCTCAAGCGACGAGTGTATGGACGCATGTCGTTCCGGGGGATATGGTGGTCAAATAATCCGACCGATTGATCCAGGTATCGATCCTGATCAATCTGGTCTAAGTCCCGATCCGTGTATCCTGCTTCGTCCACATAATCCCGTCGACCCCGACTTTGGTTTGCTGGTGACGTTGCCACTGAGCGCGCGTCATCCCGTCGGCCACGACTTTGGTTAGCTGGTGATGTTCCAATTGAGCGCGCGTAATGTTGGATTGTCGGCGACGTCTCAACAAGCGGCGTGCTGTGGTCCTCGTGAGGCGGCCAGTGGTAGACTGTAGAATGCCTCCGCGCCTGGGATACAGGGTTCTTCCCATCGACGTACGTACGGGCTGGGCCTGATGGCTTGGCTTGGAAGAAGGTAGCTGATTCGGTATACACACCTCTAGAACTGTCACCGGTTGTCTCATAATCGTCACCATGATATCGATGACTCATAAAACGACCTCCAGAGGAAGGTTGGTCCCGTCGATTGAGGGTCGATCTGGAATGCCGTCCCCTGTCCGGGCTCTCCTGCGCAGACCAATATATGTCCCCCGGAATTTGTCCCGGCATCATTACGATTCCTTCACATCAATGTGCGCGTCGAACACTACAGGTAATTCAAGCGATCTTCTCCAGGTTGTCGAACACATCACGTTGCAAAGAGCGCACCTGGAATAGACAGGTATGATACGACAAGGGTTCCAGCGTCACAGCTTTATCTAGATCAGCTCAGAGAACCAGAAGTTGACTTGGGTACCCTGCAGATGGAACAAATTACTTTGTGGCAGCGCAAGTGGTGTGGGGGGAACACTCGCGCCTTTTATCACGAGTCGAGAGCTCCGCTTCGTGCAAGAGCACCTTTTCAAAGATAGTCCTGACTTTGCTACAAAATCCAGCCAAGCATACCAACAAGTCGGGTTATACGGTCACACATCAACAGGCAGCCTGTGTCGCCCTCATACCGGGATGTCAACACGGATTTAGTCTTTTTTGTCCCATCACGTATTCGTCCCAAGTTGACTGTTTGTTCTTTAATAGAGGAACCAGGAATACTAAAGCCACCAGGCGTCTACCCTGGAGGTATGTCACCGCTCTATTGTCAAGTAGCTTCCCTCTCTCTCCTCTCATTTACTCAACAATAAAATCGGAATTTTATATTTGACATTTTCGATCAGTGATATTGAATGAGCAAGCCATATAAATGTTCCATATGCCCGTCGACCAGACCGAGCTCAACCACAGGGACGCACCTTGACTATAGCAACTTAAAGAGATACTCCAGCCACCTGAACGAGATAATAATATCATTAGCTGAACTTTATTTATACATTTTATCGGGGTTTTAAAGACGGCGAGAACTCTAGTAAGGATAGCTTTCCTTATTTTGTTTTTTAAAGACGTCACACAAATGCCCCCGGGTGTTTTAAGTGCAAGTGAAAGAAACCACAAGCGAACCGTGACACCCTCACATAGTAAGAGTACCCTCGACCAATAAATATAGTTTTTACACAAAGCACTTCAGTCCGGTCTTAAACCGCGTTGTGTTACCAGGTTACGAAGGAGTAAATCTCTCCAGTGACCAAGCTACAGGCTCCTATATTGGGCCAATATGATCCTTCCACTATAATTAAGTATATAGAATATCTGTCAAATAGATGGCAATGTCACGATACCATGTTGTCAGGATCATAATGGCCCGACCCACATGCCCATTAGCCCATGTTGGCAGGATCATAACGTTAGATCATTGTACCAGGAAGTATCAGATCATATCATGAATGGACCAGAAACCGTATAACAATAGCGCGGAGTATAAGACCACGGCTTAATTGTGGCCTGAATTTTTAAGCTTGATCGCATGGATCTATCAAGATCAAAGAGATCAAGTATGGTAAAAGGCCACAAAGTGAGTCAGATTACTGAATAAATATGAGCCACATAGCTGCCCAAGACGGGATTTGCTGTTGAATTCACCAAATAAAGGTGTGGCAGTCGGGTGGTGCTTCTGGCTGAAAGTCGACGATACAGAGAAATGCCGCACGATAAGTCGCGGGGTCGAAGCGCTAATGATGAGGTTTACACGAGGTAAACAAGAAGAAAGGGGCGATTTCTACGGGACTACTAAAAGATTGGGGTGGGAAAAACCCAAGCACCTTATGGCAGAAGGGCTAAGGCATACACACACAGCCGACACATACTTCAACTCATCCAGCCCTTATGTGAGTCTGTATAGACGAGATTACTTTTCATCGAGACGTGCGACAGGTGAAAAGATCGTCTAGAATCAAGAGAATGCCAGCTATCCGTAGAAAAACCTCCATAATGCACCCGAGCCTGAACTAAACGCATGTCTGTTTATATGATGGGGCCGAAATCTAAACACGCGATGGGATGTAGTCATATCCCGTCACGTGATCACCGAGGCGGAACGGAAGGTTTGTTAGGGGTTTTGGGGGTTATTCTTACCCATGCTGAACCGCTCGTGCACAGCCGAGGAGCGGGTTGATTTGTGAGGTCACATTGCTTGATACACCGACACACTCAGTGCACGCCGACGACCACAGACTCGAACCTCAAAAATCCATAACAGTGACCCTGAATACTGTCGTGGTTGAAAGGCTGACACCCAAAGATTGATTGTACTGCACGTAAAAAAACCCAACAAATACGGGCAACCCTAAACATGGTCCCAATTCTAGACTGTGATAACTCAGTGGGATTCCACGACTCTTACCCAACCATATGTCAGTAAACAAGGTCACAATTTGCATAAGAGTTGAGAAAATTGATGTTTATGTAAGCATACTTAAGACCGAGTGCGCCGTACTGGGAACGAAGTACGCACGTCGATGATGTACGTACTTCCTTCTGCCGTCGTCTCTGACCTGTAGAGTTCTAGGGACCATGGTAATACCTACATCAATTCGTGAGATTCGTGTGAAGAAAGCAGAAACACCCAGAGATTTGAGCGTTCTCGCGAATTAACTTTCAGTTGTATTTTCGTCAGATCAATTACTTGATGGGGGGACACGATGGGTGATGTTCTGTGAGGGCAGTCACTGTATCCCAGTTAGTCTTCCAGAGACAACGCTGTAAAGCGACACACCAAGGGGCAAGGTCATGGTTTATTTCAAAGAAAACCCAACAGACGGACAGACGAACGGATAATTACGCCGACAAGTCGGAGTTTGAGTGGGGTGGGGTGGGGGTAACCGTACTCGTGTCGCTGTGGTAAGTATTGCCCAATACTCTATATGCTTGTTAACATGAAGGGTACATACGATACCGTGGATGCTGGGCGTGGACAGTCGGTGCTCAGCGAGACGAACTTCATTATAGCAATAAATGGAGGCGCTTATACGGTTTATACAGGCACAAAGCTTGAGGTTAGCTTGTAGGGTATGGAAACTTTGTCAGGTTGATATGGTCGACACGCACAACATCCATACAAGTCAAGGGAGAAGATGGAGTACAAGAGCGTTTAGTTAGAGCTGTAAGAGACAGAGTGGGAGAGAAACGCACCCTTCTCGCTGTCATCTCGGCTGGTCACGTGGTACTAAATGAAGACCGACAGCTGGATATTCCAAGGGTCAACAGGAACAGCATTCCGACACAGATATATATCGCGGACTCATATCCCAAGTCCGACTTCTTCTACACACCCGTTTAAGAGAATGACACGAAACAAACGCACGGTCGGCTGACGAAATGGGGCGTTGTCTACGCTTGGCTGACTGGTTTTGAAATGAGTCGTTAACATATAGGCGGTCTCCTTCAAACCATAATAAGCTCACACCAGATGCCATTTCGTGTGTGTAGGGTCATATGTATATATATATATATATATATATATATATATATATATACAAATATATCAGTATAGAAGTCCTTGGGGTCATGGTCTATATTAACAACCACCTGCGCAGTGCCCACAAGCGAGTCTTGGGGCCGCTTTGTTAGTGTGCATCATAGAATAATCATTTTTGAAGATGATAATAAATTGATTTACTGGTGTATTTATGATCGCAGGTCGTCTCGTGGGTGACCTGGGCCGCGATGAAAACGAAACAATCGCCGACGCTATAGGAAGTGACGATATGTTCCATGTTGTACCATGTAGTAACGAGGGATCACTCATTACTCCATCGTTGCGCAAAGCTTCCCGCCGTGATTTAGTCAACAAAAGAGGCACTATATTATATATGCGTTGGCTGGATCACCACAGGTTAACGGCTGGCTATGTACCTCAGTAACGCTAACAAGTCCTACACGATTTGCACAAAAAGTAATTATTTAAGCGTAATCCGATCATTTGTTTTTGAGCATTATAGCTCAAGCTCCCCTCGTCAACTTGAAGCAACATGATGACCGATGACCCAACGTGGGCCACCATGTACACGAAAAAGCGGCTGATAATGGAGGATAAAGGAAGACTTTAAGAAGCTCACCATCATGACAGGCAGACGTCTAGACAATCAATTCAAAATGATGTTTGCCATCACTAAATGAAGAACACCGTCTCCTGCACAGACTGCTACCTCAACACAACCTGGCCTATCTTCAGGAGGCAATCGTATCGCACCTGACTGCGGCCTGGTAGGTACTGATAAGACCAAAGGCAATCAGAGAAACACCTGTATGCTGTGATTACAGGTAAACGACAGCGCCCGCTGATGATGTCATGGTTACCACAAAGATCGACGACGGAAGAAAGATAGATCAAGAAGTATACAGGTGTGGCAAGTAGCCATGTCATATGACGATCAGCTGGGTTACCAAGTGAAGGCAGGGTCAACTCTAACGTAAAAGGTCTGGCTCTTACAGGGTCTGTTCCACTGGCTCAATGTTGGCCGGGATGCGTGAGAGGCTAGGGGCTCTGTCTATATACACACAGTGGCTGCTGAGGTCGGACACGTGATGGAGGGGGTTCCTTGTCCTGTACAGTCTGTACGAAGATTATAATGACTGATCATGGGCACACTTTCTATCAGTTAAGTGATGCAGGTAGAATATAAGGCACTGGAGTCTCAAAATGCCCTCAGACCATTGTTGTTCTTCATACATCTTGTCGTTATATAATATATATATATATATATATATATATATATATATATATATATATATATATATATATACACACACACACACATATATATATATATATATATATATATATATATATATATATATATATATATATATATATATATATATATATATATATATATATATATATATATATAAGAGGAGCTACAGGTGGGAAGGGGGTACCCGTGGGTGACAGGGTGTGTGATGAACCAAAGAGCCCCAGTATGACCATCACAAAGAGCCCTAGTATGACCATCACAAAGAGCCCCAGTATGACCATCACAAAGAGCCCCAGTATGACCATCACAAAGAACCCCAGTATGACCATCACAAAGAGCCGAACCCTTGGCCTCAAGGTTCCCATGTACCGTATATATTCTAATAAGGGCCCCCTTAGAACCCTTTACCTGGAGGTAGGGTATGACCTTATCAGAGGAGGAGAGCAAAGCCACCATACGACCTCAATAGACTCACAGTCAGGTAAGTGACTTCATATAACCACAAGCATAATGCATGACATCATGCAACAAACCATCAGTGTATCACATGACATCATGCAACAAACCATCAGTGTATCATGTGACATCATGCAACAAACCATCAGTGTATCATGTGACATCATGCAACAAACCATCAGTGTATCACATGACATCATGCAACAAACCATCTGTGCATCATGTGACATCATGCAACAAACCATCTGTGTATCATGTGACATCATGCAACAAACCATCAGTGTATGACATGACATATAATCATCAGTGTATGACATGACATCATTTAACCAACAGCAACCTCTGTGTTTGCATATCTCTCTATCTCTCTCTTTCTGTGTTGAGTGTGTGTGTTGTATGTGTGTGTGTTGGGGGTGGGGGGGGGTGGGTACATGCATGAGTGAGTGAGTATGGATAATATCTGGTTTGAACCAGGAAGCCCTGAGGCAAATAAGTCTTTCATATCAAAAGAAATGAGAATGACGATTTGGGGTAATTACAGGACACAGTGTAATGCATCAATGGCAGTCTTATTCATGTATTCTTCTTACAATCATTAATGTTCACAGAGGGACATTCCAGGAAAGCACAAGCGCCTCCTGATGCTCTGGGCCAAACGAGTCACTGAACGTAGGTGTAACCTGGCGAACCCATTTAGAACTCATTCTGATGTGATCAGTTTTCATCAGTAGAGAAGCTCAAAGCCTTGTTCTAGTTAAATCCTGGAGAGGGCATGCATAAAGGATGTGTAAGGATGGGGTGTGGTGTGTATGTGTGTGTGTGGGGGGGGGGGGGGCAATGTAGGTGGGGGGGGGGTGCTATTTCTTGTGAATTAGGAGTGGTATTCCTATTGGGCAGGGGCAGAAATTGTTCTACTGAGGGACTATTCTTATGGAGGAAAGATGGCATCAGAGGTTGAGTTGGTGGGGTCACTCCCCCACTGAAATGGGGCTAGAATGGTCAAGTGAAGTTATACAGGTAATCCATGTGCTGCAGTTGATGGTAGAGTTGAAGACAATGGTGGTGATTCCAAAGGAGTAGACTGGTAGGAGGTCTTTTGTAAGGGCTTGGTGAACAAAATGAGTGGCTGTACTTAAGAGTGACTCACTATGTCCCTAGTATTGGATGGAAAATATAGATTGTATTTCTGTGAAGCATAATAACCTGCTAGCATGCAAACAACAATGCTCTACACTGTGACAGACATATTACACACAGTCACCATTATCATATACAGAACTTACATTGATGTTGCTTTCATGTGAGACAGAACCAGAGTCGAAGGAAGGCCTTCTGCCTGGAGCACCACCAGTGGTCGAAGGAAATACAGGGTTGGTCATCTCCCGTGGCGATCCAACAGATACCCTTCGATGTTGGTCATGGTATGTAAACGAATGGTCCTCGTAACTGGTTGATTTGTGCATGGTGGCACTGACATGTTCTCTCTCCTGGTTATAACTGGGTGTGCGGGGCAGCGGTGAGCTGTTATTGTGACTGTTCTGTCGGTTGGGAGAAGCGATAGTGTGGGCAGACATTGGGGGTGGTGGTGAACGCACTGGTACACTAGTTTCCCCCCGACGTGATGAATCTCCCGAGGAGAATAAGTCCCGCAAGGCCACCTGGGTCAAAGCAATGCATCAGATTAATGTTCTAGGGAAGCATGAACTGGAATATGAAATGGTACAAATAAATTTTATACTGGTTATTACACAAGCTACAATGATAATAGTAATTCACTCTCTTTCACTGGTTAAATTTACAGCATTCTCAAATTACTTTATTCAGAGTCATTGGAATGGAAAGTATCAAATAGAATAAAGCACCAGGTGAGGGAAGAGGCTGATTGGGATGGCAAGACACCCTCCCTTGTATGCCACCTCATCATGACCAGATGAGGGCTTTCAAGCTTTCCTTACCATAGGCATCATTCAGGACAGATCAAATTACCTCTGATTGCCGTCGCTGAAGTTCACGCAAGTTATTGATGGTGCCCCCTTCAGTAGAGGACAGAGATATGTCCCTTGGTGCCTCTCGTTTTGATGGTCCTGCCATTGTTAAATGTCCCTGGAAAGCACCTGAATCTCCTGATCCTCCTGAACTATCAGAGCGCACCGAACTTTCTCCTCTGTGACCCTGCAATGACTTGTGTACTCCTAGAGTTTCATTGAGGAACACATCATCATCTTCCCTCTGGATTTGTGGTCGGGGGATGGTGGGGGGGTGTGGGAGATTAGGTCGCGGGAGGGTGGGGAGGGGAGGGGGAGTGTTGCGCACCTCGCCCATAGCCTCGTGTACGTCCTTGAGTTGACCCGGCAGAAGATGGATGTCATTGGGCACAATTCCCTACAAACGCGACACATACACTAATCATTCAAATCCCAAACACAATGACACAGTGTATTGAAGATGAACAACAACAAATACACCAGTATCTAAAATGAGCCACAAATAGATTGAAATGATCTAATGTTTTGTGTATCACAATACAACTATCTTTAATATGTCACCAGCCATTTCTACGTAAGTACAGTCATCGCGATAAAAGTGCTTTAGCCACCTAAAAGAACGTGTGACTAAGCGAACTCACCACACCAATACCCATGATAAAGGATTTCCATAAATCTTTTTCGATTTCTGTATTAAACTGCAAAATAAAATCCAATATCCATTGAAATCAAAGTTGACACGTCATCACATTAAAGATCATTGGAAGAATATATTTTTCGAGGATAGGGAAAATGACAAAAGGATAGGGAAAATGACAATTACCTTAAGCTTGTTAGCCTTTTTCTCACCATTGCGTGATGGAGTAATAAGTTCAAACTTGAACCCTTTCTTTTTGGAGTCGCTTGGTAAATTGATGACTTGAGTTGAGGGTCCAAGGGACAGTGTTCCTAGCATCTGTCAATGACAACAACGTTAAAATTACAACAATATCAACACCAACAAAATAAACAATAGAAATAACAACAATATCAACAACAAAAACAACAATAGAAATTACAACAATATCAGAAACAAATATCAAAAATATCTCTAAAAAATTAAAAGAAATTATGATTGGTATCAAAGCAGAAGCTCGTGCATGGTCCAATGGAACTGCTTTTTATACAGATAATGATGATGATGGTGAATGGGCACACATTTGAACTACCAATGTTGACATGAGTAAGTGCCTACACAGCATTTGATCACACAGTACAATGGATAGCATAGCTACCTCACCTCACACTTTGAGGTGTTTTCATTGTCAAAGATGAATAGCATGCTTCCCCGCAGAACCAGCCAAAACTTGTTCCATGTCTGAAACAAAGTATTAAATCAACCACCATCTCTATTACACCGACACGTACTAATATACTAAACATTACACATCTGGATAACTGAAGAATAACCTAGAATCAAACAATGTGCTTATCATTGACTCACACAACTGAGTGACAATAAACAATGGTATAATCTTATCTCTCGTGAGGTAAGGAACCTCCCAGGCTGGCCTTAAATGAAGCACCACTAAGGTAACTGAGTATATATGGACCAGTATTCTACAAGACCTAACAACTGCATATCACAGGTGTTAATTGTAGGTCTGTCGAGTACGCAAATTTTAGTAGCAACCAGAATTGTACCCCGCAAAAAAAGGGCAAGTCGTCTAGCGGTTCTGCTGGACCAAGAAAACGCCATGCTTATGAGCAGAAGAATTTAAATGATAAGCGTGTATAAACATCGTCATGACTGCATCGGTGCAGATGCTTTGTATGGCGTTGATAAGTAACAGTATGATAACGCATCACGCTTCACGCACATAACAACACTACGGAATGGTACATGATCTTGTAAGGGTCCACCCTATTATTAACTGAATGAGGCCTGAAACCGCGCCCTTAACCAGTGTGTTAACATGACGCTTACTGTGACAGTGTTTGACCTCAGACATCGCGGAATTTAACTTAATTGAAATAGTAAAGCGATAGATCTATAAGAGCGAATTTGGTTAAAATCATAAATGTAATATTAAACTTACTTTTGAACTGGCACCTTGGTGGTAAACCCACCCTTCGTGGTATTTTGTAGCGCGACCAGGGTCGTTTGCATCCGATTCGGACATTTTCGCCTCACAGGCTGTCAAACAAGACGGAAACCCTTCTTAAAGCCCAGAATATGAGACACGATTCACTCCATTTGAAAGTTGCCCCCACAATCCTATCAACCACAAGTACAATGGAAAAACCAATGAGTGAATGAGTCTGGTGATAACAAGTATGGTTTCAAAGTCCAAAATTGTCAATTCGATCCCGTCGAAGTCCCACCTAATACGGATTGGAAGTTCCGCAGATTTTACAGGTATTCCGACGCTGATTGGTCGTATATACGGATATGACGTTTCCAGCTGACGTCATCATCATATTAGTAAACAAAACCACATGAGAACCGGTCCGTTGAGGACAACTTGTTCCTGGGACAGAATTATGCAGGATTTTTCTAATATTTTTCTCAAAAACGTTTGAAGTCGCGTTGGAAAGGATGTTTGGATCAACTCAATCATTTCCCAGCGCCTGTTCGCTCTCTTTTGGCCACTTCAGGGACCAAGGCTTGGCTGTGCGTGTCTTCAATTTTAAATGCCCCATTCACGTTGCCCCACACGGGCGGGTCATTGTGTTCGTGTTACCATAGTGTTACATTGACGTCAATCGAGGCCCTACAGTGGTACCGTTATTTGCCTCAGGATAATGTTTTCTTTTTCTTTCACTGTCCGTAACATACTAAATTCACAAGCACTCGAGTCATAAAACGTCCCTCCTCTCTGGCGTCTAATATTACAAGTCCCTGACTGTTACTTGGAGTGGGATTCTTTTTTAAATACTACCTCAGCTCTCTTATTGGTCAAAGAATTATAGAAGAACTACTTTTTACAGTCTAAGTTTGACTTGGTTCCGGTGCACTAACATAATATAGATTGAAGTTACAATGGCTGCTAAACGGTATATATTGAGTTGAGAACAATGGCCCCTTGGGGTGAACTGTATCATCAAGTCTAACCAGAAAGATTCTGTTATGCAATTGATAACAAAACATTTTTATGCCAACCAAGGTCACATGCCTGACAATTTTCGTGACGTCACTGATAAGCTCTGAATTTGTTTAGCAGTTGGTGTGACAACAAATAATTGAGTCATTCTAAATTTTCTTTAAAATCATCGGGATTACAGAGGATTGATAAAATGGTGTAATATGATAAAATCGTAAATCGTATTAACATGCAAAGACTCACTGGTGGGAGAGGAGGGACTCTCTGGTGGGAGAGGAGGGACTCTCTGTTGGGATAGGAGGGACTCTCTGGTGGGAGAGGAGGGACTAACTGGTGGGAGAGGAGGGACTCTCTGTTGGGATAGGAGGGACTCTCTGGTGGGAGAGGAGGGACTAACTGGTGGGAGAGGAGGGACACTGGTGGGAGAGGAGGGACTCTCTGGTGGGAGAGGAGGGACACTCTGGTGGGAGAGGAGAACGACTTCAGTCATCGAGAGTCGCTCCATTACAGTGAACGTGAGTCGATATTCCGGGTCCTAAGACAGATCACTCGCATAAGCCCGAC
The DNA here is from genome assembly GCA_034190875.2 of Urechis unicinctus. Lineage (NCBI taxonomy): Eukaryota > Metazoa > Annelida > Polychaeta > Xenopneusta > Urechidae > Urechis > Urechis unicinctus. The sequence goes on from CM067354.1 coordinate 7,443,639, forward strand.
TTTTGAGGACGGCCTGGCAACACGTGCTGGTCTGTTATCGTAGATCGCTTTATAATACATAAATTCTGGTGTATTCAACAATTTCTGTATAGACAACGAAACTTCGCATTAAACTGCGTGCTAGTCGTTTCCCGTTGCTTAGTCGTTATAGCTACATCACTTTTCGACCTGCATGTTGTGGGTTCGATCATTTGCATCGTGCTGGACCTTCATCTCAGCGGCAAGGGTTTCGCAGCCCGGTTTGGGCAACGGCTTTGTGCCAAGTGAGCTTGCACCAAAGCGCTTGCATCATCGCTAAGACGTAAATTCCCGATAAAATACTTAAATCTACCACCTGTGTGCCAGCGCGTAGTTTGTCATAACGTTACGTTAACCAATAACAACTACATTTGTTGCTAGCGACGGTGTGCTGGAAACGCTCACCAAATAAGTCAGTAAGAGTGAACCCTCTTAGCGTAGCTTTAAGCTCTTTGCTGGCACTTACGGGGAGCATTTCAGCCATCACAATCATCTTCATGTTTCCCGATATAACCAAAGCGCGTATAGTTTTGCTCAGAGGATCACTCGCGCCTCCACACGACAAACTATATGAACATTTCACCACGGAGCAGCACGCTGTTATTCATAACGTCTATCCTCAAGTCCTATGGAATGTTTTTGGTCAATTTAGTTGCTTTTGTTGATTTTATTCTAGCGTTGGTGGTTGGTTTGAATTGTTGGGTTGTATGTAGAAGAGCAGTTGTTTGTTGAGAATGAGTCAGGGTAAGTTCAGTGAGGTGCAGTACTTGTTTATGAGACATTTTGAAAGAAAACTCAATAGATTGCCATAGAATAAGTTGTACTCTTTTGAATGGAATTAGCTGTAGTGTTAGTCACATATGGTAAGATCTTGCTAACAGGAACCCTGAATGTCGATAGCCACAGACAAGAGACAAGACAGAACAGTGGGAAAGTTCGGTAGACTCTGGCAGTGAATAAGTTAGCAGAAAACAACTGGGCCTGGGCTCATCTTGCAGACAATTTCCGAGAGGAAAACTTGCTGAAGATTAAATAAAGGAAATATGAGTAGAAATATCACAACTTGCAAATATTGAATTATAAACATTCGAAAAACATGTTGTGTAAGAGGTTTTATTAATGAGTGGCCATTCGTATTGTATCATCACATGTAAATAAAATAATCGAAAACTGGGGCTGATAGGCAAATGTGAAGTCAAAATGATTCATTCAATGTCAAGACGTTCAAATTACTGACAAGCTTATAAATCTAAATGTTTCGCGTAGATCCTAGGCAATAGAAATTTAACAAATATTTCATTTGATTTGCAATGGAAGGGTCATGGTCTGGAATTCACAAAGCAATTTATATTATGAAAGTATCTTATACCGTAACCGTTCATAAAGTATGCTGAGTGTTCCGTCCAAAATACAGCAGTTCACAAATAACGACCCATTTTGTTGACTTTCTGTATATCCCACAGCGTCCGCGCTGTTCGCTACACTGTCAATCAGATCGTCAACCTTCAAGAGTGAGGTAACTTGCCCAATCAAGTATATTTACTGAGTTGACAATCTACAACTAATCTCCCGTGGGTTCAAGGTTGCCCTTCCAGGAAGTAACTAGACATAGCGAGCGATCCATCCACCATTTTTGAACTATCTTAGTCTCCTATACCAATTATTACTTCGTCATGCTTCTGATTGTAAAATGAGAAGCTATGGGACGGACAGTTTCCTGGGATGTGTTCGAGAAATTGCTGTCCATTGCACAACCAGTATTTAGTACCCCTATGCAGCCTGCCTGAAGGCTGTTGTCTTAGCAACCACTCCACCCTCTTTCGACCACTGTTACGTGTCATCCGAAGAACATGTGTCTCAACTATCCTGCCGCTTTTTTTTGCCATGCTTTGTACCGAACCACTCTGAGTGCTTTTGTGGTTGCAATTTCTTTCAGGGTAGGGACTGGTTCTTTGGAATTCCACCTTTTTCCTGAACGCTACAGTAGTGTCTCTCGGTCAAGATGTTTCGGAGACATGTTCTTCAAAATATCTCCCACCTTTAGTATCAATGGATCTAGCTTCCCAAAGCCACCTGGTACCAGGCACGCAGACCCCGCAGTCCCTGTTACGATATGCTCCCTGCATAGCCGACTAATTACTTGGGCTCCCCTGGTTGTTGGTACACGAACGCGCGTAATAAAATGATCACCTTATCTGCTCCACTTTCTTCGATGTATACTTACGATAAACATCAAAACATGGTGGCAGCGGTGGTAATTTCAATTGTGCAAACTTATCACTCGTTTTGAAATTGAGAAAACTCGTAAAACCTTGAACACGAACTATGAATGGACTGTTTATGTGAGCGATCATACACACACTCCTTGTCGATCTTCCGTGAGCAAAAAAAACCCCACTTGCCGTATCTTCGGTCTCCTGTCAAAATGACTTCTCTGACCGAAGTAGCTCAACAAATCCAAGCTCTCCAACATGAAATACAGGCTGTGAGAACAGAAAATGACACCCTGAGATCCAACACTGCTTCTCAAAACAGTGTCCAAGAACCTCCTAGTAGACCTCCTACTCGTCTAGCAGGTGTCAATCCTCCTGCCCCTCTCAATCTTGACACTGGCAAGAAAGTCGAAAACTGGAAACTGTGGAAGCAACAATGGACTAATTACATGAAGCTCTCTGACCTCCGCAGTCTAGACTCAGAGATCCAGCTTGCTATGTTTGAGAACTGCTTGGGACAAACAGCCATGAAGGCATACAACCAAATGGACATCCCTGAATGGGCCACATTGGAACAAGTCGTACGTGGCATGGAGTCTCTGGTAGTCGGAGAGCTGAACGAAACGTACGAACGTTATTGTTTCAATCTCCGATCTCAACACAGTGACGAATCCATTGATGACTTCATTACTGACCTACTTAACCTGGCTAGGACCTGTGGGTTCTGTGATTGTATTCACGACTCTGCCTTAAGGGATCGTATCGTAATGGGGATACAATGCAAAGAAACAGAAGCGGCTGCTATCAACGAAAGATCTGACACTTTCTGCTTGCATTGACACATGCAGAGCTGCAGAAGCGACTCAACTCAATACAGACACCTTGTGATGAGATTCACCTGGTCCAGAAGACTAAAAACAAGTCTACCTCTTCTAAACACTCCACCTCATCATGGATACCTCGTACATCCCATCAGACCTCCTACTGCACCTCTTCTAGTTCCACCTCATCTGCGGTTAGGGAATGCAAGTTCTGCGACAGAACCCATGAGTTGGTCAAGTCCAATTGCCCAGCTTATGGAAAGAAATGTATGCATTGTGGGCGAATGAACCATTTTGCTAGCAAGTGCCCTGAAAAGCAACAAATACGAAGCATCCATGCGATGGATGAAGAATCGGACTGGAGCTGATCAGCAATATCAATGCCGTGTCATCGCATGCTGATCACATCTACGCTGAGCTTGTGATAAACAACAAACCAACAAAGATACAGATAGACCGTGGTGCAACTGTAAATATCCTGCCACAATCCCTCGCTAGCAAGTCGGAGATCACTTCTACTTCAACTCTCCTTCAGATGTGGAATAAAGCCATAGTTAAGCCCCTAGGGGAAGCTAAAGTAGCCGTCCTCAACCCCGTAAAAGGAGAAAAATACCGTTGCAGATTTATAATCGTCTCGGATAAACAAGGGTTCATGCCTCTCCTCGGTAACAAGGCAAGTCAGAAGATGAACTTTCAACCACTTTCAAGCAAGTCGCAGCTGTGTCTGAGCCCTTTGACCCTGTCAAGACCTTCCCTGATGTCTTCAATGATGATCTTGGGTCCCTTCCTGGAAGATTACCCTTACTGTAGACCCTGACATCACTCCGCAAGTTGGCCCAGACCGACGAGTACCTGAAGCACTGAAGACGCGCCTCAAGACAGAGCTCGCAAAGCTGTGCAAGCAGCAAGTTATCGCACCAGTCGATGAACCCACTAATTGGGTAAGCAGCCTCGTTGTAGCTACCAAGAAATCTGGCGACCTGCGAGTGTGTATAAATCCTCAAGCACTGAACCTAGCTTTGAAGAGAGAGCGATATCAGCATCCTGTTCTCGACGATTTCCTACCCAACCTAGCACAACAAAAATCTCCACCTTAGACCTCAAGGCTGGCTACTGGCACGTAAAACTGGATGAAAAAAGCGGTCTCCTTACAACATTCTCTACCCCTTACGGACGGTTCAGATTCCTCCGCCTTCCTTTTGGCTGTAATGTGTCCTCTGAAATCTTCCAGAAGAAGCTCATAGAGGTGATTAGAGATCTTCCAGGCGTCCTATGTGTCGCTGATGACATCATGTTGTATGGCGCTGGGGACACACAGGAAATGACTTTGAAAGACCATGATGCCAAGCTTATGGGCCTCCTTCAACGGTGCCAAGAAGTTGTCATTCGCCTGAACAAAAAGAAGCTCCGTTTGAGGCAAAAGTCTATTAACTTCCTGGGACACCTTATCACGGCAGAAGGCCTCAAGCCAGATCCTCAGAAGTGTCAGGCCATTGACACCATGCCTCCTCCAGAAGACATCAACGGGGTACAAAGACTCAACGGTTTTGTAAACTACTTGGCGAAGTTCCTACCTCGGCTCTCTGATGTGATGGAGCCGATTCGTCAACTGACACGGAAAGATGTCCCGTGGAACTGGGCGCCACCACAGCAGAACACATTTGACACATGAAATAAGCACCCTGCCTCAGATATTTCACCTCTACTCTACCCCTGGTGATACAGTGTGATGCGTCTGAGAAAGGTCTTGGTGAAGCCCTCCTACAAGACGAAAAGCCTCTATGCTATGCAAGCAGAGCCCTGACAGACGTGGAAACGAGGTACGCTCAGATTGAAAAAGAACTCTTGGCAATTGTCTTTGCCCTTGAGCGTTTCCACCAGTACACATTCGCGCGCCATGTGATCGTCTGCTCGGATCACAAATCCTTAGAAAGCATCCTCAAAAAGCCCCTCTACAAAGCACCTCGCCGTCTTCAAGGCATGCTAATGCGGATGCAACGATATGAAGTTGAAGTCATCTATAAGCCTGGAAAGCAGATGTATCTCCCGGACACCCTGTCCAGAGCTTTCCCCCCAGACACTCGACATGACAATCCGCAACAGAAATTTGAGCAAATCAACATGGTGGGTTATTTGCCCATAACCAACAACTGCCTTGCCCAAATCCGCGAACATACCCACCATGACGAGCCGTTACAGCTCCTCAAGGAAGTCATCTTGAAAGGTTGGCTGGAAAACGAAGCCTGTCTACCCTCACAAGTACAACCATATTTCCCGCACAGAGACAAGCTGACTGCACAAGATGGATTGATCTTCCGCAGAGAGAGAGTTGTCATACCAACAAGTCTCAGGCAGTCTCTCAAAGAGCGAATTCATTCCTCGCACATCGGAATGGAAGGTTGTTTAAGACGTGCGCGAGAGTGCCTTTTCTGTCTAAATATGAACTCAGAAGTAAAGGACTACATCCAGAAGTGTGAGGTCTGCGCTGAATTTAAAGTCTCAAATAAGAAAGAGACTTTGATGACACACGAGGTCCCTGATCGACCATGGGCCAAGATTGGCACAGATCTATTCTCCATTGCAGACACGGACTACCTCATCACCGTAGACTACACATCCAATTTTTGGGAGGTTGACCGACTGGAAAACACTTCGTCTAAAGCAGTCATCAAAAAAAAATAAAAACTCACATTTTACCAGGTATGGAATACCAGACCTGGTTGTGAGTGATAATGGCCCTCAGTTTGACAGCACTGCGTTTCAGAAGTTTGCCGAAGACTGGCAATTTGAACATCTAACCAGCAGCCCCGGGCATGTACAAGGAAACGGGCAAGCCGAATCTGCATTAAAAACTGCAAAGAGAATCATAAAAAAGGCAGAAAGAGCGAAGGCTGATGTGTATCTGGCGATCCAGGAAATACGCCAACAGAAATCATGAAAGCTAGTCCAGCACAGATACTAATGAATTGAAGGACGAAGACCCTACTGCCGACAACAGCATCACTACTAAGACCTACCGTGACATACAAACATGAGTTGAAGCAGAAAGTAAGAGAGAAGCAAAAAGCATACTACGACCGAAATGCACATGACCTTGCACCCCTGGAAGAATGTCAAATGGTACGAATGAAGCCAATTCAGAAATGGAACTCCGAGTGGAAGAAAGCTGTTGCGTCCAAAAGACTTGATGAAAGGTCGCATGAAGTGTCAACTAACACTGGCACATACAGGAGAAACCGTGTGGACCTCAACCCCACTCGAGAAAGGAACGAAACAAGAACCAAGGAACCTCCATCAGTGACCGACACACCAGTCATACCTACCTCACCACAGAGGAAAGAGACACGACCCAAAGCGCAGCTGACAGCACCTCAAACACCTGAAGCGATGTTCGTCAAGACGCCGTCGCAAATCACTACTCCTACCAGAATTATCCACACACGGAGTGGACGCATCATCAAGTTCACCGTCCCGCTACAGTGACTCATGGTGAACTTATTTCCACAAGAACTAAATTTGAAACTTTTATTTTAATGTTTTATATGTAATAGTCTTCGTTAACAGGGAAGATGTTACGATATGCTCCCTGCATAGCCGACTAATTACTTGGGCTCCCCTGGTTGTTGGTACGCGAACGCGCGGAATAAAATGATCACCTTATCTTCTCTTCTTTCTTCGATGTATACTTACGATAAACATCAAAACAGTCCCCACCCGCCCTGCTCCACCGTCATGTACAAATGAACCCGGTTCGTTTCGAAGAACCAGGTCCAGTTATCGGACACGACTTACGTTGCTGCACATTTTTGATTCGTCTAGCAGGTTGAAATTCCTCACCCGTAGCGAGTGTGCAAGAGAGCTCACCTACGGTCCACCAGTTGTAGGTCGACGCTTTGTTGTGGATATTCAGCTTTGACTCGAATATCCGCTGGAAATCTTCGGAGAGCCTTGCGGTCATCGGTTCTTGGTCAACATCAAACAATTATGGGAGCCCCACGCAGGAATCATCCTTACCTAGAACTCGCATCGCTTCCACTAATTTAGCCTACGGTGCATACTGATAGCTTGTGATAAACGGACCAGAGTCACATAGAAAGCTGGAGCTTGGCTTAATTTTGAGACCGTCCACATCTTCAGATCGTACATACAGAACGCATGGTTGGTCGGACTTTTCTTTGACACTCTGCATATATAGTCATGCAGTTTTTTGAGAGCCGTGCTCAGGGGGCGATGGTAAGAAGGCTACAGCAGGATATACTGAAAGACTTCTCGTCATTGATCAATTGTCAAATGTTGTCTCTAAATTGTTCTTAGTAATTCCATATGATTTTGGCATTTTGTTTCCGAGAAGGCATTTGTTTTTTCTTTTTTGACGCGTCCTTATCGTCACTCACGCATGTTTTCCTGGCGGCTTTCATCTTGATTTCCTGAATTTTTATTTTTGTCATGACTGATGGAACCAGTGAAATGGACTGTGTTTCGAGCTGATATTTATTGCGAGATTGGTGAATAATCGAGTTCCGGTTTTTTGAGTTTTGTTCCTTTGTTTGACAATTGAATGTTTACCGCGCTTTTTCAGTTTTCGACATTGATATGTTTGATGTGATATTGCTTTGTATCGTGAATCGTGACTTTTGCAATTTTCTGGCACAATCAAGGACGCTCTCGAAAGTTTTCTAAACGGCGCTTTTCTCCTGAAGTCCCTGACGTTTTTTAGTTCAAGATGCACTGGGCATAGAGATTGCATATAATATCTATTGACATATGACACTGGTGTTGCCCCCTTGTTGTGCCATGTTTTCCACATCACATTGAAGCGTAAGATATTTTACAGTCCGTGATGTACATCGCACATAATGATAGCTAATTAACAGAAACAGTTATGTATTATGTATCGAACATCCATCGCGCCGAATATGCACTGCTTCCAACGGACAGCGAACTGACTGGAATGCATTGCCAAATGGAGACCCGATGGCAGGATAAAGAGAAAATGCGCTACATGGATTTGGAGTCGCTATGATTCTTAGCCATCATGACCACACACATATGACAGGAATGCATTGTCAAATGGACAATGCGCTACAGGATGTGGACAGGGTCATTATGATTCTTAGCCATCATGACCACACACATATGACAGGAATGCATTGTCAAATGGACAATGCGCTACAGGATGTGGACAGAGTCTTAGCCATCATGACCACACATATATCGATATATCCAGATGTATTTATATACGTGATTATAATGGCATAAAATCATAACGTATCTGTCATGGGCTGTTCAAGGAGTATGTATTAGCCCTACTAGCCCTACAAGACGTCTGAGTAGACGTCTTACTTTCTCTCAAAACGACGCAATGAAAAAAAATTGAGATCGATTCAGACAACTACCCAGTGGGCACAACACGTGGAATCCACGTGGAAATCATGTGGATTTTTGGTGAATTGGTGGATCCACGTGTTTTCACGTGATATCCACGTGGATTCCACGAGTATTAATCACGTGGAATTGACGTGTCAAAAACACGTGGAAAAGACGTGTATTTTAGGACCCATTTGTAAATTATTATTTAAATATTCTTTTTTTCAGTTTATACCAGAAATATGGCCATGTGTTAACCTGACAGCCCCAGCTAAGCTTGTGCTAGATATGCCAAGATATAGTGGGTTTCACAACTTTTGGTGCTATCTATCTATGAGCTCTGGGGATGATGACGGTTTTTGGCTTTCATCTGCTTAGTTACCATCGTGACAGGGGTCTCCTGGAATAATGAGCCGAAATTCAGGTGAGATACTCTCCAAACGTAGGCGAGGTTCGAACCCGTGACCTGCTGGTCCGTGGTGAAGACCCCACCGGGGGTAACCGCTATACGCTGATTGGCGCGATTTGCTGCAGTTTTGGAAAGTTGAGAATTCATTTGCTATATTTTTGACAGTTTCTAAGTTTACAAGTGAGTCATATTCAAATGTTATTCTTTCAATGAAAATAAGTTTACTCAAGTAGCTGTACAAAAACTGCTTGCCGTATATGTCTTCATGGTTTATGATTTTATGCTCATTGGTGCATGAAACCTGTATTATCGCTCTCGTCTCAGCAAAGTGCCAGCCGTTGCAGCTAGTTAGTTGCAGCGGAAAGGCTGTAGGCACGCCTCGTGGTTTTTTGGAGGCTTGCTCCTTAATACACCACAACCATCTTATACACACGCCATGGTTCATCTGTTGACTGTTCCTCCATCTCACAGTCATCGTTCATCTGTCAGTCTAGCTCTGGTGTAACGGTAACATGAATTTATACCAGACGTCTTGTAGGGCTACTGTCAGTCCATTTCACAGTCATCGTTCATCAGTCAGTCCATCTCACAGTCATCGTTCATCTGTCAATCCGCTCCACACGGTCGTCATCGCTCATTTGTCACTCAGTCCCACAGTCATGGCTCATCTGTCACTCATTCTAGCAGTCGTCGGTTGAGCAATGATGGTTTTCCTTTAACATAAGTGCATATTGTGAATATTTTCTTTAAATATTTTCTCTGTTTTAATGCTGCTATTGAGAAAGGTATTATTTATGAGTTTGTAGTCAGCAGCATAGTAATTGAACACTGCATAATTTGTTTGTGCACAGGTTTTCAGGATCGCTGCCTCTCCTGCCTCTGCAAATCAGGGATTTACAGATATACTGAACAGACAGGAGAGGAGAGAGCTGGCCGATAGTGGCAAAATGCTTCCTGAAGCTGTGCAGATGAACAGCACTGAGGAACTTCAACATTTAAATGAGCAGTTTATGGACAACCAGAGAAAGAATTTGTGGGCATGTAAAATTGCAGTTTTTTAAAGGAGGAGTGGGCATTAGATCTAATAAACAGCAATGAAATATTTTCCAAATGTCACATTTTTGTGTCAGTTTCAGAAGTGTATGAAAATCATTGTGCAGTGAACGATTTGACAAGCAGGTGAGATTCTCTATGTATTTGTATATGATGTAAATCCATGATCCAAACAACTTGCACTTATGCATTTTGTCTGAATTGGCAATGTTTAAGAAATTTTCATGCACCAATTGCATTCATTCAGACATATTGCTTGCAGATTAATCACTAATTCCCTGCAGTGCAAGCTTAACATGAACGGGTCAGGTGACAAAGCCAGCTTTGAGAAAATGGCACTCTGCAAATTAATTGTCGGTAGGTTCACCATTGGCTAATTACTTGGAAGTCCAGGATAGTTTTTGATTTTAATGATACACAATAAATGATGAAAGTCAGTTGTACGATGTATGAAATTAGATAGCTTATATTGTCCTCTTTGTACTGTGCAGAAAGTGTAGTGAAGAGTCATGGGTTCACCGAGGCTGATGTTAATGTCTTTCTAGCCAACCGACTAAGGAATGCACCCAAGAGAAGTTTAAATATTGCCTATTGGTAATGATTGTTGATTTACTCACACATTTATATTTTTCATAGATTTGACTAGATCGTTTACTTAAAGAGCCACTTACATGCAAAATTCAAATTTGTGTTGTCATCTAATTATGAAGATGATTTTGTGACATTTTGACAACAGTATGACTGAGATGTCATAACTAGTTGCCGAGATATTACCGATCAAACTCGCAGACTTTCCTGTATGAAGTCATCAAACTCATTCACTCACTTTAGTTTAGTGGTTTACTGATGAAAGCCATTTACCCAGACGAATTTGACTGTTTTGTGTCAATTAGGTGACGTCACCCAGAAAGTCACTTAAAAATTATCATCAAAATGCGATAACAAAAATTCGGTTTTGCATTTCAGTGGCCTTTTAAGTACATTTTATAATTTGCATTTTATTAGGGTGAAAGTTAATCATGTTATATCTGTGTATATTCATGATGCTCATGCATGTAGTGACCGGTTTAATGTGTTTCATGAACAAACCTGCCTTTTTCCACTAATTTGTTGCCTTTGTATGTTGACATTTACTCGTAATGTTTAAAACATGTTTAATATTGTTATTTGTGATCATGTAGCACTTATAGTTGGATATTTCTGAGAAATAAATGTACTTGGTTCAATGATCTTGTGAAATATATTAAAAAACAAAAAATTTACTAAAGAGGAAGTAAAAACCACCTGAATACAGATATTTTGTATCGTTGAATTTAGGTGGAAGAGCACACGTGTTTTACACGTGTCCATATCCACGTGAATTCAACTTGCCTTTTACGCGTATTATCTACGTGAATTACACCAGTTTCTCCACGTATTTTCCACGTGGATTCCACGTGTTGTGTCCACTGGGTACCAAACACCAAACATACCCAAGTGATGGAGTTATAGAATGCAATGATGTTTTACGGATAATTTTATTCCTTTTCGGCGGGGGATTTCATCGAATCGCGATTTTTCGGAAATAATATATAGATGGCATTTCTTAAAGAATTGGGGGTAAGCTTTTTGGTGCGCTATGATTTTTTTTGTACAGGCTCTTACTATATGTAATTTTCTAGATGGGCGATGCAGCACTTTAGCCAAAACGCATGTTTTAAGCCCAAAATGTTGAAGCAGAACGGTATATATGTATTCAACCGTTCGAAGTATTTATAAGCGTAGACATTATATCATCTAGTCAGTAAGATGAAAATAATGTTTTGTTGGGAATTGTTTAAAACTTCATCCAAATATTGTAACCCGTATTTTGAGAGTGGACATCTGGTTGCACTTAAGTTAAGATCTCTCTTTCAGAAGA